>CM040928.1:11437500-12122500 GCA_023029165.1 Gobiocypris rarus | reverse complement strand
GTGTCAGTGGCTCAGAGAGCTGCATGTATTCACACCATGCTTGGCTGAGCCGGCATCCTGACAGCCTTTTAATGAGGGCTTGGATCTCTCTCTCTCTGTCTGCACCATTTGCTTGAGGATAATCCTACCTTTCTAGGGTTTAAGTGTAGGCATACAGACAGGTGAAAGGCGGTGGATGGTAATTCTGGACTCTTAACTTTCTAGTGAGATTGTTGTAATGTGTGTAGGCACAAAACTGTGAATGTAGTCAACCGCTTGACTATGACGCTCCAGTGGGTTGAAAGCCAGTTGGTCACCTCTAATGTTGCCTTTGGTGTCTTATCAGATCATTGGCGCTGTATGCCAGTGTATTATCCCTTCTATGCTAGCAATGATTAACTGTCCTCATTGCATGTTATTGAGCAAAATAGTGAAGTGACTTCTTCCTTAAACGCAATTAAAGAAGAATGCCTTGATTTTAGTGAAGGTGTCGAGATTTAATCTTCTCCCTGTAGTTCATCAGAACATTCGGATGGGTGACGCGAGTTTCAGCTCGTGTTCGGCAGTACATTAACCAGCATTCATGGGTTAATTTAGCAGCGTGCCCAGTCCCCCAGAGACACCACCAGATACCTTTTTGTTTTCTTTTGAAATTTAGGATTGTATGATGTGTATGAGTAAGTATAAAACCAATAAAATCACAAAGTTTATTTTAAATTTACACAATGTTTTGTGTGTTTTGTCATGCAAATACTTTTCCAGCCCATCCAAAGCTGCGGTTCTCGACCAGGGGGCCTCGGCAAACTTCCAAAGGGCCCCAGATAAGTCTTATAAGTATTTACATTTAATTTTATTAACAATTCAAATGCTTGAACTAAAAGGTAATAGTGTATAAAACAGAAGTATTAGACGCACATGTGAGCTAAGATATGACAACTTTTGAATACTGTCTTTGATCAAGGGGGGAGATTTCTCTTAAATCACTCTTAAAACTAGATCCGATCAAGTCGTCTTCACCAGATGTCGTATAGGTCACAAGTTTGACTCATGCTTTTTCGTGTAAAGGTGAAGACCCAACCCTATGCATGGTTTGTAAGATTCCCCTCTCTGTTAAACATATTTTATTGGACTGTTTAATACAGGTAAAATGTTATTTTATGAAGTTTTTTCTCTTAAGGACTTATTTAGTAAGATTATGCCTTAAAAGGGTTTAGATTTTTTTTTTTTTTATCATATGTTAATTTAAATTTTTTTTTACGTATGTATATGTATGAGTTGTTGTTTGTTTGCTTGTTTTTTTTGTATTTATATAATATATTTGTATTTTTGTAATTACATTTTTTGCCATGAAAATAGCTATAGATGCTGACATGGCATTAAATAAATCAATCTGGATAAAGGGGGACTTGGACTTAAAAGTGCGGTGTGTAGTATTTATGAGGATCTATTGACAGAAATGCAATATAATGTACATGTTTTTTCGTGGTGTATAAAAACCTTATGTAATGAACCGTTATGTTTTTATTAGCTTAGAATGAGCCATTTCTATCTCCGTGGGTCTCCTTACAGTGAAGTCACCATTTTGCGCGCTCAAGTTTCTACAGTAGCCCTAAACGGACAAACTGCTCTGAGGGCTAGGCTGTGTTCCACTCCACTTTTAGATGCGAACTTCCCTAAGCACCTCCCCTCGGGTGAATCCCTGCAGCCATTTTGAAGTGGGGTCCACTTTGTGAAGTGGACGGGGGAAGTTTATATGGATAGACCCTCGCTTCCTCGATTTTGACCGAAATGAGCGAGTCTAGTTCATGTGTACACTTCAGGCAGCTTCATATACCACAATGCAACACGATTGTGACATCAACGTGTATCGCGTTTAATTAACCCCACCACAAACAACTGCTATATTACTTGTTAAATTTGAAAATCAAGGTAAATTGTACTTAATTTGTCTTCCGGGAAACATGTAAGTATCTTCTGTTGCTTCTGAAGTGCAGTACTAAATGAAAAAAATTATATTTTAACACAATAAGAAAAATGTGGAAATCTTCCTGTTCAAAAGTTTTCACCCCCGGCTCTTAATGCATCGCATTTCCCTCTGGAGCATCAGTAAATGTTTGAACCTTTTTTCTTTTCTTTTTTTTATAGTTGTGGTATTTTTTAATAGGTTTGAGTCCCTCAATCATCCTCAGCGTGAAAAGATGGATCTCAAAATCATGCAGTCACTATTGGAGAGGGTTCAAATATGCAAAAGATGCTCTGAAGAATGTGCAGGACCTGGAGGATTTTTCTGAAGAACATTGGGCAGTTTAACTGATCAGGACAAACAAGGGACTCATGAGCAACCATCACAAGACAAAAAAAAAGCTGTGGATCATCCAGGGAATGACACACAGTATTGAGAATCAATGGTTCATAAACTTTTGAATGGCTCATTTTTAATAAATTCAGCTGTTTTTTTGTATTGTGGACTTATGTAAAATATCTTATTCAGGATAGCACTAAAAAAATAAAAATAAAGCTTTGTATGATCTCTCTCGTTTTGTTAAAATAATTCACATTTTCAGGTTCTACAAGCGGTTCACATACTTTTTCTTGCAACTGTATATACATATAGAATACTGCATTCAACTATTTTGTAAGGGGAAACAAAATAAAATAAATCAACCAACTCCATAGTGGATTTCAAGTGATCAAGGGCTTAGGACGTTCCATTTTAGCGCATTGCAAAGGTTTCAGCAGTAGTGGGTACTCGTGCAACGTAAGCAATGACACATCTGAGTGAACGAGATGGAGGAAAGGACATAATAAAAATGAACTGGTGTGCAGCCAAAGTCACTCTCTGCTCTCTCTGACGACGACATTTTTGTCCTGTGTCAGTCACCGTAGCTTTTCTATGTGCTTCGAAAGGGAGGGATGAGTGGTGGGTGGTTGCAATTCACAACATCGCCACTAAATGCCGCTAAAATTACACAGTGCACCTTTAAAATGTTTAATAACCACTGATCTACAGTGTTAAAAAAACACTGTTGTAGCGATGCAATAGAAGAGGCATTTTGGAGTCTCTTTCTGTCAATAGAAATAAGAAATAATTTGCAGAACCTTTTCCAACTATACAGAACCTTGTGTGCAATGTGCAACAGCTATTTCCTGGATGTTAAAGGTTCTTCATGGAACCATCAATGCCAAGAAGAAATATTTATTTGCTGAAAATATACTTGCTGCCCACATGACTCATACTCATGGAAAACTTGGAAATAGCTGACTTCAGGAAATGGTGTTGGTAAATACTGATCACTCACCCAACTTCAGCTGAACATCTCCCTCCTCTGGCATTTCTCAAAGCAGAATGTTCTTTCATGCTGTGATATTAAATGAGTAAACAGTGAAGATGTCCTGTGTCTGCATATTAATCATCCTGTATTATTGCCCACCACAGACAGCTTGTCTGCCTTCACAGCTGGCTACCGTCTGTGCGCACTTTATGTTGAGTCTCCATGTTTAAAATGGTTAACATTTGTGTGTTGGTATGATTCCATTGTATGCATCTACACCAAAGACTTTGTTTACACTTTATTGGCTTGTTAAAGGAGTGACATCTATCAGTAGAAGACTACTTTTTTTATTATCAGTTCCATATAAAACAGTTCATGTTCTCTCTGGAAGTGCTCTTCTCGGCAAAGGCATATGTCAACATCTCCACCCTTTCTCACCAGTTATTTCGTTTAAGTCATGTAAACATGTAAAGTTCTCTTTTCCACTGATCATGGGACAAAACTGCAGTATGGCATAACAAATGATTTACTTGCTAAAGGTTATTTATTTATGTTTAATAATTGATCAAATGTTTGTATGCAAGTATGTTGAGACAAATTATAGACGGCTGTGGACCCTTAAAAAAGATACATACTTTACTTACATTTTGCTTTTGTCAAGACATAATAGTGTCTTTTTAATCGGCCTGATGCATATTTTGCGTTATGTTTCTCTTCAGTTTAATATATTTTTTAATCTATAAAATGTAATTTGTGGTTGTCTCAAAAATAATCAGTGTATGGTGTGACCTGGAATGAAACGAAATATGCTATACAATATTATTTAAATTGAGTATTTGGCATATGTCTCTTGCATGACTGTATTCGTCAGCTGTCTGGCAGACTTTACAAAGCTACGACAGCAGATCTGACCGAAATTCCTTGTATACTCCTCCTGTCAGCGTAATTTCCGGATGCGATACAGTAGAGCAAAGACGTTTTAACAGGAGGCACATCTTCCACTCTGCATGTTTTCCGCACTGAGGTAGCGTCGAGGCACGTGCTACTCAGCGGACCTTCTGATTGGTTACATGCCTTCTGTTTGCGCTGTTTTAAAATAATAAAATAGAAACAAAGGAGTCATTTATTTTTGAAGCAAAGGTATGTTTGCCAATAGGTGTATTTATAACGTTTTAGATGCTGAAAGGAAGTAGTAGGGAAAATATTAATGGTATTGTAATCGGTGATGAACTAATTATACTAGGCTATATAAAGTCTGTTTACTGCCTAAACAAATTGTACATTTCAAATAAAGCGAGACAGTGAAACACTTTACGCAAAATCCTCTCATGCTAATATAACCTATTCCATTTTACGGCAAACACGATGCATTAAATTAATCAAGAATGAGAAACATATTATTTTATTAAATTCGTTTTATTTGGTATTTTTGAATTTTTTTTATATAAAAGTTTGTATTTAGTTTTTTCATATTTAAGTATATTAAGGTATTATATAATATAATGGGGGAAAACGGTTATTAATCATCTTTTTATCATTCAACCCAAGAAGTTTTTAGTCCATGTTCACTATTTCCCTCCTCTAGCGCCTCTCACTTCAAAGCGGTATCACTGCGAGACGCAACGAAGAGTGGGAATGCTAACTAACATCTTTGTCTGGAGTGGAAAAAACACAGCTCTATTAGCCTATACCAGCACAGATTATTACATGCCAGGACAGTAGCTGGGAATCAACTCGGAACGACAAACCAGAAATTTAGTTCGATTCCTGGAGGGCTCTGCTTTTTATGTGCGGATGAGGCATGTCCTCGACGGCGTCCAGGCCTTTATTTGTTATCTGAGAGGAGTCGTAGCTGACTGGCTAGCTGGCTAACTCCTCCCTATCCCCTCAATACGAGCTAGCTACTTAGCGACAGAGGTGTGAAAATATAAAGAAATCCGGCTTTGGCAGGCTGTGGTCAAGAGAACGACACGTATGTGGAAAAAAATATATATATATTCATGTTCTTGTTAGCAATATATTGTTCGTTTGCAGTTGAAATGAGGTGTACATTTTAATTTAGCGGTGAGCGGGTCTGTTGGAACTGATGTGACCACTGGTGGATATTTTATATTGCAGCCTCTTAAACCGGCAATATCTGACAATATATATTATTTATGTTTGTAGTCTATACAGTGTCCGATAGCAGATAGACTATCAGTTTTAAGCTGGCAAGAACAGTATAGCTGGGAGATAGGTTTACTGGATGCCTGGGTTAATTCTACCTGGGTATTACTTATTAACCATTTGTTTACTGTTGGTGTTTTTTGCCTAGTCGTCGTAGTAGAGAATTCAGCATAAGAAACATATAAAAAATGCTTCGTGTTAGTTTTTTTCTTTTTGCAAAGGAGTTGTACTATAATTTTCCAAAAAAATAATCACTCTGTAAATTGGATGTTAAATTAGTTATTTGTATAAAAAAGTTTTAAACAAAGAATTCAGCAGCATTTTCGAGAAATGTCAATAAATTGATGTACAGTCACATGATGTGATCATATCAGTCTTCTAGAAAACGCTGTTTAATTGTACAGGGAGAGGGTCCCCCCCATGGGTACCGCCATGTTGAGATCACATGACCAGTGGTGGCAGACATGACCAGTGGTGGCAGATAATAATAATAATAATAATAATAATAATGTATTAATATATTATGCTTTCAGTCAGTGCTCAAGACAGAAAGCATTTAGTTCATCCAAACAAAACTAGCCTAGCACCAAAAGCAATTAACATAAAACAGATCCTGGTTAAAACTGAATAAGTATAAAAATACATTAAATGTTTTGTGTTGAATATGTATTGAGCAAGAACTCCTGTCTTCTCTCTTGCAGCTGACAATGAATGGGCTTTCTGTGAGTGAGCTGTGCTGCCTGTTCTGTTGTCCCCCCTGCCCCAGCCGCATCGCTGCCAAGCTTGCCTTCCTGCCCCCTGAACCTACCTATGCCCTCCTGCCCGATCTGGAGGCCGGGCCGGTACCGGCCGGACCCACGGGGACGTCAGGCTTGCGCTCCCGGGGGGGAGGTGGCAGTGGCGGGAGTTCGATAGGGGGCGGGAATGCCACGGGAGAAGGGCGCTGGAAGCTCCACCTCACAGAGCGTGCAGAATTCCAGTACTCCCAACGGGAATTGGACGCCACAGAAGTGTTCCTAACTCGATCTAGTCGGGGGAACAGAGTGGGGTGCATGTATATTCGCTGTGCCCCAACTGCCAGGTAGGATGGATGCATTTTTGATTAGTAATGTTTGGAGGGGCCTTATTTGTAGGTTTCACAAAAATATATGTTGTACTCAAAGTGTCACGTTTCCTCTGATGGACCCCCCTTTTCCTCCCAAGGGTAATTTACATTCCTTCATTCTTTTTCCATATTTCCTTTGTCCCATTTCCTGCTTCCCTCTCAGAGTTTGTCTGCTATCTCTACCCAGAAGCCACTCCTTCCTGGACGCATTCTTTCTTTATCACACGCCACTTTTTTCCCCACTGTTGTTACTTGTCCCTTTGTTCCTTTATTTCCTCTTTAAGAGTGATTTCCATTGGATGAGTACAGAGGTTTTTGTTGTGCTCCATATTGTGGACGTCTTTTCACAATAGATGTCTTCTCTTCTCTACACAAAGTACGTGTTATTTAATTTTGAAAGTCTGGATTTGATATCAGTTTTGTTATTATTTTTCTAAAGCTAAATTATAAAACAAAAATCTGAAATAAAATGTAGATGATAGATGGAAAAAGTTAAACGAAAATGAGACCTGTTGCTTTGGCAACTAACTGAAATAAGTTTAAGTTGAAGTAGTAAAATTACTAAAGTGAACTGAAATAAAAATAGATTAAAGCAAAATGACAATAAATGACTAAAATGAAAACTACTAAAATATAAAAGATCATTAATATATTAATAAATACTATAATATTAAATAAATCAAATTAAAATAACAGACATACAGCCAACCTTGTTTTTTGCCGCCAAATTATTTGAAAATGATTCAACACTCATACACACCCATGTCAGTTATGAAACCTTTCCCTGCGGCGTATCGGGCTCAGGCTCACTGCAGATGTGCCTACATGCACAGTGATTCAGTGAATGTAATTATAGGTTATTCAGTCTCTATGTGGATCTGTCTTGACTTAGATGTTGAGTCAGACCCTGAAATAGTGTAATGAGCATACTAGAGAGTGACTTTGTACTACAAATCCCATCATCCCTTTTCTCTATATCCCTCCTCAGGTTCACTGTCCTGTTCTCCCATGGTAACGCGGTGGATCTAGGCCAGATGAGCAGCTTCTATATCGGCCTGGGCACTCGAATCAACTGTAACATATTCTCCTATGATTACTCTGGCTACGGGGTCAGCACGGGGAAGCCCTCGGAAAAGAATTTGTATGCAGACATAGATGCAGCGTGGCAGGCTCTACGCTCAAGGTGAGAGAATCAGTACCAGGGCACAACCAAAACAACTGCATGTGCATAGTAGAGCTCAAGTTGTAAAGTGCTGTGTCTCTATTTAAAAGTTTGAAAGAAATTAATAATTTTATTTAGCAAGGACCCATTAAAGGGTTACTTCAGCGATTAGCATTAAGCTTTGTATCAGTAGAAACCCAGGAGTATATTCAAATTATCGTACTTTCCCCCCTCATATGACCCTGAGACGAGAGAATTATGTATTTTATTCCTGGAAAAATTCCTCCGATGACACAAATATCGTCATTTTGCATCATCGGAGGAGTTTTTGGCCAGGGGCTGAAGACTACAGCCAGCAGAGGGCGCTATTTCCACATGTTTTCAACATCACACTCACAGCACTCGGCTCGCAGAGCTGCGGAGATTCATGTAAACGGAGCGGTGGAGAGCAAAGTGAGTGTTTTAACTTTTAAAATGAACTTCCTATGACAGTTAAGCTTCCAAAGACATGAACTGAACACGCTCCAGACTGAT
Source organism: Gobiocypris rarus (assembly GCA_023029165.1). NCBI lineage: Eukaryota > Metazoa > Chordata > Actinopteri > Cypriniformes > Gobionidae > Gobiocypris > Gobiocypris rarus. Next base: position 12,114,282 of record CM040928.1, on the reverse strand, counting down.
CACGCACTGTGAATGCAGCCGCGAATCCCGCGATTACCTCAGTTCATGTGATGAATGTAATCCGATCCTGCTGCGTTTGTGCCGTGACGCTCAATCGGTTCACTCGCATTATATCGAACAGACTTGTTCAGTTTTTAATTGTAGTGTCTCTAACTGAACTGATTTTCTGAAAATGAACGTGGTAGGCAAGTGATCCAGTAATCCAGTAGCCGACTAACCGTGGCTAGAGTAGGGCAGTGAAGCAGTGCATTCTGGGGATTGTTGTCTTTCATCCCCATGAGACAAAAATACATTTTCTGTGTTTTCTCAGTCTAGAAGGCACCAAATTCAAAAATAATTTCACATTTCTACTACATTAATGACCCAGTTTAAATACAGATTCATCTTCCCAGCGCTGAAGTACCCCTTTAAATTGATCTATGGTGGTATTAAAAACATTTATAAAGTTAAAATTAAATAAAAATTGTATTCATCAAAGAATCTTGAAAAAAATGCATCATGGTTTCAATATATAACATACATAATTTATATTTATTTTAATTAATGTTTAATAAATTAGAAATATGAAAATAAATGATTCATTAATGCAGGCTACAAATGCGCACTTCAGAAGATCTCACGGCTGGATTCAATTAAATCTGAAAGGATTTTGAAATGACATGTTTATTGGATATTCAGAGATTTGTTTTAATGGTATAGATGCATATTAGCTGAATGTTGATGGTAAATGAGAGCCTAATGTTTGCCTTTCCATGGCTTATAATATAAAAGCAAACGCTATACTTTTTCGCAAACTGCTTTCTTTCTTTGTTTAACAGGTCTATATAATAACGTATTTGATATGACTGTTTAACAGGCCGTAAATTAATGAAGCCAGAGAAGAATGCGAGCGCTGTGTGATCAGGCATTGCTGTTCTCAGGCACTAGCGTTTTTTAGCGCCACCCGTCAAAATAAAAGTCCCGCTTCAAACACATCGGACAATCAGAAAAACTTAACGGCAGATGCCGATATTTTAAAAATGCCAAATATTGGCCGATATATCTGTCAACCACTATTGATGATAATTAGAACTGTTTCTTGAGCATCTAATCAGCATATTCAAATGATTTCTGACAGATCATGTTACACTGAAAACTGGAGTAATGATGCTGGAAATTCAGCTTTGCATCACACGAATAAATCACATTTTAAAATATATTAAAATTAGGGATGTGGGAGACTATTCAACTAGTCGATTAAACAATACTGCTGCGGCTATCCACTTGGAAATACTAGTCTTTTTTTTGTTGCATATTTAATATTTCGCTTTATATTTGTTACAAAGGCTTTGTTTAAATTACCATCATGTTAATGTAAAAAAAATTAATGAATGTTTTATTTTTAAAAGTGTATATCTGAAATGGAAAACAAAATAATTTCATTTTGCATGCATTGGTTTTCACTCATGGTGGGTTTAGAGAAATGTCCACTCAGAAGCGAGGTGAGGTATTTTGAAAGCCTACACAACTTTTCAGATTTTCTTCTATGTCATGTCAAACTAGCATATAACAATTAAGCTTGCTTATAGGCTTGTTTTACTACTGGCTATGATGGAGAATATGAATGAAACTTACCTGACACTTAAACAGTTGCTATATCAATGTCCTAACGATAAGATTAAATATTACGGTTAAATAATGTATAGCTGCTTTTCTTGCGATTTTGCCACCCGTCATGCCTACAGATACTTTTAATACAAAAGCGTGTTCAAACACGGACACATTCCTAATTAAAAGGGAAAACAGTTATTTAAAATTGTAATCATATTTTACAATATTACTGTTTGTAATCAACTGTTTTAATCAAATAAATGTAGCCTTGGTGATCCTTAGAAACTTTCAATAAAAAACTTTTAAACAGTAGTGTATATTACCGATAATTCCTATCCTAGATTTTTGCTCATAGTTAAAGGCATCAAATTCAAACAAACCGATTTATGATGCCGAGATTGAGCGTGGAATCTTGGGAGTTGTAGTCTTCACCTTAAAGCCGGTGGAAAAGAATCGGATGGGACGTGGGCAGAAATCATGTTCATGGATGAGATTATTAACGTTACTGTAATAAGAAGCAGAGCAGGACCGAGTGCTGTGGGATCTGAACGAAGTCACTGAAGTGATTGCTAATGAGAGACAAGCGTGACACACGGTGACAGCAGCAGAACTTTTATTATGCCACGGTCTTTCGGTCAAGCGTATGTGGGGTAACGCAGTTTTATCATATTAGATACATTCGAGTGTGTTGAAAATTGTTTTAATGTTACTGTGCGTTCGCTCCACGGCTGCTATGAGACACTTGTTGCACACTGCAGTAAGCTAGATCGATATTAGAATATCATATTAATAAATGCTGGATGGCTTGTGTTGCTAAATGGCATGCGATTAATTTTAATTTGTATGATGGAGAAAATGCTGTATTATTGTACAATAATTAGTTCTGTCTATAAATGTCTCCAGACAGAATAAAAAATAATATACTAAAGCATATTTGGTGTTTCCATGGTTTCTACAAAATAAAATGGGCATGATGTCAGGCGACGCACGGACACGGTTTGTGTCCTGGTTAAAATAGCTTTTTTCTCTTGATTTAAACATTCTTGTAATAATTTGGGATAATGTAAGTACACAAGTCAACAAAATATATAACATTGTTCTAGTGGTTTTTGGATGTTTTAATAAAGTGGTCAAAAGACTTGCATATTAGTCTTTATCTCATCATGAGTTGCTGATTTGAATCAGTCTAACATCTCACTCAATTAGTTGACTTTTTTTCAGAAAATTGACTTTCTGAACCACAAGTTATAACATTCGCCATGAACTGAGAACTGTTACTAAGATTTAAATTGGTGTAGTTATTTACTAGTTCCTCATTTACAACAGCCTTTTTTAATGATAATGTTACTAAAAACTTGAATTAACCTAAAATAGTATTATTTTTGGTCGAGCATTTTTGTTTAATAGCCTATATAAACCTTTCCTAAAAGCTTTGCTAAAAGAATCCTTAAAGAAATCTGTTAGAAACCATTCAATAAACTAAATGACCAGAACATTTTCTTTAACTCAGGAATGAGAATCTCAAAGGCAGATGAAAATTAATACTGCGCTCAATTTTTTGCCAGCTATCTGCAAATCATACTGCTCTTGGTCTGAATAGGGTGTAAATTACATTGACATTGAGGCAGTTATTTGTTCTGTGTATGACATTTAATTAGCTTTTGATTCCTCTCTTTCAAACAGATATGGCATCAGCCCAGAGAATATTATCTTGTATGGACAGAGCATTGGCACGGTGCCCACGGTGGACCTGGCGTCACGATATGAGTGTGCTGCTGTTATTCTTCACTCTCCTCTCACCTCTGGCATGAGGGTGGCCTTCCCCGACACTAAGAAGACTTACTGCTTTGACGCATTTCCCAAGTGAGTACCAAAAATCATTGCATTCTAACTTGTGCCTTATTCCCATTTTCACTAGAGGTTTGACAGGGCTCATCATTGTTAATGAGCTGATGATTTGCCTGCTCATGGCCAGCACAGATTGCCGCTCTTTATGAGCGATTCACTGGGTTTTGGTTTTGGCAAAAGCAAACAGTGTTTTGTGATGTGGATTGCTGACTGAGATTATACTGAGCTTCTAGTTTTGACACAAAATTGGAATAAGGCTTTTTATTCTTTAAGTTTGATTACAATCATTTTCATTGCATTTTGGCTGTGACAGTGGTGCTGTGGAGCTCAGAGGGAGCTTGGCTGCACTCGGTGGGTGGTGTCACTCAGTGCCAGTGTAGTAGAACACATGGTTGCCATGCAGCTGTAGTCAAAACCACCACTGTTCTCACACAAGTGCTGTGTAGTTTGCTGGCAGCTGTTTAGTTTGCTGGCATCCTCACACACACACCAGATGCACCACACTTTTCCAAAATGTTTTTAATTACATTTAGGGCTGTCATGATTCCTCAATTTTAAATTTGAGTACTCAATTAAAGAAAAATCCTTGATTGGAATTGATCTGTTTTGAGTAACCGGCAAAATAGCAGAAGTGGCTAATTTTACAGACGAGAATCCATGAACCACATTAGACCTAACCACATTTTCTAAGGCTGCAAGATGTATTTAAACCATTTAAAAACCTTACTATAGCATAGTGCTATCGTGAATTCACAAAGGCAATAGACAATAAACATAAATATTTCCATATATGCGCTTTAATTATTTACATGCGTGTAGTTTATGCAACATTTTCAACTAGACCGCCCGCTACTCAGGCCGCAAAAAAGAAAAAAAAAATTATTGTACCGGACCCGCTTCCTGACCTGCATTTTTAAAAAGTAGCTAGTAAATGCTCATCGTAGCGTCATTGGGCAATAGAGATATTTTTTACACGACACGCAAGCAGGTTGGAAGTGTTTCCAGGCAAAATAGGATAGGAAAAGATGTTTGTCATTTTGAAACGATACATAATAATAAATTACATTTTGATGTTTGACAGTCTCTAAGTTTTGACATAAATGCAGATATAACTGTAATTTAAATAAATAATAATAATTATCAATTTTCAAATATTGCATGTCAATACAGAACAAAATATTCTGTAGCCTATTTTGCCGTCAATACCATGTTTGGTCAATACTGTCGACGTTGGCTTTGCTGTATCAGTAGGCTATATATTTATGTTTAACATGAAGTATAGGCCTAACCTGTACTTCACCTAGCAGCAGCAGCGCCGCGTCAGACACACTTCTGGTGTGCAAAGACATAGAAAACTCCACGCAGCTGACACTCAGCAAAAACGTCACGCTCACGTGCACAAGATACATATTCACGAATACAACTACTCGTAATTACCTTAATGGCACACAAATGTTTCTGTCCGTTTTTGTTTGTATGGCTGCAGCCTCTGCTTTTCTACTACAGCGCGAAGAAGCGTGCGCACAGCCTACAACGCACCACGCCGTTACTTTAGTTTAATAAAGGACAAAATACTGGAAATTTCTGGTGTTATTTTTGTGATTGTTTGGGGCATTCTACAGGGCTTCATCAAAACATTCATCACATAGCCCACCTCAGATTGTCAATGCACAAATTGTAAAAACAAATGAACACTATCAGTGAAATTAATGATGATTGGGTGGGCAAGGCAGCTGTTTGGGTGGGCTCAGCCCACCCCTGCCCATGCCTAGAACTGGCCCCAACATAGTAAACTTAACCTGGGCTTAAAAAGAAGGCTAAAGGGTTAATCAGCCAATAAAGTGTAGGCCTATGTATTTCATAGAAAATTGTGTCTAGTACAATATAAATTATAAAGGTTTAATTGGCATCTTTATTTCAAACGACCTGACCGACCGCGACCCGAATATCATTACAAATATTTTTGGATGAATCGTAACCGCGGGTGACCGCTCATTTTGGATCAACCTGCGCATCACTGGTAATTATGTATTTTGACAGTGTTGCTCTATAAAAACATAGGACTATTTGCTTTTGATACTTTATTTGAACCAAATATTATTGCTTCATTGTTATATGTATTTTAAGTAATTTTAAAGGCTTTGCCACAAAAAGTACCCAATTAAGTGACAGCCCTAGTTACATTGCAGTTTATTTTTGTTGTTATTTATAAATATTAGATATTTGTATGTTTTTATTCACCAAGACTGCATTTATTTAATCAAAAATACAGTAAAAACAGGAATATTATTACAATTTAAAATAACTGTTTTCTATTATAATGTTTTAAAATGTTATTTATTCATATTATTACAAAGCTGAATTTTCAGCAGCCATTACTCCAGTTTTCCAGAAATCATTCTAATATGTTGATTTGATTCTCAAGAAACATTTCATATTATCAATGCTGAAAACAGTTGTACTGCTTAATAATTTTTGTGGAAACTGTGCTCTTGATTGTGATTTTTTTTTTTCAGGCTTTATTGATTAACAGTTCAACAGTTCATATTACATTTAAAATATCTGGCACAAAAAAAATCCATAAGCATAATTCAAAAATAAAATTAGTTCAGACTGTTGCTTTCCAGTAATGTGCTGTTATCATGCTACTGAAAATGTTTGAGTTGAAGTTGAATTGAATTTATGGTAATTCATTGATCATAAACATCAAGTGTGAAATTAGCTATTCAAACTATTAATACATTTATTTTAATTCACTTTCTGTGTGTGGATAAATGTAGTTTTTCTTCTAACATCCTGTGTCCCTTTGTGTATCCCTGCTTCAGCATTGAGAAGGTGTCTAAAATCACATCTCCAGTATTGATCATCCATGGGACGGAGGATGAGGTGATAGATTTTTCCCACGGGCTGGCCTTGTACGAGCGCTGCCCCAAAGCTGTGGAGCCGCTGTGGGTAGAAGGAGCCGGACACAATGACATCGAACTGTACAGCCAGTACCTGGAGCGCCTGCGTCGTTTCATTGGGCAGGAATTGGCCGCACAACACGCCTAAGCTCTACTTCTTCCTCTTGTCATCCCACCATCTCCCAGTCCAAGCAAGAGTGAGATGGATGCATCAGTAACTTATTGAAGGCTGCCATTTTGTATGGACAACGTTACTGTCGGAGCAGCTTGACGGATGCTCCACTGCTCAGATTTGTTTTTCTTAAGTGTTTTCATTTTTTTCTCCCTCTATTTTTCATCTCCTTGTTCACAGTTGTGTGTGTGTATGTATGTGTGTGCATGGGAACCATGGGGGGGTGGAAGTGGAATTTCTCTGGGTCAAGAATGGATGAATGAATTCCTCTGCCGGATTCATTCCAAGGAAATAAGCCAGACAGATTCCTCTACCTCCAACCAGACTGTCTTTCTCCATATCTGAGCATTCATCTGTCAGTTGAGTGGTTTGCTTCTCCAACCTGCTCCCATGATGCCTCAGCCTGAGAGATTTTCACTTCCCACCTCTCATCAGGCAAGCTAAAATAGCTCAATCTCAGCGCCTGGCAAATTTCCTAGCCTTGCTGACCCTGCAGGATGGAATAAGCCGGTTGGTTGGTAGAGGATTTCAGGATTGAGTTTGGAAGCATCCTACACAGGTGCAATGATGCCCACCTCTGCATCATCCATTCATCTAATCATTTGGCCTTTTCTGGATGGCTCTTGTGGCCAGGTGTGTGGGTCTTCTCATTATACCCTGCGGGATGCTGACCTCTATGCACCGACGTTCCCTTTTATTGAGTTTTTGCCTTTATGTAAAAGATGAGCTTAGGATAAGATGACGCCTGATGATGTACACCGCTCCAGGCAGGGAAAGCTTGAATCCTGGGACGCTGGCAATAGTTACCAGCATTGTCAGTCTATTTTATTTCACTTTGGTGTTTCTTTCCTCTCTTCTCAGCATGTGAGGGTGTCCATAGCCCCCTGAGGTGGCAGAAACTGGGAGGGCTGCTTGCTCATCATCATATTTCAATGAAACCACCGCACTTGGGATGACATGATACGGAGTATGTCCATACGTCATGTTTCTGAACTGTTGGGCCAGTAGAAAGATTAGGGTTTTATTCTCTCGTTGGGACTTTCCTAAAGCCTGATCTTCGGCGTAGCATTTCCACATTCATTCTCAATTAGTTGAGCTTTTTAAATGGGTTTTGGGTCAATAAATGGTCTAATTGTGTAAGAAAAAATGAACACAACATAGTCAGAGATAAAAAACATAAATCACTTCTGTACCCTGTGGCAATGACACAACTCGCAACCAGTTTTTCCCGTTTTTAGCCTGACGTCAAGAATGTTTCTATGTTACTATCCAGTTGGCATTCACATCTGAGGTAAAGCTATAATCATGCATTTACTCTGTCTCTTGGTTTATTATTTAGTTTTTTAAACAAATCATTTCAAAGCATAGCACATCATTTAAATACTTCTCTTTATGATTATAAAGGATTTTCCTTTTTCTTTCCACGTCAAATTGCTAGTTAGTGGCACATGGTTTAATCTGAGTAATGTTCTGACAGCTGGGGGCAAGTTTAAAGATGATAACTAGCAATAAAGGCACAACAATGAGGTCTTCTACAACCTATTTTTGTGATGTCTTCTCTAGTCAAGCTGCTCATTTTCAAAGGGAGTTTGTCTGATATGATGTGGACGCAACTATCAGATTATCTGATGTTGAGAGAAATTGTAAAAGCTTTGAAAAACACTAGTGTCTTTCTTGTAGGCTAAGTTTTTCAACTGTGAATTATCAAGGGAACCTGCTGCTACAGATCTCGATTGAATGGTATCAATGAAATTAAAGGGCCGAACCCTGCAATCTTTTGTTGTTTTCTAATGCGTCAAACACGACCAAACCTTTTCAGTGAGATAAAAGACAGCTTCCCCATGCGGGCGTGATTCGTTCACCGTGGTGTGCAGTCATTCTGAATTTCACACAATAATTTGTTTAATAATCTTAATTACCGTAACTTCAGTATCTTTTTGGGCTAGGCTTTTGCAAGATGAATATTCTGATTTTATGGTGCTAGAAGATTTCATCTTTAGAAGGATGGATAAAGGTTAACCTTTATCCATCCACTCCCCTTGGTCCGTTCATATTCGTTCTGGTTAAACTCCGTCCCATTACTACACAAAGCAAAGTGATTGTGTTCCGAAAACAAAACACTGGTTTGTACGTAATTTCTAGAGCCTAATTCCAGCAAATCTGATGCCTTGTTTCATCATGTATTTAAGTATGTAATCTGGGGTTGGACACAAAGGGGCTTGTTCATTCTCCATTCTAACCAAAGATGACAGGTGTTGGATTTGCATTGGCCGCCCACTGCCATTTGTCAGTACTCAGATGTGGATTGGAGCAGGCGGCCGACTTGGGCTGTTCAGACAGAGCCAGGTCTCACACAATACAGGCTGCTGTTGAGGCCGCCGAGGGGAAGTTTTTGTGTGGACTGTTGGTGCGTGTTTACCTCCTGTAAGACACAAGTGTTTGGAGGGCTGAAGCAATAGCGACTTGGAGCCAGCAGACTGGATGTGGGGATGCTCTGTGTGTTCAAACAAGAGGGGAGGACTTTGGCTTGGGGAAGGGCTGGAGTTACCCGGAGACTCCATCCCAACACATTCAGATTCAGCTCTTTTTATTAAGATTTTTTTTTTCTTGTTTAAAGAAAGTAAGTTATAGAAATATCTTTTTAAAACTATCAGATGTATGTATTGTATAACATTGTTTGAGAAGCTTAATCTTGAGGTTTGAGAATCTGTTTTTTATCTTAATGGATCGGGAGTAAGAGTCATTGGGGTGTTCCTGTTCTATCCTTTTATGCATTATTCTAATGTTGTTGTTTTAAATATGTCTTTTTCCTTTTCCAGAATTAATTACAAAAGAGATCTTAGAAAATAAAATTATGAATTGATGATTGTTGTATTTCTCTTTTCTTGTAACTGCACACATAAATATCACATTTAAATAGCAATATATATATATTTTGTTTTACATATGTATTTAATATTGATTTCATCACATTTATACAGCAATATATTTATATTTAATATTTGTTTTAATACATTTATTTTTTTAGATTTTAATATTTGATATATTTAGTCTTGAACTTGACATTTTATAATTGTAATTTTTTTATTGTAATATGAAATACGATCATATTTGCATGCTGATATATTTGCGTTTATATTAGGATTTATTTTTAAATGTAATATTTGTTTAAACTGAATAAATTAATATTTGGTGTATTAATGTTCAATCTTGAATGTGACCATATTGATAATTATTGAAAATCTATTTTCATGTAACATGCTGTTAAGTCACATTTGCAGTTAGTTAGCTGTATTTAATATTGATTTCAATACTTTTTAATGAAATTAAAATTGTCATAAACCTCTAACATCACATTTATACAGCAATGTTCATTTATATTTAATATTTGTTTTAATACATTTATTCTTCTATTTTAATATTTGATATATTTAGTCTTGAACTTGACATTATGATTTATTATTGTAAATCATGTTTCTTGTAATATGAAATAGGAAGATCACATTTGCATGCGGATATATTTGCATTTATATTAAGATTTATTTTAAAGCGCTTATTTTTAAATAAATATATTTATTTAAACTGAATATTTTTATATGGTATATATTAATATTCAATCTTGAACTTGACCATATTCATTTATAATTACTGTAAATTTATTTTAATGTAACATGCTGCTAATTCACATTTTTTATTATTTAATACATTTATTTACATTCACATTTATCACATTTTATTATTTAATATAATTTTTTTAATCTGATGAATGATTAGTTATTGTAAATCTCTTTTCTTGTAACTGCACTCAGGAACATCACATTGATATGGTGATATATTTTACAGGCTGAGTTTCCCAGAATCCTTGGGCTATAAACATCCTCTAGAATCGTAAAACGATCGTAGCAGCTGACCTGCATATTAAATTGTGATCCCCAACTCCCGTGGAATAGACATTAAATCCCAACAATCATTGATGAGGCATTTATAATTCAAAGCACTGAGAGAAACATTCTTACGTGTGACCGTGACGGATAACACTGTTGCCGTTGGCTGTTTTGTTTATTCATCATGTAGCTGCATTTCTCTTCTCATCTATGTATTCGTCTCCAATTCACCAGTTAATGCCAAACTGGTCTCAAGACCCTTGATTTGAATCTTCCTATGGAAAACAAAACCAGTACAAGAGTGTATGTGTGTGGGCGTACAGAGAGAAAAGAGTCGCAGAGGATTTCTGCAGCAACAGATGGGTTCTCTTATTATCTGTAACAAAAATCCCCAATTATCTGTCTCGTTTTAATTACTGCCCTGCGAGCTTTGGCATGACCCAGCCTATCGGCAACAGCCACAGTCAAGAGGCATTAATACAGCCAGATGGGATTTAAGGCCTTCTGGTAAACACACATGCACGCCTATCTCTGAACATGTATGTGGATATGCACACAAAACCTTGTTTCTACAGTCTAATCACACTTGGATTCATCTCACAATGCCCATTTGCTTACATTCAAACCATTATTGATTATAACTTATTGACACCTGCTGTAGATGTGACATGCCAAACACATGGAACATTGAAGGAATATTCCGGGTTTACTTAGGCTCAATCTACAACATGTGCGTCATAATGTTGATTAGGCTACCACAAAAAATTTTTTTGACTAGTATTTGGTAGCAGCCTCTTTTCTTCCATATTGTGACATATATCCGAGTGAAACGGCTTCTCAAACAAGAAAAAGTGTAGTGATTGTATGTGAATAACAGGTTGTCCTGCCCTCGTGCTAGTGAACAGGTCATTAGAGAAGAGAAGTTCATGGTAACTTTAACATTAAAATGCTGTTTCCAAAATATTGCAACAAGATGTAATTCATATGCGCTTAACATTATTTTAATGTGGACAAAATCACTTGCCATGACAATGTAATGCCGAAAACGACACTTAAATAGGCGTAGTCCTATGGCAAAACAACTTTGTAGCTCAAATAATAAAGAAGCTCTACAAGACGAATTAGTAGAGTTACAATATAATTTTTGCTTGAATAAAAAAAAAAGTCACCTGTTTTTTGACTGAATGTTTTCATTGTTTTAAGATATGCGGCGCTATTACACATCTTCAGAAAGAGTACAGAATCTCCTTCTCACAACACAAGTGAAGAAGCAGAAACAAGTGATGATATGATTGCTTATGTAAATGTAAAATAACGTGATCATCAAAAATTAAACAGCATATAACTTCAAGACTATCCTTACTGAATGAAATGTCGTCTGTGAAGCTTTGAGGGTGTTGATGGACTCGATTTACTCCATCTATGCTTTGATCATCCTTCTGAATCCGATCCGTAAGTAGTCGGACAAAATGCGATTTTCTCCGCTTTTTGTTTAAAATTTTAATTTAACTTACCCACATTCAAGTGTTGATAAAAAGGATGCATGAAGCTAGAACAAAATGTTTTTAAAATGGAAAGAGTTAAAGACAAGTAGCCTACGGCTAGCCTTTTTCAAGTAGACCTATACAAAATAATACCAAATAGGAATATTGTAGTATATACAGTATACCTATTAAGGTATTATTTTGTATAGTTGAAAAAGTATACTTATATCAAAATGGTGGTTTAAATGTAAACCTGCCTATTTTTAAACAAGGTTTAAGGTTTGGTGAAACAGGTTTAATCTAGATTTAATATTAATCCTTATTGGTGCAACTAAAAATTCAAAAATAATATTTAAATAGTAGGCTATCTAGTAATAGTAACTATAAGTATGATATTATGTTCACTTAAAGAAAACTAAAGTATACTTGCATTTTATATAAAACTACTAAACTAGCACTGAGAGTATACTTCAAAGTGTACTTCCATAAACAACAACAAAAAAAAGTGTTACAAGTATTTGACTAGTAAATGATCAGTATACCCATACATTCATTTGTAGTATACGCTAGTTGAATTACAAACGAAAACGACCTTAAGTATTACTTCACAGTAATCTTGAATTTTTGTGTGTGTGTGTTAATCCACATCGTGGTATTTTACGTCACACACACTATAACGTCCTGTTTTAATCAATATAAGTCCTACATCTTTGTAGAACATTCAGAATTCCAGTTCTACCTGTAAACACATTCTAAGTTAGCTCGTTGTTCCGTCAGTGCACGTTTTATTATTTTACGTCTTTATTTAAGCACACTCCAAACGTAGATGACTGGAAGAAAAATAAGACATGTATCACTGTTTGCTTCAGGAGAGGTTTTTAAAAAAAGAAATGCTTTTTTTTTATTACCATAGCTATGTCATCCGCTGTCTCTCGAGTTTGTGTGACAGTTTGCCCGAGGCTTGCTAGGGGGAGATGCAGTGCAGAGTTCAGATCCGACCACTAGGGGGCACAAACTACATTCTCAATGGACTAAATCGGACAAATCGTTATACTCAATTAAAACCCTTCTGTTAGACATACACGTGAATGAAAATATGTTGTTAGTGTGATGGATATCGAACTTGGATGATCTGATAAAAAATTAAGCAAACTAAATCGAAACTGATAGCTATTCTAAAATCTATTTCCAGCATTAATCTGGAAGGGCATTTTAATGATGCATCTCTGTCAGTGACATGAATAAAGATCTTCATCTATAGCCCAGATATGACAGATCCATCATGGGAATGCCTTGATTGCAATAATAATGCTGGAGGTAGCTTTTTGAGTAGCTATCAGTTAAAAAAAAACAGGCTATTTTTTTTAGTAGATTCAACAAGGCAGTACAGTATATGATTTTTGAGTCATGCATTGTGATGTGTGCATTAACCTTTTTCCCCTTTTTTTTTACTACATGCTGTAATTAGCATCACTGGTAACATATCTCCCTTCCTCGCCACATCCACTTGCACTTTATTACAGAGTGTTTCATATCCTCACTGTCATCTGAGGTCTGCATCTCTCTGCTATTACAAAAGTCTGTACTGCAGTCTCACTGTGAAGGAGGAAAACATCAGAAATATGTGTTTAGTCCTCACTAAAGTCTATGTTTGTGCCTGCGTCTACCACACTGCTAAACAAACAAATGTAACCCTGTGCGCTCATGGAAACCAACCGAGCGGGAATATTACACGTTGCATTTGTCACGGTTATTGTTTTGTGTATTTTTCTTGAGTGGTCTTGAGTAATTTTTCCCAAGACCAGCTACAGCCCAGAGGCCAGCGGTGTCATCTGGTTCTGCTTTGCTCACATTTAGCTTTGCTGGGTCGATTTATTGTGGTCCAAATTGACCTGGATATTGGGTAATTGAAGATTCAGGGACAGCAGGCAAAATCTGCCTGAGGATATGAGGTTATTCCTGCCCTGTTGACAATATCGGCAGCCTCTTATGCTGTATGATCGCACATGATCTGATCAGTGGTGTGCTTTGGTGCACGTTTGCTGTACATCAATCCACAACCTATTTAAAAAGATCTTTTCTGTTTAGAATAGTAACATTAATGCATTGACGTTGCCTGAATGATGTTTATAAGCATGCTCATTAGTATTCCCAGCATACAGGGAACTTTCTGAGAACTTTTGTTAAGGTTCTGGTAAGGTTCTCTCAAAGTTATGCACAAACAGTAATCCAGTAACGTTACTAGAACGTTTGTCCAAAATGATCTGGTCTTTTCACAAGTTCACACTTACATATAATTTATGGAGAGTAGATTTAAATGGATATTTGGCATGCTGTCGGGGGGGAGGGCTTTGAGCGTGGAATTTGGCCCGAACCCAGAATACCCTGTGTATGTAAGTGGTTAGAACTAGAAAGGGAAAAGTGGAGAAGGGGTGGTGGAGGGATGCTGAAAAACTGTCAACAAAACGGAGGTAAGACTGCTGCACATTGTTGATTTGCTATGCTCTCCACCGGTGTCAATTATCTGAACGTGCTCCTCCCGAACCTTGTTAATAAAATATCATTTAATAACGGTGTCAAAACAGTAGCACAGAAACATTATTAATACATTGTTCATGAACATTTGTTCAACGTTAGGGTTACGGTTTTTTAAATGTTACTTGTTTCAGAAAGTTTAGAGTACAACATTTAAAAGTAACATTCCCATAATGTTTGCAGAATAACAAAATTAAATGTTCCCTTAATGTTTAAAAAATATATATATTTTTTTTAAACGTTTTGAACATTCAGAGAACATTAAAAAATAACTTTTTCATAACTTAATACCATCCGAATGTTAGCAAAATGTTTCCTGAAATATATTTTTGCTAGCTTGCGGTTCTTGATTTTTTTAATCAACATTATCTTTGACATCATCAACAACATTACATTTAGTTGAGAATTAAATGCGTATAGAATGCTAAAAGTAATTTTGGTTTGACTTTTTTTATTTTTATGGATGAACTGATTATATTCTTTCTTGGTATCAACGTCAAGGTCATGAGAGCTGTATGGTAGGCTATAACCCTCGAACTCTCCGCCATCTGGTTCTGGCGTGAGATGTCATCGCTCTATCTTTTTCTCTCATATCTCATGTCTGGAATCATGTATGTGCCGGCTACATTCTGTATCAGTAACATAGAGGTTAGAGAAACAAATCATGACAAAGATGAAACATGATACATACACTTCTGCCCTGAGATCATTTATCATTTAATAACATATTAGTGTGTGACCTTGGCCAGGCAGATACAGGAATTGGACCTCAACATATTTCATGTGGATTTAATATAGCTTTGTAGACTTAGCCTTGCATCAGCAGTAAAAAATAATTCACCTGCCACACATTTTTGAGGCTTTGCCATTTTTTTAATCATTCTGTCTTTTTACACTCTCACACATCTGCATAAATAATTCAGCTTTTTAAACAGCCAAATTCAGAATATTACATTTTTGCACCAGATTGCAAACACGAGTTGAACACAAGTAACATTCCTGTAATTTAAGATTGTTATAGGCAAGATAAAATTTTTTTTTAAACAGTCAAGCGTTCAAGCTTATGACTACTTAACTAAAGTTCAAGGCACAATATGTAAGATTTTTAGATTTAAATATCCAAAAACCACTAGAACAATTAAATATTTTGTCGAATGGCTAACATAATCAGAGAGAGCTTTCTCCATCATATTTTAAAATGAATTGCATGTCATTTAGCAACAGTCATTTAGTCATCTTGTTTTTATTCTAATATCGATCTAGATTACTGCAAAGAACAACAAGTCTCTCATACCAGCCACCAAGCGAACACACATTAAAACTTTCAACATTTTCAACTCAAATCTGTTTATTATGATTGTTTTAACCATATAAAACAGCACTGCGTTACCTCACATAGGCAACGAAAAGGCAAAAGCATAGTAAAAGCTCAGGGACCGGGTGTTTCCCGCAGGTCTCTCTCATTAGTATAGTATTCACTCCAAGGGCTCTCGGTGCTTCCTGCTCATACTACCATAACATTAATAAAACTTTAATACAATCACTCATTCATGAACATGATCTCTTCCTGATTCCTTTCCATCGGCTGTGGAGGTGAAGAGTTAAGTCTACAGCTCCAATGATTCCACGCTCATGTTTGGAATAAGCGACCTCTAATGGCGAAACTTACATACTGTGCCTTTAAGATTTAGACATGCTCATTATGATAATTATAATATTTTCATACACCAATTCACACATTTTTTTGTAATAGGCCTATATATTGTTTTATAATATATTAAAATGTGTAAGTGTTAGAGTAGTGGCCAATAGCTGCCTAGATAGACTGCTGGAATGAAATGCTCTTTAGTCTATCAGTTTATTATTATAATCCCTCATTAATCTAAAACATTCCATCTCCATAGATTTAAGATATATAAACTTTAAATAAACCTCAAGCGACTTCACACAAACACTGTGAATGTATCACTCTGACAAAGCTGTGTAATTCATCATCACAGAAAATCTGTCATGATTTTTCTGTTTACATTTCTTTGTCGTTCCATGAAGTTCTCTGGAATGCATTCGCTGTGATTTTTGGAACAAGTCCAGTGTTGCACAAAACTCCGGAATCTCTAAAATGTCCTGTGCCGTGGGTTCCATTACACAATCACGGGAACTCATCAAACCGTCCCTGAGTGGGCAGAAAGCATGATGCCTAGAAATACACCCCCTGCTCCCGGGTTGACATTTTTAGAAGCGTTTTACCGAACTCGTCTGAACATTTATAGAGAGGTGAAACGAAAACCGTTGTCTCCAGGGCAACACAACGAAAGCTAAACGGTTACAGGAACCTATTGTGTATTTTCAGACAGAGTAGGCTACGGCAAGAAAACAGTCAGGCCTATCATTCAGCAGGCTGTTAAAGATAAATAAATGAATCCAGTTTTCTGTATGCTTTTTTTTTCTAGAGGCTTTTAATGTTCCTGACACTCACGCCAGCCCCTGTTTATTGCTCTGAGATCATGTCAGGTGTGGGTTGCTGGTGGGTCAGTGGCCGCGGTGTGTTCAGCACTCGGGGTGAGTGAGATCTTTAATCTGCTCGCAGTTAGACCGCCGTGACGACCTCATCACAGACCGCAGCTGCCTTACCAAACAAGGCCTTCAACTGTGGCACACCGACCACTGAGAAATGAGAGATGAAGCTCTTACTGCCCTTATCTTCTCCAATATTTTACACAGCCTGATTAGCGTCATGGACGTAAAGAGTGTTTGACGATAATAAAAAAGAGAGAACTCTTTAAAAATACAGTTTAAAACGCATGCGGCAAGTTCATAAAAATTTACTTTTTGAGGTTTCATATGGTTTTAGCTGTGCTCACATATTTTCCTTGTATGGTGTAATCACTACATCATACAACTTTTCAAAAAAGTTTTAATGAGCAATATCAGACAAGTAGGAGTGTGATATGGCTCTATATATTAGCATTGCTGTGATTAGTGTGATTGCCATAAGCAAATTCTCTAAGGACTTTTCTCAATGAGTACATGACTGCTGAACGGCCGCTGACAACCTGGAGCTCACATCAACATATTCATAAATATTAAGCATTTTGGAAAGTCACTCCACTGGAGATGTTTACTTGAATTAATCCTGCATTGTTATAAAAAGGTCTAATCGTTTGATATTTTAAGAGACTTATTGACCTTGACGCATTGTCATGATAGTCTGCAGGAGTCCTCTCTATGACATAATTTTCGGTTTTATGTTTCCCCCTTCATGTTTATGCATTTTCATTGAACTACATGACTTTGATGTGGCAAACAAAAGTTATTTTTTCTTCAGAATTTAATAAGCAGTGAAGCAGTTTTGTTATACCAAACTACTTTATAACGATTTCCTTCAAGAATTGTATTCTTTTAATACCTTTTTCTTACCTATTTGTTCTTTTTCTTCATTATGATATCGATCTAGTCCCTATGAAATCACTATTATTACCCTGACATTTTCAAATGTATGCCCCCCCCCCCATTTATTACAGTATTACATTACGTATCATATAAGAGGCGTGTTCAAGTTGTTGCATGTATGAATTGTATATATGATGTTGTGTTTTTAATAAATGAATAAATAAGACAAAAAAATAAGCACAATATAATTGACCGCGCTGCCAAACTCCAGTGTAGTAGCACAATAGATTGTCAGACTGGTCCAAACCAGCTCTGTTTATCGGCACTGGACATCTACCAAGTTCAAATGACCTGTAATTGCATTTGCATTCACAAACGTTGAGTCAAGACTCCATGGAGAGTATGTTTATTGAGACGCAAGTAATAATGGCTGTTGATTCGATTTGTACATGTGCTTGCGATTATAGTGAAAAAAGTAAAGCAAAGAGGTTTGGATTTGGGTGGTTGACAAAATTCACCTAGAGCTTAGCTTAATTGTTGCATTTGGCACTTCTTGCATGGATTTTTGCTCATGAACAAATAAGGCTTTGGAGATTTTAGACAGCTATATGATTGAGAATGTGTAGGCTATTAGGCTGTTTGGTTTCCAGCCAGCACAATGATCTATATGGTGCTTTATGATATGGAATTATGGAGTGAAATCTTGTTACTGCAAGAACAAAAGCAATGCTACTGTAAAGCCACTGTATACTTGAAGCAATGGGCCGAAACTGAAGTATCCCATCCCATTAAAACCTAGATATCTCTAATAATGGATATCAACATGGAATAAACTGCTTGGCTACTCGCCGGCTTCTATCGGGACCTGCAATCAAATCACAAGGAAATGGAGACATGATGGTTGGCTTGTGACTGCAAGTAATTCGATTGTGCTTGATCACATGCAATGTAGCCCTAGAGCTACGATATATGTCATTACACCGAGATATCACATTTCACCTCGTAATGGTGACCTCACTGTTCTTATCTCGCCCATTCGCCTATATATACACCTGGCAACCGGCGTTAGCCTGGAGCGGAAGACAGGAACATTATTTTAGCATCACGAGAATGATGACTGTTTCAGTATTAGCACTGCGCTGATTCAGGGTGATCTTTGGTTGCTTCTCTAGCAGGAGTGAAAGCTAAAAAATGTTGCTCTTCAAAGTTCTTTGTCTCTGATAAACTGCCTCGTTTCGTGTTCCCAACACGGTTTTGTGGCCCGGGTTTGAAGCAAATGCTCCGTTTCAGAGAGGCAGTGTGGGATGAAAGCCAGGAAGAACAAAACTGAGCTTCACTTTTGTTTATTTATTTGTTGTCAGTTCCACACCGCTCTCTTGCGAGAGCTTTACTTCAGATCAAATATGGAAAAGCGGGGGGAAAAAAGCGAGATGTTTCCCTCAAAGTTTCTTTGGCCTAATTTGATACTTTTTTTTTTTTAAGGATCACAATAAGGAGACTCGTACTCTGTAATAATTGTGAACCATTGGGGCTTAGCCAACTCAATTACCCCAATTGCGACAGCAGCAAATCAAATTGGCTTTGTGTGTGGAAGGTCCTGAATCGTTACAATGCTGACTAATTACTCTAAATGAACTTATATTATGGTATACATAAGCCACACACCTAGATTTTTCTTTTGTCTATGCAGACATAATTCATGTTGAGTCACAGTGAGGAAATGCTCAGTTCATTGAGAGGGACTTTTTCAGGTGTGTTTATCTGTCTGATGATGTCAGTCTATTTGTCATTCATGTACCTGCTCAAGGCATCTTCATCTTAACAAATGAAGTCACCAACTGCCGAATGAACTGCTGTTTGCACTGTGTCGACTCATCTATTGTTGTCTGGAGTCCTTACAATAACTTGGAAGAGTATGATCACAGATAGAGGAATGAGGAAAAGAAGAAGGGACAGGAGACAAGAAAGGATTGTTGTTATTACCCTCTCTAACTGTCTTATATAAATATCAGCTATAATTTATTTATTTATTTATTTTTTAATCTTAATCGAGATTTAAATGTATGTAAATCTGCATGACACTGGCTTCAAAAAGCCAAAGAAAATAATATATAATATATACTTGAGTGTTTTAATTGACAAAGAGGTATTCACCTGCATTTAGATATAGGCTATTATTTATCATTCTATTGCTTTTAAAAATTATGATTTTGAGAGTTTTTAAGGGCCTTAAGGCATTTTAGACATACTTGTTTCAAATTTAGTGTAAAGACAATGCAGCATAAAGCTATTTAACACTAATTAGATGTGTCTCTCTCTCTAGCTGCTTTGGCTCTGCATTAAAAAAATATACTATGAAGGCCCACTCACATGAGAAACGATAATTATAAGGATAACTAGTGTAAATCAATACAGGATAGCGTTTTGTTTATCAGAAGCACAAGCTGCAGTTATATCGACTACCTCTTTAAAAAATCAATTTGGGGGAAATTCTGATTGACTGTGTTTATCATTCTTGGTGTTGGTTCACCCAAAAATTTAAATTGTCATTAATTACTCACCATTATTTTTGATGAAATCCGAGAGCTCTCTGACCCCTCCATAGACAGCAATGTAATTACCACTTTCAAGGCCCAGAAAGGTAGGAAAGTACAGTGAAAAATACAGTGCAGCGCTTTCGAGTTCTATGGCAGAACGGCGGCTCGATGGTCGATGCCGTTCAAGTGCAGCTCCACAACGCATGCATGATGCTGACGCAGGAGCTAGCCAATGATGAGCCGCCGTTCTGCCATTGAACTCGAAAGCGCTGCACTTTACAATGACAACAGCGTAGGAGACTGGCACAGACGAGAAGAAATTGTTGAATTAAGTCGTTATTTTTGTTTGGTTTTAGCTCACAAAAAATATTCTAGTAGCGTCATAAAATTAAAGTTGAGTCACATGGACTATTTTTATGATGTCTACTACCTTCCTGGACCTTGAAAGTGGTAATTATATTGCAGAGGGGTCAGAGAGCTCTCAGATTTCATCAAAAATATCTTAATTTGTGTTCCCAAGATGAAAGAAGGTCTCACAGGTTTGGAATGACATGAGGGTGTGTAGTTAATGACAGAATTATCATATTTGGGTGAACTATCCCTTTAAAGGAAGGGTAGGCATTTTTTAATAAACACTTTTGTTGAAACTCTCTTCACATCCTGATAGCGGTCAATAATAGAAGAAGAAGAATTTTATATATATATATATATATATATATATATATATATATATATATATATATATATATATATATATATATATATATATATATATATATATATATATATATATATATATAAAATTCTTCTTCTTCTATTATTGACTGCTATCAGGATGTGATAGTAAAGTCATTTTCTGAGACTTCTACAGAAGATATATATATATATATATATATATATATATATATATATATATATATATATATATATATATATATATATATATATATATCTTCTGTAGAAGTCTCAGGACCAAAAAATGTTTGTCCAATCATTGCATTCGGTCAGACATCACGGGTCATTAGCGCATCCAATGAGGCTATGCATGAGTTGTAGACAGACATATTACTGAGCACTGTAAACAAACAGCAGACACCTTTTGCTTCAAACCTGCGGACTAATAAAAAACAGAACATCTCACTGCAACAGTGTAAAAGCAGCCATTTCCACTGGAAAACCGCAGACCTGTAGCCTGACGTGGTCATACTCTAGTCTGATACTGCTCCATTGGGCTGTGATTATTGGGGCGTGTTTCAACCGAACCAGGAAAGAAAATGCCTCTGCGCTCAATTGGAAAGACCTACAACCAATCAGATCAACGGAGTAAGTGATGTATGTTGAGCAACGCATAGTAGTAGGAAGTTCGGATAATTTTACGGACTCGGATCTATGAATCTCATTCAGCAAAATAAACAAATCGGCCCCACTTTATATTAGGTGGCCTTAACTACAATGTACTTACATAAAAAAATAAGTACAATGTACTTACTGTGTTCATATTGTGTCGCAAAACACCTTTGCTGATATTGAGGTGGGATACGGGTAGGGTTAGGGACGGTGTGGTGGGATGGGTAAGTTTAAGGGTAGGGTTAGGAGTAAGGGAAGTGTCAACTGTGTAATTACAAATGTAGCTACAGAAATTAATTACAGATGTAATTACATGCAGGTATTTTTTTAAATGTAAGTACAATGTAAAAAAAAGTATGTACACAATAAGTAAAATGTATCAAATTATTAATTAAAATGTTAGTACATAGTAGTTAAGGACACCTAATATAAAGTGGGTACAACAAATCTTTTTCCAAGTCATTTCGTTCATTTCAGGAGAATATAATTAAAATATCACATGTTAAATTCCCCAACACATCTAGTACTTATGAAAACGTTGATCACATTTGGAATAAAAAATGAATTATAAGCTAATGCAGCCAAGGCCAAACTTTAAGAAATGATTCATTAATTGCTTAGCTGGGTCTTTAGGCTATGCAGTCTGTTAGTTAACCTCACCTCCGAAGCTGAGTCATTCTTTCTTTTGTCACTTCACATTTAATCACGACTGTTCCCTGGAAAGCCTGTCTTTGGGTTCGAGTCATTTGTTCACCAACTCACAGCCCCATAGGCTGAGTGCAGAAGATCCTGCACAGAACCGTTGGCCTGTAGCGCATGCAAGGTCAACACAAAATGAATGAATTGCTCTCTAAGCAACTGGTTGTTCCTGAGGCACATTTAAGATTAGTTCAAAAAGAACGAATCGTTAATGAACGACACATCACTAACGCATAGTTGTCAACAGAACTCAACTGCACGCACGCTGGAAGAAGTGAAAGAAGATGAGTGTAAACGATCTTTGCCGGTGTTGTAAAAAGAATACACAGAGTACTTACCAACACGATCATCATTTTTAAAAGAAATAGTAAAGGTGAATGCATATACGAACAAGTTCTCCGTTTAGGATTAGAACGAATTCAACCCAAAACGCTCTTTGATGACGTGGCTGATTACATTACTGTTTATCATCTGTCCATCATAGTATAAAGCCTGAAAATGTTATTGGTCCGAACAGCTCCCGTTCGGGCATAGTTACTCCACAACGGATCAATTCCAGACCGAACTTCCCGAACTCAAATTATGTGGGCGGGGCTAAATCCGGCTGGCATCCAGGCTAGCAGACCTGGCAACAGGTATTTAAAGTCAGCATGAAATTAGAAAAGTTGCTATCGTCTTTTCTTCCCTATTGTGACCTATCTGAGTTTTCGAACACACAAAAAAAAATGGAGGATGGGACTTTTTCTACCGGGAATGGATCATGCGGTAATTCCTGCGATTGTTGTTGTTTTCATAATCTGTATTGATTAAGGATATCAATATATATATATATATATATATATATATATATATATATATATATATATATATATATATATATATATATATATATATATATATATATATATATATATATATATATATAGCATACTCCGTTTTTATGATATTGGTATTTTAATTTATAGCTCATTTCATGTTTCTATATTCAGGATTAAAACATTTTAAACTGCCTTTGCAGTGTAAAGATGACTTTATTTTAATGCTTAGGCTCGCTCTTTCGATCTCCAAATTAAATTCACTTACTTTGCCACTTGCAATGTCTATACGAGGACTAATCCACTCAACCAAGTATCGCTGATGAATTCCCTGACCCCAAATGATTAACAACAAATTAATTCCGCTCCAGTCTGCAGCTCTATTCTGCGTCAGGTTTTGGCATTGACTTGCGTTTCAATAGCTGTGGGTGACAGACTTACAACAGCGCTGAGATAGCAAACGCGTGATCTTTCTCTCTCAGACCAAACGCCGTGGGCTCCATGCCGGGGATTGCAGGAAATATTACATTTCTCCCGGACAATAAGAGTTTCTCTTAACGGATTCCAAAGGCTGGACTCAAATTGAAGGCAGCGGCTCGCACACCAAACAAACGAACGTGCCTTTTTGTCCACGCGCTCAGGAGCGCGTACGTTCTACTGGCGCAGCACTGAATAAGTATTGTAGCGGTAGGTGATTGATAAGGCAAATGTTTCCAGCCCAGACAGACACGTTTTCATAAGGCACAGCTGGTTGCGCTGGCGTGGAGTGTTTTTTTTCCATCATTTGCTAGACACAAGGCAGTTTATCCCCGCTCATTCCAAGCGACTTCTTGGATTCTATAAGGCTGTCCGAAGGGGAATACAGCGGCTGCAGGACCAAGTCGGGAATGCCATTTGTTCACGAGCAGCATAGACGAGCTTTGTCGCGCGGTGTTTTTTGCCCGGGGACAGGTGTCGTTGTGTACGTTGGGGTAGGGGGTTAGTTGTTGGGGGTTTGGACACAGTTGTCTTAAGGATGTCAGATCAGGGATCAGATCTACACAGAGACAGGTGCGATAGAGAGGAGTAGATTTCACGCGGACCCCTCCTCTCCTCTCCTCTTCTCCTCTCAGTCATTCTGGATTATAGTCCCGAGGAGGCGAGTCATTCACAGAGAACCGGGCTCACCGTTTCTCGTTGCTGTTATCGGTGAGTATGCTGGTTTACCAAATGATAAGCTTGTGTTCTGGATTGTAATAGCTACTAGTTGTTACGGGTTTTTCCTCTCCATCTCTGTGTTGCGATGATGGGTTTGGTTCTGCATGCTCCCCTGAATTGTGCTGTTTCTACTCCAAAGTATATGTCTTTTGAAATTGTTCACTGTAGTCATGCTATAATTGTTTTAAATTAAGTTTTTCGCTTATGTCATTTAATAATTGTAGTTATTTGTAATATTTAGTGTAGGCTAATAATGGAATATTTAGACATGATTTAGAGAGTCGTTGGTCATGACTTGATTTTGCCCATGACATTCGGGTTGTGTTGAAGGCTAGATGTGCGGATTGTGGAACAACAGAATTAAATAAATAATGAACAATTATTCACATTTGACGGCTAGTTGAGGCTAGTTCATTTGTCTTGAAAACATTTACTGCGATATCACTTAATTATTTGATCAAATGCAGTTTTTGTCTTCATTTCATTTCTCTTGTATGCTTCTCTTTATTTGGTATTTTATGTATCGTTCTGCTCTCAGGTCGCCAGCGTTTTTACACTCTTTTACAATTAAGAGCCTTTCTCAAAACTGAGACTTATTTTCTTCAAACTTTGCTACCTTTACAACTTGACACAGCAATTAATCTCAAATGCACTTAAATCACCAAAACAAACGAACTCATTCTGCTATAACCATTTACACCCATCAAAACACTTTGAGCAAGATTTATAAAAAAGAAAAAGAAAAAAAAGGAATCCTTAGTAAAACAAGAATGACATCTTTAATTGTGTTTATACAAGAGAAAAATGTCATGCCTCAGCATGCCTTAAATTTCGCATATGGTAATTCTACTATAGCCCTAATGCTGTAAAACAACATGTCTGCACATATCCAACTTTAACCAAATAGATTGACACCAATATGGAAACTTAACAATCCTAATCAACATTCTTCTCTGTTGATGCACCTAGAAAAAATTGTCAGGCATGTTTGCATGACATTTCAAAGATGGGCTCTTTTGAATTGATTTTAATGAAATTGACATAGCAAAAATCCTGTCAGTTGGAAGGGGTGTTTACTGTGGTAGTTGTTTTTCTTATATATATATATATATATATATATATATATATATACATTGCAGATCGCTGTACAATGCTAATTAGAACATACATGATTCAACAGTTTTGAGTGTGTAGATACATAAAGTTAGATGTAGATACATAAAGTTTTGCAAATAGTTGTCTGTGAGTGAGAAAAGAATTCATAAGTTTTGAAAGATGTAGTAGTCAGTTAATGCATTAACAAAATGATCTAGTTAATAATATAGACTTATGTTGCATTGACTGTCTGAAGACTTTTGAAAAGTGAAATATAATGCACTTTTGACCAAAACCGATTGTAAACTCTGAACAGTAGCTGTTAAATGGAAAGCATGTAAATTTAGATGTCACTGTTCTTTTCTCATTCACACGGTTTCTCAATAACTGACATTTAAAGCTGCACTCTTAAAAATAAAGGTTCCAATTACAACCAAAAGGTTTTTACAGTCAGATTTCATAGCAGAACCAATTTAAGTTCCACAAAGGGCTTTTTATTCTGTACTTCTTTAGGAAACCCATATGTTCCAGTGCTTTTAGAGCCCAGATACCAGTACACTGGTATTTAGTCTCCCACATGGCTCATATATACAGCTCAATAACTTTTTTGATAGATACCTTGAATATAAAGAAATGCAAAGGAACCATTGAAGACGGTATATGTGTAGAGAGGGTATATGTGTAGAGAGGGTATGTGTATGGTTGGTGGGTGTTTATGTGTGCCATATCATCCAGGTGTTTGAACGTACACCCATTTAACAGCTGTTCATATTTGACCACACTAAGTGGGTTGCATTGTTTCAGGATAGTATTTTTCATTCTTCTTTCTCAACGCGAGGGTGAACTTTCATGAATGGCTGGCTCTTCGGCACAGTCCCTCTGCCGCCTCGCTGTGAGACACGGTTTTTGTCGTAGTCCCCCTGTTTCAAATTCAAATAGCCATTGCGCTGTCTTTTGTTATCCTTCAAGGTTTGTGGACTGGAAAAAGAGAAAGAAGTGAGTGAAATCCCTAAGGGTGAGAGCATTTTAAAAGAACCCAGGAGAGAGAGCAGATGAGAAAGGAGATGAAAAGGGTATTTGCCAGTGGAGACCATGTCCTTTAGTGAAAGGTAAGATGTGGATAGGATAGCAGCCTGCTTTCTACACCAACATCTCAAGCTTACTGAACAAGAATTGTTCTTTGATGCAAAATCTAATTTTTTTTACAGTCTACGTGACTAAAGGTCTCAAGCGCAATAGCAGTCATTAGGACTGTTCAGTTTTTGCGTTGTGAATTGGGTTATTATCATCCATCTTCTTTGTTTGGTTTCAGTCCAGCTTAAGCATTCACATTTTTTCATTTCGACAGTCCCTGAGGCCCATGATTCATGACTGAGGGTGGCATTTGTATGAGAGTGCCACTGACCTCTTTGAGCGCACATACAAAAACCACTCATTACACACTGAATTATCATTAGCACACAGTTGTGTGAAATGCACAAGAACAATGTGTGAAGTGCACAAGAAGTGTACAACTCAGAATAGATCCGTTTCAGTGTTTTAAACTCTAATTTGTTGTGCTGCACAGTTTTTGTTTTGTTTTTATGAGCAAGAAATGAAGCTGTCAGTGGTGTATAAGAGTGTCCATGATCTTTTAGAAATCTAGTTTAGACTCATGCCACATTCTTAGAAATATGCTCTTTGTATTTTTCAAAACACTTTTATACAATTTTCAAGAAAAGGTTCAATGACAGTAAACAGACTTCTTGACCTTGCCAGTCCATCAAATGTTTTTCTGTTAAATGTTTTTTTTTTCCCTTTCTGCAACTTGGTCCGACCACATGACTTGTTTTTTCCCCCTAAGTCTTTTTTTTTCTTAATTATGATTTCACACTGACATTTTTGGCTTTATACCTTCCAAAAATTTATCATAATTTCATCAAAAATAGTTGTAAGAGGTGTATTCAAGTCGCTGTATGTGTGGATTGCATTTTTTATGTATTTTTGAATAATTTGATAGGACAAAAAGTTAGTCACATCATTGACCTAGTTATGTTTCTGTTCTCCTTCTCAACAATGTCTGATTCTGCTGCTGCCGTTGTTCTTTGTACGTCTTTAATGCACTTCACATCTTAACAGACTGTTCAGCGGAGCCGTTTTAATCCCCAACAAACATAGAGCTGTTTTATTACCAACCTTACTTAAGGTCGAGATGTGCAACTTTCCCAACATGCACCGAGCCTGAGCAAACCTCCTGCTGATTTTACTGGGATGTAATTTGGAGGATATTCTGAAATGTGATTGGGTGGATTAGAAGAGGAGGGAAATGGAGAGTCTTCCAAGTTTTCTTGAATAGGTGGCCTGTTCAAGTGCGCCCTTTTCCCCCCAACAGCCGCACTTCACCCCTCACTGCAAGTGTTGAGGCCAGTGTGCCGAGGGAACAGGTGCTGCGGGCACAGGGGGCACACGCGCAGACACACACACATGCACGCTTACAGTTGCCCTTGGGGTTTTGCGTCACCTGCGGCTGCTTAACACCCACCCCCCCGCAGGGACCCTTTTTGAGGCGGTCCATGGCCGGAGGGGCGCCGTTCACTGGCACTCCCCATCACAGGGCCCCTTAACTCCCTCCCTGTCATTTTTTTTGTCCACTTTATTGGTCTTTTACTGTCATCCGGTTTCCTTCCCTTTTCTTTTTTTCCTTTTGTCAGCTCTCGATTTCTCCATATCTCAAACCGTCCCTCCCTTTTTGGCACAGAGCTCGCTCTTTCTTTCTCTCCCTACTTCTCTCTGTCTCTCCCTCACTCTTGTCTTGATGTCAGACTCTTCCAGACAGAGTGCTTTTTCTCAGTGTGCTGTCAGGCTAAAGGACACTGCCCACTGGGACGCTGAAAGGAACAAATTGACCGGAACAATGTTCTCACTTAGCATGTTGAGCTTGCCGAAAGAGAAGGTGAGAAGCACGCTGGGCCCACAAGTTGAGATGCCCACCCGGTCTTTCACCGGCCTGGTCCTGCAATTCCCTGTTTTCCCATCATGCATTTATGTCTGTTGAAGGTTAGTATAGGAGTTGCAGTGAAGGAGCAGTAAACGCATTAACCAGTGACCTCAAAAACCTCATTTCCCATGATCCTCCTGCCCCTGGAGGGTTAACCCCTCTCCTGACCTGCCATAAGGTGGTGCTGGAGGTCACAGCTCCTCCCATTAAAATGTAATAGAGCTGCTCTTCCATTCCCTCTCAGCGAAGAGCCCTTCTCCCTGCAGTTTAATCACACAACCAGCCTCTGTCTTTCATCTTTTTCTGTTCAACTTATCTGCCACATCTTTCATGTCAAACAGAATGAGTGAATTCAGAATTCACCCTGAAAAAAGTCCATAATTAGGTGAGTGTGGGGGCATCGTTCCTTGGTCCAGTGTTACTTAAGGGGTTTTCCCTTTTCCTTTTAATTTCTTTAAATTTTTCTATTGTTTCTTTTCATTCCTGCTCTCCATTCTTTTCATTCTCTCCTCCTTTTCCTTTGCTTTTTGATTTCCCTTCTCTCCCTTTTCTTAATTTTTCCTTTTCTCCCTTTTTCATTTCTTTTTGCTTTTTCCTTTACTTTCTTTGTCTGTTTCTTTCACTTCTACCTTTCTTCTTTTTCCTTTACTTTTCTTGTGATTTCTATACGTTTCCTTCTACTACTATCTTTTCCATTCTCCTTTTCCCCCTTTACGCTTCTTTTGCTTTCCATCCGATTCTTTTTACTTCCTTTTCCATTAGTTCATTTTATTTGTCTATCATTTCCCTTTCCTTCTCTTTTTCATGTCATTTTGTCTCTTGCTTTTTGCTTTTCCTTCCCCCTTACCTTTTTGTTCCACCCTTCCCTTTCATCCAAGATGATAAATTCTTTACAGTCATTGCATAAGCTACATAAATACCACCTCAATGCGTAAACAGCAGGCAGGATATCGGAGAAAGAAAGAGTTTTGTGTGCAGGGGGGCTGTGTATGACTCCTTCAGAACAGAGAGAGGGCTGTGAAAGGAGATGCTGAATGCGATTCCAGGCCTTCGGCTGAGAGAACGAGGTGATGAGAAAAGATGGTGGGCGACAGGAGATTGTTAGCCTGCATGGGCGTGAATAAACAGGGCAAGTGTGTGTGTGAGAGAGAGAGACCCGAAAGAGACAGACAGCGGATGTGTGAAAGTAAGAAAGTGAAATAGAAAAAACTGTATGTGTGTGAATGTGTTTCATTGCGCCTTTGCTTATTCTCTGAGGCCCGGTCACATCTTTCTTCCTGGGAGTAGGAAGATTTGTTAACGAGGAGAGATGCTAACAATGAGGACCTGGGAAAAACACTACCAGTAGAAAGACGGGATGCTACTTATCCACATACTCACATAGGACTTGTTCACACCTGATATTACCATCCATCTCAAATGATACGATCACAAGTGTCCAAATGAGACAATGCTGTTTACACCTGGTTTTTATTTGAATCTCAAAAGTGTCTTTTGTGACCACTTGTGATCAGATTTCAAGGGGCGGTCTCTAATTTTGTGACTTTTGTCACATCTGTTGCTGCACGCTGAAAAAAACTATTGCTTTCAAATATGCTAAATATATTAGTCTGATTTTCAGATAATGCTTTGCGTGACTGGTGGTGCTGCATGCTGATGTCAGGCAAACCCGAGAACTTCTGTGAATCCATTTGATCAGGGGCGCCGTAAGGGGGGAAGATTAGGGCGATTCTATGGCCAGACCGGGGGTCTGCTCCCTCAGCACCCGACCCCCCCACTCCCCACATCCCACAACTTAAACGATTTTATTTTAAGATAATACTTTAGTAATTTAGCAGTACATTTGCATGTTAATGGTCACATGATGTGCAGATAAGATTTGAAGATATATTTTAATTTTTAATGTTTTTTTTAGGATGTAATTAATTAGTAGCTTTTCATGAACCCATAAACCCCTGCAGTTCCCCAAGAACCCACATTTTTGTCCAATGATTGATTGACTGGTGAACTGAGGGTTTGATTGACAGAACCTTAAGTATTGTTGAAATGATCTTGTCTTTTTGACTACTCTCTGAATATGGTCTCAATGATCAGATCACAAAACATTTGGACTCTGTTTACACCAATATTTAACACTGCACCCCTCACCCAAGACGTATCTTAATACCAGGTGTCATATTAAACAGATTTACACACACTACATCTGTTTTTTTCTCTTCATCTCACCTCAGGCTGCATCTGTCTATCACTCTCGCTTTCAGCTACGCACATACACACACCCCAACACAAAAATCCTCACATTGTTGCTTGCTGTTTTTGGCTGTTGCTGCTCTGCAGCTGGTGTGAGAACACAGTCTCTCAGGTAGACAGGAAGCGTGTGTTTGTTGATGAGGAGGATAAAGCCATAGATGACTCACTGAGCCTCTGAGGACACATTCCTGCTTTTTGGTGGTTAAAACACCTGAGGATGTTCATTTTACAGCCTCTTTGTCCCCACAGAGGTGCTTTTACCTAGAACACAACTCCGTCTTTCCTCTCTACTGGACAGGGTTGTTTGCACAGTGCTGCACCACTGGTAAATGTTTAACTACCTCCGTGTTTGTGGATTTTCCTTTTCCTCTAATTCACTCCTTTCTGTCTCTGTCCGAGCGGCTCGTTCTCAGCCTCAAGGTAATTAACAGCGCTCTGCATTCTGTGACCCGCAGGATGCAATCATGCATGAGCGAGGGAGAGAGACTGAACAAAGTATCCCTGAAATGAATGTGGGGCTCAAGATGGGAAAGAGAGAAAGAGGGAGAGGGCAAAGGACAGAGGGCAGAAGGAGAGATGCCAGCCAGTGAGGTAATCCTGAGAGCGGATGAGAAAAATGAGCAAAAGATGGGGCTCTGGAGAGGGATTGTGGGTGTTTAAAGGACGGGCGGGCAGGATGCTGGCAGTTTATAAACATTTAAATCAAGAACTCGGAGGAACCAATTAATGTATAGAAACGTCTGAGTTCCTGCAGAACTCTGGCGACTACCCCTTTCTCTCTCTCCCAAATACCCGCATGACTGACTCTTTGGAAGCCAAATGAATTTCAGGAGACATGAGGTTGTGTAATCATGACCCTTCAAATAATATATAATTTTTTTCACATTACGATAATGACTTTTATTTCATTTATCTATATTTGCATTATGGTATATGCAACGTAATGCAATGTATTTTGAAGATGAATCCCTGTCTTTATCTCTGAATGTCTCTACACGTTCAATAAAGCTTTATTGGTACAACTACTATAATACAGTACAATGCAGAGATATTTATGACTTTAACTACATACATAATAATGTACTAGCAAATTATAGATTTGTAGTGATTGGAGCTTATGGAGGATGAGAGAGACCTCTTAATACTGAACCAGAGATGAAAAGATATCACTCTTGTGCTGAGGAGAACAGTTTGAGAGAGTGAGAGAGAGGGAGAGAGGGAGAGAGGAGAATATGTGTGTGTGTGGTGGAGGCCATCTGGAGGCAACAGGTCTAGTGTCAGCGGGCAGTTGCTGTAACACAGTCTGGTGCTCCCTTGGGATGATGTCAGACACACCACACACACACACACACACACACACACACACACACACACACACACACACACACACACACCCACACCATACGAATCAATCTGGCATTCAGCTGAAACGCCCTGACAAAAAGCCCAAAATCTTTGATGTTGAGCATCCTCGCTTATTAAGAGCACTTCTCAGTGTGGGGAAAACACAGCAATTTTGGACTTGTGCACGTAAACAGAAGAGAGGGAAAATGGAAAGAGAGAGCTCTTATCCGTTTGATTAGGGATTACAATTCTTGGTTTCAGATGACAATTTGCTAATGTATTTCAAATCAATTGCAGCACATTCACAGTGATGGATTTTGCTCCAGTGAAGAGGAATAATGCTAATCAGATGCTGTAGCTCTTTGTATGTGCACACACGTGCATGTGTGCGTGTGTGCGTGCGTGTGTGCGTGCGTGCGTGTGTGTGTGTGGTGGCATATTTGTATTTGTATGTAAATGTTTTTCACCCCGGTGTGCTCATAAGGACCTGAATGGATTCGTGTTGGAATCGTTTAGTGAGACAGGAGCCTGACTGCTCACCCCGCTGTCAGGCTTCTGTGTTTCCTTTCCTCTCAAATCCCCCATGTGAATATTCATACCCCCTTTCAAGCCTTTTAATAACTTGTTTTTGTGGTCAGCATCAGAGGCGTCTGGCATTTCTGTGTCAGGCCGAATAGAGAAAGAGAGAGAGAGTGACAGATTTTCTGAGTTGAGCTGTGAAGCTTAGCTCAGCTGTTAGCATAGCTAATTCCTGCCACAGCATCCTGGAAATGGTTTTGGTTTGTCTTTTTTTCTTTTTCTTTACAGAGCACAAGGTCACACTGCAAAACAAACATTTAACCTAAACCTTTAAACAAAACATTCTTTAAGGGAAAGTTTACCAAAACATTTGAGTTTCTCTCATTATTTATTAATTTTTCATGTCGTTCCAAATCTGTTAACTTTCTTCTGCTGAACACAGAAGGTATTTTGTAGAATGTTGGTAACCAAACAGTTGTGTTACCATTGGCTTCCAAAGTATGGACAAAGACACTCAGAAATTTCTAAAAATATCTTTAAACAAGAAAAAGATGATTTTCAAATGAGGTAAGATGATGCATTTTTAGTCTTAATATGGCATGCAGTTTTTGCTTTTTGAGTTAGTGTTATATATATCACTACAAAACAAAAGTTGAACTCAATGATCTGGTTTTCACTAGATTATTAATCAAGTAACTTAAATGTAATTCTATTTAATCACTGAGATTTGAGAACCCAATTAGTCCAATTTGTGGAAATCATTCTTTTGGGTCAGATTTTCAGTGAGCGTTATTAATCGCTCACTGGAGGGCAAGGTTATAAATGAATAATACTTTCAAGTTATATGGATTTCTTTTATGGTGTTGATTGTCATTTTTATTGCCTGACACAATACATCATAATACAGGTTTGGAATGACATGAGGGTGAGTAAGTGATGACAGAATTGTCATTTTTCGCTGGAATTTCTCTTTAAAAAGCTTTTGAGTGATCTATAAATACTTGTAGCTCATATTTTTTAGCCTGTTATCTTAAAGAGCAGAATTAGTCTCTCCGCCTCCCTTCTCAGCACACACAGACCTTTGGCATAAGAGAGCCTTGTATCCCGGGCAAGCAGCCTGGCAATCATGTGACACACTCTTCCTCTTTGTGCTGTAGGGACATCACACACACACACACACACACACACACACACACACACACACACACGCACACGCAGACACACACACAATCACAGAATGCTTGTTTATGCTTTGCTTGCTGCCTAACCTTTAAACAATTATCTACTTGCTCAGTATAAATAGCATAGCATGTCACCCCTGCTTTATTTCACCCTCTCTCTCAGCCTACCCAGCACCGTCGCCATCGCTGTCGTCAAGGAAACTTGATACCGTCAGTGTAAACTCTAGAAGTGATCAGGCAGAGACCATCGCCCCTGAGAGCTCTCCTATCTGTCCTCCTGCTCCCTGTCTGTCATGACCGCGGGATCTGCAAGGGGTTACATGAAGCACAACACTGCGTGGCACCGGGTCACCACATTAGTGGTGGTCGAAATGCTTCTTCTCTCTGCGCCAAGGGAGCCGCAACGGCTGGTGTGGAAATACTGAGCAAATTGGCTGGGATATTTAAACCTCTCCAGATCACGCTAGAACTATGTTGTGGTAAACAATCTCAAGCATTTTTTTAATGCTAGGTTTATTGATGAATCTCCGTATGAGGGAGTTTAATTGCATAGCCACAGGCTCGACTGAACAATCTCTCCGACACGGGAGAGCACTGGCTCTGCCAAATGTTAAAGATGGCACTTGGGCTTTTAAGGCCGTAGCTTTTCACGCAGGAGATTTCACTGTTCTGCCTTGTTTCTAATGACTTGTCGTCTGTACCATAAGCGATGACAACAAAGTTCCTTAGAAGCATCGCAGCAGAAGTGCAGCCTGGTGTTCACGCTAGTTATGGAGGAACAGCTTGGGGCTACTTGGGTCAGATTTCTCCTCTCTTTTATGAGATAAGACTCTCCGAACAGCTGGGTCAGTTGTTCATTTTCTCAACCGCGCACTCGTTCTTTCTCTCATGCCCCCTCTTAGCGTTTCACACATGTCCACTGAAGGTAAACAGTCTCTACGCTGCAATGTTTAGTTCTATAAACAGACTGTAAGCTAAACCTAACAAATGCTTCAAAGTCAGATTTGTCAGCGGACGTCAAACATGCGAAACACAGGCATAATAAACCCCCGCTACTGAACTCAAAAAGCACACATAAAGGAGATGAAAGAGTAATTACCATGTGGCGTCAATGAAAAACATCAGAATTCCCAACTGTGAAAATTAATTGAGCCTAAAATTGTGATGAAAGTGAAAGATTGGCTGAGTGGCTTGAGAGAGTGGCTGCTGGTGTGGTATCTATTATTTGATTTGATTTGACACCAATGCACAAGCCCTCTGGTTTCATTTTGAATTGCTACCGTTCAAAGGTTTATTTATTAAATGTTTTATGTTTTTGATTTAAGTCTGTTATACTCATCAAGACTGCATTTATTTGATTGAAAATACACTAGAAACAGAAAAATTGTGAAATTACAGTTAAATAAAACTCTTCTATTTTATTAATATAATCTGCTCATGGGATGGCAAATCTGAATTTTTAGCATCATTACTCCAGTCTTGTGATCCTGCAAGTTTTCAGAATATTTTGGTGAATACGAAGTTAAAAAAAAGCAGCATTTATTTGAAACCTTTAAAACACTGAATAAATGTCTTGACTTTGACCTTTTGAATTTAATGGAATGGAACCTTGCTGAATAACAGTACTTACTGACCCCAAACTTTTCAATGGTATGTCCTTTACCATATTTTGCTTATATATGAAGGACATTTTCTGTCAGCTTTTGCTATACAAGGAACCTTCAGTATTACGTTAAATTAATTGAAAATTGCCAGGTCCAAATGGATTCAGATGATAACTCCTGCACCTTTTTGAATGATTCAATAGAATGACATTACTAGTAAACACTGGAGATGCAAATGTGGTATTTATTATGTCTTTGCTTTCACCTGCCTCTTTACATTACTGCTCATCTTGGAGCTGAGGTTATTGAGAAAGAGCAAGAGATGAGAGAAGGGGAAAGTGTATGTTTGAAGATGAGCGTTTTGCATCAGCAGCAGCTGCTGGTGTTGTGGCACTGCCCCATTTGCCT
This sequence comes from Gobiocypris rarus, assembly GCA_023029165.1. Lineage (NCBI taxonomy): Eukaryota > Metazoa > Chordata > Actinopteri > Cypriniformes > Gobionidae > Gobiocypris > Gobiocypris rarus. The sequence continues at coordinate 12,078,503 of CM040928.1, read as the reverse complement.
GTCAGATTGAAACCGGCAGCCTCTGAAAAAGGGAACGGGTGAGCACAGCTTCAGCATCTCTGCAGGCATCTGCTGCTTGGAGCCATTCATTAATATAATAACTCAGCTCTGTATTTCTCTTCAGCCTCTCTCTCTTTCTCACCCCTCTGTGAGAGTTCAGCGCTGGTGGAGCCGTGTGAAGCTGAGGAGAGTTCAGACCCGAACCTGGAGGAGTTTCACTCAGTATGTCACTTGTCTTTTATGTTTATACCCCAAAGTCAACATCTGAGCTTTTTCGTCTCTTTCATTCTTGATCTCTCCCTCTCTTTAGATTCTTCATCTGTTTCATGGTGGAGAGATAATGTAACAGTTTTTGTTTTTTTTGCATCAAATGAGCTTCTGTCTTTCTTTTATTATTTAGTTTTCTTCCTTTGTACCACAAGAACAAAGTGCCAGTTGCAAAGCACAAAGCTCAAACCCCTATGACCCTGTATTAGTGTGTGTGTGTGTGTGTGTGTGTGTACAGTCTCAGGAGTCTGTGAGTCACACTTTAACAGGTTAATTAGAGAATGTGTGTTAATGATCTTAGGTTTTGATTAGACAGGCCCCTCTGCATTTGTACCCAGTAGGGCGGCATGATTATGACAAATTATAATTGTAGATTATTTCTGTTGATGATATAATCGTGATTATTAATTGTGATGAATAGAATGTGCTTAAAAAGAAGTCCAGTGTAGTTAGATATATCATCCAGGCAGATTGCACGCAGGATATTTAGTCATTTTTTATATATTATCAGCATGCGCTTCAGTTCCAAAAATGTTCTAATCAGTTTTGTTCATGAATGATAAATGATAAATTATATATTATTCAGAGCCTGGTGATACCGATATTAGGGAGTAAAAAAAATCTGATATCGATCTATCGGCTGATACTCTTTGTGTATATTATAGTACAGTACAACTATTTCTATTTTCATGTTTTTCATGTAGGTCTAAACTTGATTTTCGGGTACAGAAATAGTAATCAAATGTAAAATATATAGTACATGCCATATTCTTTAAGTAGGCTATGCATCAAAAAACTGAGTACCGTGTTCCTGAATTTATTGATTGCTATTTTGTGCATCAGTAAATCAAGATCAAATTGAATGTGTCTGTCTAAAAACAAAAATATTCACACTTTGAATAAATTATACACAGAAAGTGAGCAACATGACAATATCAGAACACTCCTATCCCATTACACTCACTGCAGGTTTATACAGTTTCACCTGAAGTTTAGAAGTTAAGCATAAATACAGTCCGCTCATGGCTAAAAGGCTAGTTTACACCTCTGATTTGCCATAGCATTTGTGTGCACAATGAACGTGATTTTTTTTTTTTTCTCCCTCGATTAATTGTGCAGTCCTAGTACCCATGGTGGAATGATGGATGCAGAACTTGCTTTAGTGTGATTCTGGGCACTGGAGCTCAGTGTTCATCCTGGCCTGGATGTCTGGCTCAGTAATGAAGCAGCAGGGTTCTCGCCTGTCGCTGCGAGGGTCTTATCAGCCGTACCTAGCTGCTTCTTGACAGCCCGTGTGGCTTATGAGATCCCTGCGGAGACCCCCTTGACCCACTTAGACAACTTGCTGTAAGTACGACTGAGTAGGGTGGTGATATCGTTTGAATCTAGAGTGCTTTTGCAGAATAAAGTGGACAGCAGAGCTGGCGCCTACAAGAGGAAAAGGCTGTTTTATTAGAAGACCTAAGCATGCTAGATTAGAGTCTTGTATCTCAGACTGGCTGTGTAGATGTGTGAATGGAGATGTGTTGTGTATTCAGGTCTGTTCCCCTGCTAAACCTTACTGATTAATTCTTTCCAAGACAAATCCTGAGAGAGTCACCTTTCTCCTTAATCACACACTTTCTCTCTCTTAAATGGTGCAAGTTTATAAAAACAGTCTTTTTGTCATCTTGACTGAGCAAAACTGAAGTGCCACCATCAATTCCAGTTTGCCAAACTAAAATTAAGCATACAAGTGTGGGAATTCTTGATGCTTCTAGCTATGAAATGTGTAAGAATATACTTGATAATGCAAAACAAATATAATACTTTAAAGTTTTTAGATTGTCTTTGTTTTGAATAAATCAGTCAAATAATATAATTAACTGATTTGTATTTGAATATAATTTAAAATGTCATTTATAACTGTGATGGCAAATTTTCACTATCATTACTCCAGTCTTCGGTGTCACATGATCCTTCAGAAATCATTCTAATATGCTGATCTGATGTTCAATAAACATTTATTTTCATTTATCAATTTTGGAAACATTTAGCTGCTTAATATTTTTGTGGAAACTGAAGTGGAACCAACAACTTTTTTTCAGGATTCTTTGATGAATAGAAAGTTCAAAAGAACAGTTATTTTGTATCAATATATCCATATATCAAAATTCTTTACTGTCACTTTTGATTAATTTAATGCATCCTTGCTGACTAAAAGTATTAATTTCTTTCCGAATCTTACTGAATGTATGCTACAACACTTAAAATGCAATAAAATGAGCAAGGATCCCCAATCAACAATCAGTCTAAAAGAAAAAGTCACAATCTTTTTATAGGTTAATTTATTGAGGTGTATGGTTAGGTCTCCTCTAGGATAACCACCCATGCAACAGCTGGAAGTTGGTTTGTTAGTGAAGAACGCATAGTAAGAAAGACACACAATGCATTGTCTAAGCATTTGCACAATTGTGTAGACTAGAGTATGTTTCTGCCCTTGCTGTTTTTATGATGGTTGTCAGATTTTGCAGAAAAAAAAAATACTTTCTTGATGAGGACCCAGCTCTCCAGGGATCCCTTGGGCTCCAGCTGAGCTGACCTGAAGCCATTTCTCTGCATTGCATTACCATGCTCATTAATGATAGTGATTAGGACCATGAACAGCGGCTAAATCTTGACACTAGCAATCAGAGACTGGAACAGGACTGTAATTTCCTTAGTCACGCTCTATCTGATAGTATCCGTGTTCGATAACCGTGTCTGATATTAGGCATGTCTGGTAACCAGGCCCACACAGAACCTGCATGGAAAGCTTAATATTTTCTTTCAAAAAAGGCTACACATCCACTGCTCCTTTTGTGCTCACTTATTGCATGTTTTGGCTAATTTGATTATGCTCTCATTCTGCAGAATTTCCAAAATTGGTCAACAGATTATACTTTCTGGGTCTGCTGATAACTGGCGTTGTCTTAAACTAGGTTATGAATAAACTTCCAGCTAAAGTGTTTAAGCATGTTTAAGAAATGAGATCTGGTGGCACTAAAAATGGAGATTGATCCCAACAATTAAGCGACATTTGCTAACAGAGTCATGCTGATGTACTGCACTTCAGAAAGTTAATAATGGCTGTCTTGTTTTATACATCCAATAAAAGCAGCAGGTGTAGCTGCCTTAATATCAGATGACGGCAAAAACTCGAAGAAACAGACAAGCGGTTTGAATAATAACCCACCTGCTTTCTTTGCTCAATATGCGACTTTAAATAATGTTAAATACAGTCTTAGAGATGTAGCGAATGCAAAAGCATATACATGCTGTTTTAGGTAAACAGTTTTATGATGATTACTGCACAGAGAAGCAGCCATGCGTAAATGCAGATATGTAAAGGGAGCATAAGAACGCAGGAGGAAAAGAGATATGTGCAGGAAATGGGGTTGTGTATTTCGAAACAACCGGAACACACACAAATAGCAATGTTATTTCAGGAAGCGTCATCCTTTTTTTGTGTGTGCTTATAATAGCATGAGGGAAATCGCTCTGGGCCCAATTGGGCCAATCACGTGTTTTTAAAAGAGTATTTTGAAAGTAATGACACTGCTTTATATAGAGGACAACATTATCCGCTGGCCATTACCGAACTGGCTTAATATAGCCAGTTAGTGTCCTGCTGAAATGGCCATGGAAGATGCTGTCAGGACATGATACAGTTAGGCTCTGTAACTGTAGGGCAGCCTGATTTTAGTCGCTCTTAGGAGGCAGGACACATGAGGCTGATGCCCAGGTTAATAGTGGTCTAGCTTCTAGAAAAGTCCCAGAGTAGCTCTGCATCTAACCAGTGACCTGATTACCACCAATTAAGTGCATTGCATCAGCGCAGCCATCCGGGGTGCCCAGAGAGGACCCTGGGTAAGATGTCTAAAAGTGCTGTGTGTGCTGATTTAGAAAGACACTGGTTGGAGAACTCTGAAGCTCTCTTCTAGGGATAGAGGACAAGGCCACAAGGCCATTTAATTCCCTTGAAGTGTGTGTCCTTCCCTTCAAGGGTTTTCACTTGTGTTGAGTGCCTCTGTTAGACCTTGAGTCTTGTATAGGAAAGCACAACTACTATTCTACTACAGGTCTATTGAGTAAGGTTTTACATTTGTAGTTTTCATTTAATGCTCTTTTCAGATTTATTTTACATGCCAGTCTAGTTTTAGTAAGTTAAACAATGGTTTTGGGCAGTGGAACACAAAATATGATTTTAAAGAACTGTTCCCTTACAGTGGAAGTTCAGCCAAAAATGAAAATTGTCATCATTTACTCACCCTCAAGTTGTTCCAAACCTGTACAAATGTATTTCTTCTGCTGAACACAAAAGAAGATATTTTGAAGAATGTCATAACTAAGCAGTTGATGAACCCAATTGACTTTTTTTCATACTATGGAAGTCAACTGTTAATCAAATATCTTCTTTTGTGTTCAGCAGAAGAAAGAAATTAAAGGGTTAGTTCCCCAAAAATGAAAATTCTGTCATTAATTACTCACCTTCATGTCGTTCCAAACCCATAAGACCTTTGTTCATCTTTGGAACACCAATTGAGATATTTTTCATGAAATCCTAGAGGTTTCTGAACCGGCCATAGGCAACAACGTCATTGCAATTTCAAGGCCCAGAAAGGTCATTGTTAAAATAGTCCATGTGACTACAGTGGTTCAACCTTAATGTTAAGAAGCGACAAGAATGAGAGAATGCAGGACCAAAGCCCCTTGTGTATAATTTTAAAGTACCGTATGCAATCCTGTTTTTGTGAGGGTATAAGTTTTCCATATGAGTACCGAAAAGTGAAAAACGTCTGTCCAAATTACATTGCCATGGTCACCTGAACCAAAGCAATCAGTTGGTGTATCTGTAAACGGTTGTAATCATAGTTTTTGGAATTAAATACATATTAAAACAAGATTGAACAAAATATTAATAATACATTTTTATATGTAATGTCTTTTTTTATTCATTACAAAGGCAAGAGAGAATTTTAGTTTTCAAAATAGCTGGATTCTGCACTGACATATGACATGGTCTAAAATGTGAATCCTACGGATGACCAAATTATTGCATGAAAGTTGCTCACATCAGAATGAAGAGTGATACGCAATTTCCTGCCAGTCGTTACAATTTCATTTGTGTCCATTTTTGTAATCCGTATCACAGGCATCTCAAGCCATATCGCCTGTGGGATGTCTTCACCCACACAGGCACGCAAGTCAGACTATTCCTCCATGTGATGAGACTACTAAAACAACTTACTTTTGTTGAGTTTACTTTTCAGATTTGTTTAGTTTTTTGTTTGTTTTGTACTAATTATCCCGTTCCAAGTTATTGCAGGTTACAGTAATGTTTTCAAACCAATCGTTTTCTTCAGAGAGGTTTGTGTGATTGTGTGAGAGTTGTTGAAGTCTCCAGCAGGAGCTGCATAGTTTCCGCTACAACATTCAGAGGTCTGTTTTGGAAGGACATAGTGTGCTTTTGGCCAGGAAACATACACTGAGATGAAATGAATGAGCCTCTGGTGAGGGTTATGATGAAGGGTGAGGGGAAAGTGAGTTTGGAAGAGAGTTCGAGTCTGGGACTAAGGGGGATACGCACTTACACAAGCGCACACATCCTGGAAGCTGTGTTCCTGAGTGGGTGGAAAAGAGGCCGATGGCTCTTAGTCAGATCATTACTGAGAATCATCATCATTTCCAATCAGCCGTTGGAAGGAGTGTTTGAAAATGTGAGACAAAGCGTGGGGGTGTGACACTGTGTAACCGAATGACATGGCGTGTGCGTATATTTATTGCAATAAGAAGGTTCATTTGTGTGGAGTGAAACAAGAGCGCAGACACTTGGATGGGTTTGATAGATTTTTAGCTCTAACTCCGGAACCGAGGAAGCCCCAGAGACACTAGTTACTTAATTAACCACAAAATTAGATGAATGATAAACAGAATAGAAAGAAGCTCTCCCCCCTCTCTCCCTGTTATTTTTTTTTTCTTCATCCCCCCTCCCCCCACCAGAGACAAGATCTCTGACTGAGTTGCAGGCTATTTGCTGATCTGTCTACAGAGGGAAATGTGCTTTAGCCCAGGCACAATTACGCTGTTGGTGTTAAAACAATATTGCAGCTTTGAAGTCTAAAGTCTTTCTTGTGTGTGAAGCCTCTTATGATCACAGTAAATAGCTCCCATTATACTACGGCTTCATCAACAGGAATAATAGAGGGATGTGGGATTATTTTAAGTGTCTAAAATGCATATGTGAGAAATGAGCAGTTTTTAGACATAGCTTCCAGGGCTTCCTGTTACCAGTTTGAACTTCTTAACCCACTGCAGCAACCCCAAAAAAAAACAACAACCAAAAAAACATATACATTTCTAGTTTCATCATTCTTTGTTCTTCAGATATTTCTCTTTAAATATAAAAAGTATCAGCTCCAAATTGACCAACATTTGGTTTTCAACCACTGAAATAATTGACCAGTTTACTTATGGAGCAGCATTGAGATCTCCATATGTCTGGGACTGAACCATCGATGGTCTTTAAAATCGAAGAAGAAACCGAAAGGAAAATTTAAGAATAGGAATCTAGAAGGATATTAAAATATCTTTAATACTTCTCATTTTTGAACTGTCACAGTTGGCATATAATGCAACAAAGATTGTTAAAGTCAACAGATTTTACTAATAGACCTAACAATCTCTGTGTAAACATAAAATAATGATGTTGCCATCTTTATAAAGTCATTTTTACTCCTCTGTAATTTGGCTCTAGATCTCAGGTGAAAATTGTAATTTTGAACCCCCTCTACAAAACAATGGATTACTCAATAAATATATTAGTTTAATTTGACACGGAATTATATGTCATATGTCTTGCCAAAGTGTTCCAGGAAAGAGCACCAAACTCTCAAAACGGCATTATGCTTTTGTCTCTTTGCAAATGGGATCTTTTCCATTTTAAATGCATGTTGAAAGTCAAAATCCCATTGGCTGTAGGTAGAGGGAATCATGACTTGCAATTAATTCGAATGAGCCAATAAAGTTGCAGAGGCTACACCATCAGCCTGCAGAGTGGTCAGTTTGACAGATTCTGGTAAAACACCAAACATTGCCGTTAAATGGTTAGGGTCCATTGATAAAGATAACTGAGAAACGTGTGAACACTCTCCCCCAGATGTCAGCTAATTTGGGACATGACCAACAAAGTTCAGTAAAGTTAGGCAGGTTGGATTACATTCAGGAAATGTTTTGTTAAGTTTAGTTTTGGAACAGCACTAGTTTGAAATTAATAACAGTGTGCCTATAGCATTAATTGATGATAAATGTATTCGGGCAAGGATTGAATCAGATTGAAGTACTAGGTTTAGCTCCTCCTCCCAAGAGTCGTTGAGGGTAATTGTTTTGTATTAATTATAGTATAGATCTCAGAGATCGCCCCTTTCATGGATTTGTGAAGTTCTACTACCCTCAGGAATATTCCAGGGTGGGAGCAAGGGGAAATTAGGAAACTGCTAATGAATAAAATTCTGTATCTGAAAGTAAATCTAAATAAGTGAGAGCTGGGTAAGTGAAATTTCTTTTGAAGTTGAATAAAGGATGCAAAATTATTATCTATGTATAGTTGGCCAACTGTAATTAAGCCGCGATCCCTCCAAATCTTGAAAGCCCGATCCTAAAACTGTTTCATGAAAATGGTGTCTTCTGAAAGTTTTTTGGAAGGACGTTTAGTCAGCTGAATAAATAGCATGTGGTTAAACAACAGTACAATCCACTGAACACAATGTACTTCTATCCCTCACAGCCTTGTTTTCATTCCTGTCAAAAATGAAACATGGCGCTACCCTGATTATAGTCTATTAGGCTGAATATTGAATATTGGTTCCATTTGATGCTTTCAGATCGGTTAACATTGACCGTTAACACAGCTTTCCCTGGTGCACACAGTGACTCTGGCTGTCTAGATGTAGTTAATCAGGAGCCCAGTACTGTTGTCTACGCTACAGACTTCTTGTTTGTACTGTATTTAACATTATTTATACAGATTGTTGCTTTATTAATCCTTAAAGGGACAGTTAGTGGCCTTTGCAGCTCATTAAAGCCTCAGTTTATTAAGATGTGGACCTTACCACTCAAAAGTAATGTCTGCTGCGCTCATTCCTGCAGTAATTTCAGCGCAAAACCATGTATAGCTCTTAACCGCAGTAACATTCCTTCTGGCCTTGTACATGCTGCATAGATTAAGGAATGACAGTCGCATTTAAATAAGGGAATTACCTTTATTAGCATTCTTTTTCTATACTAAATACAAAAGTTACTTCCAAAATTGCTTTTGAAATTGTGATAATGTTGTGGCTGTGAACAAGAAACATTGATGGCAACTCTTTAACGTGTTGGCTTTGGCTCATTTTTATTTGAGAAAAAAACAAACATCACACATTATGGTCTAGTAAACAGATGTTTTTGTGTTCTTTTAAGTGGCTGCTTTTAAGCAGTATGGACTTGAACAATATGTGGGGAACCCCTACCACAGGGCTGGTGGAATTAGAGATATTTCATGATAACATGCATTATTTCTACAATTTCTAGCAATGCACCAACAGTCATCACTTTTCTCAGTTTCTCAGTTCTATACTTTAAAATATGTTTACATTTGAAACCATTTATTAGTTAGTGAATTTGGTTTTAGAATACAGTCATCAATCTCATTATCAATAGAATTAGTATTCAGAAAAGGAGTGACACCATATATTTTTTTGAAAATTGAAAATTTGCTTGTAGTGTGAACGTGCAATCTGTTTGACACTTTTGTGGAGACTTGAAGCTGTAATGAATTGGAGAAAACCGGCTAAAGTCATTAACTCTTTTCTCTACTTTTGTGCTTTTAATAAACATGAGATTGATTAGTATGCACAAACACACAAAGAAGCTAACCAGATTCACTTCTTTCAAGAACTGCATATGCAAATATAGACTTAGAGCTGGAAGAGTGTGTGAGAGGAAGATAAGTACACTAAATGGTATTAGAGTTATGTGTGGTTTTGTATGCATGTGTGATCGGTCAGATTGAACTCTCACTGATAATGTATCTAGGCTGTGGGCCTCTTTCCGTCACTGCATTGTTGCCATTGTTTTCCTCACACACTTTCCCAGCATGCATCAAGAGATTTCTCTCCCCCTGAGCTTTAATTAGTGTTCACACACGCTTCAATTAGTGGGAATAGACACAGTAAAACAGTGCCAAAATCTTTTATTCAAGAGAGAAAGAGAAAAAAGGGATTTTTGTGTGCGAATAGTACACAGAATGGTTTCAGTGTGCGTGTGTATTGGTGAATTTTAATCCGCCGTTGTGGAATAGCACCAGACTTGGACACCACGAGACCACTGGAATCCGAATAAACTTGTACCGAACTCAAAGGTCATGGTGTGGCCTCAGTGTGTGTGAGAATAGTTTCATACTGATATCTTTGAGTCATAGTTTTTAAATAGCTTAATTTTAGTCAGAGCTGTGCGCTCTAGACAAAGAGCAGTGGTGTTCGTGCTAGAACTGTGAGTTGATTTTGGGTGATCCTGCTCTACTTTTTATCATTAGAAAAGACAGAAACAAAGTAGGCTTTTTCATATTGGAGATGCATTAGTGTATTTATGTCTGTGATGTCTTGTTTCTCTGAGAAGCCACAGAAGTGTACGGCATAAGAACTCCACACAAGAATCAGAACTCAATTCAGAGCGCAACCAAGAAATCTCTATATACTTAAAAGCAGATCACACACACACTTCAGATCTGGCCTTGTGCTCCGTGTGGCTCTTCTCCAGTGGGATCTTGTACTCTCGGAAGTAGAGAGCAGCATCTGTCTATGCCCAGGCTGAAATGAGTTGGGCGTTTGTAGGGTTCTTCAGACAGTCGTTGAGACAAGGTGTTGTTAACAGCGTTTGATTCTGCTCTGAACGGACATGGCTAAGCAGGCCTTCTCTTAAGCGAGCAGCACTGACCGCCTTGACCACTCCTGAACTGAAGATTACTCAGCAGGTCCTATGGCGTCTGCACTGCAGCAGGGCAGAGTTAGCAAAACAGCTCGCTGGCTATGCAACCAGCATTATTATTCATGATGTGTTTGTCGTTATTTACCAAGAGCTGTAAATTGTACACAAATTGCAAATGTTGTTCTTAAACCTGACACGGGCAGCCTCAGAGGACTGATAAAAATGTATCCGATGAAAGAGGTCTTTTTTGCCTTTATCACCAGATAACAGTTATGGTCCCAATATATATTATCAATATTATTATTAATATTTTTTATACTCCTACTGTATGTCAGCAGTTATTTCATCTGGTTTTGCTTATCAGTCGTTTTGGGAGAAACATCTGAGACAAAGACACAACTGAGAACTCCTGAGATGTAAGAATACAACTGGGAAAACAAGGAGGAGTGTTGTCCTGGGCCCTGTGATGGGAGGGGCTCACTTAAGGTCCTGTATTGTGTAGCACTACTCACATGGAGAGTGGGGTTGAGAGAAAAAGATCACAGAGATATGGAGAAGACAAGAGAGAAAGCAATTTAGAGGAGAGAGGAGGTAAAATGCGATAAGGAGCAGCGTAATGAATTCTAATGCATGAGAGAACGGAGAACATCAGCTTTTCACAGCCCTTCTCTCGGTTTCCCAGCGGCCTCATCCTTATCTCCTCATCTCCCTGTTTTTCTCTTTCTTATCCTCCTGTTGTCACTCCCAGGAACCCAATATGTTCATCAGCCGACCAATATGACGCAGATGTGACCAGGTGCAAATACAGAGAACATTTGTTACCAGTGATTTACCAGACTGTTACAGCAGACATCACCTTCTCTACATCTTGCATGTCTCTTCTGTATATCTCTCTTTATCCTTCTAAGGCTCTTGTGCATGTCGTCTTTCCCTTGCTCTGGTCAGGTCAGTATAAGAAGGGAAAAAGCTTTGGTTCCACATGCATGCACTAGCTGGAGGAGTTTCTTTGATGGGGCATGAAGCCCAGGGGTCTGTGGTGTTCGACCACTCTGCTTTATGTGTGTGTGTGGTTTTGCAGTCCTCCATAACTTGGCTGGATTTCTTCTATTAATACTCTGTTGGTATTGGCACAGTGAGGTGGAATAATACTGTTCCTCTTCGATCTCCCTATCAGCACCGCAGGAACGCTGATTAAGGAAAGAGAACTGAGTCTTAAAGTGGCTTAGCACAATGAGCGGTAGGGTTTTTAGGAAACGCCACCTTTCCTGTAGCTCTACCTGGAGATTTTGACACTTTTAATGAGTCCAGGAGTGACTCAGCATAGTGTCAGGCTATTTTAGGGTATTACGTGATTTCAGCTTCTGATGAGAAATTTGGTATTTAACCAATCTATGAGTCTTATTCATGAAGCAGAACATATTTTGTAAAACCAAAAGTAAATCTGAAAATCTTTTGTATGTAAATTGTCCCATTGAAACTCATGTTTATGAACTACTTTCAGTATAAATTTGTTCTGCTTGCGTTTTATGAATAAGACTCATAGATTGGTTAAATACCAAATTTGCTTTAATTTGACATGTTGGCATGATAACAGTTATCAAAAATCAAATTCTTGAAGACAAAGTCATAGACCTGTTTTAATCTCCAGTTTTGAGAAACGTATTTGTTATTTGCATTTTTTTAATCAGTCAAACAGTCAACCTAATTAGCGAAAGCAGCAATCCCAACAACACGCTTTGCTCAGCTTTAGGGAAGTCGTCAGCTGCGCTGCACAGGTCACAGGACTTTGCAAAATCAACAATGTCACCAAAGAAGTGTGTTTACACCAGGGGTTTTCAAACTTTATGATGCCAAAGACCCCCAAATATGAGGAACCTTTATGGGGGACCCTCTTCCTAAAATCCATCTATTGTTATGTACGAAAATACATTTAAACTGTTAGATAAATATAGTTTGACATTATAAATACAACATTTTGTTTCCCAACTTAAATTGGCTATTATTGTTGGATGTATAAACCTGAAGAAAAAACATTTTTAATTAAAAATGATTTTTATAAGCAACTTTCACAATAAATGTATGCAAGCAGCTTATGTACTGCTTTAAGAATACAACCCCTGTGAGCGAGAAAAACCCACTAAAGATACAAAGAAAATACAATTCTGGAATGTATACAGCAAGTAAGAACAGAAACATTTAGAAATGAAACAGTTAGAATATTCAGTAGACTTTATCCATTTTTCCTTTGTCTTTTTATTCTCTGACATTTTCTGGGGACCCCTTTGAACCTTCTGGAGGACCCCTGGGGGTCCCCGGACCCCAGTTTGAAAATCTCTGGGCTAGACAACCCTGTTCAGTTTGTTCCCTATATTTCAGCGATGATTGTTTTATAAACAAGGCCCAGTTCAACTGGCTAATGCTCAAAGATGAAGCGGTCCCAACGATAAAGGTTGGCGGTTATGCGTTGTAAACGCTGGCAGTGAGTAAAACTGCTTCAAATGTCTATGTGTGTTTTGTAGGCTATCGGTGCATAAGTGCAAATCAAATAAACAACATGATCACGTATAGTTAATTTATCAATGGAGCATGCGACGTGTAAAACGGGCAAATCAAATAAAAAATACGGTGACATAATGAAAGTAGAAATTAGTCATTTACACAGGCCGCTAAGCAAATATATACAGTTAGGGTACATAACGTTACCACATAGAGACGTCCTGCTGTAGTCGTTGCTGCTGCTCCTCTTCAATTTCAGCCTCTGGATCTGATTCTGGATCATATATGTATTGCTGAATCTTATTGATAGCCATCATCTGTTTAGGACACGTTTTCTAAGGATGTCACAGCTTTCAGACTCTCTTAATGCAATAGCTGTGCGTGCCCGTGATTCTTTAGCTCCGCTCACACGATACGCCTCCATCTGCTCTGGTTTTATTTGAAAAGACTGGATACAGTGTATCTTCCTTTTATAAATATGATAAAACTAAAGACATTTCAGAGATATGAAGGATGCTATACTACTCTATAGGTATTGACATGAGATTGACATAAACTGTGTGTGATACCCCCCTTGTAATGTTTTTAATTGTATTTATCAGGACTTGTATTTTGGTGCTTTTCCATTTCCAGGACCAGCTCGACTTGACTCGCCTCATCTCGGCTCACTTTTCGTTTTGTTTTCCATTGCTGATAGTACCTCCACAATAGTACTTGGTCGTCATAGCGACGCCGCAGGAAACTGCCATGCCGTAATCTTCTTCGTGACACACACCCGCTAACCAAACAAAGGAAAGTATACACCTCCTCGTTTGACCACGGCATATTCTTCCGAGTTGCCATAATAGTAATGGGTATATCACTTTTACTGTGTATGGAATATCACGCAATCTCGTGTCTTATTTAAAAATGGCAGGGTTATTCAGGATACTCCGTCTGGCGCGTGCAATGATGACGCAGTGAATAGTGACGATTCACTCTGACCAATCAGCAGTCTGTGGTGTTTTCACGTCACATTTTAGTTTCGCCTCAACTCTCTCAGAACCACACTAGAGGTGATACGAAAAAAAGTACCTGGAAGCAGGTACAGGTACAGGTACAACTTTTACACAGTGGAAAACCAAACAAAGGTGAGGCGAGGCGAGCTGGTACTGTGTAGTGGAAAAATGCCATAAGACTGGCAAAATTAACTGTAAAACTGCTCTGGAACTGTATTTTTGACATACACTGCAGTGCAAAAATATTTAAAAAATCTGTGCATCTAACGTGCCTCTAATAGTGGGTAGAAAATAGATTCACTTAATTCAAAGTCAAAATTTGAATTTAATTTTATTTAATTTGTATTTTGTGGTACGGTAACAACATTAAAGCCAATTTGGCTTTGCATCTTTATATTATCCCATTTTTATTTATACATGAATATGTATAGCTGCCAAAGCTTATTTTTTAGAAAGGGGTTCCTGCACAAGGTGGTCATTTTTTTTAATGGTCTTTGGGATTGAAAAAAGTTTGAAAAACCCTGATATATACTAGTTTAATGTATGCAAGAAAATGTATACTTTAAAAAAACTTTAATAATCATTTATATCTTTAAAGTGTGTTGTATTTTTGCAATTTAAAAGGGCTCATTCATATGGCTTTTTCCCTGGTGGTCCTGAGTGGTCTCTGGAGTGGCCCGGTGGTCTCCTCGTTAGGCCTAGATAACATAAACAGGGTTGGAGGTCATGTTTATACTGCTGATCCACCTTTGCACTCATGCCTCATCATCAGAGAGATGGACGGTTTCAGAGGGTGAAGAGCATAAGGTGTCAGCTTTCTTTTTAAACTGCTTTTTTCCCCTTTCTCTCTACAGATAAAAGACAGGGGTCACAGACCACCAAACGCAAATTTCCTCCTCCTGCCACTTGATAACCGGCAATGTATTTAAGGAAATTAAATGTAGACGGCCCTGAATGGGAGCATTAGCATTTAAATGGCCGAACAATTGAAAAATGCATTAGGATACATAAAAAAAGCCTTGTTCCTTCTTTTTGGCCACTTTAAGGATCAGAGAGGCGGCGAGAGAGAAGGAGATTACTTTTAAAGCTGCTTTTCTGGAAAAGATAACTAGCTGTCCAGGTTCATTTTAATGTGAATGTGTATGCGTGTGTGATGTTCAGACCAGACACACTGTGTCCTTTCCATTTGCTTTATTGTTAGTCACACCTTAGGCTCCTGCTGATGGTGTAAAATCCCAGACAGGAACATTTTGGCACATACAGATGTTTAGGCTGTAGTTTCTATGCTGAAAACATTGAAGATGTGTTTTGAATTGCCTCACAATCTCTAAAAATGTGATTGTCCCTTTTCCAAACAGATCAAAACGCATCTTCACCTGTTCGTGCAGAAGTTTAATGCTGATATGATCTAAAGGAGAAGAGGAATGTTGTTTTAGATTTTGAGAATGATCTCACCCCTTCATGACAGGCTCTGACTATTTATCATTTATGTTAGCACTTTTGCACAGAAAAGCTGTCACATCTGCAACAGTATGACATTCTGTGATACTGCGTTGACGTTTGGGATGTGCAAAACTACGTATTCTCAAAATCGACTGAATGACTAGTTGGTCTTAAGGAAACCCTGTATGATTACGCAGGTTAAGGACAATCAGAAACTATTTTGAATGTCATGCATTTCCTTAAAGATATTTTGAAGAATGTTTTAACTCTTTTTTTCCAGAACAACATTAAACCCCATTGACTTTCATTGTATGTGCATTGTATGAATTGTCCCTTTAATTTTTTTTTATGGTTATTTCCTCTTAAACAGGCACAGAACATACATGCTAGTTGGGCATTGGCTGTAATCTTTGCAGTGTGTTCAAGTGCAACTTTTGGCCCAGACGCAGACGATGCAAGGCAACAGCAGTCAGCTTTCATCACCCCTCTTTCTTCTTCGACTGCTAGCTTGCTAAAACACAGCATGCTAAAAAAAATTCTGAAAAGACTCTATATTCATATTATTTCCCCCGAAAAATGGATGAACAAAATCTCACTAATCGACTCATCAGTTGTTGACTAACTAGTTGACCATCCTGACTCTTCCCTAGTCGATACTTTTGTGAGATGAAAGGGAATGGGGTGATTCTTATGCCAGAGGCTCTTTTTTTTATTCAATCTTTAAGCTGACCTGAGAGAAGGAAAGAGGGGGCGAGAAAAAGAGAGCTCTGGTTAACTGGCAGGGCCTCAGGCAATGAGTATTCAGAGAAAACTTTGATCTTCTGCATGATGATTCTGACCTCATGGTTTCTTCACCACACTCCATTATAACAACGCACAGAGCGAGAGACAGACGGCTATGGTAATTCTTTACTGTGGTCTGTGGTTTCAGTGTTTTTTTTGAGGAATGGCTACTGTGAAATTAATCAGTCTTATATTCCCTCTCGCTTTTCTACTCTAGTTTCTGTAGCTTTTTTGCACTTTCATACATTATACCAGTTGCAGTGATGTTTGTAGCTCATGAATCCATGATTTGTCTCTTGACAGGTTACTGCAGGTTTGAGTTGACCAATTAAATCAGCTGCAGGGCGGGGTTTGGCTTAGATGATTTGTGAATTAACTGGGGAAAAGGCTTTGACAGACATGTAAAGTGACCAACCACAAAATTTTGTGTTTTGATTTTACCTAATGTTTAGAAATGTAAAATCATCTTTTAAAATTCTAACCAACCCTAAAAAGATGTTAATTTTCATCAGTTGTTAATTCCATATTTATTCATTAAGTTAAAGCTGCTTTTTCCAATTAATGTTACTAAACTATTACTAGTAGGGATGCACTAATATGATGGACGGATTGACGGGCATATAGATAGATCCCTGTATATATAATTTTAGGACATTTTGAATCTTGTAGCAGGTTTCTGTCATCTGAAAACAATTATGAGGTTTTCCTTGACTAAACAGAATTGTATGGTTATGAGTGCTTTTTCCTAAACCTCACAAATTGCTCTTCTGCTGTTTCCAAACCTTTAATGTCCCTTAATTAGAGTATTGATCCACTCTTGGTTTACTTGGATCTGAATCACAGACACCCTCAATATAGTCTTGTTTTGTGGCATTAAAAGCCACTAAAACACTCAAGAGGTTGTTCCTTGATAAAGCTGCTGCCAAGAACTTGCCAATGTCAAGTACAAATGTGTTTTTTGTAACAAACTGAGAACTAAAGTTTAGCCGTTCTTTTTAGTGACGGATTGGAAAAGGAAATGTTAGTATGTGTAACTACCTGCTGTGATTGAAACTGAACGACGCAGAATGATGCTGTGACCGAAAGAGACACAGCGAGGGAGGTTACTGGACATAAACGATCATTTGTATTCAGTTCATGCTCACTCCCATACTGACCGTTTATCATCCCTTGCCTAAAGGTGGATGTGCGTGCTTTATACCGGTACAACTTTATGCTCACTGCTGAGATACTTTGGATTCCTGTGGAGTGTGTGATGATGGGGTTGTGTCTGTGTGAGTGTGTGTCCCCCTTTGGTGGTATAATATTGCTTAAAAACTGTGACAGGCCCCAGAGGAGAGTCGATTCAGTCCATCTCGATGTGAGGTGAAACCTCTGGGTTTCTCCAGGGTGGTGGATGTGATCGACGGGGGGGAGGGACAGGCTGGTGGAGATGGTGATAGCCAAGGCAGTGTCTGGGGAATTTGACGTGTCTGTGTATGTGTCAGTATCTAGGGTGCAGAAAGAGTGAGAAGCAGCACTGAAGCTTCACATTAAAAGCATTGAAACTTGCATCTAGATATCAGATTTAGAGACATTGTTCAAACGTACAGGCACAGGAATCCAGATTGCCAGCACAAATCTTTTCTGTTTATCTGCTCTCAGCACAGTCAGTAGACACAGTGTGCCATAACGTTTATCAGCCAATATTGGAGTTAGTTTTTTAAATTTTATTATTATTGTCATCAGCAGATAATGGATTTCATTGTTCATGCTCATTTCCCCTGTTTTTGTTTCGATTTTGCTGTTGACAATACCTGTCAGTTGTACTAATCTTTAAAAACACTAATTTAATATCATTCATGTTAAATGTAATATTAATCTCAATTAAAACATTATGTATATATTTCATTTGAATGTTTAAAAAAAAATGTAAATAATACATTTGTGATGCCTAATTACTTACTTTGTCATCAATCACTTAATTTATTTTTATTTATCAAAATTATCATATTACCACAATATATCCCTAAACTATTAATTATTAAATTAATTTTGAAATTGTATTAAAAAATGTATATCAGCTATTTATAAAATTTTGGCTATAACATGAAATTTTAATATTGATGTGTCCTTAGTAGGAGTGAGCGATATGACCCAATTCTTATTTCACGATAACGATATATATCACAATATAGTTATTTGTAATTTAATCTCATTTATGTTATTAAAAATAAGAAAAAAAGAAGCAAATTACAAACAATATAGGACAAATACAACATAAGAAATATGAACTAAACAAATGTTTTCAGGTACAATAGGTTTTATTTAACATTACAATTAGTAATGTTATTTAACTATTACAAAAAGACAAATAAGTGATAATTTGTCATATTGTAGTTTGAATAACATTAACAACATAAAGAGTGGCACATTTATTCAGCTGCTGTCCGTCCCTTTAAGACCTGACGCACGCATGGATCCAAAACTGTTTACGACTGTGTTTACTTTAATATTCCCAAAGATGGGCATGGTGACATTATTTTTGAGTGTATTTGACCATTAATAATCTGGGAAAAGGAGCTCATTTTTGCCCTTGTATGTCAGAGGCGGCTTTATTACTGTATGTGTATGTACTTCAGATGTGAGCGTGAAATCTGCAGGAATGAGTAGAATTATGTGCATTCAGACACGTCACACCAACACTAATTAACTAACACTAATTAGTGAATGAGAGGAGGCAGGTGCGTGTCAACTAGCAGTCAGTCGGAGAGGAGAGCAAGAAATCACAGCTGGTATCGGCGTATCAAGGGATGTCACCATATCAAAAATCTAGTAGTCGGTACCGATACCACCAAAAGTAAGCAGTACCAAAGTCAATACCACTGGAAAAAAAGAATAATAATACTTAAACTTTAAATATATAGTCAATAGTGCTTTATATTTACATTCTGCTATATACACAATATAGCAAAATCTCTTAACAATATACCGTGGTAGCGATATCATCATGCTGCCCAGCCCTAGTTGTGAGATTGTTAAATAATATTTTTTAGAAATAAAGTAACAAAATGTATTAAATATGGCATGAACCATTCCCGCCCATTTCCCATTAATTTCCTCTTTGACTCCAGTTTCTGGATGGATTTCTCTTGCATCCACATAATGAAATGGCTACACACAGACATGCACACACACACAAAGTCTAAGTAAAGCTAATGGAGAAGAGGTTAAAAGAAGGAAAGATCCTCCGGATACAAAGGTAACCTGAGTGTCACTTCCACTGTCTTAATTCACCTTATCTGTTCTCTCAAATTAGGCTCATTATGTTTTTTTCCTCTCGTTTTCTGTATATTATTTCACACAGATGACCTCAGTGTGTTTTACCTTCTCTTCTTTCCTCCATTCACATTCCTCCTTTTCCCTTTCCGGTGCTCTCAATTCCCTTCCAAAACATGCAAATTTACTTATGGCTTTGTTTACACAGCAGATAAAACTGATTTATTTTTCATATCAGATCGTTACGACTGACAGTCTGTACTGTCATTTTGCAAGTGATGAAATCAAATCTGTTTTTGTTCAGACAGTGTCATCAATATCCAGTATATCTACATTGATCGTCGTAGTAATGACTTCAGCACAGCGCAGCTCGACGCCAGGACACACAGGAGTAGTTGTCATTGAGGAAAATGAGGACAGAAAACTAAATAGTTTATTCTCTGCTCGATTACATCATTTTAACAATAAAAAAAGTCACTTTTATAATTTACTTTAGATAAAAGGGACATTCTTTTTTTGTGTGTCTGATTTAGCTAGCTTTGTGGACAAATTTGTCAATTAACTATAGCCGGATATTCCCGTGCACACATATTGTGGCTGGTTTGAGCAAATTCGCTGAAAACACAGTATTTTACACAAGCTTTGAAAAACAGTCTAATTCAGGCATCAGAGACCATTTTATCTGTACTATTCTCCTAGTCTCCCATTACACATAAATGCATGAAACAAAACAGATTATCCGAATGTGGCGCCTGACACATATGCAAAAGGGTGACACTAAAGAACCTTCAGAAAGCATGTGCTGCATATTGATTAACATTTGATCCTTTTTGCTTTCATCTTCACTGTTCCCTAGGCTCTAATCCAACCCTCAAGACCTGTCTGTCTGCCTGCATTGACCCTCTTACTCTCTTCTCCTCTAGGAGTGAGGCCACATAAGGGCCCGGGTGGCACCGGTCCGCCCAGATTGATTACTGGTCCGCCTATAGTGTCAGAATATACTAATGGATTGGAAATAATGAAAAAACAAAAGCGAAAACAAAGGAACTGCCTTATGGTAGCTCAAATATTATTATATTATATTATATGTTATTATATTATATTAATTATATTAATTTATTATATTATAGTAATTAAGATTTCTTGTGCTCACAAGGCTGCATTTCTGTGATCAAAAATACAGTAAAAACAGTAATATTGTAAAATATTATTAAAATGTAAAATACGTTTTTTTTTTTTAAATATATTTTGCGATGTAATTTACTCCTGATTTATGACAACTTAAGTACACACACACACATACTTGTATTTATTGTTTTATGGGGAATCTCCATAGGCGCAATGATTTTTATACTGTACAAACCGTATCATCTATCCCACTTACACTAAACCTACCCGTCAAAATAAAAAACTTTTGGCTTTTAATTAATTTATTTTTTAAGGCCATTTGGTTTACGAGGACACAGGAAGGAACCATTTTTACGTTTTAATTCCAATGTCGTTATACACATTTGTGTCATATACCATATACTGTATAAGAACAGACACACACAGACTCCAATCACATGAAGAATTCTAGCCTTGTCACTGCTCTTCTCCATGGACACCTTGGTATTTCTTGAACACCTACTGTACCTTGTGCCCTTTGGGAATAACTGAAATAAGAACTAAGAAATTCTGGGAGGGATGATAAGGGCAGATGGATGATCTTGGCTCAGGGATGAGAGGAGTGGGCTGATAAATCCAATACTGATGTCAGCAGGGGGATGGCTGTGAAAGATGTAGTGAAAGGAGTAGGAATGGGTGGAGGAGGGGAGAGAATTATGTCTGTAAAAATGCTCTGCCAGCACTGTTTGGAGGTGCTGGTCTCTCAGCCTGAGGCTGTCAGCAGGGTCTTGGTAGGGATCACAGCTGTCACATGTACATATACTGCTAACTAATGGCAAAGTGTTTCTTTGACTGTGTGGACAGATTCTACACTGTTTCCTCCTCACCAAGCATGTCTTGATAGTCACAAGTGATGTAAGTGGGGGAAAAAAGCTCTTCCATGTACCAAAAAAAAAAAAGGAAAAAGTGTATCACATTTTCCACACCTGTTAGTAACATTGATACTAATAAGATGCATATTGGAATGATTTCTGAAGGATCATGTGACACTATAGACTGAAGTAATGGCTGCTGAAAATTCAGCTCTGTAAAAAATTTATTTCTTTTTTATTTTATTTTATAAATGTTTTTTGCCACCATGGCATTACTGAAAAGGTTATTTATTTTTATTTTTTATTTTTATTTTTTTATTTATTTTTTAAATACATTGCAAATAAGTCCTTTTGGTCCTACTTTTTTGGTCCTTTCTTGGGGTCGGTTCGAAATTCAGGCAGTAATATAGTGAATTGGATTAATGAAAAACGCAACTGCATACTTCTATCTCATATACTTTTTTTTTTCATCAACTTTCGGTTACATGACAAGTGCAATTTAGATGCCCTTGCTAGTCCATCTCCATTTGCAGAGTTTGCAACGTAAACCGTAGTGCGTAAGCGACCTTACATTGCACTTTCTCTGTCTTCCTGTCTTACTCACACTCACTCTCTCTCTCTCTCTCTCTCTCTGCTCGGTCATGTTTTGGTTTGTCTGCTGAAGAAAGGTGCTAGGAATTGTTCTCCCTAACAGTAATAGAATAGTTCTCTCCTGCTCTGCAAACAGTTTCCACGGCAACAGCTGGAATGGGGTAGGTTTGGTGGTGGTGGTGGTGGTGGTGGGGGGGGGCAGCTTTATGAAAAGCTGCAGTGCCATAGAAAGTATTCATCTTATGTTTTGTATCAGCAGTGATAGTACAGACAGAAAGACACATGTGCGCGCACGCACACACCAGTGAAATGAGGCAGCACAGGTCGTATCGCAGCTCTGCACCAGCATGCATCTGTGAATCCATTGCGTCCATGATAGATGTTTGTCATCACGATTCACCTGACCCAACACTCTGAGAGTGAAATGTCTGACACTGACGACCAATCTCATTATTATTTCCACCGGTAATAACGATCATCCATCACCCAACGAGACTTGTAACGAGAGGTGGAAACGGTGGAGAGGAATTCTGTGACATTTCCGTAATCACTCAATGGAATCTTTTATTATCTAGGAACGTCATTTCCACCGGAGCGCCTCGGCCGCACGGTCCATTTCACCAACATATGAGATTTTCTATCAGTCAATTTCCCCCGTTATTGATCCTGCACAGATTACTGCCAAAAGTCTCAATCAAAAGCCTAATTTCTAACCGTTCCACCCCTCCACGCTTGAACTAACTGTGAACGAATACATTTATAAACAACAAACAGCATGTCCCACACCAACTTTTAACAGTCCAGTAGTCTGTCACTGTACTGGAAAGAAACAGTATCTCGTAGTGTATGTGTGTGTAATTCTATCCACACAGCGTACTACCTACAGGAGATCAGGTTTGCAGTGGGTTGAGGGGGGATGGAGGAGCTATATTTAGCTGACCTGGGTGCCCGTGAACACAGGGTGGTGGGCAGGGAGACAGGTGCAGACCTGCCATTATGGAAGAATAGAAAACCCCTGCAGGCACAGAACAGAGCTCTAGTTGACAAGAATAAACCTCCTTCCATATATATAATATATATATAGACTTCTTGTTGTTCAAATCCCATATGGCTTTTTTTTTCTTCTGAGGATCAAAAAAGAATGTTTGTGCAGATTTTTTTTCTATAAAGAGAAATTGAAATATCTGTCAAATCTCATTCACTCAGTATATAGGAGGTGGAACCAACTGTTATGTATCTTAACTTTATAATTGGCCAACTTTGAAAACAATTTTACGCTTTTCCATTGTTTAATATGAATGTCAACGAGCGTAGACCTCTTCTCATAGTTAGAATTTGTAGCCTACCAAATCAAACAACCTTTTCTATTTGTTTGTATTCTCCTGGGCCCGCTGTGGCCTGGTTGTACAGTGTGCTTACAGAAAAGGGCTGATAATAAAGAGAACCAGAGCGGGAGCGTGAGAGAGAGAGAAAGCTATACATAAAAAACCTGTCCCTCAATTATCAGAACCTCAAAACAAATCTCCATCCCTTTCCCTGGCCCTTCCTATACCACACACACACACACACTTGGGCTTTCAGCATTATGGACATTAGCTCGCCTGTGCTTTTGAAAGCTGTGAGTGACACTAACTATAGGCTGTGCCTTTCACTGCAGGTCTGGTTGTTTAAGAGTGGAACAGACAGCTTGTCACCAGGTCGTCATAGTGACAGCGACCTCACCGCCACTAACCGGCGGCCTGCCAGTGCGTATGTGTGTGTGGCTGACCATGCGAGAGGCCCACTCTCTGCTTCAGTGCCTGTGTGCCGAGAAAGCAGATATGTCCTGATTACTCTAACACGTTTGGCCTTGTAATAAAGCACGCCGCTAAAATGGGCTTTCAGATGCTTTTAAATGGCTTTTGAAAACGCTGTTTGGATTTCACACAAAAGAAGGCTACAGTTTTAAAATTTTGCAGCATTCGGTTCATAATTCTTGCGTGCGTTCCCTGCTGTGCTGGCAAAGATCACCAGATGACTAATGGCACAGTCAAAATACAACCTGCACAACTCTATTAGAGAGCAAATTCATCACAGTTTGTTGCAATGGAACATTTGTTTTTGCTAAGTGAAGATGGGGAAAGTTAAAAGAAAATCCAAATTCGGTCCTTTAATTACATCCTTGTTGTTCCAATCCCACGTGTCTTTTTTCTGTGGATCACAAAAGAATGTTTGTGCAGATTTTTTTTCCTTAAAGATAAATTTAAGTATTTGTCACATCTCATTCACTCTAGCTTAAACCAGTATTGTTGGTCCTCTTTTGCCGTTTTATCATGTGTAAATACATGAATGTGAATGGCATTTGTGAGACGTGGATGATTTTCAGCTTAGACTGATTTGACATTAATAGAACTCAGCAGTCAGGTTGCGCAAAGCAAAAAGGATGTTCACTTTCTCTTTAGGGGAATTTATTTTAACTTCATAAACCATCAAGCACAGACCTACCTTGAGTTCTGAACTTTTTCCATATACTCTCAAGCCCTATTCGGACGGTATTAGTTTTACAAGGGTCGATGGAGTACTGTAATTTCCAGGACCACTGACAGATGAAGTGAATAACGCTGACTGTCTCTTCATCACAGCACCTGTTAGTGGGTGGGATATATTAGGCAGCAAGTGAACATTTTGTCCTCAAAGTTGGTGTGTTAGAAGCAGGAAAAATGGGCCAGCATAAGAATTTAAGCGAGTTTGACAAGGGCCAAATTGTTATGGCTGAATGAGAGCATCTCCAAAACTGCAGCAATTGTGGGGTTAAAGGAAATGTCTGTAAATTTAATGGATAATGTCCTGCCAGAAAATTACCAGTGTCTTTTCTAGGGGTATGACGAGACACTTCGTTTATGAGACAAGCCACGAGATTGGGTTCACGAGAACAAGGCGAGATTAAGAAATCCTCAATGACAGTTCATGACTGGAATAGTCTGCCCATGCATTTTTAAATGTTTTACTAATCATCTTGTAATGAATTGTCATTTCAGTTCTACTTTGAGTATGAGTTTTATATGCATTGAAAGACAACACCGTGAAAGGTTTTGCCACAAACTCATCTGACTGGCTTCTCTTCTGTATGATTTCACATATCATACAGTCACTTCAGACCTTACTATGAATTATGAGCTTCCAGAACTTCTGACTGAGGCTGTGTGTGATCTCCTAATTGAACTCCTTTCTACAAATTGACTATAGAAATAAGAAGTATAAATAACAAAAATAAATGTTTTTTTAATGTCTTATTAAGTTCGACCATAATCAAAGTAGGCCTACTCTCTTAATATTCAAAGTGCAAACAGAGAGCAGAGCTAAGCGGTGGCTACAACTACACTGCCCAGCCTAAGATAGCTTTGATATTAGGAGACAGGGAGCATCAGGGAGCTCGCATTTGACTTCGTGATCGCACATACTCTGTGTATAGGGAGCGGCGGTGCTGAGTGCGCATTCTACAAGATACAACTTTTATCATCCTCCACCATGGTCTTGTCCGTTATCTGCCTTTCTCTCATCACATGGTCAGTGAACTGTGATTCCTGCTGCAGACAATTGAAGTGACCGTTATCCAACTGAATTAAATGGTGTTTATTTCTATAAAAAAAAATAAACGACAGTGGAGGCGTAATGTAAATGTAGCAGTGGCATATTCTATGCGAATTTCACCCTCACGCTCCCATGAGGGCAATATCGCGAGACCGCTTTTAACGCAACAAGATCTCGTCACACCCCTAGACTTTTCTGTTTTTCTACAGATTGTTTTTCTTACAGTGTAGTTTTTAATCTAATTTCATCATTTGCAGTGCTTCATGAGATTGCAGTTCATTTCTTCAATAAAGGTATTAAATACTTGTGTTATTTGGTCCGATTCATATATTTTAATGTTTTAAATCAAAGTTTGTTTTTTATGTGGTGATTTATAATTGATGATTGGCTTAATTCATGTCTTGGAACTCTTTAATTTTCTTTTCTTTTTTTTATCCCTGTGGAAGAAATGAATGGGTAAAATCGCTACGAAGGAAATGGGCTGGGCACTGTTGTGGTCTAATGTCAGTGTCCACTACTATTCGCTTTCAGGGTTTTTGGGAGCTGCGTGAATTTTCTGACCAATAGTGTTACCAGAATTTGCTTTTTTTGATGTATTGTCACTTTAACATACATCTAGCAAAACATAGTCATTCAGGTAGTTGATTTTAAAGACCCCTCCACCTCCTTACAAATAGTCATGCGCACACGGGCTCCCATTCAATCAAACCCAAACAGGTCCCTCTGGGAAGCCACCATATGAGGCATTAGTGTGTAATTTGAGATTATGAGGTGGACCGGAGGTTTAGTGATTTTATCAGAGGCTCCATTTCAGCAATGGAGCCAAGGTCAGATTCGTAGCGAGGGGACGGGGAAGAGAGGGAGTGCTAGTGCATGATGGGAAGGGGCCCATTGGGGCCTGTGTGTGCATATGATAGGGGTGAAAAGGAGCTTCAGGCGGAGAAATGAGGAGATTGAAGGCGGAGATTGCGCATATCGTGGATGGAGAGAGCGCCACGGGCTAAAGGAGAGGAGGAGGTCAGCAACATGGGAAAGAAGGGAGAGAGGGAAAGTTTGGAAGGTTATTATCTCATGGTGTGATGAGAGATGGGAGAAGTCAGCGTTTTGCACGTAGGCCAGTTGGGCTGAAGCACAGGCCAATTTAATCTACGATAGAAGCTCCTGGACTCACCCGCAGCAAGATAGAGGAGCACGAGTCAAGAATAGAAAAGAATCTTGCTGATCGGATAGAAATCACAGCTGATTTCTTTAACTTCACACTGCATGATTATGATAAGTGGGCCCTTTTTACAGCCTAAACCTCTGTCAAGCATTACAAATCGCTAAGGATTTGTTTAAAACTCCCAGACTTAAGTGATTTGAACGAAAGCCCTTAAATTCCCCTCTGAGGCCATGATGACATGTTCAGAAATGAAATCTGAAGTGCACTCAAGTATCGGTACAAACTCGCGTCCTGCTGTGTACAAACTACCTAGAGTGTTGACAAAGAGATACGCTGAAGTAATAGAGTTTCAAATCTGTCTATATTAGAGCGAGCCGAGAATGAAAGCAGAGAGAGATGCTTATCTATGAACTTCACTGTTTTTCCTTCATGCATTGTTAAATTTTTACACAGATATCAGTCTATCTGGTTGTTTCTGTAACAGTCCACTGGTGTGGAGTGAGCGGCGCTGAGCAGGCATTTTCAATTCACTCTCTATGGCTGGCAAGAAGTAGAAGAATCTTGTGGGGGATTGTTGATTGACAGCGGAGTGGAGAGCGTTATAAATTTGAGAGAAAGTATTCAAGTTCACATCTCGACAATTAGGATTTTCTTTTTCCTAGCCCAGTCAAGTTATTTTATTTACTTGCCCCCTCAAAACATTGATACATTGTTAGATGTTTATATTATATGGTATTAATTATGTTTTATATATGTTTTGTGGAGATTTATATTTGTGCTCCTAAAGTATTTTGTTCCGCAGTTATATATTAAAGGGTTACTTCAGCGATTAGCATTAACCTTTGTATCAGTAGAAACCCGGGAGTATATTCAAATTATCGTACTTTCCAACCTCATATGACCATGAGACTAGAGAATTATGTATTTTATTTCTGGAAAAATTCCTCCGATGACGCAAATATCTTCATTTTGCGTCATTGGAGGAGTTTATGGCCAGAGGCTGAAGACTACAGCCAGCAGAGGGCGCTATTTCCACATGTTTTCAACATCACACTCACAGCACTCGGCTCGCGAAGCTGCGGAGATTCATGTAAACGGAGCTGTGGAGACCAAAGTGAGTGTTTTAACTTTTAAAATGAACTTCCTATGACAGTTAAGCTTCCAAAGACATGAACTGAACACGCGCCAGACTGATCAGGCGCTGTGAATGCAGCAACGAATCCTATAGAGGACCAAATTACTCAAAATTAAATTATTAAATAAATAATTAATTCAATTAAACAACAATTAAATGTACCGGTTTATTCTGAAATAATTGAATAATTAATTAAATAATTTATTTATTAATTTAATTATTAAATAATTTATTTGATTAAATATTAATTAAATAATTAAATAAATAAATGTATCTATTTATTTTGTAAAATTACATGAAATTATTTAATATATTTCACAATTACCACACTCTTCCAAATAGATACAAATCTATTTTTTTATTATTTAATGTGCTTTTTCAAAAATATGTTTTTCATAATAATATGCTGCATTTACGAATTATGCCTATTTTGAGGAATCATGCATTTCCAAAGCAACATTTTTTTCATAATAATGGAGGACATTTCACAAATACCAATCAACAGGCAGTTGGCGGGGCTTGGCGCTGATTGGATAATCCTTTCAGAATGATTACTTTTTCCTGTCTGGGTCTGGCAAGTTGCAAAATAGGGGAATTGATTGTAAATTAATATGGCGGTAAGAATTGATCAAGATAAAAACACACTTACTTAAACACAGCCACATTTCTCATAATTTACAGGTTTTTAGAAAATTCAATAGAGTCAAAATACATTTTCAGTCACAAATAAGAAATGAGAAGCACCCTTGGTGTTCCGTGATGTCACCACAGCACACACAGATCGATCTGTCATGTCTGTCGACTCTTTAACTTCAAACCAATCAGCGCCAAGCACCGCCCACTACCTGTTGATTGGCATTTGTGAAATGTCCTCTATTATTATGAA
Organism: Gobiocypris rarus; assembly: GCA_023029165.1. Lineage (NCBI taxonomy): Eukaryota > Metazoa > Chordata > Actinopteri > Cypriniformes > Gobionidae > Gobiocypris > Gobiocypris rarus. Next base: position 12,049,951 of record CM040928.1, on the reverse strand, counting down.
AAAAATCTTTGGGAAAATCGTGCTTTGGAAAAATAGGCCACATTCGTAAATGCAGCATATTATTATGAAAAACGGCTTTTTGAAAAAGCACATTTAATAATGAAAATGATTTTTAAACATAACAATAGTGTGTGTGGAAGAGGTGATTGTGAAATATATTAAATAATTTCATGTAATTTTACAAAATAAATAGATACATTTATTTATTTCATTATTTAATTAATATTTAATTAAATTAATTATTAAATTAATTATTTAAGTAATTATTTAATTATTTCATAATAAACTGGTACATTTAATTGTTGTTTTATTGAATTAATTATTTATTTAATTATTTCATTTTGAGTAATTTGGTCCTCCATAGAATCCCGCGATTACCTCAGTTCATGTGATGAATGTAATCCGATCCTGCTCGTTTGTGCCGTGACACTCAACCGGCTCACTCGCATTATATCGAACAGACACGTTTAGTTTTTAATTGTAGTGTCTCTAACTGAACTGATTTTCTGAAAATGAACGTGGTAGGCAAGTGATCCAGTAATCTAGTAGCCGACTAACCGTGGCTAGAGTAGGGCAGTGAAGCAGTGCGTTCTGGGAATTGGTGTCTTTCATCCCCATGAGACAAAAATACATTTTCTTTGTTTTCTCAGTCTTTGTTTTCTCAGTCACCAAATTCAAAAATAATTTCACATTTCTACTACATTAATGACCCAGTTTAAATACAGATTCATCTTCCCAGCGCTGAAGTACCCTTTTAAATATTAAAATATTTTTTTTTTGCATTAAATTACATTTTCTTTATATATATATATATATATATATATATATATATATATATATATATATATATATATATATATTATTTAAAAAAGTTTTCTTTAAAATTGTTTTGCTCAAAATGAAATATTTGTCCTGTTTTAATTTAGTTTTTAATTAGCCATTTACGTGTTTATTGTGGCTAGGTTGTAGGATTGGTTTTTTTATACCAGTGGACAGTCACATATTTTCAGTGAGATGCTGAACTTATGTGGTTGTAGTGTAAGAGGAATCTCTGAGTCTTGGTTTTGCCTACACACACACACAATCTATTCACATCTCAGCTGCGGCACGACTACAGCGCTCACCCTGCCACGCATCACGTCTGTATCTCAGAGAAACACAGAGAAAGAAAGAAACAGAGTGGCCCATTTATCTCCACGTTCCACAGAGTCACCGGCCTCCTCTCCATCTGTCATTTAAAGGTGGAAGGGGTTGCCTTTGAGAATCTCACACGCCTGATACTCGCGGATGTGTGTTGCTGAGCTGAACACCATCCCTGATGTTTTATTCCCTTTAATTATACTCGTGTTCTTCCAGTACTCCCTCATCGAATGAAACTTTGAGCAGAGCTTTAGTGAGCCTCCGCCACAGATGCTTTCCAGATGGATTGTTTGGATTGTGGTGAAAATTACTAGCCTTCATTATCATCATCTTCACTGTCATCATTACATCCTCTTCCTCATGAATTCTTACTCCTTATTGAGCCATCGTAGGAACATTACTAGAATGATAATTAGCAGTCGACAGCTCATGAATATTTAATTAAAGCTGGTTCTCTGAGCCAGTGAGTGGGCCTTGCGTTCAGTGCCTAATTAATTAAACATCAGAGTGTCTGAAGCCTTTTGATTAAAATTAAAGAGGAAATATAATGATCAATAGAAAACCTTTTCAAATGAGAGGAAGAGCAGTACAGTAACATTTGCAATTTTCAGAGCATTTTGTTGGTAAGGGTGTGAGTAGCTCTGCGGGTCAGAGGTCAGATGAGTGTCATCCGAGGAGGTATAAAAGCGATCTGTTAGCATTCATGTATCTCAGAGTCTGTACCTTAGTTTTTAAATGGCAAAAGCTTTTGAATGTCAGTGGAGAAAGACTAACTAGAACATTTTGAGTGCCGACTTCAGTGCCTATCTTTAAACCTGTCCCCCAGAGGTGATGTCAGTCACACTAACCCTACTAACTAATGCTAACTAACTCCGTCATGCTGAAAAAGGGCCTCCAGACACCGCCTTAACACCAAGCCACGGTCCTTGATGCCTTGAGCTATAAGCGCAGCTCTGTTTGATTTGCAAATCCTGGCAACTCGCTGACAGACGGGAGAGTATTTACTCCTCTTTGCCTGTGTTTAAACATTCCGGGCACGGCAAGCACAGAGCTCGTGTTAAACATTAATCAGATTTATTCAAATGCCATTTGTAATTATCATGATCTCTGATTAGACTTGTAAATGATGTCTCTGAGACCACGATGGAGCGAGACTCCAGGCCTTTGGAGCTTGGCTGCAGGTGGGATTATTCTTATGGATTATAGAGACGACAAGGGGAAAAGATTGAAAAGGAGGGGTAAAATAAGTACACTAAGGAGACGTGTGTGTGTGTGTGTGTGTGTGTGTGTGTGTGTGTGTGTGTGTGTGTGTGTGTGTGTGTGTGTGTGTGTGTGTGTGTGTGTATGAGTGTGTATGTAAAGGATGAGATAATAGAGGGAGAAAAGCACTTACAATTAGCCAAGCACAGCAGAATGTGCCCTCAAGTACCTAAGATCCACAGAAGTAAACAGACCACATTTCCATGTACTTTAGTGATTTTCTTTGTTACAGAGAATAAAAAACTTAAGACTAAGTGAGTATGATAGTAAAGATGATTACCATGGCACTTTGATATTTCAATACCAATCATTTTTTATAATTTTAATTTAATTTAGTTAATTATACTGGATCATGTTTGGTTCACCTGTTTGGCACACACCTCATGATGGATAAACATTCTAGACGCCTCAAAATGCTTGCTATAAAGCAGAATCACGACAAATGTAAGTGAAGCAAATCTTGTCTTAGAAAATACAAACACAAATGAATATTTTTCTATTCAAATTTTTGACACCTGTCTGAATGTGATGGGCAACATTCACTATGAAAAAAATTTTTGGCATGCTCTACATTCTGGGTCCTTTTGTAGATTTCCTTGCTGTTTTTTTTTTGGTCTGCATGCTGCTTCATATTTCATATTGCATATATTTATACATCACAAATTTTTAAAAAATAGTTTTTACAACATTCACATTCAGAAATAAACACTTAATGGCATAGCTACCTACCATAAATAGTAATCTGAAATGGTCTAATTTAGTAGATTTCACTATGATATCCAGTGCTTTCAAGCTGGATGACGGTTTTGGTTATGGCTAGCTCTCATTTCTTTTTCGGCTTTGCGTACTTAGGCTATACACTTGCCTGTCAGTTTCTTCGAAACGGCTGCTTTTAGGACCGTGGTAAGCTTTTCTTTGACTGTTAGCATTTTTAAGACTATCTATTTGGGCTCGCCATCTACTAACATTACATTACTCTGACATACCATATTTCTTGGCTGCTTAATGAGAGTTGATGTACTCTATTGTTGACATGTCAAAGTTTAGACCCCATTTTTTCAAAATGTAATGTCTTGTATTTGGAACAATACGGTACTAAAATAATTGTTAATAAAACGTATGATTCCCATTCCTAAAAGCACGGTACTTTTCTTCTAAGGAAACCATGCTCTACATTCTGTGAACTCTAGTTTTTCCATTAGAGTTCTATGATCTTTTTGCCCTCGTCATTTCAGACCACTGACACGAAGCCTGATTATAATCATAAGGCCAAATCATCCCACACAGCCTTCATTAGTGCGAACCTCTTCTCAGAGCGAGGAATCTTCCTTACACTGCCTTTTTTCCTCTGCTGTGGCTGGTCTTCATCTCTTATATCATCTCACAGTGTTGCTGAGGAGGACGGTGTGAGAAAGTGTTGAGTCAGGACAAATGATTTGTCATATTTAGCAGCAGAGATGGAAAGGCTGGCACTCTGTGAAGAATGTGGAGAGCCTTATGAATCTCTGGGGTTTCCAGCTGAGCTGATCAGGGGCTGACAGGATTTTCTGTGACGAGTCCCAGTTTTACTGAGTATCCGAGGAGCAATAAAAGGGGAGCAGCCTTAAAGAAGTTATGGGAAGAACTGGTTTCTGTGAGTAAGCACTTAAGAGGAATGGCTACTGACGGCTTTCAGATCTCACCAAGGGTCTAGTTTTGATTTGAAAGTCGATACTTTTGGATTTCAAAGAGGCAGGAGACTTAGGGGTTGAAATAAGTAAACTTTCTTTTTTCTTTTCTTTTTAAAGCATAACCTCACTAAATTATGTAATATTTATGCTTAAAGGTAATAATGTTTGTGTTTTCTGAAGATAAGAAAATGTGGATACATTTAATTAAAAAGTAATGGTATAAGATGTAAAGTGTTGCATAGATACATTTTTTTCTCACTATAAACCTTAGCACATTTTGTAGGATTTATTCCAAAAAGAAATTGCCAAAGGGATGAGAAATTATTTATAAATAATTAATTATTTACATATAAAATTGTATTATTTGAAAATAAGCACACTTCAGTTGTTTTATGATCTGTAATCATTAGGCATCTGCATACAGTTCCTGTCGCTTTCATCATTCTTAAATTATATCCTTTATGCTATAGTTACTGCTCTCTTCTGCCAATAATACAACAGAGATAGAGTAACAAACACTTGAAGCAAACACATCCTAATTTGCATATTTAGATGCTGTGTACTTGCTGCAGCTAACTTTATGAAACGCGTCTCCTGCCTCAATTATAGCTTTCATTCAGCCAGATTGATGTTTTCATCAATGAGCCAACACAATTAACTAATGTACATGAGGAAGCACAGCCTATTTGTGAGCCTGAGCATCTTTTAGACTAGTCTAGACTAAACAATATTTAGCCCCACGTGATTAAACCTCTGAGACCTCAAAGAACTGGCTCATCTTGATGGGACGATTTGCTTTCTTTGGCTCAGAAATTGGTGGCAAATGAGTCAGCGTGTTCTGGAACAGACTGGAGGGTTATTGTTCATTGTCTTCAACAAGATTCAGCAGAAAAATCTTGTCGTAAATACACTGATAAAAATGGTGGGGGATCTCCTGTTGCCATAGCGCCCAGTAGTTGTGTGGATGCCTTAAGCTTGACGCAAGGACGGAGGGAGTTGCACAGTTGCGCAGCATATGCATCCTTGGCTCTGAACTTTTATCTGTCAGAAGAGGCTGTGAAACTGAGGGAGGGAGTTAGTCAATGGTCATGACCTGACACCCGGAGTTTCAATCTTATCGGATGGTTTGAAAAATGTATCAACTTGTACATTCCTAGTAAGCCTATCGAGAGCTGATATTGGGGCTTGAACTAGACTGGGTAAACCCAGCCTGATCAGCCGGCAATTTGATTTCGCCCTGCAACTCAGTCTGGAAACCTGTGCATTCATTTATCCTGCTTTTGGTACACTTTTGCAGGAACCAATCACAGATTGACTTATCCACCTGGCGGGTTAATTTTAGTCCTAATTTTATGTATATAACTGCAAATGTATGCTTTTCCATTAGCCATAAAACAAAGGGTATTAAATTGCATTTAATAGCATGTCTCTTCTGTGCTCCTGCTTTTTGACTTTTTTAACAGACAGGGAGAGATAGAGGGAAAGATATACTTGAGGCTAATGAAGGTTTGGAAAAGCCTGTCCTTATCTTCTCACAAGCAAAATTATTTCTGTGCGAGAAAGTGAGAGAGGCATCATTACAACCCAGTGTCCAGTCCATTGAGCCCCTATTTATCTTTCGTGTTCCCTCATCTCTTCTATTCTCTGCTTTTTATCTCCCTGTCTTCTTATTCCATCTCCAAAAAAAAAAAAATCATTTATGACCTGCTCAACTCTTTCTCTCTCTAAAGGGTCTTGCGTCTTCCTCTCATGTAAAAGCTGTCTGGGTTTGAAAAGAGTCCATTATTTGCTCCCTGTAGCCCACAGCAGAGGCCTTCAGATAGCAGACGATTGAGTAACGGCGTTCTTAAACCCCACACAAACAAGGCCGGATCTGCCCGGCTCTACCTCGGCCAATTACCGGCGTACGTTTCAGAAAGGATGACATGGAATATAAACAAACGGGAGATATTCATGTCTTTTATTAGACTGGGCTTTTTATCCCCCACATCGATTCATTTCTGTGGCTATGGTTGCGTTTTCCTCATAGCCCCTGGACACAGGGATGAACCTCTCCAAAATATCAATATACAAGCGTGTGAGCTTGTTTGATCGATTGTGTTTACTTGGCCTTGCTCAAAGCTTTGGTTTAATTGGCATGAATGTGAAAACATGCTTTCCATTTAAAACGGTGTCACCGGTGCCATTAAGGAAGACAACCATAAAAACACTCTTTATCACTATGTACCTGCATCACCTGATCACTGTGTTTATCGAGTGACTCTAGCTCTTCTTTTTGGATGAGTGCAGTCTAGTTTATCACAACAAACAAGGAAAAACAATGACAGTTAGAGGGGGAATTTAAAGGTTCTGGTTGTGATTCTGGTACTTTTAGTTATTTTGAGGAAGATCAATTTTGGGGGAAACAGCAATTCCATTGCCAAATGATGATAAAACACTGGTCTTCCTGTATGGTTTGATTCACCAAAAATGTAACTACACTGGTCATGCTGGATGATTCACTAAAAATAACCAAATTTATAAGAATAATTTGTTCAGGAATTGTACCACACTGCTCACACTGCTGATGCATCTGAAATCACATACTCTCTTGAGTAGGTACTTATTTTGAATAAGTAATTAATTCATGACTGCTAAAAAAGTTCTACTGTGTATAGTATGTATGTGTGTAGTATGGATATAATCTGGACGTACTACATTTGCCATGCTGTTAGCATGTTACCTACAAGCGTCAGTTGTGTCGCTTCACTGCAATTCATAAATCCTCTCCCGTGGCCTCGTGGGATATTAAAGTGTCCATCGTATACACACTTTGGAATCTCACCGGAAGAAGTAGGTCATCTGGGTACTTCTTGCCTACTCTTATGAGAAGTGTGAATTGGGACATACTAAGTTTGTCACATACTGTTTTTCGCCTACTATATAATAGGTAAGTATGCAATTTCGGGTGCAGCCTGAAGGTTTCTTATTACTAAAAAGAATCTGTTCGTAAGTCTTTTGTTCAGAAACCATACTAAACTAGTAATGCTGTATCGTTTTGTTTCACCTTAAAGGACAGATTCAGAGTCATTTGTACAGGATCATTCTATAATAGTCATTCTGAATGGTTTACTAAAAAGAACTGGCTCATAAGGCTCAAAAATAAATTCTGTTACACTGGTCATGCTGAGTAGTTTTGATTCAGAAAATAACAGGTTCATAACAGTAATTTGTTCAGGAATCATTCTGCTCTAGTCATGCTGTGTAGTTCTCATTCACTAAAAATACTAATTCATAATAGTAATTTGTTCAGAAATTGTACTTGAGTATTCGTGTTGGTTTTCACTTAAAAAAGGCCCAGTGTCATTTGTTTGGGAATTGAACTACTCTGGATACGCTGCATGGTTTTGATAAATTAAAAACTGGTTAATGTGAATCATTTGGGAATAATGTTACTTTTATTGTACCATATGATTCACTAAAACAAACCGACTCATAAGAGGAATCAGACTTCATGGGTCATTGTATATTTTGTGCTCTAGTAGGTTTAGAAGTGGATTCCATCCATCCATTCGTCAATGATGAGAGAGGAAATTCATTGTGCCTTTTTAAACAACATGCAATTTAATACTATTCAATAACCTTAAGTGAGTTCCCACACACATTGATGACACACATTCTTTTCCAGTAAAACACAGAAACGACTTCATGATAAATGGGTATAATGTGTATGTGGCTTTACCAGCATTACCAGTGCTTTCTGAGGAAGTTTGGTATTCCCACCCATCTCCCCTTCCCTTCCATACCTCTCCCGGAGCATATCGTGTTGGACACGCTTGGCTTGACACATAAGGATGTTATGTTTCCCTTCAGTGACCTCACACACTTCAAGGCTATTGACAACGTTTTTCCACAATATTCTTGAGCAAGACCACAAAAGAGTCAGTCGGGGGGAATGCAAGCTCTGACACACTGCGAGGTAAAAGGCTTTATTGATTGTAAACCACTCTCGTACAAGTGGAGCACGTGAACTAGAGCAGGCTTCGACGTGGATGCTCAAGGCCGATGCATGAATGATGAAGAAACAAAACAGGCTCTGCTGCTTTTCAGATGCTGTCTGGGATTTGATGGGTGTGTGGAGTTATTCAGCTGGGAGGAAGTAAATACCAGATATTGTGAACCAAAAGAGAAGGTCAGCAAGGTCAAGGCTACATTTCTCTCCATCTCAGACGGCACTCGAAAGCCATATTTATTTGTGTGCGAGTGCTGCATTTCAGGCCTCCGGACACACACACACGTCCATGTCTTCACCTATAGGGCTGTTTAATGGGCTCTTAGGCTTTCACTCTTTTAGCATAATGGTTTCACACTCTGTTAATCCTGCTCTTCTCTTTTTCTTTGCCAGTCTTTGTCCTTATGCACTTTAAATTTTCACAAGTGCAGGAAGCTTTCTCCCTATTTACTTACCACCCTGTGATGTTTTCGTCTAGTGCCATCACTTCTGTCTTTCTCCATCCCATCCACCCTATCGTTCTGCTTCTTTTCATCTGAGTGTGTTATTTTTCTCTCTCTGAATGGTTTTGGTTGCTCCATCAGTCTCTGCCTCTGTTATGACTAAATCTGTCCCTCGTTTCTCATCTCCTTAGCAACGGACTCAGTAAACATCAAACCTTATTCCATCCATCTTTCCTCCTTTTCATTTGCAGCCCCCCACCCCCCGGTGGATCTGATTAAAAAGAAAGGCCGGTACGGATCAATCCAAAACAACACACAAATGTGTACTCTCAAAATGCTTATACGCATGAGAACACATGCACATACACCCTTTACATTTGATATGCTTTCAGGAGGCTGCATGCACACCCTCCGCAGAAATCCCTCTTTACAGTGTTTCCATAAACAGCAGCGCACAGACAGGCTGTCTGAGGTCTGATAAGGAGTCGTGAGAGAGGACCCTGATGGGGAGAGAAAGAGAGGAGGAAGTTTTTCCATGTTCAGCTAAAACAACAATGTGCAGCCTCCACCCTGTCATAAATAAGCCACATTGAGATGGCAGAGAGAAAGACAGTGATGTAGAGGCGTTTGCAACTAATGCGTACTCTGCTGAAAGACCAGCATGTTTTTCCATGTTGTTACAGCCTATTTTTTTGTTTTTGTTTTATTGCTTCTTAATGGTGTTCTTGCTGGTTAACCTCGTTAAAGGGCTAGTTCAACTTAATATGAAAATTCTGCCTTCATTACAAAGTTGAATGATGTATTATACCGGTCCGTGTGTGTGTGTTGGTATATTTATTTAATTTTTTTTTTTTTATTATTTAGACAAAACACTAGAATTGAATATACTGTCCAGAATTCCGGACTTAAACATCTGTTCCTCACAGACATACATTAAAGGGGTGATGAATTGAGAAATCAACTTTCCCTTGAGCCTTTGATAAAAGTTCATCGTACTATTAGAATATCCTGTACGTTTCGGAGCTGAAAAGGTTTAGTTAGTCAAAGAAAAGCTTTTATTGACACCAGGCCCAGCAAACGAGAGATCTCAGAATATGTCGACTATTGATGTCATAGAATGCAGAAATGCCTGCTTCTGTAGCCCCGCCCACCGACTCGTGGAGCTAAACGAATCGCGCTACCGAGCAATAAACATGAAGAAAGCAAGATATTGCGCTGTGCCAGGTTGTGGAAGAACAGTCCCTGCATAAGCTTCCTTCGGATTCTAATATTAGGAATGAGTGGTTGAACTTTATTTTTAATGAAGTTCCAGCTCACGTGCGTAAGACATTGCACATTTGTTCACTTCATTTCAGCGTGGAATCGTTTTTAAACAAGACACAGGTCAAGACATATTGAGATTAAAACACAATGATGTGCCTTCTATATTGGATCCGACAGGAATGGTGCAACACACTTATATGAGTAAAACATGTTTACCAAAATAGAAGCCTGTCAGCAGGCCGGTGAATCTTAAATAGTGAAATAACATTCCTTTCTTGATCTGCGTTTGACTTGATATATGAAGGGTGTGCGCATGTGTATGTATGCAGTTCGCGGTTACATCCACGATCGGGAGGGCCAAGTAATAAAAAAAATAAATCGTGGGTGGAAGGGAGATTAAATAATTTTGATTTCTTTCACAGGGCTCGCAAAACGTCTTCATCGAAATAAAGCCCAGTGAAACAAATCATTCCCGTTTGCCACTTTCAAAACAATCCCTCACGTAAACTGACAGGGGAGCAGAAGCTCATTAAATATGCAAATCTTATCCAATCATAGCAGTTGGCGTTTACTTCCAAGTCTACAGTGCAGCAAGAAACCGAGTGTTTCTTGAGAGAGCCTCAAAACCAGTGTAGAAAATAGCCTATTACTTATAAATTATGTTTTTGAATCTAAAAAGCACGTGAATGTCATGAGTTGTCCTCAGACAACAGTATAAAAAAAGAAAAAAGCCAGTTCATGACACCTTTAAATGGAATTACAAAGAAAATGCAAGGAATTTAGTTCAAGTCATATAGACCCATGTTATCATTCGTTTTGCATCCTTTCTTCAAAAAAAAAATCACAGATTTGAAGCAACATGAGGGTGAAGATATGACATTATTTCAGTTTTCAAACTTTAAGAAGCTTGCTGGAAAACATCAGCATTGTAAAGCAGGGACCAACATCCAAGCACAACTTAAGCTGGTCTTGTCAGCATGGCATGGATGCAAAATTGAAGATAAAACCAACCTGACATGTGAGGAAATGAGACAAGAGGAAAGAAAGTAAGAGAATGAGAGCGATGTATAGTTGGACTGGTTGGTAATGCTCTGGTCTGATTATTATGCTTGCCAGCAAGGGTAGGGAATCAGACCTCTCTCTTTCTCTCTTCTCAGCCCCGTACTTGGAGCACAGCCTGCAACATGCAGATAGTCGCGACGTGTGCATGTGTGTCTCTGTGTGTGCTGCCACCTTGTATACTCAACAATTAGCAGGCTCAGAATGGGTTTGATTGGCGTTCATTGTGAATGTTTTCCTTGCTATGCCATGTATCGTTGTGCACTGATGGAGAACTGACATAAATTCTTTGTGAAAACGAGAGACCCCTCCCCCCACGTACCTATGCACATGCACACACACACCTGTATGGCTCTTTGGTTTGGGTCGGAAATTTATCTCACTAAAGTGGGTGAGCAGGTGGCTCATTTTGTGGAAAGAATTTGGGCAATGGGGGAGATTGGAGGGAAGGAGGAGAGTGAGATGGGATGAAGGAGGGGGGTACCTACAAACAAGCCGTGAGGGAAAGAAAGAGAGAGAGAGAGGGGAAGAGCAGATGGACGTATGATGAACTGAATAAATATGTGTCCACAGATCGGTGTGTTGGCTGTAAAAACTGCCTGAAGCAGCGTTAGTACTAAGAAACGGAGAGATATGAGTGCTCTTATATTCATCAACATGCTGCATCTGGAATTTAAACAAGCTCGTCGCACACTAACTCACTCACTGACTGTTGCTTTATGAGTGAGTCTGACAGAGGAACATATTTCACCCCCAAATTAGAAGAAAAAAAATTAATTAGGTTTTGCATAAAGAGAGTGAAGCCATTTTTTTCCACAACATTTAAGCACGTTTTCTTCCAAATTCGTATTGCTTTAATGTGCACGTAACAAAAATCATTGTGTCTAGACACTTTCTGCATCCAGAATGCTTTTAGAGTATGTTCTGAATTTGATGGAGAACTTCTTGACCTATTGAACTACTTTCTTTGTACTTGTATATCACTTGAAGGGTTTCTCGGCTTAACATATTCCATCATTTTTACTTTTCAGTTTTTGAATCTGGTGGCTCCTCAGCTACCGTTGTATTAGGGGATTGCAAATTATACACTGGATGCACACTACATGAATGCTGTAGATCATCCGGACATTGTTCACCCAGTGTTTCATGAAAACTGCACATTCAGACATTCTGTTCACTTGATGTATTGATTTGTAGTAGGAAATTATGCATACCTATTTAAAGGAACACTCCGCTGTTTTTAGAAATAGGGCTTATTCAACATCTTTCCTACATTTAGATATGTGGGCAAATGCATTTTTGTCTCAGTGCATGCATTGTTTTAGTTTGGCAGGGTCGCCGCTAGTTTAGCTTAGCATAATGAATGGAATCCTATGTTGCGCAGAGATATCACCCAAAGCATTCACAACATACGCCGGTATGTTGACGGAAGTTTGGGGATTTCATGTGTTGAGTGATATCTCTGCGCCCAAGTAGCAGCGCTTCGCCTGTGCTTCCCCATAATATAGTCCCAAATTAATATCTACCTAGGAAATCGCCTAGTCTTAATCTGCATCGCTATTTGTATTCGTTGTGAATACGCAGGCCACAAGAAGTAATTAGAAGTAATTAGGTGATTTTTTTTTTTTTTTGGATCACTTTTACTCGGGACATGCTAGCTGGCAACATAGGATTCCATTCATTATGCTAAGCTAAGCTAGCAGCGACTCTGCCAAACTAAAACAATGCATGCACTGGGACAAATGCATTTGCCCACATATCTAAATGTAGGAAAGATGTTGAATAAGCCCTATTTCTAAAAACGGTGGAGTGTTCCTTTAAAAACTAAATTAAAGTAGCTACTGGTATGGTCAAGAAAGCTTTTTCTCCATTTGATTTTGAAATATGTCCCAGACGTTTCCTGGCAGTTTTAGTGAGGTTTCTGTACAACTAGAGCATGTAATGTATTAGTGTAGTAAAGTTAACGAGAGGCAACAAACTGAAACTTAATTCCCAGAGGAGTGTTATTTATAAGATGCTCTGCTGAACCATATGCTATGAAGATAGGTGTTTATTGTTTTTCTATGTATTTCTATTGGTATGAGCTCCGTAGTTCCGCTCTGCTGCAGCGTGCATCATCCCTGAAGACGTTAATTTTGCATGACGAGCGTGACACACATACTCTCATGCACACTTCTGCCTATCTCTCCTTCTCTGTTCCTATTCCTCCTAGTAATCTTCCCGCCTCTCTTTCATCCCTGATTCTCCTCCTCTTCCGAATATTAATAAATAAAAAAGAAAAGCCTGGCAGCTTGTGATGAGCACGGTTGAGATATTAAGATTCTGCAGGGTATTTTTGTTAGGTAATACACAGCCTCATGGGAGACTCTGGCGAGTAAACCTCGTCAACTCGGGAAACATTTGTGATCCTTGCAAGTCCTTTTAGTCATTAGCCTGAACTTTTTCGTTTTATTTATGACTGTGCAGTGGATTATCGCCTCCCTGTTTTTGCTTCGCTCGTTTTAACGGCAGTGGATATGATGGATGGGATAGCTTTAATCTTTCAGCAGTCTTTTTTTTTCTTCTTTTAACGACGTAGAGTTGTTTCCATTTCGTCCGTTACGTGATTTACAGTGCATGGAGCCTTCAGCCGGGTGAGGGGGTCAACCTCGCCACAGTCTGCTCTACTGCCTCGGATGTGTTTATGATGATGTTTGCCCATTAAAAGCTCTTTTTTAAAGTCTTATATTACTGCCCTTGAGATGAATTAAAACACAGGACCCGTTAACTCCCTATATCTAGACTGAAATGTTCTTGAATAGCGTCACAATCCCCAGATATGCAAGAACACACATACAATATTTATTTCCCGGTTTTAGATCAATCATTTTCATTTTCAAGTTATATAGCAATTTCAGTGTTTGATTTTTAAAATTTATAAGGATTTTTAAAAAATGAATTAATACTTTTATTCAGCAAGGATACACTGAATTTATCAAAAGTGACAGTAAAGACATTTATAATGAACTTTTGGGGGATTTTTTTAATAATTGAATCATGCTCTCCACAAAAAAAATCAAGCGGCAAAGACATTGATAACAAATTTGATAATGATGAGAAATGTTTCTTGAGCACCAAATTAGCACATTAGAAATTATTCTTCAGAAATCAGAAAATGCAGCTTTGCCATCACAGGAAAAACACATTTTTTAAATAAAATAAAAGTATTTTAAATTTCATAATTTATTTTTTATTGTTTTTTTTGTTTGTTTGTTTTTATCAAATAAATACAGCCTTGTTGCTTAAGAGAGACTTCTTTCAAATACATTCAATAATCCAACTTTCACATGATGCACCCCATGAAAATACAGACAAGTGGTGTAGTATGATACTGTTGGGGGTAGTATTGAGAACAAACCGGGGATCAACCACAGCTCTATTTTGCATCACTTGTTTGTACTGATTAACCAACAGTCTGTATAAGAGCTCAGATGAAACCTGTGGTCTTAATGGTGAAAGACTACTCCACCTTCTTGGAATGGTGCCTGACCTAGAGAAAAGCCAATTTCCCCTGCTGTTAGCTTGTGCACGGTTTGTTCATTTAGCTCTCGTATATTTTCGCCAAAGCCGTTAAGCAGCATCTGTCTACGGTTCTCCCCTTTTCCCGATGTTTGTGTGTGTGCAACAGTGTAGCACCAGCCTGATTCATCCCTTTTTTGTAGATTGCTGTATTTGTCTGGGTGTTTTTTTGTGTCTGCAGTGAGTGAAAAATAGCTCAGGGTGTCTCTGCATGAGAAGGTGCTCTGCTGGTTCAACATGACGCCACACTCCATCAATTCAGAATCAGGATTACTGCTCCATGGGAAATCCGTGTGGAGCTGGAGCATCTCTCTTCCCTGTCAGGAGTTATGGAATGATGCTGTGTATATTTATAATGTGAGACTTGGTCTTTGACGTGCATAGACCATTAAGTAGATCTTTAATTTCATGTTTCTTCCACCATGCAAAAAATCAGTGCTGGAGTCGCCGGGCTGCTTTAAACTGCCCTGATAAATGGCTTCGGGGCTTTGACTGTGTCTGGATAGCAACCTATTAAAACGGTTGTGGCAGAATGGGAGAGTGAATTGGACGTCATGCTATCCAGAAACAGAGGGCAGTAAATAGTGAATGACAGTCCAGACCAAGGCTGCCGGGCTCTGATATGGTTTTGGTTGGCTTGGCCCATTCCCCCAGGGGTGAGAGACGGAGGTTAACCGTCTCGGGTCACTGGAGCAAGATTTTAGGGTATGTTCAGGAAAGGAATCAGCCTCCTGTTGGCTCCAGCTTCTTCCGGTTTCACTGCTTTGAAAGCATTCCAGAATTTTTTTTGGCCTCTTTCTACATATTTAACGTTCGTCTTCCGATGCTACTTCCAAATTGCTTTTTCCCCACCTTACTTCTATTTTTTTCTCTTGTACTTGTACTACCTTCTACTTAAAGGGACAGTTCACCCAAAAATGTAATTGTCATAATTTAGTCACATCATAAATTGTTCACAAACTGTATGACTGTTCTGCGAAACACAAAATAAGAAACTGTTACATACAATTAAAGTTAGTAAGGTCCAAAACAACATTGGACTGCAATGACTTTCATTTTGTGGACACAATTTTTTATCTTTTCCATATTTTTCAAAATTACTTTTGTGTTCTGCTGAAGAAAGTAACTCATACGACATATGACGTGAGTAAATAACAATTTTCACTTTTGTATGATCTATATCTTTAAGGCTTCTTTTTCTATCCAATTTTTTTTGTACTTTGTATTTCTATTTATTTCTTATGTTATGATTATTTAGATTAAAATTTTTGTTTTAATTTAAAGCAATAAATTTCCATTGTGAATGAAATGTGCTATATATAAATATACCTGCTTTGCCTTGACTCAATTTTGGAGTCATAATTTGTGATAAACTGCCTGCAAAATGATAGAAGAATGGCTGATTATTATAGCAAAAAAATCGATGTTGACTATGGTGAATCCAACATGGTTTGAATCCTGGAGCCTTTAAGGCAAATCTGATAACATGAGGTCACAGTGTAGGTTTTATAAGAGGTCAAGGCCAGGCCGTGAAGCAGTTTCCCATAGCAAATGTTCTGTCGCTGTTGCTTGGAACATGAAAATGCTTTCTGTAAGGGGCCTTATGTAAGTGAATCGATCCATTACAGATTATGATATGCTGTAGCTGCTCAAATGTACCAAGACATTCTTTACCTTCAGATCCACAAATTAGAAGCAAATGTCAGATAGTGGTTTAATTTCTGTTCTCTCTGATCGTTCGGGTTTGATAATGTATGTGTTAATTCAGCCCTTTATTACTGATCACTTCTCTCATTAATCCTCTTCTCTACACTCATTATCAGTATTTTATCTGGGACACACATAAATGAAGTTTGCTCTCAAATCCTTAGATGATTTATCGTGTTCAAATCCCTCAGGGGTCCCTAATGAAATCAGTGGCTTTCTTCTTTTACCCAGAATACATATCTTCAGAACGTTATGCATTTTAAAGGCAGAGAATGGGGCTCATAATAATCGTATTCATACACAAAGCATAAAAATTTCAACCAGGTTTAACATCCTTGAAATTCACAGGATGCAGCTTGACATTAGCATGGAGACCTGCTTCCTGGTTGGCAGCTTCTCATTCTACTCATGATCTCCAGTTTTGAGTGGTCACATACTCTGTTTTTGTTCTCTGGTCTCAATTGACCAATCATTCGTCAGACTATTGGCAGTAGATGAGAGTTCATTAAGCAGCCTACGATACCGAGCTATTATTGATTAGCTAAGTGATTTGTTATCTTGAGTAACAGCTTCTTAATGGTCGGACAGAGATACGCAAGATCCTCTCACGCTATCTTAATGACCTCATTCAGATAATTACCTTCTCAAACGTTAGTAATTACATTGACAGGGGAAGCTCTATAGAGGCATGTGAATTGTTGTTGTTTGAGCCAAATATTAATTAAAAGTGATGTGTATAATTTTGTAAGTGTTAAAGTCTTTCTAATTACTAAAAGTTACTATACATTTACGATTCGGTTTAGGGTTAGTTACTTGTAATTATGCATCATTTACTGTTATTACTATAGTAAGTGCATGTAGTAACATGTAACTACATCACCTTAAAATAAAATTCTACACGTTGCTCTGTATGACAAAAAAAATTAAGTTGTTTCTGCTGTTGTCAGGAAAAATGCAAGTGGTCGCGCTATACTATAGATTCCACACAAATACTTGGATATGCGCCTAATCATAGCACACATTTGTCAATGTTTTATTAATAAACCAAATAAATCATCATAATGGGCCTTAATTGCCAATAGCTTAATCAGTGCGCAAGCATTGTGAGAAAAAAGCAAGGATACTGTTAACTTTTTCATAATTTATTGATAAAGTGTTTCGGCTGCAGTGATGAAGTTGACGAAACCGACTCATCTCTGCAGTAGTGCACGCACCTATATGCACGTTTCATAATATAATCTAAGAATATTTGTTTTCCATTTGAAACGGTTAATTAAAAAATAAAAAAAGGTTTTCGATAGATGTATTTCTGTGAGGAAAGTTCACGCTGAGTGAACCACACAAGCACTTGGATATGCGCGTAATAATAGCACACATGTATCTGTTAATGTTAGAGCGAGCGGCCATGTAAAGTTGCTATTATGTACGTTTTAATTGATAAGCCATATTTGAGTTTGATTGATTATAGGCGAACATTTGGATTTCCTGCCCGACACACTGTAAGGACCCGCTCTTAACAATCTGCTTGTCACGGACTGCGGACATCGCCCCAAGGGTTTAGTTTTGTTTTTCTGCAACTAACCGACTAACGATTAGTCGACTATTAGGGGGCAGCCCTAGTCAGCACTGTGAATTTGCATGACCAAATCTGTATGGGGAAATCTTTCGCCCTCATGTGAAATTCCCTATCATAGGAAAGGCTATTTAATTAATGCCCGCCAAAATTCGCTGAACAAAGTTAAATGTGACTGCATCTTTGAGAAATGAATAAAACGCATACAGCTTGCACTGTTACTGTATTGCGTTCTAAGGGTCATGATGTGTAGATAAGATTTTGTTTTGTTAGTTTTTTTAAATACATTTTAATGTTTAGGTTTTGTTTTGTTATTTTATGTAAGGTTATGTAAACATACATTTTGTAAGTATTGTGTTCAATATACAATACTTCAATATTATATAATTTGGCAATATAATGTTTTGACCAAATATTACATTGATTGGTTCTCCAAATATTACAAATAACAATGATTGAACCATTAAGAGGAATGGGAACCAGAATCATGAGATTCCCATTCCTATTTTTATTAGGACAGCACTGAATGTTAGTATAATGTAAATAAACCAATCATGTTATCTGAATTAACTCTGCTACAAAGCATTTGCCATAATTAAAAGTGGGATGGTGTAAGTTATATCCAAGCTTGTATTTACTTCACCCCCTCTGCATCTGTTTAGCTTGCTGTCCCCTGAAACTCTATAGCTCAGAGTTTCTAATTATGCTAATTAAATGCATGAGGCCTGGCGCGTACTCGTAAATGATTAATTGTAGCAAGACAATAGAATCACTGATAGCAACTTATGGCAGCGTCTTCTAGTTTTAGCTATCCTGTTCCGTCTGCCTTCATTCCCCAATTGGCCTCTTTTCATTTTCTCTTTTTCTTCTCCTTCATGTAAGCCTATTGTTGAGCATAATTTGCTGCATTGGGTGTTGAACTATTAGTGTGTGGGGCGGCCTTGTTCAGACTTCAATAGGAGGAATTTTAGAAATGTCCTGGAAAGATAGTTAGTCCTGATAAAACGTCACAAGTCGTTTCACTATAGAAATAGACACACAATGGATGTAGTTGTGTGTGTACATGTTACGTGTGCGTTTTGGACAGCAAGGCCACGCTTTGACAAATGAGAGCTGGCTGTTTTGCATTGTGTAACTCAATTGGTGCTTAGCCACAGGAAAATGAGAAGGGTTTTTTGAATAAAGAAATTAAGGCTGTCAGATATTAAAACATGTACGTGTCATCTATAGCGCTGCGGTGCCGAAAAGCTCAACTGACGCTGATTTGTTTATGTTTGTACTGTGACTGTAACAAACAGCATTTCTACTGAAGTTTCAAAGCATATGTTCTCAGCTTGTTAACACTCAAGCTGAGAGATAGCTATTCATTCTTATATTGAGTTTCATGCTATTGAAACCACTGACCACTGTGGAAAATATATCAGAAACACATGACAACTGGGCTTGTAATTTCCCAGGTTTTCCAGCCATTCTTTTTCGTACAAATACAACAGTTCATTGTACGGTACATTCATTAGGTATGAAAGGCACACTGTATATTTTCATAAATTCTGGTTTTCTATTATTGGCCCTTTGTTCTCTTTCTCAGAATGGCTTTCTGTTATGTTCTGTCAAGTTGTTCCTTTTTTTGCTGATTTAATCAAACCCCAGTAGATAATTATTGAAGTTTAAAGGGGATAATTCACCCAAAAATCAAAATTCTCCCATTATTTGTTCAGCCTAATGTTGTTTCAGTCCATGCATTTCTTTCTTATTTGGAACAAAAAGAAGACCAACCAAACAATGAAAGTCAATGGTTTCCAATGATGATTTGGACACAAATTACTTTTTTTGTGTGGACAAAAACAGTGAAAGCATTCTTTAAAATACATTCTCTAGTGTTTCACAGAAGGAGGAAAGTCATACAGGTTAGGAACAACATGAGGATTTAACGCCATTTTTCTTGGTGGACAAAGTGTGTATCGACAATGCAAGCTATTAAAAGGTGTCTCTCAAACCAGTAAACGATACACACAATCGTACATGCATCATCTGTCCATTGAAATCCCTTTTTCAGACAGTACCATTACGTTAGACTATTACAGAAAATACTATTGTGACAGTTCTCTAGAGCTTCTCTGTGCCTCTCTGAAGTGCAGAGGTAATTTTCCACATAGATTGCATTGCACTATTATTTGAGTGACATTTGTGTTTCCATCACATCTTCTCTCTTTCTGCCGTCTTTTTTCAAGAGGGCAGAAGTTCTGATAAAATCTAATATTTTCAGGGATCCAGTCCATCTCTACTTGTGGTAATTTTTTCAAGTAGATGCAAATGCAGGCACACACAAGCTTTATAATAAGGAAACAACTTTGTGACTAGTACCTGCAGTAGAAACATTATATGTGCACCTTAAAATAATAAGCTTGTTTTGGCCAAAATCTTAGATGAACTTGTAAAATGAATGCTTTCAATGCAGTAGATACAAGATCAAATCGTCTGCCAAATGCATAATGTAAATGTGGCATTACAATCCAAGAATGCATTGTGGCAGGTAAAGAAACATTCAAGATGATGGTCACAATAAAGTAATGTTTTTATTGGCACTTCTCAGCACTAAAAGAAAAATAGGAATTATATATGTGTGCTGTATATTTTTATGATTCTCAGATTGTCATTGTTAGCTTAACAACATGTGGTAACACCAAACTCTATATTGTGCAACAGTCGGGCTCCCATTCATTTTCTCCATAGGGGAACTGATTTTAAATGATTTATAAACCTTTAAAAACCAAACTACTGTGAGTTACAATGTTGTTTATAAATGGCTTTTGTTGAAGCCATCAGTCTGCATTGTTTAAACTTTTTTTTTTAAATAATCATGTTTAACAGCAGAATTCTTGGTGAAAAACTACATGTACAGTATGACCATGTCAGGCTAACATTACCCATGACTCCTCAGCGATATCTCCACCAATCAGAGAATCGTGACAAGCAAATCATGCCAGTCTCCCTACTCCCTATATATGTGCACTTTTTGCAATGAATTTAAAATATATATTGTTTCTATATATTATCATCATCTTTAAATCAGTAGTTTTATATTTATTTATTTATTTTTATTTGATTGTCATTTCGCAATGCTTTTATGGCATTCTAATTCTGTCCCTTATTAAAGCTGTTAAGTACCCAATCTGTCTTTTTATTCAGTTTTCAAATACTTTTTTGCTTCAAATCAAAGTTTGTAATGTTGTGATTCGCCTCATAGTTGGTTTATTTGGTTCAAGGCTTATAACAAAAAAAAAAAATCCCTATAGGATACTTCCTATGTGGAGCATTTCAAATCATTTATTTCTATGTGCATTTCAGTTAAGATGCTGCCTACGAAGGCAGTAAACAGCAGGGCAGCTCTAGGTTTTTAAACAGAGCCTCTCACTCACACATTTGACCCCCTCCCCATTTCTGGCTCAGTGTGAAGACCTTTTGTTAGACGTCCAGGCAGTTCAGTCCTGGGTCCCGTGTCTTTGATGACAGTTCTATGACACACCACATCGAATGGACCATTATGGCTTACTGACACAAATTCTATTGGTGGATGACTTAATTGCTGATCCTAATCTTTGGGGTGATGATAGAGATGCTTTCGAGTCTATTAGATTGGTAGTTTTGTTCACTAAGTCAATGTGACTAGAAATCTTGCTAGATTGCCACCTCACCTGACTCTTTTTTTTTTTTGGATGTTTCTTTCATAGTGCCGGAGCTCCGCTACCATGACGACTGCGGCCAAACCTTTCATCTGGCTCTTCTGGCTCCTGCGGTTGGTGTGTGCGGTCTTCCCCGAGGAGCCGGGACCTCTGAACTTCATCCCCACTGAAGGTAACGATGTTTCCATTTTCACATGCAGTCAGTCAAGATCATGGTTGGACCCTGTCTGCGCTGTCAGGCTCTCAGCTTTCACTTTCTTATGCAGAGCAGGCATGTGATTGATCACACATCAATAATATTGATTCCATGCATCCCAGCATAACTCATTCAGGTCTATCTAAGGTGAAAGATGAGAAAAGCAAGGGGGTTTGCAACGCTCAGGGTAGGAGAATAAAGAGACAAGGAGCTGCGGGAAGCTCCAGGGAGGGTCTTATCACATACTGAGAGGAACAGATACAGGATGAGAGTAACAAACAAGGGTGTAAAATACTTCATTACAATGATGTATTATTTTGGGAAATTCTGGATTTCGCCTGCGAATTTCGGCGAGCAACATTAAATGTCACCACACCTTTGTAATCGAAGTAACATGAGGTACCCTCTTCCTAAAAATAAGAAGAGATAAATTCAGCTATATATGTGTTATAGTTTATTTTTAATTTGATGTAAAGATAATTAAATGATAGTAAAGTTAGTTTTGTTAATTTTATTATTTTTCATTTTTAATATAGATTATATACATTTTTATTAATTTTACTTTACTATAATTTTACATTATTTTGTTTTATTGCTGATCTTGCCTTGATGCTTTCCTTCTTCCAGATACATTAAAATATCAAACAAATGTGAAATCATATAGTTTTTTAAAATATATTTTGATGAATTTTAAGTCTAAACATTTCAAGTAACAATTTAAGATAACAGATTTCATGATAATTCCTACAAGCAATACATTTTAGTTAAAGAAAGTTTGTTATAGTTTTTTTTATTAAGTTACATTTTTAATTGTAATTTACTTTTTCATTTATTTATCCCTAATCTTCCCTTGATACTTTTCCACTTCCAGGTACATATTGCATTCAAATATAAAAAACAGATGTATCTAAATATTATATTAATTTAAAGTTATAGTTTAAATATCGAAGGTAACTAACAGGTAATTTCTCAGTACATTTTACACCTCTGGTAACAACACTACTTGACTAGGCCGAACATACGATGAGGACAGACTTTATCTGTGAAAAGCACTGAAGAGCAACCACAGGCAGCTGTCAACATTTTTATCTCAAGTGTGACTCGCAAGTGATCGAACGCCTCCCGCCTTAACGGATCACCTCCCCACCACCATAAGTGCAATGAAAAGATGATACAACCCTCTGTCAACCCCTTTCCTTTATCACTCACTGTCTCTTTTACCTCCTTTTCCTCAGTGGTGAGAAGGTATCCTGTGTTTCTCGGACGGCCCCATCGCTCATCTCTCAGACAGGAGCCCTTACACATTCAGAGGATTCTGCAGGTCAACCGTACCCTTTACATCGGAGCCAGGTAGGGTGTGAAATAATGCTGATTACCATGAGCGTACCCTGTAATTATTGTTGCATCAGCATCTGTAATTACCTGCATGGTGATGTGTGTTTAAGTAAATGATGTGACATTCAAAAACAATCTCTTTTGAGATCAAGAGTCTGAAATGCTGCTTTTTGTAGATGGCAATTAAACAGCTTTAAAGCTATTTAAAGAGATAATTCACTCAAAATTGAGCATTCTGCCAGCATTTACTCAACTTTGTGTCGTTCCAAACTTGTACGGCTTTCTTTCTTCTGTTGATTTTTTTTTTTGAAGTTGTTGTTTCAACCCCATTGACTTTCATGTGTTAATTCTTCAAGATATCTGTCAATTTTGGTTTTATTTATTTGTATTTTATTTAAAAAACTACTTATTTTATTAATTTACTTTATATTATAATTTTACTTTATTTTAATTTTATTTTTGGTAAGCCTCAGAAAAAAAGTCATGCAGGTTTGGAATGACACGAGTCTAAATTTAAATGATGCGCAATTTTAATTTGACTGAACTGTCCGTTTAAGAAGCATGCTGTGTTTCTCATTGTGGCGGTACTGGGTTATGAATGTAAATCTTTAACACCTGTAGTGTTTTATTTTAGGCAGTGTGGGGCTTTAAAGAGGTCACACAGGGTCAATGATGTTTTTGCTTTCTTGCATTTTTTTGCCTACCTCACAGGAGCCAGGGTTAGGAATAGATAAACAAAAATAAAACTTCATTAGGTTTGGTGCTTTTAGAAAAATAAGCTGCTTTTGCAAATTTTTACAGCATACTTCCCAATGATGGCTGGCACGTCCATTGGGAGGGTTCAAACATATGGTGATAGTTACCAAAATTTGTTGGGGTCCGGAGGGGGAGGCGTTGTACTCTAATAAAGTCCCTCATACCGTGTCAGGAAATGACCTGCCCGCTCGACCATGTCAAAAATTAAACCTAAAAAATAAATATATCACAAAGCGCCATATTAGGATGCCCAGACTAGAGGCTCTCATAAAAAAAAAGGCCAGAAGTCTTTGGCCTGAAGAAGCTCAACTCAGAACCAAGCAACCGTTTCGCATACACTTTCCAACGTGGTGCCACTGTGGACGCTGTAATTCGATGAAATTCAAGCCCCGCTGTGTGCAGTCAGCAAACTGTATGTACCTATCAGTGTCTGAAGTAAATGGAGGTGTTTGCCGTAGCCAACAGAAAATGACCTCTGTGGAAAAGGAGATTTATTTAGCCGATGACTCAAGAGGGAGCATTCAATAACAACGGGCAACATCGAGTGAAATAAAAAGGAGGCAATACTGTGTAGGAGAGAGAGTCAGTGAAGTTTCAAGTCAAGGATATAGACAGCCTGGATTGACTGAATAAAGTCTGAAACGGTGTGCTTAAGTGTGATAAGGGATGCAGACGGGTTAAATCCTGTTAGCATTAGCATAACCACTCAAGACTGTGCCCCAAGAAAGCGACCAGCCTCTCAACTCCTTTAGAGTATTACCTTGCAACACCTGGTCAGGGAGGAGAGGAATGAAGTATTATTATTTTTAAAACATACTTCGTCCCTCCTTCCACGCAAGCATGCTAGCTTCAGACCTGGGAAAAAAATCAGACCACGCCATAAATAAATACACCTATAAGACAAATGAGGTGTTTCTTTTGTGATCTGCATAAATAATTAATGTTCGAGTAACTAGAGGAGGGCGACTTATATTGCCGGCGGCGACCTGGTTAAGTCACATTAAATCAAGCCTCAGCCACCTCGTTGTGTTTGACCTCATCGAAAGGTCAAGTCTTTCAATTAAGCTCAGGAGTGAAACTCAACACATTCTACCCTCGAACCTGTCACTAACAGTGCGGGACAGGTTCCGGCTGACCTCCTAAGGTCATGGAAACATCGCCTGACTGACGTACAGCCTCTACTGGTGCAGAGAAATCAAGGACTCAGCTGCCGTCAGGGCTGCCACACAGATGCCGTGGGGCATGGGACAAACGGCGTGAGACCTCCTGCGTCTCCCGTAGCACTGCAATTGACCGATACACTTACTCTTTTAGCTGTCTCCTATATGTTAAATATAGTTAGCCCCCCCATGAGACATCCTGCGTCTCCCAGGCCCGTATCTGCACTAATTTGTAGCATTGAATGAGGGAGGACAAAGTATTGTACCAAGCACACAGCACAGCATAATACTTCTCTCAGCAGTCCTGCATGAACTGATAAAATATGCAATGAATGCAATGTAAGTTGTTTTGAATAAGTGTCTGCCAAATGCATAAATGTAATGTAATAATACAGAAAAGGTGGCCACATGCACTCCATCATTCAGTCAATCTACCAGATAGAGAAGGATAGAGTGAGATAAAATCAAATGGGTAAGCTAAAAAGAGATAGATGGTAAGAAAAGGATCTAGATCTGCCAGGTAAAAATTGCAGTTCTCATCTCTTGGAAAGGAAAAACTTGGAAAGTTCTGAAAAGGTCTGTGCCCATCCATCCATCCATCCATCCAGGCTTTCAGCCAACCATCTAAGTTTGTCTGGACATACTGCAAATTGCAATGCTGTATCCTGTTTTTCTGTTTTTTCCATCTAGCATTTTTTGTTCCTCTAAGTTCACATACCAGTATATAGATGGATACCCAGTTATTAATTTATCTCTATAGTACACTATGTAAGTTGTTACATGATGACATTTTGGGAAAAAAAGATAGAAGTTTCTGTACGAGATAAAGAAAGAAAGGACAGGACTATAAAAGAAAGAGTTTTTACTGGCCCCTGTCTATTCTATTCTTGCCAATGGCCTGCATGTCTTGTCCAAACCATCTGTGTTTTTTGGTAACCTTGTGTAACCATGAAGCCTGTTTTTATGTTCATGTAAATGTGACAGTACTGTTGAACTCGAAGCAGACCTCTTGCTTTGCTTTACTGCTTGGATTATTGTGTCTGCTTAAAGTTTGTGCTCTCTAAATAAGGCAAGCACTGTGTAAGTGTATGATAATTTTAACCAGGGCACTTTAGGGGCTGCCCTGCTCAGAGAGGGAATGGCCAAGGGGGATTCATTTTAACAAACCACACAGAGAGGGATTGAATAATTTATAGTCCGTCTCATCAGACTCTCTTCAAGAACACTCAAACACACACACACACTACATTTTTGTTGATATGTCCACAGAGCAGTAATGCAGATGGAAGTCTGTGAACGATAAGATCAATACTACTGCAATAACATGGGCTGGTCTATGAGCTTGGAAAATTCACAGATTACAACATTTGAGAAGGAAAAAGAGCGTGCGAGAGAGATTCTCACGGTTTAAAATTCTCCAGCTCTCTCATCGGGCCGCACGGCAGCTCTTAGTCCTTGATCAATATTCAGGCATAAACCACGGTACTCTATAACACCAAACACGCCTTGATTAAAAGAGATCAGATTCATAGAGACTTTAATAGATGCCACAAGGTTATAGAAAGATTATTAAAGTGGTTGCAGGAAGTGCTGAAGCACTGGATGCTGTGTTCAAGATGAGGAGCTGCATGCAACATGTATGCAGTGTGGGGCGGGTTATGAATTATGGAGGGGAAATCAGGCATATCATAATGCAAAGAATCGTGATTATGTAGGACGGGCTGTGGTGATTGTTTAACTGAGTGTTTGCACTGAAACGGCGGATCTGGGTGAATACATTTAGGAGCAAGATTGTAATATCAATTTGTTAAACATTTGAAGAATACACATTATGCTTCAGTGTGAGGACTTTGGATTTCAGATATTTGTTCACTGCAAAAAAATGATGTTTGATCTTGAGTTTATTATTCTTGTTTTAAGTGTTAATCTAATTGTGGTATATTATGTAATAATAAATAGATATTTAGATATTAATTCTGACATTTCTGATTGAGGAAAGGGTTGTTTTGCAGTGTTGTGTGTTACTGCTCTGTGGTGGTTCACAGTCTCGCTCTTTCTTTCACTGTGCTTGTGTGTCAGAGATGACCTTTTCAGAGTGGAGCTGGACAACGTGGTGGGAGAAGAGATGTTTTACAGCAAGGTGAGAACAGAAACACACACACATATACATACTTGCTGGAAATGAACAGTCACTCATTACTGAAGTTCCCTGTGTTACAGAAGAGGACATGGGAATCCAACAAAAATGACATCAGAATCTGCAGAATGAAGGGAAAACATGAGGTGAGTGGATATTCTCACACATATTTACTTATTGAAATGTATATATTTGTATAAATTCATGTTTTATGACTTTACATGTACATTTTTAGACAAATTTAGCATTTTATTCTTTTAAAAAAAATGTATTTTATATTTTCATTATTCAGACATTTAACTCTTTCCCAACCAGTGTTCCCAACCCCTACCGCTTGCACAGTCCTGGGTCGACATTTCATTTAATAGTATTTGGCAGTTTTGATTTATATGATGTTTAATATTGATGATCACCTTATTTTACATATACATCTGCTTACATGCGAATTGCTTGTTTTTTTTGCGGCGTCTTCTCCTGTGTTTAGATTTAGTTCGATTTTTGTACTCATTCAGAAGATACATAGTAGCGCCCCTAGCATATAACATGTTTGGTGGGGAAGCGTTTTCTCACAAACAACGGACAATTCTGGGTTTGCCGGGAAAGAGTTAATATACTTATTGAGCTGTTTTCATTGTAGACTCATTGACTAGTTCCTGCAATGGAGGCAAAACCTGACCCATGCAAACACACTCGTATCAACAAAACACTGTTAAACAACAACACACATTTATTCATGTTAAGTGTGCAAAATAGAGAGGGTGTCAAAAGCTGCCAGCGGTCCCCACAGCTGCCCACGCATGACCACTGCAGATATCTTCCTTTCACACACCCTTTCTGCTTCGTCTTCTGGAATGCTGGGTATTTTGTCTGACTTCAATGAGAGTGAAAGGGAGTTTTTATTGAAAGGTGTCTGTGTGGGAAGAGTGAAGGATGACTTAATCCCCTCCAGGCGAGAAAATAGAGAAAAAGAGAGAAAATGACTTATTTAACACTGAAAGTGACACCTGACATTGAATCTGGGTGAGAGCGTAAGACAAAAGCACAGCAGAGAGCAAGTGAGATGAGACATACAAAGGAACGGAGAGAGAAAGCAAGCTGCTCTCCCACCTGTCTACCCTAGGGATGGATGGAAAGACAGAGAGAAAGACCAACATAGATGAGGGGAGTAAATGGGTCAGTAGGAGAGAGTGGACAAAAATTAACATTCTGTCATCATTTACTCACCCATGTGTTATTCCAAGCCTGTATGATTCACTTTCTTCCACTGAACAAAAATATACTTTAAGGTTTTTATTTTATTTTATACAGTGACAGTAGTTTGAAGTGACCATGGCTGCTAAACTTCAAAAGCAACATGGAAGTAGTCTGTATGCCTTGTGCATTATTTTCCAAGTATCTGAAGCACAGGATAATAGTCTCGTCTACAATGATCTGCAAACCACTGTGACTGGACCATTGAATCAGTGAGATCATGGGGCTAATCGTTTCAAGATCAAAAAAGTCCAGTTCGCAAACAAACCCATTCAGAAAACACTCTAATTGTAACTGTTAGAGAATCACTTTAAATCTGTACTCTGAATCGATGTGAACCACTCAAGCACTCATGTCTTGCTTTGCTTTCTTTGTTAGTATTGTTTGTTGTAGTTGTAGTTTTTGTTGCCTTACACGCAGTTCGCAAACAAATCAGTCTGATTTGTTAAATGATTCGGTCTGACAGATATATAAAATTGACCAGCTGGTACATTGGTACAAAAGAAGCAAAAGAATGACTTGCTCATTGATTCGGTTCTGAAGTTCAAGTAATTAAATGATTTGATCACAATAGTTCTTGAATTAATAGTTCACTGGAGAGGCAGATGAGCGTTTTTGATGGTGTGTTTGTCACATAAAGCAACCATATGGCTTTAGACTAGGAATATAGTGCCTGAGCCATACACAGTAGAGTGTTTTGTAATTATTTTCTATGTGTATATTCTCATACATGAGCCGAACAATGACATTTGGAATGAGTAAACCATTTTGGGAGGTGTACTTCTTTAAAAAGTGCGCTGGCTATAAGATAGAGGATAGAGATTGAGGGCAAAAGAAAGAGGGACTGTTGGGAGGGAAGGGAGAGAGAATCACCCTCTTAATAAGTCTGCAAACATGAGAGGTCATGCAGAGATGAACGAGAGACGAGACTAGCTCTTAAACAGAACCCTAGATCTCATGCTTAGTGGACACTGATACACACACAAACACACACACACACATCTGCACAAACATGCGCTGTACACCCATACACAGCGTCCTCTAGTCCTCATGTGTGAGTCCTTGCATTTTTCTCTGTGATACATTTGCCACTAGGGTAATTGGTTTTGGTAATTAAATGTTTCTGCACGGCTGATCTAAGAGGCCACGCGGCTGTAATTGGGAGGGAAATTCAATCTCCCCATCTCTGCCCCTTTCAACTGGATCTGCAGGAGGCCATTTTGAATCTCTGATGAATGCAGATGCAGTCTCTTCTCTCACTGCAAGTGTCAAAAGCAACTAGGTCTCTCTCTCTCTCTCTCTCTCTCTTTCAATCTCTAACACTCTCTCTCTCACACGCACACACACACCGCAAAGAACCCAGCCAGTTCTAGACACATTATGATTGACAACACTTAGACAGATTGTTTCACATATAATGTGCTGATGCAGCTGACTGCACTTCCAATTACACACACCTGCATAGATGTGCTGAATATTAAAGGACCACTCTAGATCGGAATTGAAAGTCTACAAAGGACCCGAGTGAAACGCTTTAAATTGGCACAGTATATTGTCTGTATGTGTGTGTAAAATAATCACTCACA
This sequence comes from Gobiocypris rarus, assembly GCA_023029165.1. Lineage (NCBI taxonomy): Eukaryota > Metazoa > Chordata > Actinopteri > Cypriniformes > Gobionidae > Gobiocypris > Gobiocypris rarus. The sequence continues at coordinate 12,020,183 of CM040928.1, read as the reverse complement.
ATCTGAATCTAATTGATCCAAGCTGAATAAATTGAATGAGAAGTGAACGTAATATAAATTCTGGAGTCTGAATTCTATTTAAAAGAACAACTCTGAATCTGGATTTTGAGTCTAAAGGATCCAAACTAAATATGACTTCTGAATTTAAATATTTGATAGACGGTATATACAAGTGAACAGTTCTGAATGTAAATTAATTCTGACTCTGAATGATTTTGAATTCTGAAGTCGGCTGCTTTGAACCTAAATTCTGATTTTGATTTCTCAGTTGAAGTTGTATTCTCAATATAAATGATCCACCATGAATTCTGAATCTAAAGGATCCAAACTGCATTTGAATTCTGAATCTAAATAAAGTTGGAATATATGACTATTGAACAAAACTATATATATACTTCTATATATCATATTTTTAGTCACTATTTTTGTTGAAATCCGATGGCTCAGAAATGCCTCCATTGGCAGCAATGTCATTTCCTCTCTCAAGACCCATAAAAGATACTAAAGACGCCGTTACAAAGTCCATCTCACTACAGTGGTTCTACAATAATTTTATGAAGCGACGAGAATAGTTTTTGTGCTCAAAGAAAAACTAAATAATGACTTATATAGAGATGGACGATTTCAAAACACTGCTTCCTGAAGCTTCGGATCGTTTTGAATCAGTGCATCGATTCATGATTCGGATCGTGTGTCAAACCGCCAAACTGCTAAAATCACGTGACTTTGGCGATCCGACCCGCGATCCGACCCGCTGATTCGATACACTGATTCATAACACTCCGAAGCTTCAGGAAGCTATTGTCGTTATTTAGTTGTCGTTTTTTTTTTTGCGCACAAAAACTATTCTCGTTTTTACAGTGCTGCTTTGATTCTGAATTCTGAATTTAATTGAACCACACAAAGCAATCACTGGCTAATTACATCTTTGCTTTGTTTGCTAGTATTCTATTTATTATTGTTGTTGTTGTTTATAATGTTCATTTGGGTTTTCACTCTGACAGGTTCATTTGAAATCATATAGATTTAACAAACTTTTAGGGCACGTTCCATTCCCTAGTCCTGATTTCAGTCTCTCACTCACACTTTTGAATCCTTAAGCTCCATGATTGCGTTAACTAGCCTGCTCTCAATGTTGATGTTAGCCCATGGTGTGTTCACCAGCCATCAGCGTCAAAGTGTGTGAGGGGGCGTGGATTAGCCCTAGAGCAAAAACACAAATACACACAATCCATCTCTCTCACATACACAAAACTCTAAATCATTTTCTCCTCACTTTTGTCTATCTTTGTTTCTTCCTTAGTCAATTCTCTTTCTAGCTAACATACACATCCTACACAACCACAACACCATACTCTGTGTTCCCTGGCAGATTTGCACTCATTTAGCCCCTGCTGTTAATGTGGTCCCTGTCTGACCGAGGCTGCTGTCATTGCAATTACAAAGAGAATTCTAGAGATGAAAATATTGCCATGGGAAAGAGAGACTGAGAGGGGAAAAAGAGGTCTCTGCCAACTTTCTTGTGCTTTTTACTTCTCGAAGCTCAACAGTGTTCCCTCTCCTATCATGGTTGGAGAAACAGACTCAGCTGAGCATATAATGGAAACTTCTGAGAGTTGGCTTTGCTTATTGTAAATATGACCCTTTTATTATGAGGAACAGTGTCTGAAGTGGTTAAATGGACACCCGTGAGATGAGTTACGCTCTTAGTTGATAATGATGTGCAGAACTGTGCCAAATCCAGTCAACCGATGTTCAGAGAGGCTACTCACTGCAGAGTGATTGCCTCTACTAAAATGAGTAAAGTAAAACTATTAATTAAAATGAATAAAATGTATGAAATTGACAAAAGCACAAAATTACTAAAACTTTAAGATAACTGAAGTTATAAAAATAAAAGATAATTCAAAATATTAATGAATACTATAATGGTATATAAATAAAACTGGCAGTTGAAAATATTTTTAAGCTTTTATCACTTGTTGCAGGCTTTTATCTCATACTGACGTCTGGTTTGGACACATTATGAGGCACTGTCAGTCTGTGGATGGTTTATGGTGTTATTGTGGGACTGCATTTTAAAAGAATGTGTTTAGATATAAAGATATCAGTGATCTAGGAATGTAGGGAGTACTCTGAAGCAGATGTGCGCTGTTGGTGTAGATGTCATGTCTATGAACTCGACGGAGTATAAGAGAAAGAGAGAGGCCAGGGAGGAATTCACTTGTTCAGCTCAGCATCTGTTAGAAAAAAACATCTGCCTGAAAGACAACGCCCTTTTACTAATGCTCTCTTACACACAGGCTTGGGTGTAAACTTATCTGGGACCCGGTATAAATAATTTAGTACTTGACACTAACTGTGAGAATTTGCAGTGATAGTCGAGGCCTTGTAAGATGAATAAATATAGCATGCAGGTACAGGGTAGAAAGTCAAAGAGTGAAGACTAGCATGAAGTTTCTAGCATTTTAAATGATTCTTCTAACCCTAATTGATGGAGTGTGAAGCTTTTCATTTCTTAAACAAACATGTAAGAAGACATAAAATGTCCATATTCCAGGCAGGGCTGGACTGGTAATCTTGCATCCCGGGCATTTTCCCAGTGGGCCGAAACACTTTGAAGCCGATAGCCTACAAGGTTATTTATTTATTTTTTGCCATTGACTGGCCCATCATCCATGGACATCGACCCATTGGTTTGTCTTCTGAATTGACTGGACAGAACGAGAGAGACTTCCCCTCCTTCTTCATATTTCTCCATATTTTCTCTTTTTTGAGCACATGGAAAACTGCAAAAAGCGAATATCCACACAGCGCTGTCGCTGACGAACGTGCGCTTTGTTTCTGCTGCTCTATGAAGTGATGAACGGCACTTTGACTCCGAATTTTGTTTTATACAGTTGTGTGATATGGGAACATTACAGGTTCTGTGGTGAATCTAGCTGAAAACAGCCGTGAGCATGTAAATACATGACGAGGTACATTGGAAAACGGCAATACACACAACTACAAACTTGTCAATAAAGCACCACCACACCTTTATAATAATTTACCTTGCAGTTTACAGTGAAGAAATGTGTATTTATTAAAAATGTTGTTATTTTTACTTACATAAAATATTGCAGAATATAAATCACTTTTATAGAGGCTGTTTTCATATTTTCTACGTGTTTACAATATTTATTACAAATTCAAGAGTTTATTATTATTTATTTATTTTAGAAACCCATGGTAATGAGGAGCATGGTTTTACTTGTGTCTACCATGATCTTACAGTTAAATGAAACTACAATTAAAGGATAATTCAACTAAAGAGCTTTAAAGCCTTTATCCCATTAATTAAGGACAAAGCTTTTTTTCTCTTTAAATGTTTTATGAACTTTTTAATAGTTCTAATGAAATTTAATTAAATGTTATTTCAATGAAAGCCTCATGAAAGATAGATACCAGTGTCTTAAAATTAGGTGTTAATTGTTTTTAATGGGCCCCGTTTACTTACCCAAATGTCATTCCAAACCTCAAACCAAATTTCTTTCTGTGTAACATAAAAGAAAATCATTTGAGTCTGGGTTTTTTTTGTCCATACAATATTCAATGGTAGCCTATCCAAAATGGTTTGGTTGCCCTAAATTCTTTAAAGGGGTCATGAACTGAGAAATAAAAGTTTCCTTGAGCTTTTGATTATAAGAATGTCGTGTAAGTTTCAGAGCTGAAAACTTCCTTGTTAGGCCAATAAAAGCTTTTATTGACAAGCACCGCCTCTGCAGAAGAATATCAACGTACTTCATCACTGCCTGTTTAGGCCCGCCCACCGATTTGCACACGTAACATAGGCCTAGTGTTAAACCATCGACCTACAAAGCAATAAACATGCCGTTGAAGATTGCAAAATATTGTGCAGTGATGGTTCAACAGTAATGCAACATGTAAGTAACTGTGTTCATTCTAATGCCTGATATGAAATGTGATGATTCATGTAGTCAGATGTTGAATTCATGCGTCTACATTACAATTTAGAGTGATCTGTTATCAGAGGTGATTTCAGAATTGTACATATACAAATCAAGCAGTTAGCCAGAGGTGGACAAAGTGCACAACTCCATTACTTGAGTAAAAGTAAAAGTACTACTGGTCAAATATTACTCTGTTACAGAGTTTTACTTAGGTGAAAGTACAGAAATACTTGGTTTTAATTGTATTTAAGTATCAAAAGTATATTTCCATCATGTGGGTTAAGCCAGTCAGTGATGCTCATTCACACATGCTAGCATACGACTACCTTAAACTCATTTCATTGCTTGTTTAAAAGTTACAAAACTCTTTATGAAACTGCTGTCACTTTAAGGTTGAATGCACGGATCCAATACACTGATAAACAGCAGATATTCTCGCAGCTATATAGGAGGACGAATTACACTTGTATTGGTGCACTGATTGGCTATTAGCTGTGAGAAGACAGTGCCAATCAATGTATTAGAGAAAATGGCGTCAATAAATGTAAAGAAACAATGTTGCTTGTCATATTTTCCTAACAAGCAACCACTTTTTTTTTAAATAAGCCCAAAAAAAACGCAACCCGCGACGCGTGATTGATTTTAACACGACTTGCCAAAATGCTGGAAAACTTCACATGACCCTACAAGAGTTATTACTGATTGACTGTTTTCACAACAAAAAAAGAAGAACAAATTAATCCACTGACTTTCAAAACTGCTACAGAAACGGCTTTCGACTTTGAGGAATTTTATAGAAATGTAGTGGAGTAAAAAGTACAATATTTGTCTTTCAAATGTAGGGAACTGGCTTTTTAATTTTTTTATACTGTTGTCTGAGGTCAACTTATGACGTTAGTGTGGTTTTTACATAAAAAAAACCATCATAATGAATAGGCTATTTTCTACACTGGTTTTGAGGCTCTCTCCTGAACGCTTGGTTTTGATGAGCATGCCGCACTGGAGACTTGGAAGTAAACGCCCACGGCTAGGATTGGATAAGATTTGCATATTTAATTAGCTTCAGCTCCCCTGTCATATCTGTGCCTCTGTCAGTTCACTTGAGGGAGGGATTGTTTTGAAAGCGCCGACCGGAATGATTCTCTCGATCACAGGGCTCGTAAACATCAACAAACACAATGATTTATCTCTCATCCACCCGCGTTGGAATAATATTTTTGTATTACTTGGCCCGCCTGATCGGTGGATAGAAGTGCAAATCGAGCACGCACACGCACGCACGCACGCACGCACGCACGCACGCACGCGCGCATCCTTCAAATGTCAAATCAAGACATTTGGCCCATACATGTCCGAGTCTGACCCCGAATCACAATAAACCAACAAATAAGGGATTCTCCAGCCTGTAATAGCGTGCTAAAGGTATGTTCTGTGTACACATAATCAAAACAATCTATAACAATCCAATACTATTACATTTTTTTTTTTTTTAAACACGTTTTACTCACATAAATGTGCTGCACCATTCCTGTCGGCTCCACTATAGAAGGCACATCATTGTGTTTTAATCTCAGTATGTCTGCAAATCCAGCATCAACCTGAGACTTGTTTACAAACGATTCCGTGGTGAAATGAAGTGAACACATGTATAATGTCTTCCCCACGTGAGCTGGAACTTCATTAAAAATAAAGTTCAACCACACATTCCTAATATTAGGATCCGTAGGAAGCTTAAGCAGCGACTGTGTTCTTCCACAACCAGGAATAGTGCAATATCTTCCTGTCTTCTTCGGCATGTTTATTGCTGCTGGTTAGCTCAATCCGAACAGATCCATGAGTCGGTGGGCGGGGCTACTGAATTAGACGTGCTTATTATTCTGTAGAGGTGGTGTTTTGCCACACGATGACGTCAGGATGAAGCACTTTATCGTTTTCTGGGCCTAGTGTCTATAAAAGCTTTTCTTTGACTAACAATTAAGTTTTCATCTCTGAAACTTACAGGATATTCTTATATTACCATGACCTTTTATATATCAAAAGCTCAAGGGAAAGTTGATTTCTCAATGCATCACCCCTTTAAGGTCTTACTAAGTAAAGTGCAGATACTCAAAAAGTGTACTCAAGTACAGTACTCAAGTAAATACACTAGTTACTGTCCACCTCTGCGCTAACAATGTATTAATAAAAAAAATAGTATTTTAAGGCAGAAACAATGAGCTCATTATAGTAAAGAATACATGTTGTTAACAAATGATTAGGATATATCGAAAAATGTAGCATTGGTGCATGTTGATTCAGAGTTGCATCATCTGAAGTCCTCACAGGAGTTGGATTCATCTATCCACACGTGTTGAGGCGTCTGAAGTCTTCGTAAGAGGCTGGATCCAAACTGGAGCTGACGAATTCTCTAGTTACCGCGGAATGGGCGTCCCGAGATAAAAGAGAAAATCAAAAGAAAAATAATTAGCTTAGCTGCTGTTCATAACATTAAGCAAAGATAATCATGTGCATTTGATCTGATATAATTGGAGTACAAGGTTATTAGATACATTATGTAAATGCTTGGCTAAAGAGATGCGTCTTTAATCTAGATTTAACTGGGTGAGTCTGAACCCCAAACATGATCAGAAAGGCTATTCCAGAGTTTAGGAGCTAAATGTCATAACATCACAACATTCATTTACATCAAGAGGTGCATTATTTTTTGGTATGTATACAGTTGCAAGAAAAAGTATGTGAACCGCTTGCAGAATCTGTGAAAATATGAACAATTTTAACTAAATAAGAGAGATCATACAAAATGCACATTCTTCAGTTTTCCAGCATCTTTGAACCCTCTCCAGCAGTGACTGTATGATTTTGAGATGGAAACATGCATTAAGAGCTGGGGGTTGAAAACATTTGGACATCTCCATCCTGTTCAAAAGTTTTCACCCCCTGGCTCTTAATGCATCTTGTTTCCTTCTGGAGCATCGGTGAATGTTTGAAACTTTTTTTTAATAGTTGTGTTTGAGTCCCTCAAATGTCCTCAGCATGAAAAGATGGATCTCAAAATCACACAGTCATTGCTGGAGAGGGTTCAAATATGCAAAAGATGGATTTTCTTAAGAATGTTGGGCATGTAACTGCTCAAGACAAACAATGGACTCAAGAACAACCATCACAAAACAAAAAAAACGCTGTTGATCATCCAAGTAATGACACGGTATTGAGAATCAATAGTTTATATATATATATATATATATATATATATATATATATATATATATATATATATATATATATATATATATATATATATATTTCAAAATAATAGCAGTACAATGTGACTAACCAGAATAATCAAGGTTTTTAGTATATTTTTTTATTGCTACGTGGCAAACAAGTTACCAGTAGGTTCAGTAGATTCTCAGAAAACAAATGAGACCCAGCATTCATGATATGCACGCTCTTAAGGCTGTGCAATTGGGCAATTAGTTGAATTAGTTGAAAGGGGTGTTAAAAAAATAGCAGTGTGGCATTCAATCACTGAGGTCATCAATTTTGTGAAGAAACAGGTGTGAATCAGGTGGCCCCTATTTAAGGATGAAGCCAACACTTGTTGAACATGCATTTGAAAGCTGAGGAAAATGGGTCTTTCAAGACATTGTTCAGAAGAACAGCGTACTTTGATTAAAAAGTTGATTGGAGAGGGGAAAACCTATAAAGAGGTGCAAAAAATGATAGGCTGTTCAGCTAAAATGATATCCAATGCCTTAAAATGGAGAGCAAAACCAGAGACACGTGGAAGAAAACGGAAGACAACCATCAAAATGGATAGAAGAATAACCAGAATGGCAAAGGCTCAGCCAATGATCACCTCCAGGATGATCAAAGACAGTCTGGAGTTACCTGTAAGTACTGTGACAGTTAGAAGACGTCTGTATGAAGCTAATCTATTTTCAAGAATCCCCATAAAGTCCCTCTGTTAAAAAAAGGCATGTGCAGAAGAGGTTACAATTTGCCAAAGAACACATCAACTGGCCTAAAGAGAAATGGAGGAACATTTTGTGGACTGATGAGAGTAAAATTGTTCTTTTGGGTCCAAGGGCCACAGGCAGTTTGTGAGACGACCCCAAACTCTGAATTCAAGCCACAGTACACAGTGAAGACAGTGAAGCATGGAGGTGCAAGCATCATGATATGGGCATGTTCCTATTTATCGCATACCAGGGATCATGGATCAGTTTGCATATGTTAAAATACTTGAAGAGGTCATGTTGCCCTATGCTGAAGAGGACATGCCCTTGAAATGGTTGTTTCAACAAGACAATGACCCAAAACACACTAGTAAACGGGCAAAGTCTTGGTTCCAAACCAACAAAATTAATGTTATAGAGTGGCCAGCCCAATCTCCAGACCTTAATCCAATTGAGAACTTGTGGGGTGATATCAAAATGCTGTTTCTGAAGCAAAACCAAGAAATGTGAATGAATTGTGAAATGTTGTTAAAGAATCATGGAGTGGAATAACAGCTGAGAGGTGCCACAAGTTGGTTGACTCCATGCCACACAGATGTCAAGCAGTTTTAAAAACTGTGGTCATACAACTAAATATTAGTTTAGTGATTCACAGGATTGCTAAATCCCAGAAAAATGTTTGTACAAAATAGTTTTGAGTTTGTACAGTCAAAGGTAGACACTGCTATTTTTTGAACACACCCTTTCAACTAATACCCCAATTGCACAGCCTTAAGAGCGTGCATATCATGAATGCTGGGTCTTGTTTGTTTTCTGAGAATCTACTGAACCTACTGGTAACTTGTTTGCCACGTAGCAATAAAAATATACTAAAAACCTTGATTATTCTGGTTAGTCACATTGTACTGCTATTATTTTGAATAATACTGTACTATATATATATATATATATAGTTTTAATTTATTTTATTTTTCTTCACATCTTCACATTTTTTTTCTACACTTTTTCCCCATCTCTGCTTTTGTGTGTGTGTTGATGCTTTGGCAACAATCTTGTCAATAAATTACTAAAAATTGAAAAAGCAGACACAAGACCAGTCTGGAAGAGAAATGCTGCAGGAGTGGAAAGGGTGGGTTATAGAAGGACACAGAGGAAGGATAAAGGGATAATTGGACTGGTAGTAGGAGAGAAAAATAAAGGGACGAGGAAAGTGCTATTGTGAAACACAGAGCAGAGGACAGTTGATGGTGCAGAGGACGTCTAGCACTAGAGAGAGAACCCCTTAATGGACTAATGGATAGTTTGTAAATGAATCAGGCCTCTTTGAAAATATGAAATGAGGGGATAAAAATGGAAAGACCAGGTGATGGTGATTGAGGGGGCTGGAAGAGGACGTGAAGGCTGCTGCTGTTTATCCGCAGGGTGCATTATCGCTTAGAAGACCAGGAGCTGTGCCAAATGTTTGGACTCTTAGAGGAATTTGTCGAACCGGTTTGATCAGTAGAGTTATGGGGTCTTTGTGCACCGGGCTCCTACAGAGACTCAAAAACACACAGACACAGGATACATCTGCTTCGCAACACCCCCACCACATACACACAATGCCATTACAATAAAAAAGCTTATGTCTTACAGAGATACTAATAACAGGCCAGGCACACTCATAGCAGTGAATTGTGGGCTGACATTTATGTGATTTAATGTGCCGTTATCAGTTATGTTGTTCATGATCTATCACCAACCATTTTAGGAGTTTATGTATTGCTCTCACCTTGCACTCATTCTCATCCTTTATTGGCATGACAACTGGTGTATATATAAAGAAATATTTTAAATAAATAATAATGAAAAACAGTGCAAATAATGGAATTTATACAGTTGTAATTAGGGTTGGACAGTTTGACCTAAAAACAAAATCTCGATTAATTGAACAGTTTACCTCGATTATGATTAATGAACGATTTTGCTCTCTTTTTTTAGTTCACTTCCCACCTCATAGTTCACTGATAAGGTTTGTTCAGCTTTTAAAGGTGAGCTATTTTTTTTCTAATGAAGGTGCATTTCTTTGTGATTTTTTTAAATACTTGAAGGAAACCGCTCACTTTCAGCTGTTGATGGGTCGTAACATTTCTTATAGATTTCTGTTTATTGTACAGATAAACAGATACAGATCAACTTGACTGCATTAATGAGAGCGTGATTGTGTGAATTAGTCATATTAATTATGAAGCTGTGGTTTGTAGTTACTTCAAAGGTAGACATAACGTTGAGTTTCTAAGGCACTTTAATTGTCAACGACACGTCACGACACGACTCGGCTCTGTGTCACAGAAAAAAAAGAGTTTTCCATATTGTTGTTTAATAGTGTCATATATCACTTGAATGTTCAAACTGGCAAGCCTTTAAACGCATTTAATTGACAAACTTCATGAGGCGCGCCACCCGTCTGCGCGTCAAGCAGTGCATATAAGAACAGCGATTATTAACTTACCTGTGTGAACTGTGTATACATGCAAATAGCATAGTAATTCTGAGCATCCAGATTGTATAGATAACTGCTCCTGAATCTTTTCATGTGCCTGCAAACTGCACTTAATGTTACAGACTGAGTGGATTCACGTGACTAAATCAAAATAACCATCATGGGAAAATTACGTCATTGGAGGTTCTGAATTTTGGTTTTGATTTACTTTTCGATTAATCGTCAAGCTTTAGTTGTTAGTTATTATTACATCTTAAATTATTACTTCTTAGTACTTATTATATTTTTATTAAATTAACAAATTAAATGTACAAAGTAACATTATACATTAAAACATTTTAATTAAATGATTTAGGTAATTAAATTAAATACATTTAATAATCAATATTTTAAGGGTGTCACACTCCGTTTCTGTCAATCTCATGTCATTCTTGAGTAGTATTGCATCCTTCATATCTCCGAAATGTCTTTAGGTTTATTATATTTATAAAAGAAAGATATGCTGTACCGAGTCTTTCCAAATAAAACAGAATGGCTGGAGGTGTACCGTGTGGGCGGAGATAAAGAATGACGAGCATTTGTAGCTAGTCTTGCGTTGAGAGTGACATCCTTAAACGTCCCCTAGGTTTAATATGAAAAAAATTTATTTAGTTCAACATATTTTCCCACTCTTTGTGTATTGTTTGGAGTGATTTTACAAGTGGCCAGTTGTATTTAAACACACACACACACCATACATTGCATGCTCCATTGATAAATTAACTATACGCGATCATGTTGTTTACTTGATGTGCACTTAACACTTACACGATAGCCAGAAACACACGGACCTTTGAAGCTGTTTTACTCACGCCTGCAGTTACAACGCACGACTGTTAACCTTTATCTCTGGGACTGCTCAATCTTTCAGCGTTAGACGATCAGCAAATCCAGAGTTGAACTGGGACTTGTTTATAAAACAATCATCGCCGAAATGTAGGGAACAAACTGAACAGGGTTGTCTTGCTCGAGCAAAACGCGCTGTTGTGGGGCTTGCTTCTCTTGCTCTGGTCGAAGTGTGCACGTGCGCCCTTCCGGGAGAAGTGCCCGTACAAGGAAATTCTGCCCTTGTTGACGTCACGCAGACCTATGCTCCAAACCCCCACCCCCTCCCCTTAAGGAAATTTAATTACATAGTAATGACTTCAATGATTTATACGTTTAATTCAATTAACAACTAAAACCATACAGAGTTGAATTAAAAAATAAAAATATTGAATTAATTAATTTTAAATAATGTAATTAAATAAAGAATTTATAATAAAAGTAAGATAGATATTAGATAGTAATGAATTCTCTCATGTACTATTTTTTTTCTCGTTTCTCATTTCTCCACTGAAAAACAAGAACCCTGTGAGGACCTGAGCATCTGGAATAATACTCACTCCCACTTCTCCCCCTCCGGCTCTTTCCACACGTCCTCACTCTCCCTCTTCATCCGACAACAGATTGCTGTGATCATGTAGCCCCATTGCCCACAGGTTTCTGCCCATCAAATGGTGCCACGCTGGCGGGCACACGCGGTACAGCGGTGGGGGCGGCACGTGGGGGAACATGACATAAGCCATCTCTATTTCACATCTCTTAAAGCCCTTCACAGGTGCAGGGCTCAAACATGTGCGTTCAATTGAACTGAGGTTTAGCCGAATGACTCACTGTGGCGTGCCTCTGGTTTGCCAAGTGAATTGTTTGTACAGATGCAAACAATCCTTGGAATAAAATTGAAAGTGCTGAGAAATGTGATGTCATTCTGAGAGGGAATTTGTTCAAGAGAGTTTGATTTAGGAGACAAACAACTTTTCTTCTTCTGTTTTTTAGGATGAGTGCCGTAACTACATGAAGGTTCTGCTCAGCCGGCAGGGCAGATTGTTTATCTGCGGGACCAACGCCTTCAATCCGTTATGTGCCAATTATACAGTGAGTACTGCATACTTGAAACACACTTGCACAAAAATGTATTATTTCAGAACCTCACCACACCCTCTGTGCTTTCATTACCCCAAAGGTTTGACAATGCTTTTGGGTTCTGTATTTTCTCATTAAAATGTTTCATACTTTATTCATTCTCTGCAGCCCATTACATTTCTCACACATATATTTCATATTTTTTCCCTCCCTAACGGCTTTTTTGCTTTAAAACTTCACAGTACATTTCAGAGCACTGCTTGCAGCGTCGTTCTAATCTAAACCACTGGCTTCATTAGGTCACTACGCATTTTTGACCCGGATGGGAATCACTTCACAACCCCCAAGCAGAAAGAATGTCCCCTGCCGTTTGTTTATACTTTGTTTTTCCACCTGCCTGCCCGTCAATATGCCCAGAAGCAGCAAGCGGTTTCTGATGACCTGAAGAGCAGAGAGCTGTCATTAATCAGACTAGATGCGGTTTTCTGTGCATGGTTGTTTATTCGAAAAGAATGGTAATGCCATTAAATGGGCATGTTGTTTAAATCCAAGACTCTGAGTGACTGTTTGTGTGTGTGTGTGTGTGTGTGTGTGTGTGTGTGCGCGTTGCTTTCCATCCATCTGGCCAGTGACTCTATCGCCCCCAGCATACGTGAGTCCCATTAATGGAGGGTCTTAGCTGCTGGTCCACCTGCGGCATCAACTTGAACACCACATCCATAAATGCTGCACCAGACTGCTGAACCAATCATACTAATAATATACAACGAACTAGATAAAGCAGAATCACTAATCATCCACTCTGATAGATTCTAACTTTTATTTTAATATTCTTTTTTTAATACAAATTCAAATGTTAAAAATGATTTCTGTTTCAAATAAATACTCTTTAAATGTTTTAAATGGTTGGTTTCAAATTAAAAAACACTGAATGCCTGGAGATAGGAAGCAGTTAGTTGTCTTTGGTAACAAATTTTTGTTTCCTACATTAAGTAATTTCACTGTTTAGTAGCAAAATGAGAAACAGCTTTTAGGAGTAAAATTGCAGACGCTAAAACAGTAAAATAAAATTTTCATAAGCGACATCTGTGCTTCCCCGATCTTGACAACCACCTGCCGCTATTTCCATCAAGGGAATTAGAAGGATAGAAGCTTGTGTATGCAAAAGTCTTGAGGACATGAAGAAATTCCGTCTGTTGGGTCTGAAACACAGTCTCAGATCTGTGTAATGAAAAGATTATTTTCGCACACCTGTAATGCAACATTACACCTGTCAAGAGTTTAAGAGGCTCTCTAGAGACAGAAATGTATGATAGAGAGAGAGAAATAGAGTGCACAGGTTTATTTATAGTTAGTTTTAATGGCCTGAGAGTCATTTTCAGCTTGAACTGTAATTGTGCTATAAATTGCCTGTGGATGTTTTTGAAATTAAATTTTGTGCATATGTTTTAACTCTGCTTCTGTTATTCCTACACTATTTCTCTTTTTCTGTTTTTGTGTTAGCAAACTCTATTTTCAGAGGATAACATTTATTTTGATAGTGTTAGTTTTTCACCTACTTTCTGTGAATTGGGCATTTTGTCTCTAACTAATGAATGGTGTTTTATATGTATGTGTGCAGGGAGACACACTTGAGATGGTGGGTGACACCGTCAGTGGGATGGCTAGATGTCCATATGACCCAAAACACGCAAACGTGGCCCTGTTTGCAGGTGAGACTCTGTCAACATATTCTATTGCCTTCTGCATTAACACAACGAACATGTTTACAAACCGTCCTTGCATATTACAGGACTATATATAGATATACAGCAGTGCGGTGATGCTGATGTCCCTGCTGTTATTCTTTAACTTAATTACATGTCGGTCTATGAACAATATTTATGTGTATCTCTCACTCTAATCATGCACATATGCTGTCTAGCACATTCCCTGCATGGCTTTATGGCTTTACTGCTTCCTGCCTGGACGAACCTAAAGGAAATGGGTTTTTTTTTTTGTATATGAAGATGCATTACACTGACGAAAGTATATTGAGAGCATATTTTTAGTCTGTAAGGCAGTGCTGATCCATCATCTAAATAACTAAAAATTACTGTTGTTTTATCAATTTACCACCTGATGTGCATAACTCAGATGCATGAAACATGTATTCTGCTGCACAAAGAGGAGATGTTAGATGGTAAAGGAAAGGTATTTAATATATACCTTTGCCTTTTTATCTAACTTATATTGTATTGTATTAATTATATATTATATATTATATTATTTCCCTACATATATCTATATTGTTATATAGAGAGATTTTAAATAGTTTATGTGCTGTTTTTACAGAAGGGAATCTCTACACTGCCACAGTGACAGATTTTCTGGCCATCGATGCCGTGATCTACAGGAGTCTGGGGGACAATCTTGCCCTGCGTACGGTGAAACACGACTCCAAATGGTTTAGAGGTAATGAAGACGTCAAACGTTAGTTGACAGGAAGGGGAAGCCGTGCAGAGTCAGCATGCGGAAGTAATATTAATGCTGTTTGTGTATGTATAATTTGTGTGAGAGAGAGTTAAGTGTATTAATGCAGGTGTCATGTCTATTGTTACAAAGCATTTTTCGCTTACATGACTTTACTGTTCCAAAACCTAGCAAGCTGCCTACTGTCTAAATAGGCAAATGTCTACTAAGACTATCATCCTCTTAACTATCGTGTGTGTGTGTGTGTGTTCATGTTTTGCTATCCTGGTGGGGAATTCAACCTGACTGCACACAGACTCATGTGGACTCATGTCACCATGGGGACCTAAATTGAGGTCCCCATGAGGAAACAAGCTTATAAATCACACAAAATGAGTTTTTTTGAAAATGTAAAAATGCAGCATGTCTCCTGTGATGGGTAGGTTTAGGGGCAGGGGCAGTGTAGGGGGATATAATATACCGTTTGTACGGTATAAAATGGATTACGTCAATGGAGAGTCCCCACAAAGATAGTAAACCAGACATGTGTGCGTGTGTGTGTATATATATATATATATATATATATATATATATATATATATATATATATATATATATATATATATACATACATACATACATACATACATACATACATACATACATACATACATACATACATACATACATACATACATACATACATACATACATACATACATACATACATACATACATACATACATACATACATACATACATACATACATACATACATACATACATACATACATACATACATACATACATACATACATACATACATACATACACACACAAGGGCTGTCAAAAATTTTGTTAATTTCTATTTTTTTCTGTTTAACACGTTAAAAATGTACAGAATAAATGCAGCGTAGTAAATGATTAGAGTATATGATTATGCTGTCTGGGTTCTGCGAGATCTCAAGAGAACACAGTTTCGGCACACTGTCTGAGAAGTGTCTCTTTGTGAACACACACCCGAAACACGCACCTCTTTTAAGACTGTGCTTACAAGGATGCTTAGAAAAACAGGTATTTTCTCATGATTTTGTATGTATTTTTCCATTCAAACACGATAAGACGCAAAAGAGAACTTGGTACTATCACACTGTCTGAGAAGTTTCTGTTATCATAACAAAATCATGACAAAATGCTAGTTTTTCTAGGTATCCTTGTAAGCAGTCTTAAAAGAGGTAAAAGGTCTAAAATGAACCTAAAGAGAGAAAATCAAATGTGTTTCAGATCCGCATCAGTGCATCAGGTATTAAAGCGACAGCAGTCAATATACCTACTACAGTCTGTGTTGTTAATGTTAATCAAAGA
This sequence comes from Gobiocypris rarus, assembly GCA_023029165.1. Lineage (NCBI taxonomy): Eukaryota > Metazoa > Chordata > Actinopteri > Cypriniformes > Gobionidae > Gobiocypris > Gobiocypris rarus. The sequence goes on along the minus strand of CM040928.1, from coordinate 12,004,029 downwards.
ATAATGAGAGAAAATGAGAGAATCATTTAGTGCTGTTGTCTGACTTTTGTAGGTTTAAGGATTAATCTACATTTAATTTATACAGTGAGGACTATCAATAAAAACAAATCAGTGAAATATTTATTTAGATTTATATGAATAAAAAATAAAAAATAATCTCTCCCCATCTTCCATCTTGGATTTATTTTTCACTGAGGTTGTCACAGTGCATTCTGGGGTAAACATCTCTTTTTGGAGTGGACCATTAATGTCAGGGTCGATAAGGCTTTCTAAGGATCCACATCTGAGTCAGCAGCCAACTTGATGCCAAACTCCACCCCCTCTTCCCATCTTCTTTTGCTTCTATGGTCTGTGGCCTGATTTGATCTGTACCTTATGCAGCAGAAAGCACATCTGTGTCCTGACTCAAACTCCCTCCTGCTGTCCTGGGTCACTTCCTGTCCCAAAACACCCTCACTTTTCCTTTTTTTTTTTTGATGAGCTAATGGCCCTTTGGAAAGCAGCCTGTAGTTCAACACTGTAGTTCTGCTTCTGAAAATCATGTGATCTGAGAGAGCAGTTAAGTGTCCTAAAGACGAAGTACTAATGGTTTGGTCCTGGTTGGTCTGTCTGTTTCAGAGCCGTACTTTGTGAATGCTGTGGAATGGGGGCCGCATGTCTACTTCTTTTTCAGAGAGATGGCCATGGAGTTTAACTACTTGGAGAAGGTGAGATGATGGTTGAGCACAAGTCTCAATACTCTCAGGTTTTCATAATGAGAAAAGATCCCAACTATTCTCACGTTTCTTCTAGAGCTTCATCTGTAGTCAGCACTCAGAAGGCAGATATTTCTATTCACTCTTAATGGTTCTATGAAAACCTTTAACATCCATTTGACTTTTTCATTGCACATTGTTATTTATAGTGGAAAAAGTGTTTCTTAAATATTTTTTAAATATTCTTCACACTAAGAAGAAATGGTTCCTTGTTCACTGAAAGGTTCTTTGGGCAACACACTGTGGTTCTTATGTGGCATCGCATGCAAATAAAATGCCTTTTGGAACCTTTATTTTTTGAAGAGTGTATACATTCTCCCAATAGCAAAGGATTTGGGCTATGATACTCACATTAATTTTATAGCTTACTGCATAACAACTATTATCTTATTTGTGTCTATTTTGTTGTCTCATAAGGAATTTGAGTTTAGTTCCTCTTGCTTAAGACACCAATATCATGGTTTCGTGATAAAATGATAAAATTTATACCTTGAATGCAATATTAGTTCGTTTGGATAAAACATCTGCCAAATGCATTAATATAAAAAAAGAGAAAATAGGAGTAAAACCTTCCTGTGGGATCGGTGGAGAAAGATCAGGGAAAAAATAGTGAGAGTAATCTGAAATTGTGTTACCGACTGTCCAGTCTGGCAATATTATTCAAATGTCAATACTATCTACTCTATTTCCAGTCAGACTGCAGTATGACCTTTTCCCTGTTTTTTTGCTGAATGTTTAATTTAATAATCATATCCTATAAAGCGGTCTTGAGTATAATTTAGGCACACAAGTCTTTTTCCTGTTGTTGTTTTTCAGGGCAACTGAAATACCATCCGTAATATAATTTACTGAAAACTGAGAAAAACACATCGACAGATTAACAAGGGTTCCTTTTATGTGAGAATTAGCAATGCAAGATGTCTGCAAGAACAGAATTGTGCTTGCACAAGCATTTTAGTCTGCTGGACCTCGAGGAGAACAAAAACCCACTGTACTTTGCATTCAGCTCTGTTGAAATCACTTGCCGAACCCGTTTTAGGGAATGCTGACATTTTCATGAATGAATTTATATTAGCTTACCCATTTTACACAGACTAACTACTCTCTGAAATCTTCTTAAAATCCACAAGGATTAAAAGATTTGGGGCTTTTTGGAAAGGATACAGCACTGTTTGAAGTGTGTATTATCAAATGCTTAAAATTCATAATTAATATGGAAGTTAATTTCATTTTCTTTGACCTCAGGTGGTTGTGTCTCGTGTTGCACGCGTGTGCAAAACCGATCTGGGCGGTTCACAGCGCGTCCTGGAAAAGCAGTGGACATCGTTCCTGAAAGCTCGGCTGAACTGCTCAATCCCGGGAGACTCGCACTTCTACTTCAACCTCCTGCATTCCACCAGTCCCATCATCCGCATGCACGGCAGGGATATCATCCTCGCTGTCTTCTCCACACCCTCCAACAGGTTGGTCACAGCCATTACGTACAAGCACTGACAAAACTGTTTCTCGCCAGCAGTCAAGAAACTAGAAAAGAACCACCTACGATGCATATTGCACACAAAAATGGCAAGGACTGGCTGATATCACTAGCTTCTTTCTGATTGGCTGGCTTCCAGTTCCAGGAGTCAGGGTGCACTGGTTTGTATCACTCTGCTACTGAGAAAAGTTGTATTTCTAGTTTCTAGGCTCCTACAATGAGCTTTTCTACAAAAGAACAGGATTTGCCAAAGTTTGTTAGGAATCAATCTTTGAAAGATTTTTTTGGAAACTCATAATAGCACGTACTGTAAACTACCTACACTACCGTTCACAAGTTTGGGGTCAGCAGATAAAAAAATAAAAAAATAAATTAATATTTTTATTCAGCAAGGATGTATTCAATTGTACTGAAGCACCAAACCAGCATATTAGATGATTTCTGAAGAATCATGTGACCCTTAAGACTGGAGTAATGATGATGAAAATTCAGCTTTGCCATCACAGGAATAAATGACATTTTAAACAATATAAATAGAAATTTCAAATAGAAAATGGTTATTATAATTATATTTCGCAATATTACTCTTTTGTGATCAAACGAATGCAGCAATGGTGAGCATAAGAGGCTTCTTTCAAAAACATTAACAAACCCTACCGGCCTCAAACTTTTGACCGATACTAGTATACATATTCCATCCAGTTTTGTAAAAAAAAAACTGTTACATATAGAATAGAATATGTGCCCTCTTACTGACAAGTGGGCAGCACTTGAATAGAATAAGCTGTAATGTAGACCTTTACACTGAAAGTGTGGCTAACGAAGACTAAGAACCACCCGATTCCAACCAGACTGTGAATCTCAAGAGATGAACTCCCAAATATAGTGCATTAGCAGCCTCATTGATAGACAGTTGAGCTGGAAATATCACAGGCTGGTGGCAACAGCGGAGCACTGGGAGAAACGGGTACAATCGCTCTGGGTTTAGGTCATCCTGTGGGATTGTTGGTGAAAAACCACTGAATATAGAACACTGGTGCGACACTGCAGGGAATATTATTGCAGGTTTTAATGGCATGTAGAGAGGCGCTGCGAGAGAACAGGAGGGGGAGAGATGGAGATTGATGTATGAATGAGGAATGGGATTGACGTGGGGAGATGTACACATGCTGACAGGCTGTCACCAAGATGTCACACTTAGAGAGGAAAGCAACAACAAAACATATATTTTTGGGATCAGGGAGCAAGTGCATGTTTTGACAGAGTTTGCTGGAAATAATTACAGGAAAGAATGTAAGAACACAAAAAGAGGGAGGACTGTCAAGAGGATGGGAGTGAAGACGCTGAAAGAGTCATTACTATGAGAGGAAATGAAGAGAAGGGAAAATTGAGAGAAAATGGTTCATGTGTGCACGTTCCTTCCAGTGTGTGTGATCAAGGTCTGAGTGTGACTGCTTAAAGGGACAGTTCACACAACAAATTTGCACATCAAGGCTGCATTTATTTGTTCAGTAAATGCAGCAAAAACAGTAATATTGTGATATATTATTCACATTTAAAATAAAAGTTTTTTGCTTTATATATTTTCAAATATAATTTATTCCTGTGACCTTAAAGCTGAATTAAAGCTGAAAAGCATCCACATGATCCTTTAGAAATAATTTCTTACTTTTTTAAAACAGTTGTGCTTCTTAGTATTTTTGTGGAAACTAATACACGTTTTTAATAATTATTTGATTAATAGAAGTTACTACTATTTGAAATAGATATCTTTTGTAACAGATGTCTTTACTTTTAATCAAGTCAATGCGTCCTTGCTGATAAAAACATACATTAATTTCACTAACAATATCACTGAATTTTGAGTTTTTAGACTAAATGTCAAATAAAATGTAAAAAAAATTACTACAAGTGACTTTATCCATCACATATTATATTATAGAGTATATTCATATTAAGATTTGCTAAATAATGCATTTAACAGTTTTATTAAATCATTAATGTTTTTAAATATTTACTTTGAGTGAGCATTAGATGACTGCAAAGGCCATCTAAATGTAATGATGTATAATGATTACAATGATTTTTTTATTTTTAAGTGAATAATGACTTAAACTCAAATTTGACTCTACATCAGTTGATTCATTTAATATCTTATTGAACTATGTCCTCAGTGTGTGTAAGAGCGTGCATGATTGGTAATATTTAATGAGACCTGTGTGTGTGTGCAACAAATGAAGAGCAACAGAGCACCCTCTGAATGATGGAAGAAGGGCAGGACTCCCAGCATGCAAATGTGTATTTATGTCAGAGCAGGGGCCAAACCACAGCAAATGCCAAGTCTAATAACATCTCAGTCTGCTAATGGCTGCTCTGGGGGAGTCGAGACGGGAAGAGAAAAAATATGAAGGATGAGTGTATGTGGGGTTGGGGGGGGGGATACTCAAGGACGACTGAATGAGGCGGTCAATAATAGCCCACGTCTTCCCCCCACCTCTCCTTCACAAGAGTTAAAAACGGTTTTATCAACTGGCTCTTACATGTCAGGGTTCCTCTCCTCTTATCCAGAGGGCATGGATACACGGCGGGCTCAGTAAGAGATGGCAGGGAGCGTCCAGCTGTACAAGCATTCCCGTATGCAGCTGGAGTCCTCTATAAACAGCACAGGGGGCTTCGCTAGCTTGCTGGGAGGATGTGTGGTCTGTTAAAGAGCTCTCAGACAAATTGCCAGGACCGGTTATTGCGTGGCAGATGCAGCAGCAGGGGAGGACTATGGGAATGAGAGGAGCGCATGTTGGGATGTGGTTGAGATGGGTAAAAGTATTATGGGAAGGACGGTAATAAAGTGCAGACTGTCTGGAAAGCAGTGACTCATGCTGAATGGAGAGTGGTTACAAGACTATTCTGTGGATTTTAGAATGTTTGTTTACAAGTTCAAGATAAAACTCAGCTCACCTCCCAAGTGTCCAAGATATTCTTCTAGATGTGGCTCGGATCGTTCCTAGAAAGTACAGCGTTCAAAAGATTCATCAAATGTGTTCCAATAAAACACTAAAAAACCTTTATGCATATTAAGTATTTTCAAAATATTCTCTCTTCAGTAGAACGGTTTCACTCTCACAGAAACAGAACATGCGGGAGAGAGGTGTTTGCATCTCATTTGAGCTCCTGATGCTTCGAGGTGTGAGGCCGAGGCTCCAAGCAGGGCAGGTGAGAGGGAGTGAGATTGTTGTAAATGAGAGGCTGCAGGTGAGATCAACCTCTCAGTGGATCATGGTAGATGCAGAAGAGGATGCTGTGTTCAGATTGAAGGGGGGTAATGAAAGAAGGCCCGAATCTGCTGAAGAGGCACACGCTCAGGTTTGAGGCAGCTGAGGGATATTTAAACAGAGAGTGGAGACAGAGAGTGCTCACAAAGGACAAGCATTTTGACCGAGCTCCAAGATCAGATAGAAAAGGTCCTCTGTGTCTCTTTCTGTATGTTTAAACTGGCAGACAGTACAGTAATTCAATCAAATTTTCATTACTGACCTTTATATTATATTTACAGTACAAATTTGTTTAAAGTGATAGTTCACTCAAAAATAATAATTCTGACAACATTTACCCATTCATTTCCTCCAGAAATTCCTCCATGTTGTTCCAAGCTTTTAATTTGATTGAAAACAAGATTCCCCTGCTCCTTCCTCAGCCAGTGCTGCAAAAATCAAATTCTTAATGTGTCTTTTTCTTCTTCTTTTTTTTCAGTTCAAATACATGAAAATCAAGATAAAGAAAAAAGACCAACACTGCATAAAATATTAAGACTTGTTTTGAGAGAGTTTATATTTTATTATGAGTATTTTTTTAAACAAGTTAAAAACAAGTGAAAATTCTGCTGGTGCAGTAAGACAAAATACGAATCTCTGAATACGAGTCTTAATATTTTTTAGCTTTAAGACTTTGTGGATTGCACTCCCCATTTTTGCAAACTAATCTGTGGAAACAGGTAGTTTAGAAATCTTTATAATATTGATGTCACAATCTGGAGCTATTCAATATTCATGAAAGCCAATTATAAGCCAGTTTATTTGATTATTTTTACATTTAAAGTTTTAAAGATAAACAGTGTTGAGAGAGTTACTTTGGAAATGTAAAAGGTTACAGATTACAAGTTACCTGATTTAAAATGTAATAGTAGTGTAACTATTTCCGTTACTTTATAAAAGTAATCTAACTGATTACATTTGATTCATTTTTGATTACTTATCAAAATTTCTAATGAATGTTTTAAATTTGTAATCATTTTCAAACATTTAAACCTTACTCTGTGCTGATTATATTGCTTTGTCTTTCAATATCCTTCATCATTTTATAAGATTATAAAAACTTAATTTTAAACCACACCCACCACTTTTTTACTTTGAGATAGTTCTGAGGTTAAATACAGATTAAAATCATAAAAAGAAAAATAGATATATTTTGCACCCTTTTCTGATTTCTGGATGAAATTGTTTAGAAATTTCCAAGCAGCCCTGGAATTCAATTGTATCACTGCCATGGCAGAAACCGGTTGAAGCCTAAAGCTTTGAGCACAAATGTGGATTGATGTAATTGGCATATCAAAAGCGTCAGAAATGACGAGAGGCATTGTGCACATCAAAAACAGGCAAAGCAACAAATTCATATTTTTCAACTAGAGCGGTCAATCGATTAATTTTTTTTACTAATTAATCACACTATTTTTCTGTAATTAATGATTAATCGCAACTAACATTTAAGTTTTTAATTTATATTGTAATAATTTCACATTTAATCTCCAAATTAATATAGAAAAAACATACAGTAGCCTAGCCTGTATAAATATTTTATCTAACAGAAAATATATACAGAAATTTATCAAACACTTATTTCACAGTCTTCACTGCATAAAATAGAAATTAAATATAGATTAATCTGTATTAAAGCTACGAAAGTCTTTTGTTCTTTGCCTATAACATTAATGGCTGCTGTCACTTTAAGAGCTGCCGCACATGACGTGGATCTGACACGCATCGTTTCTCACAGCTCTTTACGGACATTTAAGACTTTCTTTAACTAATTTAAGACTGTGCTTACGAGGATAGTCAACAGAGACTATTTTCCAATACTTTTATGTTTTTGCCCATTCGAGCGAAAGATAACTCAATGCGGACCCTCCACACATTTGCTGTCTATATGCACGAATGTGTGTGTGTCTGTCACACACTAGATTCACAGACGCACGCTAGTTATTTTTGCGTTTTGTCGCACTTGAATGGTTTACTACTGCAAGTTGTTCACCTGTCAGGCTTGTTGGAGGGTGTGCAGTGTGTCAGACTGATGACATTGATGATCTGGCTGATATAAGCCTAATGAGGTCTTGTCAGAAAATTGCCTAAATGCTGAAGCTGAACAGTTTGAACGGTTTCGGCGCTGTCAATCAGTAGATCATTCTCAGCTGCTGTCTGGCCTATACTTTCACACGCATATAAAAACCACTGCAACCAGTGGACATGTGGCAGATGTGTCCCACAATACTATTGGAGACAGCTGTTTATCCTTGCTTCTGCCCCTGAGCTTTACAGACTCTCACATTAATTCCCTTCCAATCCCAGCAAGCCATACTCTTCAAGCACGCCTTACACTGACCACAAAGCCCAGATCACCATGGGTGATTTTGCCAGGTCAGCATGGGTGTCACTGCCATTGAGTCTCTCAGAATCATTTGTTGAAGCCCATATAATCATGGGTGACAAACTTACTGTGTGCAGTCTGTTTTCAAAGCAGAAGGTTCTGCAAATGAGTTTTAGCACCAATAAGTTTGTATGAGTGATTAAGCTCAAGAGACCAGTGGAGGAGGAGTGAACAACTCACCTGTGTCAAGGATGCATGAGAATACAGCCGTGTCTTGTACTTATGAAATATGCCAGTGCCAGGAAATATGAAGAGGAAGTAGAGAGAGAGAGAGAGAGTGAGTGGGCGTAAACGAGAACTGAACTGACTCGCCCTGTATGACACTCAGTTCTCACTTAAGAAGTCTTTAAGTGCTGAAAGCTGTCACTTCACCAGACACAAATCACTTTAGAGGCCTGTTGCATGAAGTTAGCTGAGTTTCAAAGTAGGTTTAGAGTTGACAAATCCAGATAAATCCAACCTGGTTTAGATCAAGTTCTACGGTCTCTCAAAGCTTGGTATAAACGTTCTCTGTCAACTCCGGTTTAATCCAGAGTTTGTGATTAACTCTGAAGCGCATGCACCTGAAAGTGTGACACGTGCGGCAAACAGCCAATCACAGTGTCCGTTTGATTCACTTCTCGCAAGAGACACGGCGCAATTCACTTCTCTTCTGAAGATTGAGAGATCATCATGAAAATTATCATGAAATTGAATGCTCGTACAAGGCAGGATAAACGCTGCTGCAGCGAAAGAATATCTGACTATATCAATGCATGATGAGTGAATCAAAGAATTATGCCTAATAATTATAGGTTCACAATGAGCTCAAATTAATACACGTTGTTTAAAAGAATTATGAATGCATTTATTATATTTATATTAATATTTGGCTATACTTGTCAAATAATATAATAATTATATGAATATTAAAAGTAATTATAATTCATATAATATAAATATAATAAATAATTAGCACCAAAAGACAAGCAATTTTGTCTCTAAAGTTTTTTCATTATAAACTGCTTTAATTAGAAACGAGAGATACAGGGGGTGTGGCTTTATTGTATCTTTACTTGCAGCTGATTGGTCCAGTTTGGGTTTGCGATCTCTAACCAAGAATAAAACCTGCTCCAGAGCAGGTTAGCCGTGTAGTGTAAGTTACCATCGTGATGAACACTGCTAAAAACCAATCCACCTTCTTGAACCCCCCAAAAAACAGAGTTTGCTCTGAGTTTGGAAGAGAGAGATGCAATCACTATTTGGGTTTCCATTCATGTATTTTTATGCAAATTTTGAAACATTGCATAAAATTGCTGTATGGAGAAACTGAGATGTGTAAGATTTACAACATTTCTGCTCATATGTTTACATACCTCTTGCAGAATTTGCAAGATATTATTAATTTTAACAAAATAAGAAGGATCATAAAATTGCATGTAATTTTCTGTTTAGTATTAGCCTGAATAAGCTGTTTCACATAACAAATGTTTACATAGAGTTCACAGTCTTAAAAATAAAAGTTATTTGAACAAATCCATCCATAACCTATTCATTGTGCTAAAGGTTCTATATAGTGGGAAAAGGTATTTAAATTATGAAATTTTTCTTTTTACACTAAGAAACAGAACTATTTATTGTAAGTTTGTTTGGAGAACCCAAACTGGTTCTTTATGGCACCGCTGTGAAAACCTCCTTTTGAAAACCAATTACCCCTTTTAAATGTATTTTTAAGAGTAAAAAAGATCAAATTACTTAATTTACACATATGAACCACTTTAAAAGTTTACATAACCATGACCTGAACAGTTAAACTGTTTTTAAGAAAAATCCTCCAGGTCCTGCACGTTCTTTGGTTTTCTCGAATGTTTCTACATGTTTGAACCCTTTTTAACCGTGACTATGATTTTGAGATTCATTTTTTCCATGCTAAGGGACTTAATGACAAATATTACAAAAGGTGAAAACTTTCACTTATGCTCAGGAAGGAAACGTGATGCTTTAAGAGATGCAATAAGAAGACAAATCACAAAATTTAAGGTATTCATTGTTCATGGCTTGAAGATACTAATTGCCAAGTATTAATTTAAATCCCTGATTCCAAGTCTATAGTAATTATTTCTAAACTAAAAATATAATTTTTTTCACTCTGAGATGCGCAGTCATGTACACTATAAATAAACTGTTAATTGGTCAACTTTAGTGTAAGATACATTACCATATATGGTTAAAAAAAACTGAATGGTCAAAATCTTGCATTATACTATATGTAATTTTACGTGCGTGTACTTTTATGGACTTTAATTCGAACTAAACAATTAATTATCATGTAATATTACACAATAGAAGGACATTTCCAATGACAATTTATAATGTTTTGTTTTACATTTTCTGTGTAGTTCATTTTTATTGCATTATTTTAGTGTCATCTGTGACACTATTTTAGTGTCATTACCCTAATGTTGTTTTGCCTTTGTGTGTATGACCCTGCTCACGTCTATATATGAGTATTGGTCATGGTCAGTAATGGTCAGGATGAATTCTGATTCATCATGTGGCCTTTGAGCCACTTGTATTATTGTTGGAGAAACCAACAGTAATCACTGTTGTATTGCTGCGTTCTCAGTGGGAGGAAAAGGTCAATGAATGGAAGCGCTTGCAGTCACCCAAAGCTTCCTGTGACAGCTCTGGACAATATTCTCTGCTCTATTTACTTTGAAATGACCGTCCAACTACCCATGTATGGATCTATTCAAGGCTGTCAACTAATGTGTTTTTGACATGTTTGTGATAAATGAAATCCATTTGGTGTTGCAAGCCTCCTCCAGCACAGAGCAGTATCAAGGAAACAGAACAGGTCTGAGGGTATCACGTAATACAAACGTTATGCCGTGTTTTTCTGCAGTATTCCTGGCTCTGCAGTGTGTGCTTTCGACATGGAGCAGCTGGCCGGAGTGTTTGATGGAAGATTTAAAGAGCAGAAATCGCCTGAGTCGATATGGACACCTGTTCCAGACGAGGTTGTGCCCAAACCGAGGTACCAAATTAAATGACATTTACAACTCTAGAGAGTGTTTTATGTCCTCAAATGCCAACCTGCAAATAGAAAGTTTATAATAATGCTCTGTGTTTGTGAATTTCTCAGGCCGGGTGGCTGTGCCATACAAGGCTCGAAGTTCAACTCCTCCAACTTTTTCCCTGATGATATGCTAACTTTCGTCAAGACCCATCCCCTGATGGATGAAGCTGTCCCATCGCTTGGTCAGAGACCATGGATTGTTAGGACCATGGTCAGGTGAGGATAACTTTCTCTCAGGCATCCTAAACAACATGGGTCATACAAGAATCATGGTATCTGGTTTGTCATTGGTCTGAAGTGTACTACCAGTTCTAGATGAGCTATCAGGTTGAGCTCAGCAACACCTTCTGATAGTCCATCAACCACCTGGACTACCTTGGGCCAGCAAATGACTAACATTCAGAAGCTGATTTTAGCTGGATTTTTCACAAACTTCAAGCAAAATAACATATGAGCATTAAATTTAGCTACTAAATTCTTCTGGTCATGCTTTTCTTCCAGCCTGTGACGTCTGCTAGCATTAGTATCTGTCCAATCTCAGTCTTCAGACTTTGGGGTTCCGGTTGCTGGGGTTTCTCAGCATCCTACAGGGCACAACAAGATTATGGTGACAAGTTGTTTGTGTCATTTTAAACACTCAAGGAGACGAGCCTTATTTTAGAAAGCTGAATCATCCTAGTAGAGCAGTTTTGGTTTGATATGCCAGCTTGTCTATTCAAATTGCTTTTCGGATTTGTGCATTTTGTTATTTTGGCAGCAGGTTTTGGTTTACGATTTACTGCCTCTCGTCTCAGTTGAGAATTAATTAAGTTGTCTTCTGTTGCTTTCAGATACCAGCTCAACAAAATGGTGGTGGACACAAACGCCGGTCCCTATGGCAACCAGACAGTCCTTTTCCTGGGTTCCAGCCGAGGGACCATCCTCAAATTCCTTGTTACCCCTAACAGGGATAACACTGTGACGACCAACAATGTGTTCTTAGAGGAACTCGAAGGCTACAACCCAGACAGGTAGAGGTTAATATTGAAACGCACCCTTTTGTGATTGTATAGTGGTGGAGAATCACAAGTCGCTGCATGCAAACAGATGGGGCGATAACTGGTTATTATTTCTTGCTGAAGGTGATAGGAGTTTGCAAGCAACACTAATTTTCCATGGATATAGTGCTAATTGCATCTTCATCCAGACTAAATGCTGTCTATTCTGTTTCTCCTCACATCCGCGCACTCTATACCACTTATTAAAAAACCGAGAAACTTTTTACACTCCAAAGCAAAAACATATGCTGTACATCAGGTGAACTTGAATGCAGGGTGTTAATTCTGTTAACACAGAATTAGCTAAACAAAAACAAACACTCTTGGTAAAACATGAATCAGCATGAATTACTCAAAATTCCCATGCAATATATTAGAGCAGGAGTGTGTGTGTGTGATGAGAATGGCGGCTTTGACAGTGCTAGCTTTGTCTAGCGCAGCGGGAAACCGGCTAATCAGAGGAGTGTAGATGGAGTAATCAGATCAGGCTCCGATCACGTTGGCCTTGCATAACCTCTGCCATCTCTCATCACACGGCAGTAAAGAGGTAAATCGTTTGAAACGCGCAGGGTCAGGAAGGCCGCGGCCAATGGAGACTGCACAAAAGTGCCTGTGTCATCATCCATATCGATCAAGATACTGTAGCGAAAACGACAATGACACAATTAGGATGGTAGACATGAGTGTTAATTGATGTCAGTCTCTGTTTACAAACGCTTTCCTTTTTAACTTGCTGTCTTTGTGTCCTCTGCGTAAGTTGTCTGGCTTTTGTCTATCTAATAGTCTTTTTCTCGCTTGTTTTCTGTGTGATCTAACTATAGCAGTGGCTCTTATTCAGCTCTTACGTCTTCTGTTTCGCTCTCCTACTCACATGTGTCAAGAGAGCCAGCTTTTTTCTTCTTAAATCAGTTTAAACTTGCCAGTGGCACCTCTTTATCTCACCCTCTCTCCCTGTTCTCTTCCTGTCTCTTTCTTTCTTTACTTGTTTTGGCTGCCTAAAAAGGAGCTGTACGACTGATGATTCATTCATTCATTTATTTTTTTCACTCTCATTATGCATTTTTCAACTAGGGCTGTCAATTAAATGTGTTAATTTAGTGAGATTAATTACCTATATGATAATTCTGTGTGTGCATATGTGTACATGCATTTGATTAATCAGATTCATTTATTGCCATGTAATTTAATTACGTTTTTTGTTATATTTTCAACATCGATTTTAGTCAATTATTCAGGGTTTTTTTTCTCCAGCTTTTTAGACAAATTTTTTTCTTCTTCTGTAAAACAAGACTAAAATACTGATTAGGAAAATGACTTTTTGAAGTGAGCTTGATCTCCTTTCTCATGGCCTTTGGTAAGTGTGGCTCATTACGCCGATCCGATGCATAAAGTACTAATGATTTTGCAGCTATTGAGGCCATTATCGCAACCGTTTCTATAACCATATGCATATGTGTATATGTATACAAACAAATGTGCTTTCAAGCCCGCATGGCAGGTGCAGGAGAGATGCTCTAAGTGGTAAGTGCCAATTAAGTGTAAAGTACAGAGGAGTGGGCGGCTGCCAGACTCCCAGATATCAATCTGATTAGTTACTGAGGCCAAGCACAAAGTGACAACACATTAATATGATATCACATTAATACGACACGCGTTTTCTGTTTGAAGCCCTTTACGCCTCATCCTGTTTTTCATTTAGTGTCAGTTCATTAGACGCATATAACAAGCTGGTATCTTAATGTATAGATGGCCTTGGTAGAAATTTTTCATGATCTTTGAAAATATTAGTTTCAAAATGGCAAGCAAACTCATAACTGAGCTCCAATGTCTAATGTGTTAAATGGATAGTATATTGTGTGTGTGTGTGTGCGTGCGTGTGTCAAATTAAGATAAACATTATCAGACTGTACTTAGGCTGTTTGGACTTTATTAAGGTCATTCTGTATGAAACTGTGTTTGAGTGTGCTTTCGTTGTAAATTGTGTTTGACTTTCTTCCTGCACTCTTTTAATTTGTTGCAAATTGATTTGGACCGTGTGTGTTCCAGGTGTGGGATGGACTCTCCTCAGGCCAGGCAGCTGCTCTCTCTCACGCTGGACCGCATCAGTCACAGCCTCCTACTGGCTTTCCCCTCTTGCGTGATCAAAGTGCCTGTAGCACGCTGCCAGCTCTATTCCCGCTGCATGAAGTAAGTGACACACACACACACACAGACAGTGCTATATATATATATATATACACACACACACACACAGACACACACACACATTCCCAAAATGGCTAAACACTTAGCTTTGTAATTGTCTTAACCACAAATTATTGGTCATGAAATTAGCAAATACATTTAAAAAGCCATTGCTGTCTCAGAAAAATATCAAAGACAGAATATTTTTGGCAGAAAATTGGAATTTGAATGATAATGCTCCAGAGTGGTGTCTTCAAAAATCTGTTGAGAAATATAAGAATAAATGCATCTCTACTAAAGTGAAGCATGGAGGAAGAGGTGTCTTTTTATGTGAAGAGCATTTTTAGCTGCTGGTATTGGTGAGCTACTTCACTTTGAAAAGTCATTTAATGCTTTGGAGTACATGAGAATATTGTAGAATGACTTGCTTTCCACAATTGAAAAGTTATCTGAAGAGGAATGATCAGATGTTGTTTTTCAAGTTTACAATGCTCCTGCCCAAGTTGTAAAGACAACCAAAAAGTGGCTTGAGAAACAAGTCCATCAGGCTTATGTTTTGGCCCTTTTTGAGTCCAGATTTTAACCCTATAGTGATTTTTTTAAATATATATAATGTATATATATTTTTTTAAAAAAATCACTATAGGGTTCGAAATGAAACTGAAGTTCTCACATATCTCCATATGCTCCATACTGGCCTTGCAAGTGCCAGTTGAAACTGAAGTTCTCACACACATATATATATATATATATATATATATATATATATATATATATATATATATATATATATATATATATATATATATATATATATATATATATATATATATATATATATATATATATATATATATATATATATACAGGTCCTTCTAAAAAAATTAGCATATTGTGATAAAAGTTCATTATTTTCCATAATGTAATGATAAAAATTAAACTTTCATATATTTTAGATTCATTGCACACCAACTGAAATATTTCAGGTCTTTTATTGTTTTAATACTGATGATTAGCATATCATACAATAAATTAGCATATCATGAAAAGGTTCTCTAAACGAGCTATGAACCTAATCATCTGAATCAACTAATTAACTCTAAACACCTGCAAAAAGATTCCTGAGGCTTTTAAAAACTCCCAGCCTGGTTCATTACTCAAAACCACAATCATGGGTAAGACTGCCGACCTGACTGCTGTCCAGAAGGCCATCATTGACACCCTCAAGCGAGAGGGTAAGACACAGAAAGAAATTTCTGAACGAGCAGATAGGCTGTTCCCAGAGTGCTGTATCAAGGCACCTCAGTGGGAAGTCTGTGGGAAGGAAAAGTGTGGCAAAAAACGCTGCACAACGAGAAGAGGTGACCGGACCCTGAGGAAGATTGTGGAGAAGGACTGTTTCCAGACCTTTGGGGACCTGCGGAAGCAGTGGACTGAGTCTGGAGTAGAAACATCCAGAGCCACCGTGCACAGGCGTGTGCAGGAAATGGGCTACAGGTGCCGCATTCCCCAGGTCAAGCCACTTTTGAACCAGAAACAGCGGCAGAAGCGCCTGACCTGGGCTACAGAGAAGCAGCACTGCACTGTCGCTCAAATTTTGCATGTCATTCGGAAATCAAGGTGCCAGAGCCTGGAGGAAGACTGGGGAGAAGGAAATGCCAAAATGCCTGAAGTCCAGTGTCAAGTACCCACAGTCAGTGATGGTCTGGGGTGCCATGTCAGCTGCTGGTGTTGGTCCACTGTGTTTTATCAATGGCAGGGTCAATGCAGCTAGCTATCAGGAGATTTTGGAGCACTTCATGCTTCCATCTGCTGAAAAGCTTTATGGAGATGAAGATTTCGTTTTTCAGCACGACCTGGCACCTGCTCACAGTGCCAAAACCACTGGTAAATGGTTTACTGACCATGGTATTACTGTGCTCAATTGACCTGCCAACTCTCCTGACCTGAACCCCATAGAGAATCTGTGGGATATTGTGAAGAGAAAGTTGAGAGACGCAAGACCCAAGAGCTTAAGGCCGCTATCGAAGCATCCTGGGCCTCCATAACACCTCAGCAGTGCCACAGGCTGATTGCCTCCATGCCACGCGCATTGAAGCAGTCATTTCTGAAAAAGGATTCCCGACCAAGTATTGAGTGCATTACTGAACATAATTATTTGAAGGTTGACTTTTTTTGTATTAAGAACACTTTTCTTTTATTGGTTTGATGAAATATGCTAATTTTTTGAGATAGGAATTTTGGGTTTTTATGATCTGTATGCCACAATTATCAGTATTAAAACAATAAAAGACCTGAAATATTTCAGTTGGTGTGCAATGAATCTAAAATATATGAAAGTTAAATTTGTATTATTACATTATGGAAAATAATTAACTTTTATCACAATATGCAAATTTTTTGAGAAGGACCTGTATGTATATGTGAGAACTTCAGTTTCAACTGGCACTTGCAAGGCCAGTATGGAGCATATGGAGATCGAATGTGTAATTTCTAATGCAGTAATAATCCCAAACACACCACACACACAACAAAGGCTTTCCTTAATCCCATTGAAAACCTTTGGGAAATTCTAAACCTCATTCAAAGCTACTGAATGAATCTCAGCTTTGGGAAAAATTGGGCAGAAAGAGACATAAGTAAAGCTCATTCTCTTCTTAAGCCGTGATGTAGGGAATACTGTGTCCGGGTCCAAGCCTCCATTCATTTCAATTGAGAATACGATCTCAACAGCCATTTATGAGCACTCTTTATTCATATCACGCTTCTAAGCAAAGCTTTAAAAATGTTACAGTGTACATTACAGTTTCCATGCTCATGGCATCCCGGACGCCAATATTTTAAAGATTTATAAAAGATGAGTCACTCTCTGGCCAACAGAGATTTCACTATAGAGATAAGTTACGATTATGATTTTTCGGTAGTATTACAGCACACTGTGAGCGTACAGTATATTACCACCATTTGTTGTTTGCTTTTGGTATATATTAGAGCGCTTGAACGGTGGTGACAGACTTAACAAGCAGATTGAGTCTATTCTTAGAAAATGGCTGCTATATTCAAAACAAAATATTAATAACAAATTATATTATAGACAACATGATTTATTTCATAAACGTTTAGTTTTTTATGCATTTTTTGCATAATAAAATGTTTGTCTTTATTTATTTATTTGTTTGTTTGTTTATTGTTCATTTCTGTTATTTGAAATATCTTAATCAAGTTTAGTGTTGTCTTCTTCCCAATATAACGTACTCCTCATATCTTAATGGTTTAATCAATAATAATCAGTTCCAACATCTTAAAATGTTACCAAAGTGAGGTTTTATGTTTATCTAACTTCTGTAGACAAAACCACATGTGCATTCATTTAACAACATTAATACTGTTGCTAAATAAAGCTATTTAAGCTAATCCAGAACTTAAACCTACCCCTAAAATATGACATGAATAGTGACATCATTTAGTGCCTGAACCATTTTTCCTTTTAAGTACAATTCTAGCAATTGTTTATAGCTTTCAGCTCTAGGAAAGTTCTGTGTTTCTGAGATCACTGGTCAGGGACAGGCACCAGCCTGTGTTCTGTGTCTGTGCCCATGGGCCATCGGTGTAGCCCAGTGAGGCGCACTAACACATGTCACACATCTAATGTGTGCACTGAACCAGGTGGATCATACTTGGGTGAAATCCAGCAGAATTAAACTATATACTGTCTGGTGCCGTAAGGGGTATCATTCATGCTTTTTTCTGTTATTTCACAGGAACTGCATCGCCTCACGGGATCCCTACTGTGGCTGGACCAGAGGAAGCACCTGCTCTTTCCTCCGTGCAGGTACCAGGTGGGTTTCGACAATGTACCTACTAACATAACATTTTTAGCATAAAGCATACTACTTTTTGCGTTCTGCCTCTGTTTAAATACACTTGTGAAAGCATATCCGTCCTCAGAGAGAGAGTTTTATTTAGTTTTGTGTGCAAATAGAGGTTGTCTGCCGGTATTCTGAGATCAAAACTTGGAGGCCGTTTTACCTCAGCGCCGTTATGCAATTACAGCTCCCTGGCTGGATCTGATTTGATTTACCAAGGACGGTCAACCTGTGGATCGATTCTGTCTGGCATAATGCTGAAAAATTCTCACCAATTGAATTTCACAGCGGATAAACGATACAGAAGTAGTTCTAATTACTGCCACTTGCTAATACACACAAACAGTGAATATGCAAAACAAGTTCTGGGACATTCTGTCGACTGTTTATCTTTATGTGCTTCTCAATTTCTACAGTACAGCTAATGTTCATCCTCAGGAGAGCGGCGGGAAGGAATGTGTGTGCTCATTTAAATTCTCAGGGTGGTTCACCGCTATAGTATAAAAAAAACCCTATCTTCTCTCAGAGGAGTTCTGCAGATTACAGCTCTATGCCTGCAGTTTGTAGAAACATTATATTTTATAGACATTTCACAGAAAGCGTTTAACCACGCGGGTGTAAGCGTATCTTCTGAAAAACTTAAGAACCTGGCAGTAAAAGACCCCTGGCTGCCTTGTTGTCCAGGGCTTTAACTAATTGCCAACGGTAGTGGAAAGAGGCTGGTCCCCCGGTGCACGCTTCTGCTGTGCGTAGCCTTCGGCCTTTCCTCTGTTTGACTTATGCGGTTGGAAGAAAGCCATTCGTGAGTCGACTGCAGCCATTTTTCTTCATTAATGTGGCTTTAAGGTAACACAGAACATCTCTAATAGAGAGCTGTAATGCCTCTGTGTGTACAAGACTTGATCATGAGCACAGATTGAGTCTCAGCACACATCCTGCACAAGCTTTAAATATGCTTAAAGTTACCAAAGCCAAGAGGAGCAAAGGACCAGACATTTTAGAATTACCCTTCAATAAAGTGGTTTTCTTTTAAAGAAAAAAAAAGAGAGAAAATACACAGGCATTACTCTAATTCAGACGGTGCAGTTTTATGGCCTGTTTATGTGGTTTGCTGATGAATGTTTCTACTACTTCTCTTTCACCACAGGCTTCCCTTCGAGCAAGACGTCGAGCACGGAAACACTTCTCACTTGGGCGACTGCGACGGTAAGAGTACATGTTTATTACAACAATAAAACCTCCCGTTCTTTCCTCGTCCCGTCAGACCTGCAGTCGCCGCCATTTTCCGGCCCATTTTGAGCTTCTGTTCTGCTGCAAGAGCCTCTGTTTGGGTGCGTGGTGATCACAACTAACGCTTTCTATTTATAGTTCCCTTTCATCTCCGATTATGTTCGTCTTGGAACAGCGTTGAGTTCTGGGTGAACCTGTCTTGGTGGGGTTCATCGCAGCAAATCAATCGTTCAGTCTGAAATATTCAGTCGCTGTAGAACCCCTTTGATCTCACCGCTGATTCTGCACAGGCATTGATGCATGTTAATCTTGGGTCCACCACAGGAGACCTCGTTCATCTGCTGCGAGCCACAAACACTCGGATGTATAAATATTGCATAATGATCATGTCTGCCTGGCTGGATTTTAATCTGCTCATCAGGAGCTTATGAAGTTTTCCAGCCCCGTTTCAGTTGTGGTGCACAAGCCAGAAAGTAATGGGGTGGTGGGGCCAACTGCTGTATTTGCTAATGTGTTTCCTAATGGAGAAGATCAGTAAGTCAGGAAAAAAACTGTCGCTCTGTCACAGCAGCATGAATAATGTGATGTGAGAGTGCTTTTTGTTTTTTGACATAGTTACAAAACTTCCTTTTTTTAAAACTAGCATTTGTTCATTCTGTTTCAAAACCTCCCCAACGCAGAGACTTTTAAGATACTTTTTGGTCAATACTTATGCTGCATTGCATATATCCTTTACATTAAAGACAATCCCAGAATGCATTGCATTTAGGGAGAATGTTAAATTAATTCTGTATCATGAACTAACCTAACAAACAATCAACCCATCTAATGTTAAATTATATAGGCCTCTTTATAATTCTGCTTTCTTTTTCCTCTGCTGAGCTGAATTGCTGCCGCCTTGTTTTCTAGTAAAATGTCTAGAAATCCTCTAAGCAAGATACATTTACTTAAGCAACACTGCATTAAATATTAAGGCATGTTTTCTGTGACTGTATGTTTAAAACAGGTGTCTTATAGTAGTGGCAGATTTTTAAAGTTCAAAACAAGTGAAAAAAATGTGCCAGTGCAGCAAGACAAAATACTTATGTTCAAAACATTTATGAAAATAATCTTCAAAAACAAGTCTTAATATCTTATGGCGTGTTACTCCTAGAATACATTTATCTTGTTTTAAGGAATATTAGATTGGCATGCTAGTTTAAGCTGGTCTGGAAGGCGTGGTGCCTCTCTTGTTAGTGTCGCTCTCGTGACTCTTAGACTGGGGGCTTGCATGGACAGCATCTCATTCTTCATCTATAATAAGTTGCGTGTAAATAAGTGTTTGCCTGCAAGGCTTTGATCAGCAGACCGCGTGTCACATCCATCACGCTCCTCAAGTGTGCTTCTCCTG
Source organism: Gobiocypris rarus (assembly GCA_023029165.1). Taxonomy (NCBI): domain Eukaryota; kingdom Metazoa; phylum Chordata; class Actinopteri; order Cypriniformes; family Gobionidae; genus Gobiocypris; species Gobiocypris rarus. The sequence continues at coordinate 11,983,338 of CM040928.1, read as the reverse complement.
GGTCTGCGGTGCAGAGAGACACAGGCCAGGGGTTGAGGAGTGGGCAGTTTAGAGGATGTAGCACTGCATCCATCACGGTTTGTAGCTGGTGACTGGCTTTCATCTACTGCTGGGAGGGTTGCAGACAGAAGATTCGGGGGGCCCGCCTCAGTGATGGAGATCACCCGGATGGATCTGAACTTCATATGACCCCAGATGTCCACTTGCATGTCCGAGAGGGCTTAGACGGCTGATGTTAACGGCTTCTGCTTAACGACAGAAAAGTGGTCAGTGGAAGTGGAGGCAGAAGAGAAGAATTGATTTTCATCTCGCCTCTCTGACTCGGTCTGGGCTGAATGATTACGAAGGGTGGGATCCATAAACCAACGAGGCAGATGCAGAGCACAAAATGGTTGAGAGATGAAGTAAAGCAAGTATAGATGGAGGAGTGTTGGTGGTTGTCAGACAAGCTGGAGCCCGTGACTTAGCGCAGGTGTCTGGGGTGGGGTTGGGTGCACAGACAAGGCCGTGAGTGATGTAGAGAGCGAGCTCTGATGTCTCCCGTGTTACAGAACGTCACTGCTGCAATTCCCAAAGGCCTCGCGCTGATATAACTCTCTGACATGTTCCCGTTGCCATCTGCACGGCAGAAGCGATTTCTCATTCCCTCAATCTTTCTTTCTGCATGTCTTGGTTTACAAATAGGGTAAATTTTCTCTCTTGCTCAAAAACCAGTACTTATTAAAACTGCAGTACAAACAAACAAGTTGACGGATAACATGACATTTTTTTTTCAAGATCAAGATTTCAGGTATTTTAGATACGTTTTTATTGTTATACTGTAAATCACCATTTTGCTAATTGCAGTGTGATTTAAGGGGGCATATCATCCATTTTTCTACTTAGTATATGTAGCGTATATATGGCTAGTTGAGAAATAACATACATTTTCACATATCTTTTAATTCATTATCATTTTGGCTATTCACCTTATTTTTAACATAAGAGTGTAGCTTGACTATGCAAGACTTCCAGTCTCAGCCAGTTTATTATTTTAGCAGTACAAAAACAGTCTGTTATGCTGTTTGATGCTGGAAACTTGTATTTATCATATTATCTGAATTTATTATTGTAATCATAAACACTGGTTTGTAGCCAAATATTTTTACCATTAAATGCTATTTGTTATTCTTCTAGTTATTTACAGTACTTAAAGCAGCAAATGAATTGAAGTCTCACACATTCACAGCAAATAGCTTACATCCGCATTGAAAAACAAGGTGAATTGCAGCTCATTTAAAAAGGTAATTTCATACATTTTCCCCCCTAAAGTCCAATTATGTTAGTGACAGACATAATTTAATTCAGAATGAGTATTTTTTACATTTTTGTTCCAATAAATGCTCCTTTTGCGCTGTCTAGGAAGTTTTGATTTAAAAAAGCTACAAGAAGTTAATGATACATCAAGCTCTTTTTTTTCCAAGCAGAAATCTGACCATATTAAAGTGGTCCTGCAGTGAGACGAATTAATATTTTGTAGTCACTCAATTAATATGAGGTTGCGCATAAGCTGCTTCCATAGTAATTAGAATTTTTTATTTATTTTATGAATGGTGGATAGCTTTGTCACATTGCAAGGCTTTGATCAGCAGACCGCGTGTCACATCCATCACGCTCCTCAAGTGTGCTTCTCCTGGGTCTGCGGTGCAGAGAGACACAGGCCAGGGGTTGAGGAGTGGGCAGTTTAGAGGATGTAGCACTGCATCCATCACGGTTTGTAGCTGGTGACTGGCTTTCATCTACTGCTGGGAGGGTTGCAGACAGAAGATTCGGGGGGCCCGCCTCAGTGATGGAGATCACCCGGATGGATCTGAACTTCATATGACCCCAGATGTCCACTTGCATGTCCGAGAGGGCTTAGACGGCTGATGTTAACGGCTTCTGCTTAACGACAGAAAAGTGGTCAGTGGAAGTGGAGGCAGAAGAGAAGAATTGATTTTCATCTCGCCTCTCTGACTCGGTCTGGGCTGAATGATTACGAAGGGTGGGATCCATAAACCAACGAGGCAGATGCAGAGCACAAAATGGTTGAGAGATGAAGTAAAGCAAGTATAGATGGAGGAGTGTTGGTGGTTGTCAGACAAGCTGGAGCCCGTGACTTAGCGCAGGTGTCTGGGGTGGGGTTGGGTGCACAGACAAGGCCGTGAGTGATGTAGAGAGCGAGCTCTGATGTCTCCCGTGTTACAGAACGTCACTGCTGCAATTCCCAAAGGCCTCGCGCTGATATAACTCTCTGACATGTTCCCGTTGCCATCTGCACGGCAGAAGCGATTTCTCATTCCCTCAATCTTTCTTTCTGCATGTCTTGGTTTACAAATAGGGTAAATTTTCTCTCTTGCTCAAAAACCAGTACTTATTAAAACTGCAGTACAAACAAACAAGTTGACGGATAACATGACATTTTTTTTTCAAGATCAAGATTTCAGGTATTTTAGATACGTTTTTATTGTTATACTGTAAATCACCATTTTGCTAATTGCAGTGTGATTTAAGGGGGCATATCATCCATTTTTCTACTTAGTATATGTAGCGTATATATGGCTAGTTGAGAAATAACATACATTTTCACATATCTTTTAATTCATTATCATTTTGGCTATTCACCTTATTTTTAACATAAGAGTGTAGCTTGACTATGCAAGACTTCCAGTCTCAGCCAGTTTATTATTTTAGCAGTACAAAAACAGTCTGTTATGCTGTTTGATGCTGGAAACTTGTATTTATCATATTATCTGAATTTATTATTGTAATCATAAACACTGGTTTGTAGCCAAATATTTTTACCATTAAATGCTATTTGTTATTCTTCTAGTTATTTACAGTACTTAAAGCAGCAAATGAATTGAAGTCTCACACATTCACAGCAAATAGCTTACATCCGCATTGAAAAACAAGGTGAATTGCAGCTCATTTAAAAAGGTAATTTCATACATTTTCCCCCCTAAAGTCCAATTATGTTAGTGACAGACATAATTTAATTCAGAATGAGTATTTTTTACATTTTTGTTCCAATAAATGCTCCTTTTGCGCTGTCTAGGAAGTTTTGATTTAAAAAAGCTACAAGAAGTTAATGATACATCAAGCTCTTTTTTTTCCAAGCAGAAATCTGACCATATTAAAGTGGTCCTGCAGTGAGACGAATTAATATTTTGTAGTCACTCAATTAATATGAGGTTGCGCATAAGCTGCTTCCATAGTAATTAGAATTTTTTATTTATTTTATGAATGGTGGATAGCTTTGTCACATTGCTGGACACTTCTGTACAATGTTACTGCCCAAATATATCTCTGTGTATCTTTCTTCCACCTTCACTTCACCTTGGTGTTTGAGTAAACGATCAGGCAGTTCCTTCCGTCGCTCTCATTTTGCTCATCAGTGTGAGGACCGTAATTAGAGATGCGCCTGCTCTTCCTGTGCCCTGACCAAGCACTTAGGGATCTGCTTCAAAATATCAGCTCTCATTTTGCCTGATACTCCAAGGGGGAGCTGATCAAAGTAGATGTAGACATCAGACGCTTTAATTTAGTTGACCTGTGAAGCCTGCACTCAGAGGCCTGAGACACGGCCGCCGACGGCCACTTGTCTTTCTGCATTTTGAGGGCCTATCTCTTTGGCTTTATCTTTCTATTTCCTCTCTCTCAGTTAAGGGAGGCTGCCAGGTTGGGAATTATTGCGTAATGATGGATGATGACTAAACTAGCTGCAACAACTTTGCTCAAGAAATCAGTGCTTGAAACAATTAACTTGTTTGTTGTTGGAATTCGGAGTGCATGTTGTATAAAGAGAGAAATGCTACCATGAGAAAGAATAGCATGACAGTTTACATTCCAGCCTGGGCGGACACTTTGCTCCCTTACCTGATCTCAGCTCAATGTGATGTTAACCCTTTACAGGTCATGACCTTTTAAGTCAGCCGTATCGATTACAGGATTAGTGGCTAATTTAACGGTCCTTAAACTTCAACAGTATTCTTTCCATTGTAAAATTTCAGGTCATGTGAGGGGTGGAATGGAGTGTGAATTATTATGCCAAAGGAAGTAAGACCCATATATATATATATATGCCGCCGGCGCTCTTTCAGTGAAGTTTGAAGCTTAAAGGTGCCGTATGTACGTTTTTCACTTTACCAAAGCATAAAAATACCATAGTATTTTTGCAGATATTTAGGAAACATGCTAAATTCACCTACTTGTTTCTCAGAAAAACAATGCTACAATCAGTTATTCTACTTTGAAATGTGCAAAATAGAAATACGTGCATTAATTAGTAACATTTACAGATAAAGATAAAACCTGTCAAATTAACGCTTTGCGCTGAGGACGCAGACGCACACCCATCTGTCAAAGCGCATTACAGGGTATGTTAAACGCTAATGCAATAGCTTGAATCTTAAAATAAAGAATTCTCATGTTAATTACATTCGATTAGGGAATTTGGAAATTCAGTTCATTGTTAGCTACTTGTGCATATCGTCCCAAAAGATAATATAGCTTTGATGGATTCTGGTTCCCAAAAACTACTGATAGATTCCTTTAAAAAGTTGGCTGCCCAAAAACTCACTGAATAATTTTCACCACCATTTTAACCACGTTTACTTGTGGGACCGACGGAGTCATTGTTTGCACAGAAATCTCATCAGCAAATGCCAACGCTGTTAAACCAGGCATCAAAAGGGAGAGAGACATTAGTGTAGGAGAGAACTGTCATGCCCTGCCGTTGTCACGAGTGAATGGACTGCAAAATGAGGCTTCTCCTCAAATCTGCAGTTCAACTACAGTATGTGTAAAAAGAGCAGACAGTCATAAGCCCTATTACTCTTTCGTTGCAACTGTATCCCACCCGCTTACCCTTTTCTCTCGTGTGTGTACGTTGCTGCAAAAGCATTTGAATATAATCACAGAGTTGACACAGATGGAGGCAATTACACCGCTGCTAAAATATTTCCTGGAGAAAGGTGGTGTTTTGACTCTGCAAACAGTGGGTTGCAATCACGATCTAATTGAAGTCCATGTTACACAAAGAAGTGCACAGTGCTGTCATTCTTGTGGAGTGGGATGGCAGCCATGCAGAAAAGGCAATGAGGCACATGCTGGCAAATTTGCTTCTCCACTGTAATTGGTATGAGCTAGCAAATATAGATATTATACATCTCATGTACAGTACTGTTCAAAAGTTTGGGATTGATTAGATTTTTTTATGTTTTGAAAGAAGTCTCTTATATTCACCAAGGCAGAATTTATTTGATTAAAAATATCAATGTTGAAAACAGCTGCTTAATATTTCTGTTGGAACAGAGATATATATTTTTAGGATTCTTTAGTGATGTGACAATTTTGTTTTGTTTTTATGTCCTAAAAGGAAAAAATGCTTTGCAAAGCATCATAATTATCAAACAGAACACATTTGATGTGTCGTGTATCTTTTTTACTTGGAATTCGATGGAAGTTGTTGATTTGTAGTGTCACACTTAGTGTGAATCACGTTTTGTATGCTCTGTGACGTATGGTAGGCTTTTATAGAGGGGTTAGTTGTTAAAGTGAGTGTTTATAAGACTGATGTGGTGCTCATGCCCTCCAGACCTTTCTAACTCTCCCACAGGAGCAGTTCATGTTCTCCTGGAGTATAACATCTCATGACCTTCATGTCTAGGTCATTAATCTAGTCGTGGACAAACACATGTATGTCTACAGTGAGGTAGGTCATTCTGTGTACCAGAGTTGGGACAATTTTAAAAATTGGCTCCCTTTCAATACATGAGCTTGAATTTAATTGGCCACATCCCTCAAGAATGCAAATGTTTATCAGAACCTCCTTCGGCAACATGCGGCCATGTCACAGTGCAAAACGGATAAAGCAGTACTTCGAAGATGAGAACATTGAAAAAATGAAATGGCCAGCCCAGAGTCTTGATCTAAACCCGATTGAAAATCTATGGAAAATCCTTGGAGACAAAGTTATGGCTAAGAAACCCACTACAGTTACAGGACTGTGGAAGAGACTGGAAGAAGAGTGGATCAAGATCACACTAGAGCAGTGTGAGAATCTAGTGATGTCCTGTGGCCGCAGATGTGCTGAGGTCATTCAAAGCAAGAGCCTCTACTAATTTTTGACTGCTGCAAGCCTCAAATTTTAGTTGTAATGTTTTTTGTTTTTTTTGTGCTGCAATGGTTATTGTTCTCTAATTTTGATCACTGTGTTTTCCACAAAATAAAGTATTTTGTAAAACATGTTAGCAGAACAATTGGTATACCCACAGCTAATCTTCCTTCAAATTTCAAGCAATGGAGATTAACAATATTTCTGAAAAAAATGAAGTGTTTCTAAATTCTCTAATTTTGATCTCCACTATATATAGTTAAGTATAAAGTTCAGAATTGTCTTGGTTTCTTCTTCTGTCATTTCCTGTCTTTTCTTTACTATATCAGTGGAAGTGCCAAAGAGACCAAAACACTAAACTACCAATATCATGTAATTTAGTAAAAGATTGCTCAAGAGAGATAAATTAGCATATGTGGCTGTGTTCCAGTTCACAGGATCCCCCTATGCAGTGTTCACTTGGACAGCTTACTTAACTTAACAAAATTTGTTTTTTTGGAATGCTAAAGTACACTTCCCAGGGCACTAGCTGGCAATTAGAACACAGCCTTAGTTTGTGAGAAATCTTGGCTGGTTTGCCTGCAGTAAGAGAGAGACTCATGAGCGTAAAAGGACAACAGCAGCTGCCACTGAAGCCTGCAGCACGACGAGCCGTGTTGCCGTGGTGGTTGCCAGGCATGTTGACAGGGCATGAAGAATCTCTCCACCACAGATCATCATGACTGGGTGAAAGTGATAGCTCAGACAGGTGTGTGTGTATGTGTGGAAGGGACACACAAAAACGTTGAGCAAAACCTCTCAGCCTTGCATGCACCCACAGGTGCGGTGACACCATTTTTCTCTCTTACAGAACACACGCTCCAGATTCTGAGACAAACAAGCAGTATTGATCCTTAAGAGGATTTTCTACAGTTCATCAAGCCAGAGACCTGTGTCTTTATTGAGTATCTGCCTGACAAGCATGAAAGAGACATTTTGAGCCACCACAGCAGATCGTGAATGACCCAGAAAAGTTTCATAATTCAGAAAATGTGTGGAAAACCGATTCCACCTCAGCCAGACTGAGCTTGATAACTCAACATCTCCATTATAGAGACAAACCGCCAGTACCGGTTAACTTAATACAAATAAGGAAGTGTTTTTAGCAGCTGGTAATATACGGTCATATGCAGAGCACTGACAGGCGGAATTTACGTCTTAGGCATGCTGGAAAGATTAACTTGAAATTGGAGGTCTCGTGATTGTGGTGGATGCAGATGTCACGCTTCGCAATTGGCTAGACTAATACCGCTGTGTCGCTTTCTGAATTTATAACCCATGCTGGAAATGTTGAATATTTTTTAATGATTTCATTTGAGAGTTCTCACCATTCGGCCCTAAATTGAGGCTATCAATTTACCAGCAAACCCCCTGTTACTAGAGCCCCCATCAGCTACATCTGTGGTATTGCAATGCAGTACACGCTTCCGTGATCCTGCATACTTGTTTGATGAATTTAACACAGCTGAACTGACTCTCATCTGCATCCTCATTAGCGTTTGTCGGCAACAGTTGCTGTGAATGGGGGAAGCTATGTTTAAAAACTATGCGCTAATTGACTACAATTAATTGCGGCTGACTAGGCGGCGTCTGCAGAATGTGGAAAAGGTGAGCGAGCGTCAATAGGCAACAGTGTTTTAGCAGCGGACCGTTTCTCTTAACATTCGGCTCCTGGGGCGGCTCATATCCTGAGCTCACCCCCAGCTCAACAGCCCTCGTTATTTCAAACAGTCCCTTCTATTTAGTCTCATGTTAATCATCGTCAGACATTGTGGACTGTAGCGTGCACAATTATGTTGGAATTAGAAACCCTGAACCGGTGCCAGGAAGCCTTTCACCTTATTGCAGTGCTATAGGCCATGAGCAGCTCTCTCTTATTGAAAATTATAGAAGAGTTAATTGAGAACACATGCAGACGTACATAAACCTGCCAGCTGTATATTGATCTGAGAGTTTGGCTTTTAAAGTGTAAGCTAAGAAGTCATAAATGTCTTCACTACTATCTTTCTGTAAACACTCTGTTCAGAACCAGACGTGTTTAAAAAGTTTGCAGATTTTGTTTTGGAAGCTTTTTATGGTTTGTGCCGATTTAGCTGGTCTTTCTCGTGAAGTTTGTTGACAGAGGTAGGCTTGCTAGTTTAAAGGACAGCTCACCCAACAATGAAAATTCTGTCATCATTTACTCACCCTCATGTCGTTCCAAGCTTGTATGACTTTTTTCTTCTATGTAACAGGGAACTTTTCGTTTCAATACAGTGAAAGTCAATGGGGTCTAATGTTGTTTTGGAATTCAAAGGTTTTCATTAAATGGAGGTTTGAGGGTGAGAAAATGATGACAGAATTTTTATTGTTGCGTGAACGATCCCTTCAAGGTAACCAGCAGAAATAACTTAAAGTGACCTGTATGACTTATTTCTTCCAAAGAAAACAAAATATGAATTTTAGCCTGCTGTTGTTTTCCATATATTGTTTTCCAGTGAATGAGGACGTTCCTAAATTATGAAAAAAGCATCATAAAAGTGGTTCACATGACTCTTGCTATATTCCAAGTCATCTTTGTGTGAAGAGTATACCAAAATTTAAATCATTATTGACTAAAAAGATTTAATGAAAGAAGTAACCATGTAGAATTCATGAATTAATTGTTCTTTTTTAGTCTGATCTTTTCAAATGAAGTGATCATCTTGCACATGAACTGGACTGAATTGCTTCTCAAGTTCCACTCACAGTGGTTTAAGGCTCACTGAATAACAACTTCAATTTCAGATTTTTTCTATGGACACCATCATGCGTACCAGCATCTAAAACGCAACATTAAAATGGTAACCAAAAATGCTTGTCTTTTCAACATGGTTAACACAAAGCAGTGCTAAGAGTGAGTACAGCAAAAGATGGGTGACATGTCGAGAACCAGAGAGAGAGAGAGGATTGGCAGACAGAGAATAGCCTACAGTGTTTCTGCAGAGAAGGGAAAGTGTGTGTATAAGAGAGATAGAGAGCAAGAGCAAAGGGAAGAGAAGACAGAGATAGAAAGAGAAAAGATAATGAGTAAAGTCAGTGAACCATAAGCCACTGATACACACATACACACACAAATGCACACACTCGCATGTAAGGCCTCGTGCTAACATGAAACACTACACACACACACAGCAGAGCAGCATCTAACGTAGTGCAGAAACTACTGCATGAATAAGTGTTTGTTACATAAGCTGATAAGGACTTATTTTTACCACACTAAACTGTTTCACCCCGCGCTAGAAGATCAGGTAATTAATAAACCTTGAGAAGGTTGCTTATTTGCTAGGAGAAAATCCATATTCCACCTGAGGTTTTTAATGACACGATCTCAACAAGAAACCAAACCCTGCTAGCATTTCATTAGCTGCCTCTCTGCTTACAGGTTGAAAAGGGGAGAGAGACTGAGAGCAATAGAGTGATACAGGGAATAAAAGAATAAGGGTACATCCCCGGAGACAGGCAGCCAGCAGAAGATGAAAGGACATGGCATAGAGAGAGAGAGACAGAGAGAGAGGCAGAGAGACAGAGAGATGAGCGGGAGAAGATGTGCACAGAGATGGAGAGCGATAAGCAACAAACATCAAACTGCTAGTGAATAGACCTGAGGAAAAAAGAGGCAAAGGCAAGGCAGTTAGTCCCTGGGCTCTGACTCTTTTAGCACTTGGCCTATTGCCTTCCGTAGACCTACTCTAACTAGACTGCTCCACCGCCATTGTTCGCCTGTAATTGGAGCTTCCAGCTCAAGACGTGCTTGCTGCGCCTCAGCCTGACAGTCCGGCTGCCTTCCATTAAGCTTTAATAAGTGAATGGGGAAAAAGGGGGTTTCTGTCACCCCGTCGGGAATGACGAAAAGAAAGAAACTGTGCCTGAGACTATCTCTCCCCCTTCGTCCACTCTCGTCTGTGTGTTTTGTTTCCTCTCACGACAAAGCAAAGTGACTACAAAGACAACATCTATAATGGCCCAAATCTATTCATTGCATGCATGCACCATCTTCTTACTGTAAAAAAAAGGATGGACACATTGCAGGCGAGAGGGGAGAAAGAATGAGAGGTGGCCCTCCAGACAGGCGGATGCTTTAATACGTCTCTTTCATTATGGAGAAAGGCCTGTGTGGTTTGAGTAATATCTATCTGAGGCACAATCAGGGCTGCGCCCAGGAAAAAGCGACTCACGTATATACAAAGAGCGTTTGATGTGTGTTATAGTACTGCTTGCAAACGAAATTTTGTTTTTAGAGAGTCAGGCTCTCTGTGAGTTCTTCATGACCTCAGCTTCGCTTCCAACAGAGAAGGTTTACGACAAGGTTAAAGGGATAGTTCACCCAAAAATGAAAATTATCCCATAATTTACTCACCCTCAAGCCATCCTAGGTGTATATGACATTCTTTTTTCAGACTAATACAATCGGAGTTATATTAAAAAATGTCCTGGCTAATCCAAGCGTTACAATGGCAGCCCAAAATTTGAAGCCCAAAAAGAAAAATAATCCGGTACGCCAGAAGCTAGATTTTACTTTATTACATATTAAATATGGATATTTTTCTTACAAAAAAAACATTGATTCACATTTCAGAAGGCCTTTATAAACCCCCCTAACCCCACTCATTTTTTTGTAATGAGTAATATTACTGAGTAATATTAATTAACACCATATACTTACTATAGAGTTACTGTTAGGGTTTGGTTTAGGTACTTTTAATTAAAAGAAGTAACAATTTAAAATTTTAATTTACTGTTATTACTATAGCAAGTGCATGTAGTAATGTGTAACTACGTCACCTTAAACTATTCCCGAGACAATCGTCAGCGTCTCGTCACGATCAGTTATGCCAAGAAGAATCTGCGTTATATGATAGTGTTATTAAATGCTTTTAATAGTTGGTTCACAATACCTAGTGGATTAATGTTTGATGACTTGTACCTTATAGTAATGTTACTGGTACATTTGAATGTTTGTTCTTTTCTACTCACAAAGTGTGTCGCACAGAGAAGTCTTCAAGCAATCAAACATAACTTAATCTTCTACCCCGTTGCCTTATGCCACCGAAAGTAAACACTGCAATGCATGAACATAAACAACCTAGAAAATAGCATCATCCCAGCATCCCACCCAGCACACCACATCCTTTCAGGATCCCGTTCCTGATGCGTGATGGGGCCCTCGTGAATGACAAGTGGGTTGCAACAGCATAAACAAGAACTGTTTTAGGCAGTGGTTCGTGACGTTAACCGCCCCATGCCAACTATGTTTATCCAACTTCTAGCAGCAATGCAGCCACACACCGGCAATGGCAGCCAAAAAGTTAATAGTTTACTGCCCTTTAGACAGCAGTTAGCATGCTGGGAAAAGATACACACACCTGGTATCTGTCTGCGATAGAATAAATATAATGCCCCCACACCACAAACAAAATAGACAGAGAGCGGTAGCAGGGCAAAGACAGAGGTAAACACAAATGGAGGGAGGGAAGCGAGAGAGAGACTGTGCAAGAGAAAGAGAGAGAAAAGGACAAAGGGAAAAACAGACACTGACTCAGCATCCACATGAATGCATTGATTGATTTGAGGTGTCAATTCGGTAATGTGGTCTGTCCCTCCAAAATGAATACTGTGAAGTAAACATGTATATCACCAGGAAATTGATAGGCACTCTGTCACATCATCTCCCAGAGAAATGACCAACATAGTATTTTGTACAGTTCCTTTCCCTGGTGCCCAACTGCGGCTAATGTATTTTTTGACTCTTAGTACACACAAACACCCACATTGAGGCAGCCATTACGAGCTGATTATCGTAGCAACATTTTTATTGATTGTGCCTCCTCTCTTCTCATTTTATTTGAGTTCTTAAACAAACAGCTGTAAGTGCTAATTAAGGCTGTTTATTTTCACCAATGTGAAATGCTTACCATTTGTCTCAATTGTGGTAAATTTGCCAGTTAAATTCATTTGTTTCAAGAGCGTTTAATCTATTAAGCCATTTTATGATATTGGTTCTTATTGTTGTGAGTGATTGAATGAACTCTCTAGTTTTATTGAGTTTCCTCAAATTAATAATGTTTGGGTAGTTGAACAAAAACATTCCATGAAGCGTATTTTTTCAACAACAATTATTTCTATTTTGCACCCTTATATAATTTTACAATTTAGCAAAGAAATGTTGGCTCGTGTGCTGATCTCACTTGAAACATAGGTTAAGTACAGTGTTATCAATAAAAGTCCTTGGTGTTTTAGCTCCAAAAGACCTCACCGACGTTTTCCTAATTGATCTGCTGCAGCAGAATTTTTTATGCTGTCCTGTTTTCTCATCATCAATAATTAATTAGTGCTCTTCTGAGAACTTAAGTCTTCTGTCTTTTCAAAGTGAATGGCATCCACTTCTCTCATCCTTCTTTACTCCATGTGTGTGTCTGTCAGATCTATCACACCCAGGGCGCTTTTTAATTAATAAAAGTTTTAAAAATTGTCGGAATTATTCAGATGTTTTTGAAAGTTAATGTTCCAAAACACATAATTGATGATAGATGCATTCAATCAGGAAGACAGTTATTACAGCAGTTAAAATCAGCATCCACTTTCGGTAGTAATGAGTGCAATTAGTCTGCTGTTTTCCTTCATTCGTGCATTCTTCGACCTGATAGAAGAAAAAAAAAGGTAACTTAAATGTTGTGAATCTTTGTTAGTTATGAATGTTTAATGCTTACTTCTGTTATTCTTTCCATGTGTTTAGGTCTTCTGCAGGAGAGTTTCATCGAGGAACCAGATGGCTTGGTGTCTGTGAACCTGCTGGTCATATCTGCAGTTTCAGCTTTTGCCACAGGGGCGGCGCTGTCAGGTCTGATGGTGTGTTGGATAATGAGCCTCAAGCACCGCCAGCGTTCCAGAACCAGTGGATCTGGTTTGGGGAGTCGTCGCAAAAGTGACAAGGAGCAAAGCATGCTAGGACACGGTCGCAGCGGTTCCGTGATCAGCGTGACGCGTATCAGCGGCAGCGAACGACCCCGCTCGCAGGTTGAAAATCTATTCACCAACGGCTGGCCAAAATCTGGAGATATCGACCCAGGACTTCCCACTCCAGAACAGACACCTCTGCAGCAGAAACGTCCCACTCCAAACGTTCATCTCACAGACTGCGATTGGGACCAGAGCCATAATTTCCTGGCCCAGACTGGGACACCCTGCCCGGCGAACTCTGCAGTCATTTACCTGAGCTCCAAATACTTGCAGGGTGGGAGGCAGGAGGGATCGGGCGATGTTCCCCCACATTCGGAGCGCCAGCGGTACCTTATCCTCTCCCATCCTGCGAATCAGCGGGAGCAGGGCGGGCAACCATCCGCCCCGCCTACCCGCAACTCAGCCGGTGAATACAACTATCCGGCGACACCTCAAGACTCCCCTGACCGCAGGAGGGTGGTGTCGGCTCCTACCACGCAGCCGGACTATGGCGAACATCTGCGATGGTCCCGCGACGGACTCAACTTCAATAGCAACAATGCGACTCCTTCTGGCCACCACCCATATCCGATACAGCCGCGTACTAATGCAGCATTAATACGGCCAGGTCACCACACTCAGCGGGGGCTCAATGAGCTACAGGACTACAGCCACCTGCTGGTGAAAAGTGTAAGTGAGCGCAACCCTAATGGCCAATGAGTGGCCCAGGCCCGTTCACACCCTTCAGAGTCCCATCACCCCCAAGACTCAGACTCCTTCTGTAATCCTGCCCTTCCTGTCCTCTCTCACTGCCATCCAGTGTCTTTCAAGTCCCCCACCAGTGGCTGAGCTCTAGAACAACCGAGAGTGAGAGAATAAGAGCGTTAATGGTTGATGGTGTTAAAGCTGCTGTCCTCCCCAGCCTGAGGGTTGACGCCACTTAGCACGTTAGCAGCTTCTATCACGCCCTGTCTAATGAAACAGAAGGATCGCTTGGGAATAACGGATTTGTTGGGTGATGGGAGGTGAAATACATAATCATAATCCTGCGAATGGGTACGTTGACTGTTTAGCACACCGAATCGGTCGCGGATTGTCTCTCTGTAATCTCATGCCCTGTAAACCATTCAATGGAAGTGATCCGTTTCGTTTTCACCTCTTTCTTGCTTTAAGTTTGAGCCTATGGATGCTTCTTTTGTGCGTCTTGGGCCTTTGCAGACAAGTTCAAACTTCCTTTTGTCCAGAACGCAAAATTCACTGGAGTTTCGTATGTGAACTGATGTCAAATGACTGACGACCCCTCCCTCCCTCCCTTACCTATTAAGTGTCAGGAAGCAATCAAGAAAACTGCCATGTGACTTTATCTAAAGACCTGTGTGCTGGAATATCAGATGTAAATGGGTGATGGAGAAGAGCGTTCGCCAAAAATCCTGGATTAATCTACCCATGCTTTCTGGACGGAGCAGGGAAGCACTGTGGAAATTACTTTATATTGCATACAGGGGCATATGTTGGGTGGACCCATTTATTTTGTGGTTTATCTTCAAAACCTAGAATTTTGTGTGTTTTTTTTTAATCTCCTGCCCATGTTAGAACTAGAGCAGAGCTTTTGCAACACTTTCTCTTTATTTCACTCGGCCTGGCTTCGTTTTCTCTGCAGTCCATTGAGTCGAATGTGAGCTCGGTTGTCTGGGCCGGGCCGGGCCGCTAGGGAGCTGCATTCAGAGTGTCTCACTGACACTGGGTCTCTTTGTGCGGCCCAGCCAGAGAAGACCATCCCAACAACAAATAGCCGTTAAGAGTCATGGCCTAGCCATCAGCCAAGCCCAGGAGAATGTCAATGAGGAGCCAGACAGATCGGACCCCACTGGGTCCCCCCTCACTGCCAGCCTTCACAAGCCACACAGAATCAGATGAATACAATGTTACATTTAGATGAAGTGCAAAAAAAATCGAACCCATTGGGCTCCCAATGGCACCGTGCCCACTTCAGCCATTGTTCAGTTTCCTCTGGCTCTCTTTGGATTGCTGTTTGTTTGTTTCAGGGTTGTAAACCCCACGAGAGGCATGAAAGAAATAGTGTACTATTCAATTCATTCACCTCTCAGTGAACGACGTTATCTCTGCTTTTTTCCTGCGGGGCATCAGTAATTCAACTAGCATTACCTGAGTGTGTTCACTAGAGGGCAGTAATGCACATTACAGGATTTTCCTAATCCGTACTCAATGGACCCTTTTCACAGTGTGAGATGAGTAACATTTAACATCATAAACCAAATTTTATTTAAAAGTTTTTTTGTTCAGACATTTAAAGTGGTTTAAAAGTGGCAGAAAAGACATTTATAAAGGTTACAAAAAATATTTCAAATAAATGCTGTTCTTTTAAACTTTCTATTCACCAAAGAATCTTGAAAAAACTGTATCGTGGTTTCCAGAAAAATATCAACCAGCACAACTGTTTTCAACATTAATAATAAGAAATGTTTCTTGAGCACCAAATCTGTTGTTAGAATTATTTCAAAAGGATCGCGTGACACTGAAGCCTGGAGTAATGATGCTGAAAACTTGCCATCATAGGAATAAATTGCATTTTTAAATGAAAACACTTATTTTAAAAGCTAATAATATTTCACAATATTGTTTTTACTGTATTTTTATAAAATAAATGAAGCCTAAGATATTAAAACTTATTAAAAAACATCAGTGCATTACACTACACTTTGTTATATTTACCTGGCATCAAACCCTGTTGCAATGACGTTTCAAATACGTCATTTGAGGAGGTGAGGGTAAATCTGACATCTTTCTGACTGCTGTTATCCATCCCTTTTTCTTTTAGAAAGTCGTGTAAATGTAATGTTGATTCCCTAAACTGTTGAAACATGGTAATGCAAAAAGTAACATTTGCTATGGTCTCGCATGTACTTCTCTAGAAGGCTACCCTGCTGTTGTTTATGTCCTGAACCCCAAAATGTGAAAATGGTCCATGAGTGAGTTTGACATGAAATGTTTTATGGTCCTATAATCAATAATACTTCAGCACTAAGTGTATGTAGGTTTAAAAACAGGCCGTGTTCCAAATGAAAAGTCTGGTGAGGTGATGATAGAGAGAGAATTTAAAGGCACAGGGTAGGAGTGCGTTCTTTCAAATGTGGATGGATGAAACCGCTGAAGCTGAACATTAAAGCCATTAATGAAGTGTATAATTTATGGTTTTTAAGTGCCAATGCATGACTGAGTTCAAAACTGTATAATTATTTTACACAATCAACATTATTGATGCGTTTTTTTAATTGATGCTGTCACCCAGCTCTGTTCGTTTTCAACTGTTCTACCCTCACGC
The DNA here is from genome assembly GCA_023029165.1 of Gobiocypris rarus. Taxonomy (NCBI): domain Eukaryota; kingdom Metazoa; phylum Chordata; class Actinopteri; order Cypriniformes; family Gobionidae; genus Gobiocypris; species Gobiocypris rarus. Next base: position 11,966,863 of record CM040928.1, on the reverse strand, counting down.
AGACTACATGCTGAAAAAAGGTCTGCCCACCCATGCATGCACTCACCCTGCTTCCCTCCCTCCGGATTTTCACTCTGTTGCAACATTAGGCGAAACATGCATGATTATGCTAAGTCTATCTTGGCTCGATAAGGCCTAGAAATGATTGTGAGAGACGTGCAGAAATGCAGGCACCCACTTGCTTACTCACAGCCAGATTTTACAAAGCAATCTCCTGAGATGTGGGCAGCAAAACTCAAGCAGCGAATCATCTTCCCGACCGCATCCCATATTAACTAACATTCCCCGGAACAAACCAGAAACTAGCGGCAAGCGCAGGTCAAACTTATTGTGTAACCCTGTACGAAACTGCTAAACACCGTCTGGGTTCATTCGCACAAGATTCTGAGGCGGTGAAATGAAGTTAATTTGCTGTGAGCTCTATAAAATGCGTTCCCGGGAAAAGAAAATATATGAGGGTTGTTTCACTGTTTCCTATGTCGTAATTCTCTCAAGCAAGAAATGGAGTCGGCCGTAAATACTCCGCTATGGTTTTGCTTGGACAGAAATATATCTAGCTATGTTTTAGAAAGCTCCCTACTCTCAATTTTCCAATTAAAATGCTGCCTATGAACAGTGAAGACAGTGCGCTCCAGGCTTTCTCATTGTCTGGGCTGGGGTTTTTTTCTCTGCGTTGTCTTTTAAAGCCCTGAGATTTTTTTTTTTTTTTTTGACAGCCCCCCAGCCACAAACTGCCACAGCTAATGGGCCACCCGACGAAATGTGCAAACACAAAGAAATAAATGGTTTGCTTGGAAATGACATGCTTTCAGTTTGCAAAACCTGACATCTGACAAGCACAAACAGAGTTTGAATTTTTTTGTAAAGTTGTAGAGAATATATTAGCCAGTACTGATATCTTCATTTTTATATTTGTTTATTTGTTTGTTTTGTGGTAATGTTTTAGGTTGGTTTATTGAGTTCATGAAAGTGATTTGATTTGCATTCTGGTGTGTGAATTTTTTCAACAATGACAATGATTATTCTGCGACTGTGACCTGAATTTCAGTGTTTGATCCTGGTTCATGAACTGTGCAAAGCTTTTTCTTAACAAAAAAAATGGATGGGAGATGTTTCTCCTGAAAGAGAAGAAGAAAAACACTTTTGCAAAAGAGCCAAGTCTTCTGTTAACTGTGATGGACTTTGATTCGTCTCACACCGGAGGCTGTTCGTGTTACTGGGTCCATTGTCATTAAATGACAAGTCGTGTCCCATTCAGTGTACATAATGATTTCAGTGCTTAAATGTAATTTAAGTGAACTATCTGCATGAACACAGCCTCGGTCTGGGGTACACAGAGGTAGTGTGTACTTCAACATGACACACTACTGTGTGCCCTAATATTGTCCACCAATCAGACAGTCACGTGCATGCTTTCCAAATCAAAAACAGCAAATTGCGCGCGCACACACACACACACACACACACACAAGATCACTCTCACAAACACATGGACAGTGGAGCTCAGAAGTCTGTGGTTTTTTTTTATTACAAATTATATTAGCAGCATAATTTAATTGAAAACATAAATTGAAAATTGAATGTCAGTATTTATGTTGTTCGTCTTTTGCTTTTAATGACAGCAGCTCTCAAGCTACATGTAGTTTGTGTTCTCCAGCATGATTCGAGATTATCCAAAGAACATCTTTTAAATCTCAAATTTTCAATGTGGTCTTAGACTTTTGGACTCCACTGTACTTAAACACATATGCGTACACATTTCTGCATTTGAAAACTCGTTGTCCTCAGTTCTGGCTGTCATTGAGCATGGAGACTGTGCTCTGTTATCATTTCCTGTTCTAATAAACCATCAAGAACCTAACTGGTGTTTCCTCTTTTTTCCCCCTACATTTCTGGTGCACTGCATTTTAATCTTTTTTTTTTTTTTTTTTTATGTATTATTACATGTAGTACTTTGAACAAATACTTAAGCATGTCAATGAGTCATGCAAAAAAAATAAGGGATTAATTTAAACTATACAGATCTATACACCTATCAGTCATAATGTTATGCCTGATCGGATAGTCTAGCAGTGGTCTCCAACCCTGGTCTTGGAGTAGGCCTACCCCCAACTCTGCTCATTTTGTATGTCTCCCTAATAAAACACACCTAATTCAACTCATCAGCTCATTAGTAAAAACCTCAAACCTCTTGTGTCAGATAAGAGAGACTTCCAAAATATGTACTGTTTGGGGGTACTCCAGGACCAGAGTTGGGAGCCATTGGTGCTCTGTAGTCTCAAATGTAGGCCTACTTCATCATAACAGTGTAATTTGAATTTACTCCTCATCTGTCGACATAATGCTGACAGATCCACATCGCTATGATCAGATGCTTTCTTAACTGCTGCTTTCTCACCGTTGTATTTATTTTGTTATTGAGAGGAAAGCATACATCACTTTACATATTCATCTAAACGTCGCTCTCAACAGCATGACGCGTCAGATGTTCGTTAACATTAAATCGCTACAAAGATATTTCCAACTTCTTTTTACTTATAACGAACGGAAAATAATTTTGCCTTCGAGTATATCACGTGTGCACGAGTGTGAGCACAAGCAATAAGTTACAGGCTGCAGTTCACTTAACGGCCACCAGTGTCTATAAATAACAAGGGTTTCTGAATTTTATATAGCCACATTTATTAAGCAAATGCTCTAAAAGACCAAAATCACTGGAAAACTCAGGAAGAAGGTACTATGGGCTTTGTTTACAGCCCAAAACCAAAGCGGTTTGGTTGTCCTTAAAGGTGCAGTAGCCTAAGCAATTATCAGACTGATCTCATGAAATGGCGTATGTATGACACGCCACTTCGTATGCCATTTTGGCGTGCTATCAAGACGCTTAATCGCTTTTTAGCGTGTTTATCAACGTCGTTTCATTCTATCCCCCTACACTGCCCCTACCCCTAAACCTACCCATCACTAGAAACATTTAGCATTTTTACATTTTCAAAAAAACTAACATAATTAGTATGTTTATTAATCCGTTTACATTGTGGACACACACACACACACATAATGGTTCGTTTCGGCTTAGACATACACGCGGAATCACACGGCGTACACATACACGCGGAGATGATGGTTCGTTTCGGTGTACACATACACGCGGAATCACACGCCGTATACATATACACGGATAGCTCAAAATGCGTACAGATAACACGCCATTTTTGGCTTTAGAAAGTGCTATGTATGTTTACGCAAAGTCATGATGTCATGTTGCAATTATTGAGAATCAGTGTTGAACACTGTTGATATTTGAAATAATTTCAAAAAAATGTATATCAAGTCATTGTTTGCTAATTTTATTGTCAAAAAAAAATAAATAATAAAATTAAAAACATTATGCCTACTATTTTTGAGCTTACAGGACTTTTTTTCATAAATTGTGTAGGCCCATGGGTGTCGGAAGCAAAAAAAAATGTGGGTGGGTCCTCTCTGAAAATTTTTACTGGAGTAGATGCCGGTTATTAATATACTGCATTGTTTACTAAACATCTGGTTAAGAAAGACCAAATTACAGAAATCGCTGAATTATAGAGCGACAGTGGTGTAAGGGTAAGACGCAAAGCATTGAGTTTTGACGCAAATCTATTCGAATCCGCCTTTTGCCAAACTCGCTCTTCTCCCTTTTCCCATCACATATCAGATCGGAAAGGAATTTATTTTCAATAAAAATTAAGAACATAATCAAAAAGTGGATATAAAGTGTCTAACATGTCTGTTTACTTTTAATATTAAACACGCTGAATAAGAGACCAAAAAAAAATGTGAGTGGGTCCAATATCAGTCGTCGTAAAAAGTGGGTGGTCTTGTCCCACCCACAAACAATGGTTCGGACGCCCATGTGTAAAAGGCCTATACTCAAAGTCAAAGCTGGTTGCTTCCGGTTTTTGAATTTCAGTTGTTCCGATTATTATATTCATTTGTATTATAAAACACAGTATGTTCTGTGATCCATACTCATCATCTCAGTGGTTCTTTATAGCAGCTTGTGGTCTCACACGCAGGATAATTTATGGTCTACAGGTGAGCATGATTGTAGACATGAGCTTGAAGAAATGCCAACAGATCTTGTAATGAATCTGAGCCACAACTTCTCCATTTCATTTTGTTTTCCAGCCCTGAAGGTCTCTGAATATTTATTTCTGCCTGTTTATTGCCAGACAAATTCATGTACGCTCATCCATGTTTGACATGGGAGTGGAATTTTAACAAGCTCACCTGGAGCCTCGAGTAAAAACGGAAGGTCAGTAAACAACACCAACAAAAGGATTTATAACAAAGGCAATGTGTTTGGGATTAAACCACTGCTCACGTAGCAGACTCACACAAGCAGCTACATATCGTCATGTTAAAATAGCATAGTGAATAGCAAAAAATTATGTTGATGTAGAATAAATATATTGATATTACATATTTGATATGAAAAGTGCTCATATTACATGCATAATATCAATTGATTTATATTTACTGTAGCTGTATCTTATTACGTGCATCCTGTTCTCTTGCTGCATGTACAACAGATATCCACACGGGGGCAGTGTTATACATCTCACAGCTATAACAGCTCAACAGACTGAGACCACATTATCTCAATTCAAATTCTTATTGAAACGTGAAACAAAGAAACACAATGATATTTAAGATTATTACCGAATAGTAAATATGTCACGTTTTCATATGATTGTGTTATAGGCTATTGCTTTTAGGTTCAACGAGATTTTGCTTGTGGTCACCAATTTTGAGGTGCCTTTAATAATACATAGTGATCAACAGAATTGCTGCTAATGTTATTGTGTATATGTCATAGTGTATTTAAAAGCATCTCGTCAATCACGACATACACCGATCAGGCATAACATTATGACCAATGACAGTTGAAGTGAATAACACTGACTAAAAGCAATGTGTTTGAAGCAGGAAAAAATGGGCAAGCATAAAGATTTCAGTGAGTTTGAGAAGGGCCAAATTGTGTTGGCTAGACAACTGGATCAGAGAAAGAAGTTAATGCTGGTTCTGATAGAAAGTTTTCAGAATACATGCCCATGCTGACCCCTATCCACCACCAAAAGAGCCAAAAGTGGGTACGTGAGCATCAGAACTGGACCACAAAGCAATGGAAGAAGGTCTGATCTGATGAATCACATTTTCTTTTACCTCACGTGGATGGCTGGGTGCGTGTGCATCGCCTACCTGGGGAACACATGGCACCAGGATGGGAAGAAGGCAAGCCAGTGGAGGCAGTGGGATGCTTTGGGCAATGTTCTGCTGGGAAACCTTAGGTCCTGCCATCCATGTGGATGTTAATTTGACACGTACCACCTACCTAAGCATTGTTACAGACAATGTACACCCTTTCATGGAAACTGTATTCCTGGCTGTGGCCTCTTTCAGCAGAATAATGCACCCTGCCACAAAGCAAAAATGGTTCAGGAATGGTTTGAGGAGCACAACAACGAGTTAGAGTTGTTGACTTGTCCTCCATATTCCCCAGATATCAGTCCAATCGAGCATCTGTGGGTTGTGCTGAAAAAACAATTCCGATCCATGGAGGCCCCACCTCGCAACTTACAGGACTTAAAGGATCTGCTGCTAATATCTTGGTCCCAGATACCACAGCACACCTTCAGGGGTCTAGTGTAGTCCATGCCTCGACGAATCAGGGTTGTTTTGGCAGCAAAAGGGGGACCAACACAATATTAGGCCTGATCGGTAAATGTGCTTACATGGTAGGCAGAGACCTCAAAATCGATCCAGCCTTGATTATACCCATAGACTATACCCAGTGAATAATAGATGATTGTTGTAAACTGGGTTAAATGTTGATAGAAGCTAACCTAGTTTGGAGCAGTGTTCTCTCTTGCGTCCATCCTTTCTGTTCTCCAGTGGTTCAAACGGTTTTATTTTGGATGATCTAATGCCTTTGAATAGCTGTGGGAAAACAAAGAAAATATGAAATGGCTTATAGTTACAACAAAAGATTACTATCTGTCATCCCAGCTAATGTTCTGGCAAGGTTCTCTCAAATGTATAAACATGTTCTTCCAGTAATATCAATAAAACATTAGTTAAAAGTTGCCTGGTCTTTAATACTGTTCTCAAAAAGTATAGGCCTAAGCCAATCACAAAACATTATTACATGGTTCATGGGATAATAATTTAGTATAATGTCACTAATTGTTTCAGCATGTTCAGTGAGTTTGCAAACTGATAAAATGTAATGTTCCCTTAACGTTTGTGGAACCAAGAAAAATCTTTAGAAGTTTTCAACATTCAGAGAACATTCAGAAATAACATTTTTATAAATAAAAATGGGAATGTTAATAAAACATTCTTAGAATATAATCGGCTAGCTAAGCAGGGTTAATGAACATGATACATTTAAGTACACTATATGGCTAAAAAAAGGGATAATATATATATATCATGTGTAGGCCCTATATGTAAGTAAATAAATTGTATGTATTAACTAAACTATTATAGCTTATATATTTTAATAACTAATGGTCAAAGTATAAATATGGGCATGTTCTCAATTTCAAAATTGTGTTGCTATAACAACAGTTTGCTAATATTCTGTTCAGGCACATGTTGATTTGTAAACAGGAGAGCTCATTATTTCATATAGCTCATTGAGCTAGACAGTAGAGAACACTATATGTTCATATTATCAAGAAACACAGCCCCCATGAGTAAATCATCCAATTCAGTGCCGTCCGAGGGCAATAATCTGTAATCAAACGAAAGCAAATAAATGCCATGCACAAAAACACATATTATTTGTGTATTGAGCTCCTGAAGTGCGACTAGCTCTAGTCTACACGTGATTTGATTTGTTTGTCATTATATGGACTACGTGATAGTCTCGTTGACATTTTAATGTGGTTATACAGAGGGTATTTACTTCAAATCCCAAAATCAAAAACAGTCAATGACTTTGTCAGATAATTACATGTTACACTGTAGAACGCCCACTTTTGTGTGTTGAGCATTAGAGTAGATGGTCACTGGAAGGCAGTGTGTTGTCATGGATACAGAGGTCAAGGGGCAGTCTATTACAGAGATGAGAGTGAATTGTGATGATAGTATATTTACACATACACTCTTCACATAAAACATGGAGCTCATTTATTTGAAAAGTTATCTCTTTGTCCAAGAAGCATACTTGAAATTCTCAAGCACACACACTTAAACAAGCATTCATTGTGTCAGTAGCAGATTAGCTAGTGTGGCGCTTCAATAGGAGGTCACAGAAAGCATTCGGATTGGTTGGTTTATCTTTTACCAAAATAAGTGTTGTGTTGTGTTGTTGTGTTATGTTGTGTTGTGTGTTGTATTATGTGTTGTGATGTGCTATTTGCTGTGCTGTTACGATTTACTGTTTAATTTAAGTCAAGCTCCTTATTTGTGTCCGTATCTTTTATATAAGGGAGATATCCATTACTCGCTGGGCTCTAAAAACACTCTTAAACACTAATAAGACAAATGGAGATTGACTTCATTTAATCAGTAAACCTCTGGTGAGTTGTGAGATTGTCTCAATTTCACTTAATTTAACATTAATCATTTAAATCTCACTTTATCATATCACCAGCTTAAAAGATTTCAACACATTACTCCCCCCCCCCAAAAAAAATCCTGAAGTATTTAATCTAAGGTATTATGAAATGTCACAGCTAATGAATTATTGAGACTCCCTCTGTGACAGCAGAGCAGGTTCACTCTCAGATGTTGGTGAGGTTCCAGTTGGGGTCTCTTTATCCTCCTTATTTTATGCGGTAGATGAGGTTCTGCCAGATGTGGGCCAGACGACTTTCAGGATTTGCTGTTTTGGCTGTAGTTATATAAAAAGTCAGATCATCAGCCTCAGGTTCCACCTGTAGTGTTAATACACAACCGCAATGTATCGTCTGCATTTGGTGAATGACATGTATTGTCAAACTCTTTGTAGCTCATCAGGGTCATGGCCCATGGGATCAATTCCCAGGGAACACCTATTATAATCAAATGTATGACTCACTTGCAAGTTGCATTGTAAACAAATGTCTGATTAATTAATAAAAATGGGAATTTATTGGCTTGGTAAAATTACTCATGTAGCTATATGAAAGTCATTACACGGTGCGAGGAAATATTGCAAAACATATTAATCATTTCAGAAAACTCTATCCGCAAATGTGAAATGAAAAACGAACCCAGTGGCCTCTAGCAAATTAATATGATCTCATAAAAAACAAGAGCAAGGACACAAAAGCTTTTGTTTGGATATAAATTTGATCATGAAAAAGAGTCTATTAACATATTGTTTGCATCTGTGATGTTGTTTACTGCATTATGTTACATGCAAAACAAGGTGTGTCTCCTGCTCACGTACAACCTGAAGGGAGTTGAGAAGTTTCTTTGTTTATTTTGCCACCCTCCCGATCTTCTCTGACCCAAAACTGAGTCTCTCATTTCTGATATTGACTTGATCAGTAGCGCAAGTGGGCATCATGGCACCCGCTGGGCATGTAGGCCTGTAGAACAAGCAATGTTCCAATGATGTTCCAAAATATAATGTTCCAATTCTGTTTGCAAAATGAGATGGAATGTTCCCTTAATGTTTTCTCTTATATATTTCTTGGGTTGCTTTTATATATTTCTTGGTTTGCAATAACCAAGAAAAAAAAAAATTTAACCATTCAGAGAACATTTAGAATAGGAACATAGGAACGTTCTCAGAAAATATTTCTGTCAGCTGGGAATCCACAGAACATTTAAAGGCTGGAATACATGTGTTTGAATGATGGCTAATGCTAGTGTGATGCCTAGTGTTTGAAAATCTGTTCTAATTTTAAAAGTCATGTAGTGTATTTGAGAATTCACTTCTTCATCGCTCCTTTCAGATTTGAATGATCTGCCTTCTGTCACAGAGCTGTGAACAGTCAGTGTATTTCTGATCACAAGTCCTGATCACAAGACAATCACAAGGTTTTTCTAAGAAAACAGAGCTTGCTTTATCTCTGCTGCCCTCATTTTAAAAGTCTCCAGGTTTGACTACACTCACACGCCTAAACGCCTCCTGTGGAAATGGAACATTTATGTGAGAGTTTTCTCTTTCTTAAAACAAACACATTTTTCAAGTCGAAGATCATACACATGAGAATATGATTAGCGTGTTTACCAGGAATCTTCTATGTAGCCTTATTACAGTCCTAAAGAGAAATTCAAACCTATGTGACTTTTTTTCCTCTGTGTAATACAATGAAAAGTTTAGCAGAATGTTGACTCTTTTCCAGTAAATGTCAATAGGGGTAATGGGCAACCTCAAACGGGGGAATTCCAGAAAGCATGCTCTGAACCATGCTCCCAAGCAGGTTATGTTCCAGGGTTAGTTTACTTCAGATGTGTGTTATATAATTAATGTAGTTATATTAATATAACCAAATTTGTTATATAGTTACAGTTATATAATATACAATATTATATATTAATTCTAAAGCACTACTATAACAAGGTAAAGTTTAAATTAAATTCAAATATATGTATTATTTATTTTACTGTCATCTCACACATGGATCTGCATTCAATCAATTAGCATCAAACAAGCAATATAACAAATGAATAAAGATTACTTATTAAACGAAGAGATTGAAAAAATTATTGCACAGCAGCACAACCACCAAATAGGTGGCGACTGCACTAAGTAAGCTTTGTAAATCGCCATTAAACAAAAGAAGTAGAATGGCGCTCTTTCTTAGCATCTGTTTCCATATTGAATAATCGATTCGTCACTGTGTTGGGAATGTCTTGCGTGTTAACGAGGAACATACTCTGAGTTTTCTGAACTAATGCCGCGTTCCAGGCAACCCGTAAACTGTGTTTTTCCAACCTTCTCTACCCGTGACGGCCGTCAAACCCATGACTTCCCACCCGTGAACTTGTACTAGATCGATGTACTCCCAGTGAGGAGTTCTGACATAGCCCGCGAAACAACAATGGCAGCCCCTACGGATGTGGTGTTTATGGAATTCATACATTAAAAACCAGATCGTTTATTAAAATAAGGTATTGCTCTAACGTTATTTATCCGCAAATGTTATGCATTATCAGCAGCTTTTCTAGCATTAGATAGTTTTCAGTCCATTGAGTGCAAGAATAAACTAATACCAAATAAATTTCCAAATAGACAAATAACGTCAAATGAAAGGTATAGCAGCTTCTTCTGCATTTTTTCTCCTCCTTTTCCCTCAAATAAGCAAGGAGTAAGCCCTTTGGCGATAGAAATGATTGTAAATGAGCATAAACCTTGTACGGTCCGTTATGTTTTGTTTACATAGCTACCACAATTCCTGGCAGTTTGGCATGACTTTGCCTGAACGCTGCAAAGTCGTGAGTCGCGGTTTGAAGTCGTAACATTCAGGCTCAAAACCTGCCTGAACGCAACATTACTCCCGGACTCGTTTAGGAACCAGCGTACCTCAGGTTTGGGTTAATCAATTGAGAGTTCAAGGTATATGTGATGGTAAGTTAACCTTGCTTTCTGGAATACCCCTGATTACTGCCATGTTTTTATTTCCACAAAAATGTCATGGCCCCAGAATATTTTGTTGTATGAATATCTGACATGCAATATATCAAAATGAAAGAACAGAGCCTCTTCTTTAAAATAAAACTAAACAGTTTTATTCTAACATCATCCATTCATTTTTAATCAATACTTCAATTTGGGTAAGTTTCATTTAAAAAGTAGCGTTTTAAACAAAGCTGTTTTATCCAAAGACATACAACGTGCATAAGCAATGCTTAGTTTGTTTCCCTTCAGATTCTGTACTCTTTCAGAAGATACGTAATAGCGCCCTTCTGTAAACAGTGAAAACATGGAAAGCCGGAAAATTAAGTATATGGCAGTGAAAGAGTTAACATCTCTTTTTTTTTTTTAAAGGCACAATATGTAAGATTTTTGGATTATCTTATCTTATTTTTGGAAATCTTCTTATTTGGATAAAAGTTCTTAAAGTCCAAAAACCACTGAAATAATATTCTCTATTTTGTTGACTTGTGTACTTACATTGTCCCAAATGTTTCAAGAATGTTTAAATCCAGAGAAATAAGCCATTTTAACCAAGACATGGACCGTGCTCATGCGTCGCCTATCAGTATCATTATTCCCTCTTACCCACGATTTCCCGTTTTATGGAACCACGGAAACACCTAAGACGCTTTAATATATTATGTGTTTTATTAGACATGATGAGCAACTGTTTGGATACATTCATCGACAGGAAACTAATCATTGTTATATAGCTCAGAACAGTTATCTTTAAATCTAATTTTCTTGATTTAATGAGTACCATGTTTAACCATGCCTAATATCAATCTAGCTCACTGCATTGTGCAACAAGTGTCTCATAGTAGCCACCAAGCAAACGCACAGAGTATCATTATAACACATTTTAACACACTCAAATAATGTATTTACTATGATATAACAGCGGTTACCCCATATATCATGACCGGAAAAAGCGGAAATGCTGTGACATAAAAGCTCAGCGAAATCCAGGCATCATCAAGCTACGCTTTGTTTTGAATAAGCGACCTCTAGCTGCGAAAAAGAATATTATGGCTTTAAAGTCGCCATGAAATCAAAATAGACAATTCTCATTTTTATGGAATATTGCAGTGTTTATTATAAATGATTTATCCATGCACATCATTATTCATATTTTATTAATATTATTTTTAATACACGTAACCTTCGTAAGGGCGGGACAACCTATCACTCACATCTTAGGATCACAGTAATAGCAAACCACAACGATCCAATCAATTTCCCAATGGCCAAAATATAGTCCCGTCCAACATTTTTTCTTATTCAAAACCGTTTCATTCAGATAAGTCACAAGAGGGAAGAAAAGACTGTCGCAACTTCCATGGCCCTGTCCCAAATGACAAACACTCACGGTCTTCCTACAAACCTGCACTTTCATGACATAACGCCGTGTTGACTGTTGGGAAGAGCTCTCTCGTTCGGATGCGCACCGAGGCGCATATCGATCGCCACTTGCAGGACTCTTCTAATACCTAAAATGACAAATGGGACAATCTACGGCCTCATTCATGTCATAAAGGACATGTACACGCTGCAACCATTAAGTCCACAAGCAGGTGCCGCCAGAAATTCTGGGCCCTATGGAAAACAAAATTTCTGGGCCCCCTACAATTTTACAGATAAAATTTGACCCAATAAACATGCCCTGTATACTTTAAAAAAGATACTTAGCACATTGCATAGTTAAAATGTCTAAAGATGAGTACAAAGCCTACAAAAACAAGAAAAAATATAGAAAGATGTACTTTACATCTTAAAAGGGAGAACATTTATTATCTCAATTGCAAGCATAACAGAACATAACATAATGTCTTAAAATAAAATATTAAAATATCTATTTTGTAAACTCCTTATAGCCAATTGTTACTACAGACACATGTTTTAGTCCATTTTATATTATATTATTTTTTCTGGGGCATTTTGTTCATATTAAGAACATCAAGTGACGCCCGCTTTCACATACTCCGCCTGCAGGGCGTATGCGGTGGGTATTTTTGTCCGCACTCCATGTTAACGGATTACAGCTTTCACACTGCACGCGGATGCTGTCCGGCCGTGCGTTCCAGGTGCGATGCGTCTGCAGCAGTGCGGCGATCGTTTCCATACAGAGTCTATTTTTTGCTGTGCTGCACTACTGCATTAAAGTGACAGAACATTGTTCGCATTAAAATAAACATGTACTGATGCGAAAATCATAGTAATTTCACCACATATGCATATAATTTAAAGTCTACTTGTTACTAAGTCTACACATGGCTTTTTCTCTCTTTTTTGGGTAAAGCAAGGAATGGAAACGACACCTTACCTGACATTTAGGTAAAAAAATGTGACATAATGGATAGCACTCGTCCTGTCTTGGAGATTAAAAAAATAAAGTTCTTTATGATATGTAGGATTCCTTTTAAAGGGGTTTAAAAACGAAAGAAAAGAGAGTCGGCTGTTTTTTAATAGCATATTGTAAGTTTCTAATTTAAAATGCTTGTGATTTTAGGCTATAAACAATGTTTAAATGTTTTGCCACTTGCGTGAGCTACATCTAAAGTATAGGCTATATAAATATGAGTGCTTTAAAACCTGACATCTATGAAAGTGTAAACAAAGAGAATTGCAATTCTGGTGAGCCATGTTCAGTAACAACTTTTAGATTTGAAATGAAAAATAATGAATTAATGCTGTGTTTGTGGTATACAACCGCAGATCAGTTACTGCAAACGCAGCATATGTGAAAGCACAACAGCTCGTGCTGCTCCGGCACCGAATACACACCGCAACATGCACTGCAGACGGAGTGTGTGTGAAACGGGCGTAAGACAGCATCAATCGTAGCAGCAGCACTGTCACTTCACAGAACATACGACACACACGGCAAACTGATTTTGTAGTTTTTGAAGCGTGTAGATTACTTTTTGTTTATCATCATTCATGTGGCGAACACAGTAGATAAGACGTGTTTTGAGGCTTCATTCTTTGTGAAGTTTCGCGCTCAGGCTCACCTTGTTCGTCTGGGGGATGTGGGACGTGGGGAGGAGAGCAGCAGCCACTGAATCTGTGTCTACGAGACATGATAACCCGAAGACAGCACAGCAGATATGTGATGTTGGATGTAAGTCATAATTCAGTCATTATTTTACTAAGCTAGCTAGATAAAAGCAGGTCATACGTAGCAACAAAAATAAGTAACTCTGAAAGTTTTGGAATAACGTTACAGGAATAGGGCAAGCTACCTTTCTTTTTGAAAAACTGTGTGACATACTGTCGACTTCGGCGTTCTCTGTCTTCTCTTTCCTTCTTTTCTTTCCGTTTTTGATGCCCCGACTTTTGATGTGACATGCCTGCGTGTATCACTGTCTGCGCTTCGTCATAGCAAGTGCAATAACCAAGAGACGCTAGCGATCTAGCTCGGACCGCGCAGGTGGAATGAACCATTGTGAGAGGGGAGGGGGGTTGTGACTGACATTTTGAAATTCGTTTTTTAAATATAAAATCTATGGTCAAAATGGACAAAATACACATTTAGGGCATGAGGGGCCCTAGCACATTTAATGTATGCATAAAAAATAGAAAAGAAATAAAAGAAAAAGGGGGTCTGCTCTTCTGGGCCCTAAATCAGCCTGGGCCCTTAGAATCGTCCTAACCTTCCACCCCTTTACGGCGCCCTTGTCCACAAGACCGAAAGTGCATATGAAGTGTGCCTATTTCATTCAAACTTTAAGGAAGAAAGGAAATCAGGTGGGTTTGGAATGACATAAAGGTGAGTAAATTAGGACGGGTGAATTGTAGACTCTTTGTATATTTTGTATAGACTACAAAATACCCCAGTAGCTACTTTGTTTACAGCATGATTGATTTCACATTTGCATTACATACTGACCTCTATGAAGACAAACATTGTCATCTCAAATGTGTCTGATTCTTCCCCCATATGGCTCTGAAACCCTATAAACTCATGTTTATAAAGCCCATAGATGATGCTGCGCCTAATTAAATCTCACTGTGCAGATTATTTTTAGTCCTCTAAGGGAAATTACTGACGCACAGATAGGATTTGCTCCCAGGAAATTACATATTGCTCCAGAATTTAATTTGTGCTTGCTTAAGCAAACATGGCTGTGTTTCAAAATGTTTTAGCTGGTGTAATGCAGGTAAATGAACTATACGTTGTGGTTATGCTTTGATGTAGCAAATGTGTTAATCGATCGGGTGCATACGAAAATGACACCGCTGCCTTGGAGCGGCCACTGCAGTGGAAAATGGAATAGATCCTACAGTTGCCAAGCCGCCAGAGCCGCACGGCCTTGAACCGCTTGTATAGATAATTGTCAGCAGTAAATAGGATTTTGTGACCTACTTCCTACTTGAGTTTGCGTGACTGCGCCTGACTGTTCATTTGCACATCGCTTTGTGTGATGTCCTTGCAGCATGCATCGTAGTGTTTGGGGTGAACTCAGGGTGATTGTGACACTTTTTCCAAGTCATCTCAATGGCAAAAAATATCCCAACCACCCTAAATTCACCCTATATGGTGTGTGTTTGTGTGTGTGTGTGGGGTGCTTGCCTTTTTCTCCACTAAGTAGGTCATAGCCACCTCTCCCTCCTTTCCCATTTTCCTGGACCTCCATCCCTCACTCTCAATGTTTCTGTCATGTCTGTAAAGTGCTAGCCTCCATAATCTTTCCAGCCACAAGGTACCAAAACTTCACTTTCCAGATGAGATGGGGAAAAAACAGCCAATGCACTGAAAAAGTGTTCCATTCACCACAGATATTTGTTTGTAATGTAAACCACACTTTGCTCAGTCTCTAATTTACTGTCTGCTTTTGCTGTTGGAGGAGTTTTGACTGAAATTAATAATGAACTTGATTTTGAGTTATAGTTTGTGTGAAACTATCAGTTGAATAAATCAACAATCACTACAGTTCATTATTTATCTATATATCTATCTATCCAATCATCCATTCATCCATCCGTGTGTTTGTGTGTGTGTGTGTGTGTGTGTGTGTGTGTGTGTGTCTGTGTGTGTGTGTGTGTGTGTTTGTTTGTTTGTGTGTGTGTGGACTGGTAATCCCTACGTTATGGGGACAAAATGTCCCCACAAAGATGGCAATATCCAAAATCCTTGTCCTTGTGGGGACATTTTTTGGTCCCCATGAGCAAAACATCTTATAAATCACAATAAGTGATGTTTTTTGAAAATGTAAAAATGCAGCATGTCTCCTGTGATGGGTAGGTTTAGGGGCAGGGGCAGTGTAGGAGGATAGAATATATAGTTAATACGGTATAAAAACCATTACGCCTATGGAATGTCTCCACAAAACATGGAAACACAACGTGTGTGTGTGTGTGTGTGTGTCACTGTCTGTCTGTTTGAAAGTTTGCAACAATGTTTATTGCAACTGATAGAAGAATAATAATAATGTTTACAGAGCTTAGCTTAACCGCTAAGCTGACTATGCAGAGAGTGGATAAGCGTCTGTTATGTAAGTCCAAATGTGAAGTACCCAAAGTCACCACCAGAGGTCTCTAATTCCCCATTCAATCAGACGTAAATACAAAAACACAATAATAAAAGCAATGACGTTTTATGTTTGTAATAATTTGAGACACTTTTAGTCTTAGATATAGTCATTTTGGAAAAAATTGTTGAATTTTCCATTGCCTTTCTTTAATAGTTATATTTTATTATTTACCTTTCTCTCTCCCTTTTTGGTCATTGTGATTATTCTTCTACCCAGTGTGATGTTCCCATTCACCCAAACAACTATTATATTGTAAATAATACGGAAATGATTGGAACTGGGTGATTTAAAAGCCTGAGTGCAAATAATAGCTAACAGAATTACATGACCGAGGCCATTATCTATTCAGCTTACCTAAGAAGATTATGATGTATAATCATCATTTCAAGCAAATGACAGATGAGCTGGGTGAAAATGTATTATTGTGAAAATGACCAGCATATGACCACTGAAAATGGTGCAATGTAATTAACAGTTTTCTATGGATAGAGAGCCGAGCAAAGTGTCCACAGAGGATGGAGGGAAAATAAACAACTGCCCAAGTTAATTGCTTTGTGATAAGGGATGAAAGAGGAGGGAGTGAGACATGAAAAGACAGAGATGGACAGACAGTGTGTCCCACACTTCCTTCAGGCAACAAGGGAAATAGAAAGATAGTGGAACTAGGACACTGGGGACAACAGAAGTGAAGGATAAAAAAGAAGGGACTTGGGAGGGAACGGATAGTAAGGATTTTCAGTGATATGAAATAAAATTTCCATTTCAATCTGTAACATATTCTTAATATTGCTGTCCTTTTGTTTGATCTTCTCTGAAAGAGAAATGGTGAACCAGAAGAAAACCTGAACTGAGTTTTCCAGATTATAGTTTATAGTTTTTTTGTTTTTAAGCAATTTGTGTAAATTCTGTTATTTTGTCTTTCCAAAAAGAAAAAAAGTGAATATTTGTATAGTGTATATAAATATTAATATATAAATATATTTTACTGTAGCCTATGTTATATTGAACTGTAACGCATCTGTGTGTCTGTCTGTCCAGCACTGCAGTCAACAAATGGGTGTAAGATGTGTGAGTCATTGTAAGTTGGTGGCGACACTGCGAGGCGTTTGTGTCAGTGTGATTTTCAAAAACAGGTCAGTTATAGTGGACATAGAGCCATGCTGATTCAAAATATATAAACATAAACTTATCATCGTGTTAACGAGCGCCCGTATGCCCACATATGATTGTTGAGCTAACAAGCTGTTGAAACCTGTGTGGCTTGTTAAAGCAGAACAACATGAACTTTGATATAGGGTAGACGTGTTCTACTTTAATTTTAAGGAGATATCATTTATTTATCCTTTCACATTTTTACAAAAGATTAGTGCAAAATGAACCAATAATGTAATGACTTCTGCATTGCTTTTTCATGACGGTACTTCTCTTTATACCCTGAGTTGGCATTCGGTGTGTGTTTGGCCTGGTATTCTTTGCGGGCGTGTATTTGTCAGCATTATGTTCGCCCTTTGTTCAACTGGCATTGTTCTGAGATAAACGTCATATTAAGGGTGTGACTCTCTATGTAAACGGCCAGGCTTAGTAGCATCTGTGTGCTTGATATTGCTGACAATTTCAAATACTTTTTTCCGGCTGCATTTACGGGAACTGCTGTTTCCCAGCGACAACAATATATTTTTTTTACATATCAGATAGCCGGTGATAACAGATATCAGCTGTCATGAGAGCTATAAAAACAAGTCTATTAACTAAGGAGTGTTGTTGGAGGAAGTAACTTGGCATCTGACCTGGTGTTTGTTAGAACCATAGGGCATGTAAGGAAAAGGACAGGAGAAGAGATGAGAACAAGGAGAACAAGTGAGTAAGAGACCTGACCTTCAGTAGCCAATGGCCATTCATTAAAGTGAAGATAGTCATGCCATATACCACGTGTTGTCATGACAGCAGAGTGACAAAGATGAAAGATTTTCATATACCTTCGCATCCCCTTCTAAGAAAGAAAAAAACCTGCCTATTATTTTTCTCACAAACAATTTCTCGAAAAACTACTATTAACAAGTTTGGGCTCTCTCTCTCTCTCTCTCTCTCTCTCTCTCTCTCTCTCTCTCTCTCTCTCTCTCTCTCTCTCTCTCTCTCTCTCTCTCTCTATATATATATATATATATATATATATATATATATATATATATATATAAATATACACACTCACCAAAAGGATTATTAGGAACACCTGTTCAATTTCTCATTAATGCAATTATCTAATCAACCAATCACATGGCAGTTGCTTCCAATGCATTTAGGGGTGTCGTCCTGGTCAAGACAATCTCCTGAACTCCAAACTGAATGTCAAAATGGGAAAGAAAGGTGATTTAAGCAATTTTGAGCGTGGCATGGTTGTTGGTGCCAGACGGGCCGGTCTGAGTATTTCACAATCTGCTCAGTTACTGGGATTTTCACGCACAACCATTTCTAGGGTTTACAAAGAATGGTGTGAAAAGGGAAAAACATCCAGTATGTGGCAGTCCTGTGGAAAATGCCTTGTTGATGCTAGAGGTCTGAGAATAATGGACCGACTGATTCAAGCTGATAGAAGAGCAACTTTGACTGAAATAACGACTCGTTACAACCGAGGTATGCAGCAAAGCATTTGTGAAGCCACAACACGCAAAACCTTGAGGCGGATGGGCTACAACAGCAGAAGACCCCACCGGGTACCACTCATCTCCACTACAAATAGGAAAAAGGCTATAATTTGAACAAGCTCACCAAAATTGGACAGTTGAAGACTGGAAAAAATGTTGCCTGGTCTGAGTCTCGATTTCTGTTGAGACATTCAGATGGTAGAGTCAGAATTTGGCGTAAACAGAATGAGAACATGGATCCATCATGCCTTGTTACCACTGTGCAGGCTGGTGGTGGTGTAATGGTGTGGGTGATGTTTTCTTGGCACACTTTAGACCTACCTGAGCATTGTTTCTGACCATGTCCATCCCTTCATGACCACCATGTACCCATCCTCTGATGGCTACTTCCAGCAGGATAATGCACCATGTCACAAAGCTTGAATCATTTCAAATTGGTTTCTTGAACATGACAATGAGTTCACTGTACTAAAATGACCCCCACAGTCACCAGATCTCAACCCAATAGAGCATGTTTGGGATGTGGTGGAACGAGCCGTGCCCTGGATGTGCATCCCACAAATCTCCATCAACTGCAAGATGCTATCCTATCAATATGGGCCAACATTTCTAAAGAATGCTTGCAGCACCTTGTTAAATCAATGCCACGTAGAATTAAGGCAGTTCTGAAGGCGAAAGGGGGTCAAACACAGTATTAGTATGGTGTTCCTAATAATCCTTTAGGTGAGTGTATATACACCGGTCAGGAATAACATTATGACCTTATATTGTGCTGGAACCCGTTTGCTGCCAAAACAGCCCTGACCTGTCGCGGCATGGACTCCACTAGACCTCTGAAGGTGTGCTGTGGTATCTGGCACCAAGATGTTAGCAGCAGATCTTTTAAGTCCTGTAAGTTGCAAGGTGGGTTATAAAAAAAAGTTCCCCCTCACAGTTGTCATTAGGGGAATTTAGACCAAAACTAGAATTTGTGCCAGGCTGTAAACAAGTTTTTTTCTGCTGTAAAGTTGGGCATTTTAACATGGGGCTCAATGAGATTCCGTTCCCTTCTGGAGCCGGTCCCTAGTGGGCAGTAGATGAACTGCAGTTTAAGTCACTTCCATATTGGCTTCAAGAGAGACC
The DNA here is from genome assembly GCA_023029165.1 of Gobiocypris rarus. NCBI lineage: Eukaryota > Metazoa > Chordata > Actinopteri > Cypriniformes > Gobionidae > Gobiocypris > Gobiocypris rarus. Next base: position 11,946,944 of record CM040928.1, on the reverse strand, counting down.
ACGGGAGGTTGCCACTTGTGCTGACATAGGAGCTAGCCAATGATGAGCCAATGTTCTGCCGTACAACTCGGATGCACTGCACTGTTTACACCACGTCAAAAGCACAAGAGTCTGACCCAGACTAGAAGAAAATGTTGAATATTTTTATTTGTTTTTTGCACACAAAAAGTATTCTTGTCGCTTCATAAAATTAAGACTGAACCACTGTAGTCACATGGACTATTTTAACAATGTTTTTACTACTTTTCTGGGCCTTGACAGTGTTTTTATATTATTATTATATTATTATATTGCTGTCCATGGAGGGGTCAGAGAGCTCTCGGATTTCATCAAAAATATCTTAATTTGTGTTCTGAAGATGAAAGAAGGTCTGGGTTCGGAACAACATAAGGGTCTGTTATTAATGACAGAATTTTTGGGTGAACTAACCCTTTAACACACATAACACCACAGGGATATCTGACTTTTTTAGGATTGTCAGAACTTCAGAAGGAGCAAATTCGATTTTCGTGTAGTGGGTGCCCAAGTCATCGTATAACTTGTTTATAACTTGCTTAACTCGTACTGCACCTATTTTTTAAATTCCATTTCACTGTCATTAACGTGATTTAGTTTTTATGGTGACATATAGCTGCTGAAGTATTGAATATACAGAGAGGATTCCATATGGCTGTCTGTCCCTCAAGGAATAATTTGCGCAGCTTGTGTTTACTTGAATGATACGTTCATTTGGTCCAGAACTATAATTCGTGCAACCCTGGTTTGAAAGTCACTCATTTATTTTCAAGTAGCGCCATCTGACATTTTCTTAATGATACTGAGGATGCCCTGCGGGACCAGCCTGAGATTAAAATGATTATATATCGTTGCTCATTAGTTTCATTTGAGACACTCAAATGAAAAGTATGAAAATGAGCCATTGTTTACAGCAGATAAGTAACGAGATAATCATCTTTTTGTAATATTCTCAATAATTAGAGATGAGTCAACAGAGACTTTGTGTGTTTTCGATGTGAAACAAATTGTCCAGACGACGCAATTCTGACCATCTGGGAAGAGGCAGACCATGGAAATCATGAGCAATGGTATGTGAAGGAACCTTTAAGAGGCCCGAGACGACTGGTTTGGAATAAACACTCAATTCTGAAAGTCTCCTAAGACAGAAGGATTCATTCAGGGACAATCTTTCCTATAATATATACTATAATATAATGTCGTTTATATAATGTCATTGAAGTAATTGGGATTTTAAAGGGGTATTTTTAGTCTGGGTGAAGATTACTATAGGGAGCTGCAGAAGGGAGAAAGGAACAGAAGATGAAAGGAGAAGAGTATGATGGAGGAGAGGATGGGCAGGGTAAAACTGGATTACACCCTCGCACAGAGAAAGAGAGGGATTATCCAGCCTCTGAAAGAGGAGAGGAGTCAGCGGATTAAGCAGATAACGAAGAGGAGTGGTGAGGGGATTACGCAGATGAGAGCAGGATTCTACAATAATCCCTTCTGAAAAAACAACATTTTCACTAGCGCTGATTGTTAATATATTCCTCCATAACCTCATCCACTCTGTTACTTTGCTTGAAATTCATTTGCCATTAGATCATAATGCAGTTCTAATCTCACTTTACAGTAAAATTCTTGACTTGTTTTCCAGCAGACCTTTAATATAAACCATGCTTCATTCACCGTCTCTCCGTTTGCCTCCATCTAATGTCAGCCCCCCCTCCCTTCTCGCTCTGAGCGAGCAAGCTCTAATTTAAGAGACTGTGGTTATATAAGGCAGATGGTCAGGAGGTCAGCTGTGTGTGCGTGTGTATATGTCACATAGATGGGGGGAAAAAGACAGAAAAGAGGCTGCTTTTGAATGAAAATATGCGATTCAAGACTGCAGGAAGGCAAGGAAGAGACCCTGAAACAGGAAGAGACATCTAAACAGAAGAATAATGAAAAGGGAAGCAATGCTTCTGAAGCGGAAACATTCGTACATTTACCCCGAGGGAGGTCTGTTTGTTTTGACAACGCTGCACAAACACTGCTAGAAAGATTGGTTTTCCTCATGCTGTAAAACAGATCATTTGATTTCATGCATAAAAAGGTGTAAACCAGACAAATGGTGGTTCATAATGATAGGGACAACAGGTGAGCATTATTCAATATAAAGGTGCATAAAAAAAAGAAAACGCATAACAGAGATTACAGACTGAAAGAAAGCAGAGGATGAAAAGAAGGAGTGGTCACACAGGAGGGAGTGACAAAGCTTTCTTTCAGCTTCCGTGTGTTTCCGCTGTTCCACTAACCTACTTACTGTAATCTCTTCTCCCCTCATTTCATAATGGAGACTCCCTGGTTACATCATATCCCTTCTATCTTCTGCACACTTTCGCACGTCCTGTTATTACATCCCCCACATTATTATTGTCATTGTTAGAATGGCTTCCTGAAATAAAGTCAGTCTCAACAATTTGCTACATCTCTCATTCACCCTTACACTTAAGATGTTCACAACATTTTTATTTCTTTTTGAAAGTATTATTTGAGATGCACTTCCAGTGCTGGTGTGTCTAAGGGCTCCATATGTTCAATATGGATGTCAACCTTTTGGCTACATCATGCATTTATCCAACATCAGATGAGTTTTGATCCAATATTCAGTATAAGAGAAGGTGTTGGCATGTGTTTAAAAGCTTGAGTAGCCTATATGTTTGCCATCATGATGCCCATGTTTCTTTCAAGCACTGCATGTTTTGAGTGACTGATTAAATGTCATTCACAAATTGACCTATAAAACTTTAAAATACTCAACATTTATGTTTCTATCCAAGAATTTATTGTCAAAGCCTATGCCATTGAGTTCTCCCTTATTGGCTTATTCTCATTTATATGTTGCTTTGGGTAAATCTGCATAATAAATGTAATTGATTCATGTGCTGTGCCTTTCATTTCAGTTGACTGTAATTTATGCTATTAGACTAACCTGGAATTAAAATTCATGCACAACTGCAAAATATCCCTATGGAAATCTCATTTAATCAAACCCCCCTGAAAGCATCATTGTACAGATCTCTCCCTTTATAATAGCCTTAAACTGTTTTACTGACATGAAAGAAAGAAATACACAAATAAATACACTGTCACTAAAATAGTAACATAATGCTGGACTGGTCTGTAAAAATAGGCCTATCTACAAATACACTTTCTCTGACCTTTTCTCCTTTTTATTATAATTTGACTATTTATAACTGAGTAAGATCGTGTTGAAAGCCCCCACAGCGGTCAAGTAAAGCACATTTGGTTCTGTGAGGAAGGAAAAGAATGCTGTGAAATCTTTTTTTTTTTTTTGACGTTGGACGCTGTGCTGTAATCGCAAACAATCGCAGCCGCAGGAACCGCGAGCCCGCGAGAGATTCCCACGATACTGTTATGGTGACACACTGCCACACTTTCCCACGCGCGCTCGAGCTCTGGCACACGGATCCTCCTTAAAGCGCGTGGCCGAGTGCGGGAGCGCGCGCCGCTGCCTGGGGGCACGAGGCGGGCCAGTGGAGCGAGATCATGTGAGAGTCCACGCGCCTAAAGTAGGTTAGACTACAGAGAAGCACAGACGCAGAGAGAGGAAAGAGACGAGGGCATCATTTTATTGCATAGCCGACAGAGCGCGCATTTACGCAGGGGGGAAACCTATGATGAAGCGGAATTTACTCTCAACAACCGAATGAGAAGAACAAGTAGGCTGTGCAATAACATATGAGGTTTAGTTGTTATTTTCTTACAACGGTCTGTTTTGGAGTTTTCAAAATTTCACACGAGTTTTACTTTCGGCGTTGTTCAAATGTTCTGGAGTTATATTATCATTGGCAGATAATATAGCATCAAAATGAGAGGTAAGTTAAAGAAAAAAATATTTATATAAGCAAAATAATATTGTCTAATAGTTGGATAAAAAATGTCAATTTGACAGCGGCGATCGGGATAGGGTTTGCTTTATGTTGCACGAACTGCGCAAAGTCTTAACCAAAGTAAAGCACGCGCAAGCGCGCAAAATATCGCTCACATAATCTGCAACTGTTGGTTGTTTAACCTATGTTTCTTCACTACTTTGACGGTTTCTTGCCACTCAGACATGTACCGAATATAACCATCACATGGAAATTGCAAACTTTGCATAGCTCTGTTTGGTTTCTTCGCTTGCAAGCATGAAAGGGAAGCGATGAGTGTCATGTTGGAAAGGCTCTTTGTGTTGCCATGTCCCCCTTTTATAAACGACTTTGGGTTTGTTTTTCTTTCGAAGTATTTTAGCTTTATAAATATGGCCAGTTATTATAGTCTGTAGAATTGTGCATGTTAACATGTAATAGCATACGTAGCATACCTTTGCTAAAGGGCTGGTATTTAATAAGTTGTATGTGAAACATTCTTATTATTATTAAAAGGGCATACTTATTGAAATGACGTACTTTGCAGCAATGAGATTTACGTAGCTAATTTAGGCAATTTGATAGAATAAATCAGTTATTCAAATTACCGGTAAGCAATTGTCTTCTCCATTATTTGCTTATTTTGAGTAAAAAGGCACGTTGCTCATTTCAAGTTTTTTATTAGACCAGGTTGCTTGTATTTCTTGCGAGATTTGGCAACACTAGAAATTTGTAGTTACTGGTAACTGCCACTAAGTGAACCTCATTATGTAAGAATCAAACAACGTGTTTGAATATGCTTAAAATGTAATAATAATTAGGTGCTGTCATTTAAACTTAATGGAAAGTACAAATACTGCTTTATGGTCGTGGGCGAAGTTGACAAGCCTTTGGTCACGTATGTAAAGCTCTTAACCGCCATGTTGAACTTGAGTCGCGCTGAATGTTAGTGTCTTTATCGTGGTAAAGCTGATCGATAAGTTCAGAGGAGACTATATGCATGTCAGTATGTGAGCTGTTGGGGTGTATGTATCTGCTGCGTGTTGTTTTTTTTTTCAGTCTCAGCATGGCCGCCGGTCTGACAGTTTCTCTGCTCTGACAGTCTCTCGACTCTCTGCTCCATTGACCTACTTCTGTCATTGAGGATTACACAGCATATTACAGCACTGAGAGATCAGGGTGCGAATTGGTCAGGTTTAAAACGGGCTAATTATTTACCTTATTGGCTTCTTATTTTAACCTTTACCCAGTGCTGAATCTCGGCACCCCAAACAGAGTGATGGCAAACGACAATGTTAAACCTAAAATGCTGTATGGAGGAAACAGCGCCTTCTTTGGTGCGAATGAATAACAACAAGGACTTAGCAAGCTTTGTTGCGTGGGATTTCATATATTAACTTTAATAGATTGTAGTTTTTTTTTTTTATCCTAGTAATGTTATATTCTGTAATTATTTATATGTATGCATTGCCACTGGAATGTAGGCTACATAGTTTCATCACTGAAGTTCCCAGAATGTGCTGAATGGAAACTAAGTAGAGTTGACTGCTAAAGCAGAGGCATAGCAACATTTGTTAAATGAATGTTATATATTCAGTATGTTTCTTTTGACTTTATCCATGGTCCAGAGGAAAGACATTTTTCTATATGCAGAGTGCTGTAGCTTATAAGCCACCATGGCTTTGAAGACTTAGGCAATGAGCCGTCTATAAATGAATGCTGAGCAGCTTAATGCAGTGGCACTTTGACACCTGCCCATGGAGTTTCCATTCATTTAAACCACAACCTAAGACCATGCAATGGGAGATTGTGACCAGCCACTTGATCTATGAGGGATTCAAATCCCTATTTGCAAGATAAAAATGTTTCAGGAGATTTCTCAGAGAATGGTTTAACAATAAGAACATAATAATAGTTACAGACCTAAGGTGTATTGTTATGGTGCATTAGCTAATACGTCTTAAATAAAAACATATTTTTGCCATGGCTCATTAATAATAATAATAATAATAATGACCAAACAATTTTCTTCATCTTAATATTTTCATGCATCGTATTTTATTTTGAATGAGACTTTTATTGTTTCCTAATCCCAGCAGGCATCAAGATAATTAATGCCCATCAAGAGTCACCTTACACTCCCTCTCAGCTCATGTTTTTCAACTTGGTGTTGTTACTTATACCAAAGAATTACTCAATCCCTCTGTGCATATTTAAAGAGAGCCCTGCGGTGTCATTCCACAATCTCAATTTACTTTGTATAGGTAGGTCACTTTTAAGTGATGTGTGGGAGAGGAAAAATCATTACTGCTGACCACAAAATTGCTTTGACACTTGCGTATGAGTAAGTGGGTGCAAATGGGACCCTGTTTGTGTGAGATCAAAGCAAACTTGCTGGTAGGGACACAGAGCAGGCTCCAAAATTGGCTTTAATATGGACTGCGCACACAAATCTCTCACAGGTTAGGTTAGCTAAGCACTCTTATGCAAATGCAACGTGCAAGGTAAACGGGACCTTTGAACATTGCTGAACGAAGTTGTTTGATTATGTGAGATAAAAGGGCAAAGTCTCTGCATTTGTCTTGGGTTTTTCCCGGCATCATGCAGGAAACTGCTGACTGGTGTACGATGGACTGACATACTGACTAGGTGACATAGAGGAAAGAGAGGAGATAAGAAGAGCTAGATTACTAACCCCAGCTTGCCCGATAAACATAGCACTCTAATAAATCTCCTCTTAATTAGTTTTTCAACAATCTGACTGCGTTCGTCTCCGGCTTCTACAGCAGTGCTAAACAAACAAGAGCTGTTTGATATACTTTTCATTTGCCTAAGTGTTTCTTGGAGATTGGCTTGATATGTTGAAATGATATGTTTGCTTTTTATACACAGCCTAAATGTCAAAGGTTCCTGACTGTATTACTAAAACAGACAGGCATCTTTTTGGTGATTATGATATTCTTTTTGACCTCAAATATTCAGTCATTGTTACATTTATTCTCATTTTTCATTAATAAATTGACCAGAATTCATTGATATTATGCCAAAAAGCTGTAGTACTTCATAATTCGGTCCCACTTCCTTGCACTCAGTTCAGTGTTCAGTCATTTTACAATGTGAGAGTCACAATATGAAAGGTTTTGTTTTGCATTATGATTGTGTGTGTCTATAAAAACAATCTGACACGAAGCATGGTAAAACCAAGGCTTGATAAATTCAACCTCCAGCCGCCATGCACAGAAGCCATAGCTTAAAAATAGTTTTATGTGAGCGCTCTGAGACAGCTGGGACTGTACTCAAATTCTTGACAGGCTGCCACATGTTAAGGGCAAGTGTAAGTTACAGGGCCCTTAATGAGTACTGTAGATATTTCAAATGTGCAAAAGTCATAAATCAGGCCCATGCCATTACCTAAAATGCGCCTCTTGATCTTATGTCTCTGATAAAAAGGTTATTCAGAGTTGCTTATAGTGTCTTTGGATTTGTCTGATACTGAAATGACCGGTTTTCCTTGATGATTTTGTGGTTCCACCTTAAACATGACAAGAGGGGAAAAAAGGAAAAACTAAAAAATGTAATCAGATTACAGCACTTGCGAGGCTACCTCACAAGCGCCTCCCTCGGCTCAGTAGGAAAGTGTGTCAGTAGAACAGCTCAGCCACATAGCCTGACCGTTCTACGCAGGTGACTGGCATGTGAGCAAGCAAGTCAGAATCAAAGCTATATTGTCACGAGCCAATGGGAACGTGGGAGGGCGGGATGCAGGAATGCTCGTCACTGCGTTGCTAGGGTGATCCGCTCTGAATGAGTGTGTTCATGGAATGTAGCCAGACAGCAGTTATATAACACAGGGAGGGTGGGGGCCAGGGGCTCAGAATGGGGTAGAAGGAAAGAGAGCGAACAAAAAAGAATGAATATGTTCCATTTAGTAATTTCACTGACATATTACATTATGGAATAAACTTTATTTTCCTCCTCAGTGTCTGAAAAGGGCTTCAGGAGATTGTGTTTATCAACCTAGTTTCTGGAAATGTAAGGCAGACGTGTCTCTCCTTCTCTCTCTTTTTCTCCACTCTTGACCTCCATTGCTCCCATGTGACGCACACATCAGCTAGCGTTCGGCCTGAAGTGTGAGTCCTCCTGTCATTATCCCTGGACAGCCGGTTCTCTTTGTCACAACACATTAGCCGTTACGTCATTGCGTAAAATATATTAATGACATTTCCTACATCCAGATCACCCGAGAGGACTGTGTTGCCTAGAAAATATCCTTTATTGGTATCCATCCTGTATCATTTGACTCATCTGCAATAGGCGCTTGTTGTTAACCTTTGTTCACTCCAGATAAATGCTAGCAACCTGCTATTCTGGGATGGCGTTTCTACTTGGATAAACAGTATAATGAAAAGAACAGCTTGTTTTAATGGGATAAAGAGGACTTACTTGTGCACATTTTGGTGTATATGCTCAGTTTTGTTTGGTTCTAACACACTCAAAGGCGCTATTCATGAACCTGCAGCTGTTTATAATTCCCATACAGAGCATCACAATCTGCTTAATTCCAGCACAACTGTGCCAAGCAGAGAGCAAGCTTTGTTTATAAAGCTGTTTTTGATTTTGTCCAAGGACTTGTGTTATTATGTCATCCTGAGTGGGTCAAAACCTTGAGTCTTTGAATATGAGCTGTAGCGCTTGACCCAGCTCATTGCGCATTAGCTGTCCATGATCACTATTGAAAGAATGACACTAGCAAAGTTTCCAGGTCCATGTGAGAGTCAAACCAGACCTTCGGGCTCTGTGTCGGCCTATATTTCTTTTATGTTATTGAACGATTGCTCAAATCAATGGGTCAAACAAACAACGCTGCTGTAGCTGTCGCTTTAGAACTGTAATGTAGAAAGTGGATGGCTTACAATGCTTTGGGCCAGGACTCTTCTATAGGCTGTGTGCTGGATAAGTGTAACTCTAGCTAATGCTTCAACCATTTCTCCATTTCTTAGCTCAAATCGAAGTAATCCCATGCAAGATTTGCGGGGACAAGTCATCGGGCATCCACTATGGGGTGATCACTTGTGAAGGCTGCAAAGTAAGTGAGCATCCTTTAAGTCATCTTTCCTTTTGCCCAATAAGGCTGAAAGAGAGAGTTCACACACAAATGACAATTCTTTCATCGTTTACTCACCCTCATGTCATTTTAAATGTCTTTCTTCTGTGAAACATCAATGTTTTAAAGTTTTTTTGTCCAAACTGATATTCAAAGGGACCCAAAACAACATTGAACCCCTTTGACTTTCATTATATGTACAAAAGAAAGACATTGTTAGAAATATTGTGTTCCACGGAAGGAAAAAAACCTCATACAGGTTTGTAAGAACATGAGGGTGAGTAAATTATGATAGAATTAATCTTTTTAGGAAATGTTTCTTTGGATTTGTTTTCCATGAAATGCTCTCATTGCTTGAGAAAAAAAAAAGACAAACCGTGTTCAAGTATACAAGAGCACCTTGTAGTTACACCCTAATAGTGTCTTCAGACTGCTCCCTGAAACAGTAAACAATACAACCTCTTTATCTGATTGGCTTTCTGACCAGTCAGAAATCTCAGTCAGCTTGTATTTGACCACAGGACACAGTGTGTGCCAGAGCTGATCTACTGTTTCGGACTCTCTGCCTGAAAGTCTTTGCCAAGTGCCAAATTTGTATTGAATCACATTACTCAACCATGTTTTCGAACCACCATGGCACATGGCATTAATAAATGATTATATAACTGCACTGGTCGCCGGATCCATACAAACAGTCCTTGCGATTTCTATGCTTTGAAAACAGTGAGGTTTTAGAGTTCATTTAAAATGTAACCCTGATTTTACAATGTAATCCTTATTTATTCCTTAATTTACAATCATGGAGGAAATGGAAATGCAGCCTCTTCTTGACTTCAGTTTTCTTTTTTTCCACCCTTTTTCATTCATCAAGGGCTTCTTCCGCCGAAGTCAGCAGAACAATGCGATATACTCCTGCTCGAGGCAGAGGAACTGTCTTATTGACCGAACCAATCGCAACCGCTGCCAGCACTGCCGCCTGCAGAAGTGTCTGGCACTGGGCATGAGCCGCGATGGTGAGTCTAATCTTACTTGAGGGACTTTTCTGCTGGAAGTGGATTTTCCTTGAGTGTTATTAAACACTGCTGCGGTCACAGTATAAATGTAATGACTTTGTGTAGCCAATGGCCACTGGCTATATGTTGTATAATGTCGGCCCATTTTGTGTTTTTTTTTTTCTTAACCCTTTTTCCCTTATAAACAATCAAATCTAGCACTGTCTTTCCTCAACACACTCCTTTTTCTCTGCAGCGGTTAAGTTTGGCCGCATGTCAAAAAAGCAGCGCGACAGCCTCTACGCCGAGGTTCAGAAGCACCAGCAGTCTCAGGAGCGGGCAGGGGGTCTGAGCAATGGTGGACCTGGCCACACTGGTGATGAGGCTGGAGAGAACGGCAACAGCCATAGTCGGGCCTACAGCCGGGGCTCCAGCACCACCCTTAGCGACCTTGATGACATAACTACGCTACCAGATGGTCTTTTGTTGGATCTGCCACTCACACCCGAGGAAGCTGCCGACTACTGCAGCCTAGAACTCCTGGGGGGAAGTGGTGGCAGCAGTTCGTCCTCCCAGAGTTCTCCTGAGCCCAACAGACATGAATTTTGTGACATGATGCACATCAAACACGAGTACCAGACCCTGCATGAGTCGGGACTCTTCACTCGCTCGTTACTTAACCCACCTGAAGGCTGTTCCTTGATGGAAATTGGTTAGTACTCTATGATATTAGGATTTTTTTCATTTTATTTTATTAGCTAGTGTTCAAAATTTGAGGATAATTTAAGTTTTTTTTTTTTATAAGTTGAAAAGTCAAAAAGGCTGCCTTTGTTATCATAAATACAGTAAAAACAGCAATACTGTGAAGTATTATTAAAATGTATTTGCAAAGCTGAATTTTCACTAAGCTATTACTCCTTCAGTGTCACATGATCCTTCTGAAATCATTTTAATATGCATTATGATCAATATTGAAAACATTTGTGCTGCATAGTATTTTTCTGGTAACCATTATACATTTAGTTTAAGGATTTTTTTTATCATACTGACCTCAAACTTTTGAATGGTAATGAATATTATTTTATATGTATCTTATTAAAATTATAAGCAGACAATTATTTTTACGTAATGGCTTATAACCAATAAATGACAGAAATTGAAATTCTAATACATTTTGAAGAATTTTATATATATATATATATATATATATATATATATATATATATATATATATATATATATATATTGCAACATGCTTCCATAGTTCACAAATTTTGTGCATGGTTAAATTGTATAAATGTATATTTCCTTTAGAACGGATTACACAGAATGTGGTAAAATCCCACATCGAGACAAGTCAGTATAGCTCAGAAGAACTGAAGAGATTGGCTTGGACACTCTATACACCTGAGGAGATACGTGTCTACCAAAACAAGGTATCTGTCAACTGCCAATGAGATGCATCACACTTTCTAATACCATGGGTTGTAACGGCATGTTTTATGATGTGTATATTGTGATCCTAGCAATTACCCAACCTTACATTCCATGTAAATGAATCCCACAGAATACAATAATTCCTAGTTCTAATTTTTTAGCAGCCTATTTAAAAGTAGATTAAAAAGTATGTCAAATGAACATCATTATTGCGATCAGAATGTGGGTGGAAGAGTCTAACATACATTTCCTTATCCAAGTCCACAGAGATGTTGTGGCAGCAGTGTGCTGTGCACATCACGAACGCCATCCAGTATGTGGTCGAGTTTGCAAAGCGGATCTCTGGATTCATGGACTTGTGTCAAAATGACCAGATTATCCTTCTGAAAGCAGGTCAGTATCAACTCTGTGCAAGACCACAACAAAATCATATATTGTTTTCCACATTTGTAATTGCCTGCTGTAAATACTCTTAAATGCCCAGTTTATATCTCTAGTTAAACTATCTAATACAGTATATTTATGGTATAATAGTTGTATATTTGAGTTAAGAATATATATGTATTCTTAGTTTCTCATCTGTGTTCTGACAATGGCTCTTTGTTGTTTTCTCTCACTTTTTCTTCCCGTTTGTGCCTCCCTTTGTGCATTGTGTGGTGTGTGTTACCCCATTTGTTATTTAAATGAAAACAAAAAACTTTAAAACAACCATCATGCCATTCGATTGAATGTTGACATCACTATTCCTCTGTGAAAATGATGACTGTTTTAATGAATCCTCAATTTAAAAAAACATTTTGTAATTTGTGCAATTAAATCCCAATTGTTTTTTGTTTTCCTCTGTGTACGTGTGGAGCATTCTTTTGCCTGTCTCTCCTCTCTGCCTCCCACTTTCCTGCCTTTCCTTTGTCCATCTTCTATGTGGCGCTGACCATCTAGGATGCTTGGACGTGCTATTGATCCGAATGTGTCGGGCCTACAACCCAATCAACAACACACTGTTGTTTGATGGAAAGTTCACCAGCCCGCAGCTCTTTAAAGCCCTCGGTGAGTCTCCTCCCTAGACCTTTCACATAATTTAACACCTTGTAGCATTTCAAAGGGCATGTTGGGTCCTTCTGTGCAATTAACCTGAGCAATGGTACAAGTGCCGTAAAAAAAATAATAATGCCATGGTTACTCTTTACATAGACCTAAACAAAGTTGAAAAAAAATGTGTTCCGGTCATTTGAATGATTACTAAAGTTGGTTGGTTGGTCTGTTTACCTTTTCCTTTTTTTTGTAGGGCAAATTACAATGTTATTACTTTTGTTCTATATTTTCTGTTTGTTTTTTTCGACTGCAGGTTGTGATGATCTGGTGAGTGCTGTGTTTGAGATGGCTAAAACTCTGAGCCGGCTACAGCTGTCTGAAGAGGAGATGGCTTTGTTTACCGCCACTGTGCTTCTGTCTCCAGGTAGTTTTACTATAACATTCATTTTAAGTAATGTTTAGCTCTTACAGTCTTTCCAAAGGATACATAGACGGACATTTGAGTTTATACTTCCACTGATTTATTTTACAGACCGACCTTGGCTGACAGATGCCCAGAAGGTGAAGAAACTTCAGGAGAAGGTCTATGTTGCATTGCAACACTGTCTTCATAAAAGTGGTGCCCATGAGGAGAAACTGGCAAAGGTATTTGGAAAAAAAAGTCCAAAGAATGAATGGAAACACGAGTTCATACTCTCACAGCTGTTAAATGTGGGAAAATCAGGACTTTCAAAATAAACATATGCGATTAATAAAAACATTCATGCTGTTAACACGCTTGTTCAATTTGACATTTTAACTGGTTATATTCTGTGTGAATTCTGAAAACTGATCAAAACCTTCTGAATTGACTGCAGAAGATTTGAACTACAAGAGTTCACCTTCGCAATCGTCTTGTTTGGAATACTTTATAAATCAAACCAAGACGGGACGTTTAACTAAAGTCAGTTGCATTCTTTTATGGTGAAAATTACATTTTGTACAAATGAGAGTCTCAGCCAAGCAAATTGCCCAATAACTTGTTATACACATACACTGCCGGTCAAAATTTTGAGGTCCGTAAGATTTTTTACAAACATATTTAAACAAATTATTCAACAAGGGTGCATGAAATTGATCAAAAGTGACAGTAAAGACATTATAATGATACAAAAGTTTTCAATTTTAAGTAAAAACTGTTCTCTTGAGCTTTATATTCAGAGAAAGAATCCTGAATATTCATGGTTTACTAATAACATTAAACTGTTTTAACATTGATAATAAGAAATTATTTCTGAAGGATCATATGAGACTGGAGTAATGACTGCTAAAAATTCAGCTTTTTCATAACAGCAAATTAATTACATTTTAAAATATGAATTAAAAGCAAAAAGTTATTTTGAATATTATTTTGTAATGATATTTCACAATATTACTATTCATTTTTGATAATGCCGCCTTGGTGAGCACAAGAGGAAAAAAATCTTACCGACCCTAAACGTTTTTTTAATACTATCCTTAAAATGTATTAAAAAGGTCCTAAATACTTTTCACCACAAAAACATTTACATTACAATATTAAATATGTAATCAAAATATATATTTGAAAGCCCTTTATCAATATTTTATAAGTTATGTAGGGAAATGTTATAACTGTCTTTTCTTTTTCTATTGACTCAATAGATGGTGTCCAAGTTGCCCATGATGAAGTCCATTAGTAACCTCCATATTGATAAGCTGGAGTTTTTCCGCCTCCTTCACCCAGAAACGGCCTACAACTTCCCTGCTCTCTACAGAGAGGTTTTCTGCAGCGAGATCACCTTCCCAGACTCCACTGAGGGCTAACATTCATTGAAGTGTCATATTAGCTGTGACGAGAGAAAAAGAGAGGGAGAGGTTGAGAAAGTTCAAGAAAGACAGGGAATGAAAATAGGAGGTAGATGGATATGTGTTTGAGAAAACCAGCAACACACTGACAATCTTGCACGTTACACTTTAGAACTCCATCTGTAACTTCCCACCAGATGGAGTGATTCACTCCTCTATTTGAACAGGACCCAGATTTCTTATGAGACACTGTTAAATGACAGCAGTCATTCAAGGTGCTGGTTACCATTACTCATGCTACCTACATATAGTGACTCAAGCGGAGTTCACAATGTATTTTTGATTGAAGAGTGTACTCGATTAAACCTGGACCTCAGATCTCCCTTAAATTAAGTACTTGAAAAGTGGATATTCCCCTGTTCCATTTTCCAAGTACTCTTAGGAAGAGAACTACGAATGTAACCCAACTGACATGTGGCAAAGCCTCAGGATTAAGACAGAATGTATTATGTATTCCTGCCCCATATGTAAAACAAGCTCTTGAGACTTGGTTTCTGTAGAGAAACAGTTTTGAATCCATGAGAAACTGTTTTATGGGACCAATGCATACACGCGTGAGCACCTTCACGTTCACAGACTCAACACTAACGTACAGTACACTGCACAAACCACACATGCACGTGGTGTGTTGTCTTTTGAGCTCTTTATTTTTGCATATAAATTGAAAAGATGCAACTAAACTAACAAAAACCTCATCCTTATTACCCTTTCCCACACAAATGCCACTTGGATAAAGACATTAGATGATATTTTGATATCCTCATTTGATCAGAAACCATATGTATGTAGAATGATAGATGTATTTGAGAATATATTTATAAACAGAGCCTGTAGATAGCGTATGTAGGCAAAGGACTAACTAAAATGAAAGTTGCACCTTAGAGTGAATGTTCTCAAGCCCCTTCAAAGACTTTCCAACCATAGCTGTGGAATTCTGGGCTGACATGGTGCTGGAGTTGGATTTGGCATGACATGCTGATTTTGATACAGGTGGACAGCACTTAAATACTCCACAAAAGGACTTTGCAGGAGCAGGACTTTGCTGTTGCTACACATTAGATGGCAGAAAGACAATGGCACTATGAGGGAGGCTTTCTGAAGTCAGATCCTCCATGTGAGCATTTAGCAAACCACTCAAACGGAGAATGCAAAGAACACGGAAGTAAGCGGCTGGAAGGAACCATATATATTTAGAGACAACGGACAACCCGAGCTCGCGTCAATCGCCAGGACACTGCGGAAATGTCACAATTCTGACTTTCTCAGCTGTGAGGATAAATGGATTCACAGGCCTCATGCTTTGCATTGTGTCTGATGTGAGGATCAGTGTTGTGTTGTGTGATTTATTTTTACTCATCATCCCTTTATCCTTTGTGTTCACATATAGCACAACTATTGGTTGACAGAGCCATCAGCTACCCCCCTGAGTTAGGGAATACTATGGTTAGTTTGTGTTCCAAAACTTTGCAGTTCAGTACGAAGAAAGAAACACAAATCTGCTATCAGTCCGCAGTGTAATAGCAGCCTCCATTCTTCTGAGCTAGGAAGTCGAGATTTAGGAGTGGTCCAGAAAGCAGAATACCAGCTAAACTCCAAGGAAAACCCTCTCCGTGTCCAGTTCTGGCTTTTTGAGATTACAGGGTATGAAAGATGTTTCGAATGATTGATAAGTATCAACCTCTAGTTTCCTTATTTTTGCACTGCTGGAACAGTGCCTAGCTGTATATTTTCTCGTAAGACTTTATATAGTTGGTATAATACACATTTTCTGGGTGCTTAATACAGTATCGTAATGTCTGCCCGTGCAATAATCAGTCTTTCCATTTTTAGTATTGACGGCCCTCACAAGCCAAGGATCTCCTTGGATTTCATAAGCACTCCAGCTCAGATCATTTAACACCTCCTCGCTAAGTTCTGTCTACAGTACACTCAAAGTTTTGTTTATTTTTTTACGCTTTTCTAGTATTAACTGACTTCAATTGACGTGTGAAGGGGGGTAAAGATTGTAACAAAGTGCAAATACTTTGTAAAAAACATTTAGATTTTTGTGGAGTATAATTCGCAGCCCTACAAACTGCCACAGGGGTTCACACCGTCCTTGTGGGTATAGTTCTGGAAGTGTGCGTTTACATCTACACTCAGTCACTCAGGGAGATAGCTGGGTTCTCTGTCCTAAAATGTCTTCAGTTAGCCTAGCAAGACACCTTGCACCAAATAGAAGACCTTAAACCTTGATCACTGTGTACGGTAACTTTTCTTGTGAATGTTAATTGCAGAAGTATCAAAGATTTTTACCCGTCTTATATCAGTGCTATTGGAGATCTTTTTCAGTTTGACTTGGTTAAAAAAGAATAGGATCAAAACTATATTGGGGATGAATATAATCTTTGAATCTAGTGTTGTTGTTTTTTTTATTTGTTTATTTTTGTGATATTTTCTTTCTTCATATTGGTCATTTTCTGTAACATATTTTCTCACCCATCTAGTGTCATCCTTTGTCTTGAATTAAAATCCTATTTTTTTAAAGAGCATTTTTAAGCAGAAAATCCCCTAAAAGAGTCCTCATTCTTTGCCATGATCCTTCTGTGGTTGTTTATTTTTAAGTAAATAAATCCTATTATAGATTTTAAAGAATATAATTTTATGGTATATTATGGATACAGATAATAAAACACATTAAAGAGTAATTATTGTACAATGAGGATTAAACACATGGATTACAGAATGTAATAAAGGTCTTTTTACTTTACACTGAGTGTTTTGTTGCTTTTTTTGTTGTTGAAGAAATTCATACTTTTATTCAGCCAGAATGCATTACAGTGATCAAAAGTGACCATAAGGATTTTTACATTGTGTTATTACAGTTTCCACAAAAATATTAAGCAGCTCAGCCGTTTTCACCTGTAATAATAATACAAATGTTTCTTGAACACCAAATCAGCAATTAGATTGATAGAAAAACATTAATATAGAAAACGTATTTTCCATTGTAATAATATTATAGTTTTTACTGCATTCTTGATCAAATAAATGCAGCCTTGGTGAGCTTAAGACGAATATCCTTTTTTTTTTTAGAACATTCAAATGAAACCCCAAACTTTTGAACAGTAGCATTCATACACTCTATTGCCAAAAGTATTGGGACACCCATCCAAATCACTGAATTCAGGTGTTCCAATCACTTTCATGGCCACAGGTGTATAAAATCAAGCACGCACACATACAAACACTTGTGTAAGAATGGGTCGCTCTCAGGAGCTCAGTGAATTCAAGTGTGGTATCGTGATAGGTTGCCATCTGTGCAATGAGTAATCATGAACTTTCCTCACTAAATATTCCACGGTCAACTGTTAGTGTTATTATAACAAAGTGAAAGCAATGGGAACAACAGCAACTCAGCCACAAAGTGGTAGGCAATGTAAAATCACTGCGCAGAAGTTGCCAACTTTCTACAGAGTCAATAGCTACAGACCTCCAAACTTGGTTTGGCTTCAGATAAGAACAGTGGATAGAGAGCGTCATGAATTTTTCATGGCCGAGCATCTGCATCCAAGCCTTACATCACCAAGTGCAATGCAAAACGTTGGATGCAGTGGTGTAAAGCACACCGCAGCTGGACAGACGTGTTCTCTGGAGTGGCGAATCTCGCTTCTCTGTCTAGAAATCCGATGGACTAGGTTTGCTGGTTGCCAGGAGAACGGTACTTGCCTGACTGCATTGTGCCAAGTGTAAAGTTTGGTAGAAAGGGGATTAAGGTGTGGGGTTGTTTTTCAGGCTTTAGGCTTGGCCCCTTCCAGTGAAAGGAACTCCACATGTCATCCATACGGGTAAACACAAGTGGCAACAATCAAATACAAATAGAGAACACAATGTCATTGATTGAACACAACCTCTCAAAACTGATTTAACCTGTTTCAAATGATGTGACAACCAATATAAGACAGTTTCCGAGAGCAAACAGGTTGTTGAAGGTGGGAAGGAGAAAGTCTGAGAACAGATAGAAGAAACAATGTGAGAGGACGAGTGCGAATGCGAGATGGGTGATGAGGAGGAGGAGGGCAAGGAAGAGGAGGAGTGCAAGACAGAGGAAGAGGAGGTCAATGAAGAGGAGGAGGAAAGCAAGAAGAGGAGGAGGAGGGCAAGAAAGGAAGAGGAGGACAAGAAAGAGGTGGAGGAGGGCAAGAAAGAGGAGGAGGGCAAGGAAGATGAAGAGGGGGGCAAGGAAGAGGAGGAAGAACAAAAAAAATTGCAAAGCGGAGAAGTAATTTCTGATCAATTTTGAGCTACTATGATAGAACATTCATCAAAAATTAATCAAAAAAAAAATGAAATTTGTATTGAGATTAAAAATGTACTTCACCCTGAGAACTATAGCCTATGTTTTGAACAATGTGTTTTTTAATTTTTTGGTGTATTGTTTATTGACTGCTTGATAGTGTACAGGTCCTTCTAAAAAAATTAGCATATTGTGATAAAAGTTCATTATTTTCCATAATGTAATGATAAAAATTAAACTTTCATATATTTTAGATTCATTGCACACCAACTGAAATATTTCAGGTCTTTTATTGTTTTAATACTGATGATTTTGCCATACAGCTCATGAAAACTACTATCTCAAAAAATTAGCATATCATGAAAAGGTTGTCTAAACTAGCTATTAACCTAATCATCTGAATCAACTAATTAACTTTAAACACCTGCAAAAGATTCCTGAGGCTTTTAAAAACTCCCAGCCTGGGTCATTACTCAAAACCGCAATCATGGGTAAGACTGCCGACCTGACTGCTGTCCAGAAGGCCATCATTGACACCCTCAAGCGAGAGGGTAAGACACAGAAAGACATTTCTGAACGAATAGCCTGTTCCCAGAGTGATGTATCAAGGCACCTCAGTGGGAAGTCTGTGGGAAGGAAAAAGTGTGGCAAAAAATGCTGCACAACGAGAAGAGGTGACCGGACCCTGAGGAAGATTGTGGAGAAGGACCGATTCCAGACCTTGGGGGACCAGTGGAAGCAGTGGACTGAGTCTGGAGTAGAAACATCCAGAGCCACCGTGCACAGGCGTGTGCAGGAAATGGGCTACAGGTGCCGCATTCCCCAGGTCAAGCCACTTTTGAACCAGAAACAGCGGCAGAAGCGCCTGACCTGGGCTACAGAGAAGCAGCACTGCACTGTCGCTCAAATTTTGCATGTCATTCGGAAATCAAGGTGCCAGAGCCTGGAGGAAGACTGGGGAGAAGGAAATGCCAAAATGCCTGAAGTCCAGTGTCAAGTACCCACAGTCAGTGATGGTCTGGGGTGCCATGTCAGCTGCTGGTGTTGGTCCACTGTGTTTTATCAAGGGCAGGGTCAATGCAGCTAGCTATCAGGAGATTTTGGAGCACTTCATGCTTCCATCTGCTGAAAAGCTTTATGGAGATGAAGATTTTTTTTCAGCACGACCTGGCACCTGCTCACAGTGCCAAAACCACTGGTAAATGGTTTACTGACCATGGTATTACTGTGCTCAATTGGCCTGCCAACTCTCCTGACCTGAACCCCATAGAGAATCCGTGGGATATTGTGAAAAGAAAGTTGAGAGACACAAGACCCAACACTCTGGATGAGCTTAAGGCCGCTGTCGAAGCATCCTGGGCCTCCATAACACCTCAGCAGTGCCACAGGCTGATTGCCTCCATGCCACGCGCATTGAAGCAGTCATTTCTGCAAAAGGTTTTGTGTTTACTGTTTCAGAAATTGGTTTAGCAATTGAGAAAAACTGTAATTTTTAAAAAAAAATTATTAACAAAAAATGTATTGCTGTTAGCTGTTAATCTAATAACATTCTGCTAATAGCATAATGATGTGCTTGGAAAGCACAAGCTACCAAGATCGTCTCAGCATAGTATTTAATAATAATAAACTATAAACCTTTTTGTAGAATTCCTAAAATAGTCATCTGGCTCCATCATCTGGTCAATAGAAGCAGTTGAGTTGCGGGTGCAGTGGATGTCCTGAGCGGTAGTAGGCGCTGCTGTCCCATTTTCTAGTCCCTTCTCCAGTCCCTTCTCCGCTCGCGCTAGGAATGTGCTTGCGTTGCGCAGGAAACCGCTAGTTTCTCAAGACACACAAATGCGGTGGATGGACTATTAACCGTATTAAAGTCACATTTTAGTAGAAAGCCACCAGAAGAACATTTAATATCATAACTTGATCAAGTCTTTCCCAACAGCCACCTGGAATATTTTTTTTGTGGAGTGGGTGTCG
Organism: Gobiocypris rarus; assembly: GCA_023029165.1. NCBI lineage: Eukaryota > Metazoa > Chordata > Actinopteri > Cypriniformes > Gobionidae > Gobiocypris > Gobiocypris rarus. Next base: position 11,926,352 of record CM040928.1, on the reverse strand, counting down.
TTTACCGTTTATCTGAGGACTTGAGTTTTATATTTCACTTAGCGACCGTTGACTTTTGTCACACTGTTGTGTCAGTATTTAACATACTTTACAAGTCTTTTTTCGTCGACAAAAAGGGATTACGCCTTGAAGATGTCCGTGGCGGGCTTAAAGAAGCAGTTTTACAAAGCCAGCCAGGTTTGCGAGATACTTTTTTCTGTTGTTTTCTTCCATTGAGCCGCAGTGTTGTGCCAGCTAGCTTAGCCTGCTAACGCTGCGCTAAACTTCACCCGCTATTCTGCATTTTAAAAGTGTTTAGTGTGTGTTTTCTAGTCCGCTGTATTTAACGGTTGCTGAATTTTACAAAGATTAATCGTGCTATTGTTTAATGCCATACCTTTGTAGAGTTAGAAACTGCTTGCTTTGTGTTTGTATTGTCGGTCTTGTCCTAACTTAGTCATTGCCATATTTAATCTTTTTGACAGCTTTCATAAATAGTCAGCGTCACTTTAGGGGCTCATTCAGACCTAATTAGAGGTTACAATATGTTAAAATATGCAGAAGAGTGTCTGTTTTCTTTTAGCTTGCTATTGCAATACAACGCCCCCGTCCTTACCATATCACTCCATTTGCCACGTTTACTGCAGTAAAATGAAGGATTTTGCACTGAGCATATGCTTATGATCTACAAATGAGACAGGGTTATTTAGAATATGTAAAAGTATATGCAAATTCTGCATAGAAATACACCAAGAATGTACTGCAGCATCAGGTTTACCATCACCGCAGTTCCCTTTATTGGCATCTGTTGGAGAATCCCGTCTTCTATGGATATTGTGTTTGTGCCTCTCTTGTTTCTATGGTTCAAACTTTATCCTGGCAATATGTTACTGGAAAATCTGACACTGTCAAAGTGGCTTTCCTCTTACAAATGAGCATAAGTCAGCCATGTAACTTGTAAGTGGTTTAAAGAAACCTGCATGTGATTAAACAAGCACCATTTGTGTCATTCCTGCAATGCAGGAGCTTTTAAGCTCTTTTAAATGTAATATGCATATTAAAAAATATTGCATATGCTAATATGCGTTGAAAGTATTTCTATAGAAGTGTATGACAAAGTTTCAGAAATATGTTTTGGTCAAGCTCGGTTACTTAGCTGTGTTAGTTATTACTTATTATTCACATGGCAAGACAATTAGCAGAATCTTAAATTAGGAAATTAGGACGATTCCTGGTGAAAATAACAAGCAATAGTTTATCATTGCTCAGCGGGGAATTGAAAGTTCAGATACTTTCATGCCAGTCTCTAATTTTGTCAAACAAGATTGAATGTTTTATAGGTGAGACAAAGCAGTACAAAACATCTTAGAATTAGTCAATTTGCATATTTGTTCATATTTGTGCTGATGTGTATCTTTTAGTTTGCATTTGTCTTTACCCAGACAGTGATGTCATTAAAAAAATTATGTTTTTTAAACAATGGGATATTACAAAATTCTCACACACATTTGGTTTGGTACAATTTGATTATTTTAAAAAATAGCAAGAAACACCTGGAATATTTGAAATAAATGTTTCTAGTAGAGAAATAACTTAAAATTCAACACTATTTGTGATATGATAAAGGAAAACTGACTAATATGGTGTCCATCCAATATATTAATACATATGATGGGACTCATGGGAGCATGAACTTGTGCTGCATAACATCACAAACTTAAAAACAGAACATGTTGTTCCGCTATAACTAGCCAGAAAAGCTTTGTTAAAGCTTGTCCATCCAGTTCGGCTAATATTATTTTGTTATTATGTTGGAAATGGCAAAAGTGAAATGGAACCTGAGCGTGGGCTTGCAGCAGGGAGTCTGTTGGCTTTAAATGTGCCAAAAGTCTCACTTGGACCCTGTGAAGAAGACCATCAAATGTATTACGAAGAAAAGATCTCCTTGATTTTGGCTGTTCTTGCATTCTGGTGGTGTTGTGAGGAGATTTATGGTATAATTAACTCAACAGTGTAATGTGTTTTTGTCAGTTTGTTAGATTCTTGTTGCCAGTGGTTGTGTTTTCCTTAGGGCACATGGTCACAGATGTAGGGGAAGCAGAGCATCCCTGTCCCTGTTCGCTGATCTCAGCAGGAAAAGACAAACGGTTGCCCAATTTCCTGTCAGGAACATGCTCAGATCCCTAGTGGGGGGTCTTCATGAGTGGAGGAGTACAGCAGGGCAGAGGAAAATGGCCAGTGTTTGGGCCTGGGAAGAGGAGTATGAATCATGCAACACTAAGGGGGGTTGGGGTGCTCTCGCTTGCTCTGCTGGGCTCTTTTTATTGGACTGCAGTGCTGCAGAGAACTCATGCCAGCATTCCACAGTAATCAATACTTGACATAGGCTGGACACCCTGCCAAAAGACAAACTCTGACACCAGTCACACCCTCAGTCCAGCCTTCCTTTCAGTGTGCTGTCCGTAGAACAGTTTGAGACACTTTGAGATTGTCTTTTTTAATGTACACCAGGAAATATTTAGCATTTTACTTTTATTTCTGAACAGAAACGATATGCTGCAGCCTTGATTCCAAATGGTAATGACTAGAACTAGGGATGCACCGAAATGAAAATTCTGGATGCGCTTCAATGATGGCCTTCTGGACAGCAGTCAGGTCGGCAGTCTTACCCATGATTGCGGTTTTGAGTAATGACCCAGGCTGGGAGTTTTTAAAAGCCTCAGGAATCTTTTGCAGGTGTTTAGAGTTAATTAGTTGATTCAGATGATTAGGTTAATAGCTCGTTTAGAGAACCTTTTCATGATATGCAAATTTTTTGAGATAGGAATTTTGGGTTTTCATGAGCTGTATGTAAAATCATCAGTATTAAAACAATAAAAGACCTGAAATATTTCAGTTGCAATGAATCTAAAATATATGAAAGTTTAATTTTTATCATTACATTATGGAAAATAAAGAACTTTTATCACAATATGCTAATTGTTTGAGAATGATATGTATATATATATTTATTAAGTATCAATAGCCTATATTATTCTTCATTCAGTGCTGTCCCCGACTAAAGATTTTTCTAGTCGACTAGTAGTCATTCTTTTAAGCCATGAGTCAACTTATATGCCTATTCCTTGCTCAAGCTCATGCATAAAGCTTTCCTCAAAGCACTGGCAAAAGTACTGATTATGAATATGTCTGAAAAAAATAGCAAGGAGACGTTTTTGTTTATTAATAAACTAGTGTTTTCTCAGTCAGTGTCGGCTGCAAAGAAGAAGACTTGCCATCTGCACAGTGGTCACTCCTATAGAGAGAAATGCACCTTTCATATGGATTACATAATCAGACAGTATTTCTTTTCTTTTCAAATTTGTCCGTTTAATGTAGACATCTCAAGTTTTCTATACATTTCTCATGTCTGTGAGGCAAGTATCCCTGCAGTTTAGGGAGACAGAGTCGGCAGAAGACGCATCCTGTTTTACAAAAAGCACAACGTTTTGTTGTTATTGTGCGTTTGCACATATAAAAGTAGACCCTTTACTGTTTGGAATGATGGATTGATGTTGGAATGGTGAAAAAAAATTAAGTATTTTAAGTGGAAAAAATGCAAGTTATTTTGTCTGCGCCTCCATGTCATTCAGTAATTGCTCGTTTCCACCGAGTGCTACAGTTCAGTACAGTATGCAATTTTTGCCGTTTCAATTGTCAGAAGTTGTGAATGGTACCCTAATTTAAAACCGTACCATACCACTTTTTTGGCACCCTTCCGTTGGGGTACCTAGCACAGTAGTCTGGTACTAAAGGGTGGAGCTAGACTCACTGGAAAATGTTGAATGGTTGACACAGCGAATCATAACTTGCCCATGCTTTTTTGGCTTTGTTTTTCCTTGCAGCCGTGGCTCAAACAAAGTGTCTACTTCTTGTGACTAACAGCCACATGCCAAGAAGCAAGAACAAGATCTGCTCTGCTGTATGTCGTCCATTGTTGTTTTGATGTCACTTTCTTCTTTGCGCGAGAATGATGCCTATCGCTACACCACACCTATCATAAGAATACTGTTGGCGGTGGAAACGCAAGCTGGATCAGGGTTTACCGTCCCGAATCTTACTGAACTGAAATGTACTGCACCTCACCGCACTGCTCGGTGGAAACGAGCTATAAGTTTGCCATACATTAGCTTCCACATTCTAGCCTAATAATAGCGCACATTTATCTAGGTTAATGTTAGAGCGAGTGGCAATGTAAAGTTGCTACTAACAAATGATAAGCCATATTTGAGGTTGATGGATGATAAGTGAACTGTGAACATTTGGATTTCCTGCCTGACATACTGTAATTACCACAAGGACCCACCGTTAACAATCTGTGTGTCAGACTGCTTGACCATCACTTAGATTCGGAAGCAGTGCCGCTCGCAAAGTTACAAAAAAAATGCTACCCATGAGAGTGAAACCTGACCGCTGAACACTAAGGGGCTGGGTAGTGCGGTGCAACATATACTTTCAGGCTCATATTTTTAGCTTTTTTTCTCTTTCGGACAAAAACCAAAAATGCCTTTTTTGGCCGATAAATCTCATCACAGCGTAGCCTTTCCGGTATAGAATCTGATGTCCTTGCTGCAGTGAACATTGTACAGGGACATTATACATTTCTAAAACTTGAAAAATTCTTAACTTGGAGAAATACATTATTTTTATGCTAAATGTTTTCTGTCCCATTGTCCGATACAGTCATTATGAAATTAATGTTAAATTAATTTTTCCCTAAATAATTCATCCGTGCATATCTTTTTTTTTTTTAATTCATGTGACCTTGTAATCTTTATATTCGGCACATTCTTGTTTTTTTATGGAATATAATTTCGGCACCACTGCAGTAAAAATAAACAGAGAAATGTTTTTCATACAGGTTTCCTAGCCACTTCCTCTGGTCAGACAAACGTATGCCATTGGTTGCGCCAGTGTTGCTGTGTCAGGCTTGTTGAGATGCTACTACAAACAGCAATGTTTTAATTGAGACATTGTTTACACTTTTGTGAGAAATTATGCCTTCTAGTTGTCTGGGCATAGAAAGATGGGATAAGGAGAATGTATTTTTTTTTTTACAGAAAAAGTAGATCCATCACCTTTAAGCAGGTGTCTACTGTCTAGTAAGACATTTACTTGACATTTGTTTTGTGTGAGGATTGCGTAAGAGGGATTGTACTGGAATTCCTGCGTTGTCTCTGTAGCAGTTGACACAGTCATGCATTCTTCTCTTCATTGGACTCACAAGCACAGCATTATCTATGGAGTGTGGTCTTGGTTTCAGTCTTCGCCTGCTGGGTCTGCTTCAGCTATGTGGCCGGCTGTTTGTGTGTGTGCATATTTGTGTCAAAGTTAGCAGTACTTTGCATTCTTTATCGACAGTGTGTGACAGAGCTGAGCCTCTGTATTATCTCTTTACCTGCTGATAAGACCTCTTCCACTCGTAAATATACAGTCATGTTGCCAGTGGACTGAGCTGTACAGTTTCATTGCGGGAGTGTCTGATTGCAATCATTACAGACCAAATAGTCTTCTGGTGTCTCTCTGAAATGGTTTTAAACATATTTTCTGGAATATGCATCAGATAAGGCTTGCTGGTTAGGCATTTTTACTTTAATAAAATTAATTAAAAAGTTCATTAAATTGATCAAACTTAAAGGCGATTCACGTGTAGCTAGATCATTTACTTCATAAAGTTTTATAAAGATTAGTTTCATAAGACCTTTATTAGGCCAATGAGTACATTTGTGAACTTTCCTTAAAGCTACACTGTGTAACTTTTTTAGTTTATTCTTAGCTAAAAACACTTAGTTCTTTCAAAAATATATGTGCTCATTAATGTATATTTTCTTCTTTCAAGTAATAAAGTATTCTCGTAAGTGTATAATATGCCATTGAAAATACATACGGGTGAGGGGTTCGAATGCGCGTCGCCATGTTGCCCCGCCATCTTGAAAGTACAGAAGCCAAAGAGGGACATACCCGTAAATTCAAGCTTCGCCTTTCATGTTTTAACACTCGATGGCACTGTGTCGAATGTGAAGAGGGGGATTGCTTGAGACTGATATAGCCAACAATGTAAACTTTGCCTTACGCTAGTGATGTCGTACAATATACAGAATAACGATAGCACCGATAAAAGTTACTTTACTAAGATTAGCTTGCATTCGTCTGGAAACCTGATCGCTGATGTATAGCAATGAAATGGTAAAAAATAACGAAAAGGTAAAACTATTATTCATTTTACATAGATGTCATAACCTACATGTTAACTGACAAATTAAACAACTGCAAATTATAATAGTTTTCTAAAGTAACCTCATCATTTGATCGAACTGGAAGCCATATTAATCTTGGACTAAATCAGCCACCGTAGGAGTTAAAACGAAATCGGAATTGAGAGAAACAGAAACTAATATTCACTGGATGGTCATATACATTTTCACCGCTAGATGAGGGAAAATATCACACAGTGTAGCTTTAATACTAAATATTTCACAGTCAACTGTTAGTGGTATTATAACAAAGTGGAAGCAATTGGGAACAACAGCAACTAGTATGAGCCATCAGCAGGCGCGGCGCTCATGCTTACTATAACTTGCACTGTTGTCATGGCACCCAAGATAAGCACACACATGCAACATTTTGAGAAATCAGGCTCAATAGAAACAAATGTGACTCGTCTTTTTTATAAGGTATATGATAAGAAATAATACAATGCTAATAATAAAACCTCCAGAAGTGAATATTGCGTACTGGTTGTCATGACAACATTGCGTGAGGGGCTGCTCAGTCAGTGCTGACAGCTTGTACTAGTCATTACAGGAACGCGCGTGCACAGAGTAGCTCAGTGTTTTGACTGAATAATACTAGTTTATTTCTTGCAAAACCTTATAGCATGCCTCCTGGACACTCTCCATATATGTCGCGCGTCACACTGTATCATTGCGTCATACTTTTGTATAATTTTTGTAATGTTTTAGCCTTTTGAGTTCCGAAAGGGATAGAAAGACATAGGGCATTGAATCAACAACAGGGTGAGTAAAAGATTTAATTTCATTTCAGGGTGAACTGTTGCTTTAAATATATAATTACACTGTAACAAGGACACCTTGAGTGTCCTTAAAGTGTAAAGTGTAACCAAAGTATCCAAACATCAGTAAATGTAGTTCTGTATATGAATTCCCTTATTCTTACAGCAAGATTGTTTACAACATTTTGATTTGAAGTAGTTTTTAAATAGAAAGGTGGCACTATTGGCTTCAGTTAAATGTTAAATTGATGGGAATTTGAACGTGTCAGTCTTTATCTGTTGCCTTAATCTAAGCCGTATCATGTTTTCCACCCAGTTTAAGGCGTTAACTCTATCCTGTGTCTTTCGTCATCTCAACATATTGGAGACATTTGGACGCACCTGTTGACTTGCCACAAAACGCTGGTTAATTATTAATTAGCTTCCTTTGTGAATTGTACAAATATGCAAACATGCTTGGAGGATATGGAGTGAAAGGTCACTGCAAGCAGACACCTCCATGTCAAACACAGCTACGGTTGTGATGGAGTGTTCTTGTGCTGATGTCTTTGGCTTAAAATAACTGTTATTCACATTTATACAATTGTATCAAGTTGTTCATGGTTGTTCTTGTGCATGGTGGTGTTAGCACATTCATTTATTGTGATTTTCTTTTTTATAAGACATAAATTTGCATATGTACATAACACTAACAATTAAAACATATTGCAGGCTTAATCGGCTTACGTCAAATTACTTACGTTTTTGACTTCTAACGGCCCTGTGTGTTATTCAGTTCTTTTGTCTGCCACAGTAATGACATGAATAAATAAATAAACAATGTTATTAATGCAATAGACTGCCCTAGTGTGTGTGTATATATATATATATATATATATATATATATATATATATATATATATATATATATATATTTTTTTTTTTTTTTAATTACATTGCAAATTTTGTGGGGTTTTTAACCAGCAAGAGATGTCCGGTGTAATCTATAAAGCAGATGTTGCAAGAATGTCCCATAGTGTATTTTTAATGGTTATGAAACTTTTTAAACTTTGATCTGACTTAAAAGACCATTTGAAGTGTGTTGTTCACAAACTAGACGTGCATTTAGACCATAGAAAATGCTAGAGTAAGAGAAAAACACAAGGAAACATACCACAATTGGTGGTTGTTACAGATAAATAATATTTAACATCATAGAAAAAGCAAAAACACAGAATTAACTTCTCAGCATGGCAAGCTACCACCATAAAATGACATGTGTTTGTGATTAATGTTCATATGACGTGATATGACAAACATCCAGTGCTTTCCATGTTGAAGTCTATGCTTCCTCCAGTTAGGGTCAAGAAAAGCAATAAATGAACAACATATGTTAGTGAGGACAGAAAATTAACATGTGGCCTTGTTTCAACAGTTGCACGATCCCTGTCTTTGGTTCTTTGTTGCACGTTCAAGACATAAAGACCGAGTGGGATGAGCATGTTTTACCAAGTCCTGAGAATAACAACTGTTGTGGCAGACGCAGATTCACACCGCTTTTTTTAATACCACTGGTGTTTTGATGTAGGCAAGTAATGCAAGATAAGCTGTATAATATTTACAATGATTTTCTGAGAATAATAGTATTGGAGCAATTTAAAGCATTAAGAATGAAAGCTATGGAAGTACTGAGGGAAATATGATCCCTCCCAAGTGAGCACAAGAGAAATGAGTTGCAGGGAGGGCTAATTGGATTTACATGTGTACAGTACTTAAATGATTTCCTTGTGAAAGTTAGCCATTTTCTGCAGTTTATATGTTGTGAGGAAAGAGGTGAAGGGAAAGTGCAAATTGAGAGAAATTGTTCATGAATTAGATTAAACGGGCCGCTGTGTGTTTTGTGTCCTGGTTTGATTTTGTGGAATGATCAATACAAGCTTTTCCAGTTAGTTACATTTTGTAAATGTCTTGCATATTTTACTGTCATTTTATTTAATTTAATTTACATCAAGACTTGGTTTTAGGGATACGGTTATAATTAGGTTAAGAGTTTAGGGTGTGTGTGTGTCTTGTTTATATTACATTGTGGGGACCAGCCAGCGGTCCCCATTTTTCAAAAGGCTTATAAATCATACAGGATGAGTTTTTTTTGAGAAAGTAAAAATGCAGAATGATCCCTGTGATGGGTAGGTATAGGGGCAGGGGCAGTGTAGGGGGATAGAATGTACAGTTTGTACAGTATAAAAACCATTACGTCTATGGAGAGTCCCCACAAAGATAGTGAACCAGACGTGTGTGTGTGTGTGTGTGTGTGTGTGTGTGTGTGTGTGTGTGTGTGTGTGTGTGTGTGTGTGTGTGTGTGTGTGTGTGTGTGTGTGTTTGTTTCGCCAAAGCTAAGAAAACACTTATTCAAATACAGTTTAGACAGTGTGACAAACTTTGATCATAAAAAATTAATTTACCTTGAAAAGTATTTTTTACAGAAGAAAAGGTGACGTGCCTGCTTTCTTCTGGGTAGGAGGAGGGGCTAACTGAGCATGTGCAATGTAAATCGAGATCCCAATAGAAAAATGTACTCCTCATTGAATCATTCATTCAAGAGATGCTTTCAAAAACACTAATTTATCCATTAATGAAGTGTAAAGTATTTATAATCAAGTCATTTAATCATTTATCATTCTAGACTTTTTTGTTGTTGTCCAGAATCGTGGTCTCTTATTTGAAAAAAATATATATATATATATATATATATATATATATATATATATATATATATATATATATGTGATTCTCAATTTATCCAGAAGCTCTAATTTGAATATAGTCATACTGGTTTAAAAAGGGCTTCTCTCTCTGTTTGTCAGATGGTGAGTGAGAAGGTTGGTGGTGCTGAAGGAACTAAACTGGACGAGGAGTTCAAGGACCTGGAGAGAGTAAGTGGAGAGTATTTTCCCACACCGCAGCCAACAGTCTTTCTAAAAACATTGATTTAAACACATCAAATGATTCAAAGGCTTGACCTCCGTCCCACACATCCATCAATGAGATTTTCAACACCACCTGTGTTTTTCTGGAAAGTTTCTTTCACTTACAAAGTAAAAGTGGTGTGGCTGAAAGGATCCAGGATCGTATGTTTTTTATAATGATCTGAAATGTTTTTTCACTGCAGTGGTGTCTGCAGGTGTCTGATTTTAATAATCCTATCCTCTAAATATGAGTGATGTCATCAGGTCTACTGAAAACACTGATCAATGATCTATGAAACTTTGTTCAAACACTGAACTGTGTGGCCTCACAGAATTTACAGATGCCTCTTCATTTAGTTCCTCTGTAATTACATATTTGAGTAAATGGTTTAATATAATACAAGCAAAGAATTACTTGAACAGTAGTCTGATAAATCTTATGTGGGGAAATTCGATACAAAAACTCCTCCTCAGGAAGGCATAAAGTACAGTCTGCTGTCCAACATTGTAAAATAAGCCTGATGACATGTCATGTATCAAATATTGACCAGCTAACTCTATATTATCCTGCTTTTCACATAGCTACTTAATAAATAAATAATGATTTGTTGAAATGGTCTTATTATGTGAGGTGAAAGAGACATCAGTGCTACAAAAGCCATTTAACCCTTGTGCAGTGTTGAAAACCCTGTAACACCTTTTGTGTTCTCTGTCAAAAATGACAGCCTTTTAAAAATTGCTTGTAAATCGTTCCTTATGCTATATTTTCACCAAATATTGGTCTTTCAAATGTTTCAATCTCCCACATTCATTTTCAAAGTATGGTAATTTATGACCAATATAAGCTCTTATAAATGAGGCGTACAATCAGTCAGTTAAAAAAATAAATACAAAACCTGTCCTATTTGAAAGAAAACAAGAAGCATGTTATTTGACGGACAGATACTTTTTTTATCGACTCCAAAAACAGAACAACAGTCAATGCCATTATAAAGCTTGGAAGAGCCAGGACTTTTTTAATATAACTCCACTTTTATTAGTCTGAAAGAAGAATGTCATATACGCCCAGGATGACTAGAGGGTGAGTAAATCATGGGGTAATTGTCATTTTTGGGTGAACTAACCCTTTAACACTGATCATGCCTCAACAGGCAACGTCCAAACATGCTCAAAATCATATAGGCCTAGTGTCTTAGAATGTGTCAGCAGTCGTTAAGCGTGTCCCCGGCTTTAGATAACTGTCAAATGTACTGTTTAGCATTTTTATAATAGACTGTTTAAAAATATGGACGTAGTGTCCGTGACGTCACCCATAGGATTCTGCAGAGCAGTTTTGAAGCGTAAAGTAGGGTCGAGCTGGCCTTTGCATTCTTAGCAACGCGTCACCGCGAATCACTCTTGGCTTCAAGAGAGACCACGGGAGGTTGCCGCTTGGTTGTTTTACAAAAATATTGGACCACAGAATCAAGAATCGGAAACATTCCAGAGGGGTTTTAGACGTTGATTAATTAGACTGTTCTTATTGTTACATGTTATTAAAAAGCCATTTTGTCTTTTTATTCTGTGTTGGTTATTGTGTCTTACCTGAAGTGGTGTGTGTACGTATGTTCTCTGTGCATTGACCTCCCCTCTGTGTTTCTTTAGAAAGTAGATGTGACAAATAAAGCTGTGGTAGAAGTCATCTCGAAAACATCAGAGTACCTGCAGCCCAATCCAGGTAAGACTAAAGACATCCCTGGAGCTTTTATTTAGCTTGCTGTCTGTTTAAAATTTGTACACATTTTTTCCCTGTCAAAACAGAGGCACATAATTGATCATTACTGTTAAACGTTTCTCTGTCTTTTCCATTCTCCATTGTTGCCTCTGTACCTGTCTGTCTGTCTCACACAGCATCTCGTGCAAAGCTCTCTATGTTAAACACTATGTCTAAGATCAGAGGGCAGGTGAAGAGTCCAGGTTATCCACAGGCCGAGGGGCTGCTGGGAGAATGCATGGGAAAGTATGGAAGAGAACTTGGAGAGGAAACAAACTTCGGTGGGTTTACAAAATCAGAGCAGCTGTTAAAACCTCTGTAAAACGCTGCAAAAAGTTTTGTTTGAGGTCCAGATAACCAAATGTACAAAACAACCGCATTTTTCTTTGTAGGTGGTGCATTAGTTGATGCTGGTGAAAGTATGAAGAGGCTTGCAGAGGTGAAGGATTCTTTGGACATTGATGTCAAACAGAATTTTATCGACCCTTTGCAGGGCTTGTGTGACAAGGACCTAAGAGAGATACAGGTTTGCTTTCTCTCTCTGTCTCACACACGCATATAGAGACACCTATATAATAAAAAAAAAATTGTTGAAACCCACACAAAAATGTTACCTTTAGGGGGTTACAACAGCTTGTCAATGGAGCAGTACCCCTGAAAGGTTCATAGTTGTACCTTACGGTACCTATATATAATATAGGTAATAATATTCACCTTTAAGGGCCCTATTTTAGCTGTCTGAGCGCATGGTCTGAAGCACACGTGCAATCCACTTTTGCTAGTATAACAATGAAAAAAATGGTCAGCACACCAGGCGCATGGTCCAAAATGGTTGTACCTAGTCTCTTAATGAGTCATGGGTCTGTTTTAGGCGTAACGTGCAATAAACCAACTAGAGTCTCATCTCCCATTCCCTTCAAAAGCCAGTTGCGCTTGCACCGTGGCGTATTCGATATTTACACGGCGGAAAGACTGAGCACTTTTCCAGAGAGGAATCCTTTTATTTTTAAATTTTTAAAATGTTTATGTCCCTATGTGTGTAATAAGCTGAGTGTATGCGTGTTATGCATCCGCCTATAGGCGCATATTACTAACACATCCTTTAAATAACAAAAAATACTGCGCTATTGACTTTAGACAAGGTTTTTTTGGTCAATGGAACAGTTAATTTCAGTTACCTCAAAATAGCAACGCACCAACAATGCGCCTGAACACACCTCGTTTTCAGACCATAGGCAAACAGATAGGCACGAATGCATTTGCTATTTAAACAACGTGGATGTGAAAATGATAGCTGTATCTGGTTGAAACTCGTCTTTAAGTAAATAAACCACTATTGCGTGCGGCGTCGCATTGTTCCGGGTGTATGATAGGGCCCAAAATGTTCTAGACTCTTTACTGGAAGTAAAGATCTGCACTTTAATGTATTTATAAAGACAGTAATGTCCTCTGTAAAATAAAGTACTCCTTTTGCTTTTTTAGGAATACATTTAATATTTAGAGTTAATTTCCTTTGCAATGTTTTAATGTGGTCTGTTCCACACCAGTTGTATTGAAAGAGTTTCCCTCTTTCTCAGCACCATTTGAAAAAACTTGAAGGACGCAGGCTGGATTTTGACTATAAGAAGAAACGTCAGGGGAAAATTCCAGATGAAGAGGTCAGGCAAGCGCTGGAGAAGTTTCATGAATCTAAGGAGGTGGCTGAGATCAGCATGTACAACCTTCTGGAAACTGATGTAAGGATTTACCATCTGACAGCTTGATGCTTCATTCAGTGGGGTTTTCTGCTTTTGTGTGCCCTGGGGATTGTACTAATCCTATTAGCAGCACTGAATAATTCAGTGTTTTTCTGTAACACCTTGCCTTACTGATTTTATACCAACTCAACTGTCTCTTTTAAGAAATGTTGGCAAAGACTGACACTTTAGAATTAGCAGTGTTGAAGATGAAAGTTTCCTGTCATTTTTTGACTCCAGCCCATCAGTGGGGTCAAGACAGGTAATCCAATAAAGCAGCTAAAAATGCTAAAAAATCCTCTTGCTTCTTAGCTGCAGTTTTTATCTAATGTTTAATGGAGATGTCAGAGTGCCATCTGTTGGTTCAAAGGGGAATAACTTGATAAGGGAATAAACACTGGCAAGTGGAGTCTATGGAAAGACTATTTTAAAGTCATCCGGCTCTAGATGTAAAGTAACACACTGAAGATACTTTTTAAATGATAGTAAACATTTAGTGTGAACCTCTAGCAGAGCTCCCAGTCTAAATTCAGCAGTTTAGTGAGACTTGTGTGAACTCAAGTCCTCAGGAATTACTCATTAACTATTTTTGACTATTTAGTTAAAAAAAGGTTGTTGTGTTTGCCTAGTGTGTCCATAAGCGTGGATGTGCATAAGTGACAAATAACTATCTTTATATATTTAATGTGTGTGTGCTCCTGTACAGATTGAGCAGGTGAGCCAGCTGTCGTCACTGGTTGAGTCTCAGCTGCAGTACCACAGACAGGCTGTTCAGATCCTGGACGAACTTTCCGACAAACTCAGAGACAGGTGTGTATGTGAGCACATGTCCTTGCACAGCATGTGTGTTTGTTCTGGATTCTGTCAAAAGAAGCAATAATTGACTCCTGTTTAACCGACCAGGATGAAAGATGCTCAGTCACGTCCTCGTAAAGAGTATATGCCCAAGCCCAAGCCTGTAATTGACTTTGGAGACCCCAGCGAACAGTCGAACGGTGGCTTCGCCCCAACATCTGCTCCACCCATGCGCAATACAGGTAAGATCAGACAGTTTACCTGCTTAACAAAGTCATAAAAATGCCCATTTCCCATTATTATTATCATTATTATGTAGCCAGTCTAAGGAATTGAGAATATTCTTGAATGAGGATAGATGATCTTCATTACATTGAGAAAATGCCTTGGACTAGTGAGAGAAAGGCACATTGTGCTTTGTGCGGTTGCGGCCCGGTGGCAGGGTGTGATGAGACCGCCTGTGCGTGTGTCGAGATAGGCAGGCCAAATGGACAGCTGTCAGCTGCTCTCTTCGTCAGCCAGTGACCCTCTTCTGTGTTCTCTTCCCATTGCGTCATCAGAGCCATACCACCAGTTTGGCAGAATATCCACATGGAAACCCAGATTGCGTGAGTCAGAGAGTGTGTGATTCTGTATGTTTGCATGGGAAACTGTCCGTGTTTATGTGTGTTGAGGGTGGAGAGAAAAAATTAGGAAGTAGGAATGTGCAAAACTGTACTTTTTCTAGTGAGTCTTCTAATTAGTCAGAATCAAAAGATATAGGATATATTTAGCATTAAATGTATTTAATTGCGAATTTAGATTTCCTTCATCTAATTATATGAAGCAGAACAGAACAGAATAGAAATGTTGGGAGGAAGTTAAAAGATTTTAATAGTTAAAGGGATAGTTCACTTTGAAATAAAATTTTGATATGTGTTAGCTTACCTCATGGGCATCCGAGATGTAGGAGTATTTGTTTCCCCAGTAGTTTCAATTTTGATCATTTTAGGTCAAACCGTTCTTGTCTGTGCCTCACATAATGCAGGTCTATGGTCACCACCTCAAAGAGCATACACAGAGAAGTCCAAATTAAACAATCCCCCATCGTAAGTGCACACTGATGGCCTAAGACACGAAACGAGCGGTTTGTGTGAGAAAACGAACAGTATTTATATAGTTTTTACCTCTTGTACAACACTATGTCCGACTGATCCGAGGGCGCGCGTGCGTGTTTCCTGTTGTGACATTCGCGCGTTCTGGCTTTAGTTTGTTTGTTTGTTCGTTCTTAAACAATCCCCCATCGTAAGTACACACTGATGGCCTAAGACACGAAACGAGCGGTTTGTGTGAGAAAACGAACAAACTAAAGCCAGAACGCGCGAATGTCACAACAGGAAACACGTACGCGCGCCCTCGGATCAGTCGGGAAACAAATACTCCTACATATCGGATCCCCATAAGGTAGCTAAAACATATCAAAATTTTATTTCAAAGTGAACTATCCCTTTAAGACGTGGCACAACTACAAAAAAGGCATACATTACAATAAGTGGAAAGCAGATATACCATAATAAAGTTCTGTTATACCACTATCAGGTAGATGTTCCTATAGCTGTGAAAATATGATTTTATGAAGGGAAGTATTGATCTGAAACATGTTAGGTTCAGTTCTCCATTAGTTGAAAGTTTATTGCACTGAGATATACAGCAAACTACAGGTTACATAGTGTCTTGTTGGGGGATGTGTGCCTGACAGGAAAGAGGTGTGTATGTGTGTAAGTGAAGAAGACTGTACAAGTATCTCAGTGTTTGTGTGTGAATGTGCGCATGTGTGTTGGCCCTTGTGCTGCTCCACTTAACAGAGTGAACCCCTGCTACGGACTGAAACTGGAGGTCTCCTGTCACATGACCACAGACCCAGGCTTTGCCACCCGAACCCTCACTAACACGGAGCACCTTGTCCTAACCCAGACGGTTGTTGTGGAATTAAAACCGTGTGATAAACACTAACACATATATGGCACTGCTCACTGAGGGCATGACTTTGGTTTGACAGACTGGACTGAGAAATGTTTCTTTGGCAGGAAACTTAAAAACGTACTGCTATGAAGAAGTGTTATTTTGGTAGTATTTATTAATATTTTTAATTAGTTGGTATATGCTGGTCAGTATTTATTTTAATGTTAGTTTGTTTTAATAATGTTTTTATGTGCTTTCGTCATTTTTATTAGTTTTTGCTTGTGTGTTTTAGCTTTAATTTTATTGCAGTTTTAGTTTTAATTATTTAGTACTGACTAACTGTTGGTTTCAAGTTTTCATAAATCTAATATTCATATTTTATTTTATTTCAGCTTTATTTTAATTACCGAAACCAACCCTGCTATGAAGTATGAAAGTGTTTGTTCTTCAGAAAAAAGTTTTTCTAAACAGAAATTAAAAATATTACTTTCAAATCTTGTAAAATTATTTTTGGGTGTTTATACACCACCTGAACAAGACATTTTAGTGTAAATAATTTATTTAGGACTTTATGTTTTTGTCTAGAATGCTAGATATTGGTTTGATGATATTTTATTTTTACTGCCATAGACAAATATCCCTCATTCCCCAAATACCTCCTTAATATCCCATTGTCATTAAATCTCTCCATCTATCCTCTCAGCATCGGAGCAGCCGTGCTGTAAAGCCCTCTACGACTTTGAGCCGGAGAATGAAGGCGAGTTGGGCTTCCACGAGGGTGACATCATCACTCTGACCAATCAGATCGATGAAAACTGGTATGAAGGCATGCTGCGTGGCCAATCCGGATTCTTCCCCCTCAACTACGTGGAGGTGATCGTTCCTCTGACACACTAAGTGACCTCCGTCACAGAAAAGGGGGGAGAGAGAGAAAGAGCAATAAAAAGTGAAAGGGAGAAAGCAGGAGGGAAGTGAGGTAGGGAGAAAGGAGCCTGTTGGAATCATCTTGGTCTTCATCCTCACCACATTGTTGCCGTTGATCCAAATGTACCTGTACTCTGGCACTTTTACACATTGATTTATTTTTGAAGGAGGGAACTTTGGGAAATGACGACCTTTCACATTCCAGGACTGACTGACTGACCGGTTGACTGACGTACGGATGGTATAACTTGGTCCTTAAGCTAAAATTTCAGACACACTAACTCGCTTCATCGTCCAAGTCTTTTAATAATGTCTCATACTGTTTGTGCTGCATTGACTGAAAAGAAATGAATACAGATTATGATATCCCTGTGATACAATTCTCATGTTTTTATAGAGTAGACAGACTAAGTCTTTATCTACCTAGTACAAATTCTCAATTGTTGGATTGTGAAAAGTTGTATTTTGACTCGACTGGTCCCATTAACGCCCCCTGCTGGTCAGGCTGCGACATTGACCTGCCTCAGATTAAGGAGAAACCGCCTTGTATCTGTGACGGACACATTAGCACTGTGGGGCTGTGCGTGAAATGTCCCAATGTGCAGCAATCCTGAGCCACAGACCTTTTGAGAGGAATTAGTCATTTTGTACGCTCCATAATTATGTTTTTTCTATAGCATTTCGTCATCTAATATTTTTCATGTATATTTCTTAAAAGATAAAAGAAATTAGACGCTGAATTGCACCTTGGATCGTGTCGTAAAGGTGAGCTAAAACACTTAATGTATGTGTTTAGTCAGGTGGAGAGGGTTTTACTGCTCTACAACCGTTATAAAGTATGAAACACTCTGCTTCCCCTTTTACAACTTTTAACCCAGAGGGCGGCAAATAAACAATTTGCGCACTGTTTTCTGAAGGAAACAGCCAAATAGTTCTATAAATGGAGACGTCTTCTTCTGGCAGCCTGAATTATAGATTCTTCCTCTCTCTTTCTCCTCTTTTGACGTCAGTTTACGGTAGTCTATACATCTGATGCTGCTGGCAGTGTCCCATTATTTCAGGTGTGTGTATTTAGGGTGGATGTTGGCTCATAAGCCCCGTATTAAATTTAATTTACACAGAATATCTTTATTAACAAATACTCCTCATCTTCAGAAATGAAGGGATGGTGCTACATCTCTTGCTCTCACCCATCATTTTTAAAGCATTTTTATAGCTTTAAAAGTGGTTGAAGATCTAGTTACTACTTGACTTAGTGTTCCCTATTTCTTAGGATGTTTTTTTTAATACTGTACCATCGCACTCCATAAATGCATGGACCTACACACCATCTTGGTGGTTCTGAACATACCAACATCTGTCCTTCCACCCCGACTCCAAGTCCTGTCAGCACAGAGCACCTCTGTGACCTTTTCCTCCAAGTGTCTGTTTACATGTATTGTCCACGGTTTGTTTTGCTCACCATAACTGACCATTGTAGATGTGCTGAATCAGACAGGCTATGGTCACCGTCTCAATGTGAAAAAAGGGTTTTAGTGCCTTTTTGATGGCAAGAATCAATCTAGAACACCAAACAAAATGTTAATTATGATTTTAGATCTAATATGTAGTTTCTATGTCTGTCCTTTCATTATTTACAAAGGGCTTGTTGGTTTCAGTATTTGGCATGAACTGTGACCAGATGTACAAGCATGTGTACAAATGTGCCTTTGCAACACTACAAGTTTAAGAAAACAGCAGATGGGTTATTTCTGTCTAATGGACTGGGGGTACCAGAAGGATTTAATGAAAATAAATCATTCTGGTTCTACTCTTTTAAGTATTATATTGTTTTTTTTATATACATACAAAACCATTCAACCTTTTTTATTAATTTTTGCATGTTAGCTTAATAGCAGGCTGATGTATGTTGTAGTTTTAAAGTCTCCTCTTGTATGTCTCAGATTTAACTGCATTATATTGTTATTCTTAAGTATCCCGAACTCTAAATATTTGTATCTTATTGTGTCCACTCGTCTTTAAGTAAATAAATTCAAGAAAGTATTCAATCTGTTTCACTTGTATGAGTATGAACTGGTTCTTTAATTATACGGTAAGAAAAAAGGAAATGGAATCGGCACATTTCATTTGTTTCAGTGTATATTTTAAGGTATTCAGCAGGTAAAAGGCATTGTTCCCATATTGCGTAGTCAACATGACAAATCTAACCACACAAACATATAAATACTAGTCAAAAGAGAGAGAAAGAACTCAATTACCCGTCTTCTCTTTCCTAACTACACACCAGACTTTCCTATCACACAGGAAGACAAGTTTCACAGCACAGATATGGCAGAATCGCATAAACCACAGCCAGTGATACAGACCTAATAGTCCTAAAGGCAACAGTTTGGACGGAAGCATATATGATATATCCTCCATGAAGGCATTTCATATACAGGATAACAGTGCACAGGCGGCAATGCACAGGGCAGGAGGTCCAAGGTCAACAGTTCTACAGCTTAACACAAATGCACACATAAACTGCACTGGTCACTGAGTGTTGCGCAGTTGGTTGTACACATGCTCCAGGATCTGTGCGTATGCCTGGTCTTTGGGTGCGTGGCCACTCAGAGAAGCCTGAAAATGAGAGAAAACAAGCGTTTCTTTAAATATTGCTAGTCAGACATAGAATTATGCTTTCCTGTGAGATTACTGTTAATAGCAATTAGTGAATTATGGAAATTATGATGTTTTAAAGGTAATTTTTTTGGATGCTAAAACAACTTTAAGACATTCATAGGATGATTTCTCTTAAAAGTGTACACCGTAAAGTCTGTGTAAATGTACTTAAAAAGTTTGATTTCAGTCAGACTAAGGCAATAATTATTTTTTTTTTAAATATAATGTAAAAACTTTACTCCAACTGAAATCATGCCAGTTTGATTTCTGTGCTTTTAAAGCATGACTCTGTTTGACCCAATAATGTGAGTTTGCATCTATTTTTTGAGTAACGGAAGATGGAGTGAGTGTTCGGTGAACCTGTTTAAATTATTTTCGAAATCCTGACACTAGTGGCATTACAATTAAACACTTCAACTTTAAGAATAATCTTAATTATGTCATTGTAAATCATGAAGTTGATTGTGTTTTGTGTATGTAGGAGGGAGAAAAACGATGGCAGACCTTGATTTTGTCGAGTATTGAGTTATTAGGACTCCACATCTGACTGAACTGCACCAAATCAGGAGCAGACCGATAAAACTCCACCAACAGCATCTACACAGAAAGATATAAAAACAAGAAACGAACAGATCTTAGAACTTTCTACATCATACTAATTAATTCTATCTACAGGATGTTGTATAGAGTAGACGTTGGTTTAATCTTATCTAGAGCGAGGTGTTATCTAGAACTGCAGGAGTGATTCACTTCTGAGACACACTGGGCTTTAAAAGAGAATATCATTTCTGTTTTCCCAAGATGGATGTCGTTGCATAAATATATCATGCTAGTTGTTATCATACCATCTCATTGAGCACGTCTGTAGTGAGGAAGTTGTCTTGCACGTATGTGACCTCTACCGCCACTGGGATGCCGTAATCATTGGGTCGTTGCTAAATGGAAGGGGAAAATTAGAGTAAGCTTGTTACACGTTACATGTAGTCATTATACTAATTACTATATATTGTGTATAATTACATGCAAGTTACCGTAACCACACTCTAATCCTAACCCTATAGTAAGTACCTTATTACTCAGTATTTAAATGCATAATTACACTGTAACACAGACACCTTAAAATGAAGTGTAACTGAGTAAACTACTAGTTTGGCATAGATAGCAAAACATTCTTAGCAAATATTTAAGAACAGTTACCTCAGGAGGGGGAACTACCCAGAATGGCGTGATGGTGGAGGCCACACCTTGGTTGCCATGGTAATAAGGGCCTATAAGTGGTGAGACAAAGGAAAGTAAAGACTTATCACTGATCATTTAATAAGGTGGTTTGTGTTGCGCAGTGATTGTCTGTTAAATCCATCACGCACCACAGATAATCCCCAGACAGGGCTGGAAACCGTTACTGCTGCCTTGTAGGCGGAGCTGGTGATCCATCTGCGAATCGATGTCCTGTAGAGACGGAAGCGCGGGGCCTCGGGGGTGACTGTGATACCATCCCACCAATGACAGCCCACGCATGAAGAGATTTTGACAAATCTAGAACATGGTTAAAAAGGTAAAATCCTGGAGACTATGGTACATTGCTATGTTTTTACAGCCAACAAAATAGTTTTGCATACTAACCTCTTCTTCGACAGCTGGGGCAGCGTCTTTATCAGCCAAGCGTGTACGGCATGGGAACGCCCGCAAGACCGTGAGCACTGATGAACATGAAATTAACATTTTTAGCAAACCTTGAGTAAAAATTTCCAATTTGCTATTACAGTAGTTACAAAAATATTTACGCTTACATTGTGTGTTAGTGTCCCATCGGCCCCCTAAATACCCCACTACTTCACTTGAGGTCAGGTGACAGTGGAAATCCTACAAATAGAGGTGGGTAAATGGTATATATTGGCTTCAAATGTTGGAACTAATTTTCATATCATCAGTATATTGACTTTGTAAAACCCATGAGCACTTTATACCATCAGCAGCAGAACATTGCTGGAAACGGCTACATTAAAAGGCTGGAAGCGGTTGATCGCAGAAAAGGCGGACAGCTCTACGAGAGTGTGTGGATCCCTGTGAGGACAAACACAGAAACATTCAGGTACCAGTACACTAATGTTCAAAAGTTTGGGGTCAGTAGGTATTTTTAAAGTTTTTGAAGAAAGTCTCTTATGCTTACCAAGGCTGCATTTATTTAATCAAAAATAGTAATATTGTGAAATATTATTAAAATGTTAAATAAATGTTTTTATTGTAATATATTTTGAAATGTAATTCAGCATCATTACTTCAGTCTTCAGTGTCACATGATCCTTCAGAAATCATTCTAAAAATGCTGATTTGATTTGAAACATTTCTTATGATGTTGAAAACGTTTGTGCTGCTTAATATTTTAGTGGAAACTAGGATGTTCTTATAAATAAAAATTTTATTTTTGAAAAAAAAAAAAACTTTTGTATATAAATATAAAAGTCTTCACTGTCATTTCTGATTTAATGCATTCTTGCTGAATTCATTTCTGATTAATATTGACACTAAACTTTTGAACAATACTGTTTGTTAGAGAGCAATTATTCAAAGTATGTTTCTGCCTCAAAACTCAGAAATGAACAAACTGGAAGCTTGAGGGCCTAAGGCAAGTAATTTGAGATGCAGTAAATGTCATCATAAAATTTTACAGTAATAAATGAATATATTAAAACAAATACGGTATATCTCAGGACATATGTGGTTCAAATATATTTAATAATATAATAATTACCTTGTTGCATCTCTGGTGCCAAGAGTGCAATACCTAACTGGAACTCTCTCTCTGTCTCTCCTCTGCATCAGGCTGATGTCTGGGGGGAACATGAAATAACTTATGCTTTCTAAGCTGTAACTATAAACAGATAAAGTCATCACCTCTCAGGGTGATGAGGAATCAAGGTGATTGGGAAGAGTGAATTTTTTTCCATGTAATGTTTATGTAGATAAAAACATACCATGCAGCTCAGGTTTGGACTTTTTATTCTTGTCCTCTACTGGCATGGCCGTTTTCCCTTCCTCTTCATCGTCATCTCCCATCTCATCATCCTCTCCTTCACTTATCAAGCTCTGAGGCAAATCAAATCATACACAAACAGCTGGTTGCACTAATTGTTAATAATTTATCCCCTTTTTTGTTTACTATTGTTTACATGTTGCGACCTCTTAATTAATTTTTCCTCCAGTTCTCACCATGTCGGCACTGGGTTGGTATTTGTGCAGCCAGGTGGTTTTGTACTGGACCAGTTTCTGTCCACGGTATCGCACCGAGGCCCAGCCACAGCCAGACTTTTTGGCTGGGTTCACCAGGCGCTTACAGTGTGTTGCCCAGGCACTTGGAGAGTTAAAGATCTGCCCAGTCTCCAGCCAACGGATCTTCCCATCATTCAAAAGATCTCCAACAAACTTTTTACCCTAAGGAGAGACACGTAGAGTACTTGCACCTGACCAGACAACTATTAAATGGAAAGTTCACCCAAAAATGAAAATTCTGCCATTATTGATTCACCCTCATGACAGTGGTGGTCACCATTCACCACAGACTTTTACATAGACCCCAGAACTCTCTTCTGGACTCAGTTTTAATTCTAGTTTTCATTTATTGGTCAACTATTTCTTTAACTATAAAAATATATAAGTTGTAATAGCCTTAATGATGGACAGTACCAGGTAGTGGATGGACAGAACGCCATCTCCAGGCTCCACAAGACCATCCTTTAAGAGGACTCTTAGTGTGATGCCTCTCCTGGTCAGGAGGGAACCCCTCCCAGAAGAAGCCCTCAGGTCAGCATCTTCAGCCCCACTCAACTCCTCATCCTCTTCATCCGCTCCTTCTTCCACAACCTGAGGAGATGAGGGTGGCTCTGAGCCTGGTGACAATCAACAGACAGAAATAATGAATGAATACAGGCAAGAATATATCACACATCTTTTATTAAGCTTTTATATATATATATATATATATATATATATATATATATATATATATATATATATATATATATATATATATTAATAGGTGGAATCCTAACTAAACCCTGGCAAAGAACAGAAATCCGATCTTTTATTCAAGAAATTAAATTCACATGGAAAGAATACATTTTCTAATATTTTATTTACAAAATTACAGTTTAATGTCTTTAGTTCAAGTTGAAACAGTTTTCAAATATAATCTCACAAACTTATACATTGTAAAATGATAATGTCCTTCGAACAAAGTCATTACTTGGGACTCTGAACTCTCATGTGGGAAATATGGCTTTTATTGTGGGACAAAAATGGTCAACACAGCGAAGCTCACATCAGAGAATCAGCGACTGTCCGCAGACATCTCCATCTGATAAGCTTTTTTTCTTCCAGAAATAAAAACAAACCCGCTGATAATTTGTCGAGAAACGGTTCGTTCTTCGCGTGTTTTGTTCTCGCTCCTTTCCGCAACCCCGCGGCCTAGTAATTATTAATTTCACTCGCTTATTAAAAATCGCTATTTTTTTTATTCTCACCCATTTCGTGATAACCGTCGGAAAACGCTTTGACCTGAAACTGCTCCACAGACTGATGTGATGTCTTTCTTTCCGCCACTCCAGTTTATCGGTGTTAATATAACACTTCTGTGCGGACACTCGCCACCAGGCTGTTATTCAAAAACATAAAATGAAGGCGTGTGTGTGTGTGTGTCTGGAGTGTGGTTTCCTTGTGTAGTGTTGCTTTAATGTCAATTCCCCTCCCCTTTCTGCTTCCTACCCTTCCTTGTCATTTACTCTCTTTTATAAATTAGCGGTGTTTATGGTTGTAGACTCTCCAGCACGGGGTTGCATCGCTGTTACAACGGAAGACATATTCGCGGACATATTACAAGCAAATTGGCTGCGATTGTTTACCATTGTTGTGTTTATATCAGTTAAGATACAGTTTCTAATGGCCCTGGACCACGGTCAAATGAGCAGTCGACTGGGACCCAGCAGTGGACAGATGGTTTGTTTGGGCAAAATGCGTGTATAATATAGGATTTACGGTAATGAATAACGTGTCAACGTTAAATGCTCACCGTTAGAGGTCGCCAAAGAACGCCGTATTATCCCAGTGCATATAATAAACCTGAAAGAGATGACACATTTTTGAAAATGATTAACACAGAAGCTAAACGACCAAAAAAAAAAAATTACTACTATAATCTGATAATCTAAATCAGGTTATATTAAGGCCTGGTTTTACAGACAGGGTTTAGATTAAGCCAGGATTAGGCCTTATTTCAATTAGGACGTGTAAGTAGCCTATCTTAATTTTTATTAAAGTGCCTTAGAGGGAGAAAAAAACCCGTGCATCTTGAGACAAAACAATGTATGCTTTCAGTTAAAACAACTCAAACATGCATTTTAGTCGGGGACTAAAAGGGTCTATACCGTATGTGAAACTGGGGGTTAGAATTATTATTATTATTATTATTTTTCTATTTGCAACGTTGTTCTACATACATTGCAGTGACGTAACCTACTATCACATCCTTTTTGAAGACTTCTATAAGGAATAACTATAAGGAAATCTTTTTTTGCACAGCATTTTTATCCCGGGTATTTCCTATGGTTTCGTTTACTTGCCTGCGGTAATGTTTTTCTTTTCCTGGTCTTTGCACCTAGGCTGCCTGGCCCTACATTTCTTCCAAATGGGCGGGACTTTCGTGCCTTCCAGCAACACTCGAGCGCACCTGACTCACCTGTTTACAGGTAAGGGGGTGGGAGATATGAAGACAGCACGTAGAACTCTTCACAGTAATTTCTTTTTTACTTCCAGTCCACAGGGTTTCTGTTCGTCACTAACTTTTTATAAAGCTTTAGCACGTGAACTTTGTGATGTATTCGGCAGTTTAATAACGCATTAAACGCGCTGGTGGACAGTGAAGCGTCTTCTTTCAAACACTTGATTTGTTTTGTAAGAAGTTTGCAGTTGGCGGGAGAGTAATTTATGTACTTATGGCAACAGCAAATCGCTATAGACGAGTGAGATCTCAGCTGCCAACATGTTATCACGAAGGCTTTATGGAAAAGAAATCCATCAAAGACAAGGTGAGCAAGTGTGTAATTTATAGCTGCTGCTGGAAAAGAGTAAAGCCATCATAAAAAGGTCTTAATCTGCCGAAGGTTTTCCAGCTGGATTATTTGAAAATGCATTCCAAACCTCTTTAAAACCGTCCTAAATTAATCCAGTTTGGGATGGTTTAAGATGTTTTTGTAAGCAGGGTATTTTCTATTACTGTTCCATCTTCCTCACATGTATGGTTTAAATTATTTGATTTGGGTTATATACAGTGTAAAAAGTGAAAAGTTTTTACCTTAACATTTTTGTTTACATTTATCATATCTGTTTCTGTAATTGATCAAATACTTAAAAATAAAATGTATCTGTAACTGAGTTACTCCATTTAGTCAGATGTATTCAGACATATTAAAAGTGTTTAAACAAGTTAATTAGATGTTACCCAATAACTTATTCAATTGACTGGCCTTCAGTTAGAGTTTACCATGTAAACCATCTTCTTATCATGACCATTGGTTACTATCTTTTATTGTCAGACATTGGTAGTTTTACTGTAAATATTTAATCAGCTTTTATCGAAGTATTTCAGAAGGGTCATCCTTCTCTAATTGGCGCAAAACTAATCTTGAACATGAACTACTTTAACTACTTATTTTGAAATATATTACAATGTAAAGCTTTAAATCTTCTAGTTATACCTATCTGTATTTTTTATGTTGTACTTTGAAATATGGGTAACACTTTACAATAAGGTCTCATCTGTTAACATTAGTTAATGAAGTAATTACCATGAATAAACAGTGAGCAATACATTTTTTGCAACTTTTATTAATATTTGTTAAGATTAGTTAATATAAATACAGTTGTTCATTGTTTGTTCATGTTATTTCACAGTGCATTAAATAATGTTAACAAATACAACTTTTGATTTTAAAATGTATTGGTAACACTTTATAATAATGGTAATTAGTTAACTACATTAGTTAACATGAACGAATAATGAACTGCACTTATAAAGCATTTATTTATCTTTTTTAATGTTAATTTCAACATTTACTAATACATTATTACAATATTATTAACATTAGTTAATGCACTGTGAACTAACATGAACAAACTATGAACAGCTGTATTTTTATTAACTAGCGTTAACAAAGATGAACAAATACAGTAACACATGTACTAATCATGGTTAGTTCAAGTTAATTAATACATCAACTAATGTTAATTAATGACCATTATTCTATAGTGTTACCAATGTATTAATAAATGTAAAGATTGACATTAACTAAGATTAATAAATGCTGTAGAAGTCTTGTCCAATGTTAACAGATGAAACCTTATTGTAAAGTGTTACAGAAATATGCATCTGAATTTGCAAACCAGTGTAAATAGTAACATATTATTTAACTTTTTTAAATTTTATTTTATTCATATAAACAGAAAAATGTCAAATTCATACGCTGTTTATTTGAGTCCCAAAGTAACTGAGTAAACAAAAACAGTATTTATGGACACAGTATGTTCTAGTAAATGCTTTAAATTGTACAACTTTTGCTCATCATGTCCCCCTAGCAGAAATTCTGAAGCGTGAAACATAATCACATGAGCCAAATCGCTACACATCATGACACGCAAAACAAAATGTTATTATGTTCAGCATAAACATATAGCTAGACAGGGAATAAACATAATCTAGCTAACATGTAACAAAGTATTTATCATAATGTACTTTAAAATTTCAAAAACACAATGTCAGAATATCTCTGCTGCTGTTGTTCATAAATTACAGTAGAGACGTTGTACAAAGAGGACATTGTCGCCAGAAATAGACCCATCAGTGTCCCAGTGTATAGTGAGTCATGGTCATACTTTAAAATTTAATGTAAGCAAACAGCAAAGACACCACATTGTAATGCAACAAAATAGTAAAGACACCTAATATAAAGATGTGATACCAGTGATCTTTAAGAAAGCAGGTGTGGCAAACTTTCTGTGGTCATCAAAAGAGTGTCACACAAGTGTCTGTTTCAACATGGGAACTGTTTTCCTACAAATGTGGAAATGTCAACAAAAAACTGGTCTGGTAGCATGCTTGCATGTAGATCAAACACTACAGATAAAGGATTTGCATTGTAAAGATATTTTAGTAAAGTAGATTTTCGTGTTTACAAATTAGGTCTTAGCTTATATCCTGCTGATAGAGCTCATCACATTTGTAAAAGTTCATGATTTACTAAGTCAGCATGTTTTGCATAATGATGTGAGCTTTTTGCGACACATTAATAGTTTGGGATTAAAACTGAAGTTAAAAAGACCAGAAATGGGTCAAATGAAATAAAATTGAATAAAATATAATCACTCATCTGGGTCAAGTCTTGTTTCTGAACTGTTCTTTCTGAAGAAAAGAATGTTCCATAGTTTTCTTCATTCATACAAACCGATTCAGTCTTATGTTTTTTTTTAATAAACTCAAGTAATAGTTTGTCAGCATTAACTCAAATAATAATTGTTTGTGAAAACACTAAATTTGAGAAAGTAAAATGAATAAGCAATATTTATGGTGGTTCAGTAGTTATTTTGTAAATATTTATTTTTCTTTTCACAGATGGGTCGTAAACTCTGGACCAGTTTATGTGGAAATTCACTCTTTTTCTTCAATAACAACAAAGACAGTGTTGTAAGTGTTTTTACACGCTGCCTTTTAAATGCTTAGTTCACCCAAAAATTCTTTCATGAATTACTCACCCTCATGTCGTTCGACACCCGCAAGACCTTTGTTCATCTTTGGAACACAAATGAATATATTTTTTGTTGAAATCCGATGGCTCAGAAAAGCTTCGGAGCTTTATGAATCAGCGTATCGATTCATGATTCAGATCGCGTGTCAAACCGTCAAACTGCTGAAATCACGTGAATTTGGCAATCCGACCCGCTGATTCGATACACTGATTCATAACGCTCCGAAGCTTTGTGAAGCTGTGTTTTGTAATCGGCCCATCACCATATAAGTCGTTATTTAGTTTTTTTAGCGCACAAAAACTATTCTCGTCGCTTCATAAAATATTTGTAGAACCACTGTAGTGAGATGGACTTTGTAACGACTTCTTTAGTAGAGAGGAAATGACATTACTGTCAATGGAGCCTTTCTGAGCCATCGGATTTCAACAAAAATATCTTCATTTGTGTTCTGAAGATGAACGGAGGTCTTACGGGTCTGGAACGACATGAGGGTAAGTAATTAGTGACAGAATTTTAATTTTTTGGGTGGACTAACCCTTTAAGTTTATTTTTTAACATTACTAGAACATTTTTTGGATATGTGTGCATTTTCTTACACGCTGTATGTATATTGGCATTAATGCAAGCTTGCAGTTGTGAAGGCTGTTTGTTTGTATACATGTTTGTCTACATAGAGAATGGATTATTTGTGCAGCAACTGTTTGCTTGTGCTTGTGAATGCAGTATATAGAGAAGCTGGAGCTCTCTGACCTCATCTCAGTGTCAGATGACTGCTGTCGTGACCGAAACCTGAATGCTGCTGGATTCACTCTGCACATGAAAAATGAAGACATCAAGATGATTGTAGGGCTTTTAGCATTTTCCTTTTCCTTATGTCATTTCAGTGATTGAAAGTGTTGGCACACCACACAACTCTGCAAAACGAATCTGCCTTTGATTTACTGCAGTACCCTTATAGCTGTTTAATCTTGAGTTATTTAAATCTGGTAATACAAACCTAATATCCTGCATTTTCCTCCCTTTTCTCAGGCGCCTAGCCTTGAGGCGCGAGAACTGTGGAAAGGCTTCATGCTCTCAGTTTCTAAGGTAAGTTGTGCTTTTGAAAATATGAATCTTTAGTATACAGTGATTGGTGTCTAAAAAGCTCAGAGCACATCATGTAACAGAAAGTTTAATGATTTTGAATACTATTGATATATTTTGATTTGCCAGATAAACCCACTTATGTAATAGCTTTTGTTTTATTAATCTATAAATCCAGTAATTGGGTGGTGATTTCTGATCTTCTGATTTTATAACTTCTTTCTTGATGTCCAAGGTCAATGTTTGCTAAACCAGAGAGTTTTTCACTTGCAATCATCTATGTGATGAACTGTCAGTACATCTCTGAATCTTTGTCAGCATGTACCACCAAAAACAGTCCTTTGTACATGTCATAGGGTGCATCCAATCAGCTCCCTAGTTCAGTAGTCAGGGCACTGATCAGGGAGTCAACCAATTTAATGGATGTCTCAATAGCAAAATCAATCCAGTGCACTGAATTCACTCCCTAAAAAAGTCCCACAGTGCATTGTGAAAACCAGGGAGCATCGATGCTCATGGAAATTCTGAAGCGTGTCTCTTGAGCCAACTGACTACACATCATAACATGCAAAAACACATAGCTAGACAGGTAATGAACCTAATCTAGCTAACATTTATAATTCATTTACGGCTGCAATATTGCAGGGATATGTAACAATCAAAGTATGTATCATAATGTACTTTTAAATTACATAAACATATAATGTCAGAAAGATATTTCTGCTGCTGTTGTTCATAAATGGCAGTAGAGACGGAAATAGATCCATCAGTGTCCCAATGTGTAGCTAGTCAGGGTACTTACCAGTGCCCAAATTCATGTAGGGAGCTGAATGAAATGTACCCATACACAGTCAGATAAATTCAGAACAATAATTCTCGCTGCTTCTGTCCTTCAGCTATCTGTGCCAACTTCTCTGAACCTGCTGCCTGGCCAGATTCACATGATGAAGGAAATAATTGAGAAAGAGATAAAGAGGCAGCTGCTTCTTTCAGCCCCACCACCACTCCAGGATTCTGACCATTATGTTTCTGTTGTGTCAGACATGCCTTCGTAAGTTAAAACCACTTGCTTTATTAGTGCTAATGTAATGTTAAAGATTAAAGATGATGTGTGTAATATTTTTGATGTTTAGTATACTTTCTCCTATCCCAGCTTAATAAGCAGAGGCAACAAACAGATAGTCCCGTTCCAAACTCACGCCACTGGTTGACCAACCAAACACAGCAACATTAGCTCAACCGATGGTGTTCGTCTGGGGCGGTGCTATCTTTTTTACTGACCAATGACAAATGGGGGAGAGTGTTTGGGGAAACAAGTAGGAAAACACTCATTATTGCATTCGAAAACAGCATTTTTATTTTCCTTTTGCCATTTAAAGGATTAAAAGGGTTGACACGCTGCACTTTTTGTTCCATTGACATCCATTTATACACACATGCGTGATATGACGTCATATTTTTACAATGTGAATTTATGTATTCAAAAGGACTGCAGCATGAAGTCATATCACTTCTGTTGCAGTGTTCAAATAAACTGCATGTTCAAAGTCTAGCATGAGAAAACTGTTTAATGCACCTGGGTTTCTAAACATGGCTTATATGGTCATGTAAACACATTTTTAAGAATGCTACTAAAGTAACAAAAAACAGCTTACGGTACTGGTGGCACAGCATATAGTAGGGTTTAGGTAGAGCACCACTTTCGTGTCTTAAAGTCTCCACGAAATCAGAATGGACTATTGCAATATTTATTATAAATGATTTATCTGTGCACATTACTTTTTAATCCACATGCCCTCATAATCTTTAATTCAATTGGGAAAAAATATGATCGCAACTTCTGTTTTATGGTGACTTTAAAGACCTTTCTTGCAGTTTCTGATGTACGTGTGAACATAGTGACTGACTGAATTAAAATAATCATGCCTGCTATGTAATAATACAATGATGCTTTGTGCAGGTGTTATCATAATGTCACTCGTGTTGAAGCAGAAATCTTATTGGAAAGGAACTCTGATCAGGGAAACCTACTGCTGCGGCCGGGTCAAGATGGGACGTCTTTCGCTCTCACCACTCGCCAAGATATTAATGGGTAAAACTCACACTCTCATTTGTACTTAGTACAGAATCTATTTGCTGGGCGGACAGCTTGCAAATGCATGAACAGTGATTGCTTTATGCCCTGGAGATCTTCATTTATTGTAATTATCTTTATCTTCTGAATTGCTCCTCAGTCTCGTTCAATAGTCTTGAACCTTGCACCATGTTCTGAGGAATAAAACATGTTACACAATAGTCTGAATATTCTGGCAAGTTCTGCTTGCTAAAACTTAATATAGCTGTATTAGTAAAGAAGAATATACTTTTGGGTCCAGCAGATCAGTATTCAAGCATTATCGTGTGTCTCGGCGGCCTGAAGGAGGATTCGCCATTGCCCTTGAGACTCCTGTAAGTAATACTTTCATTTTCAAATCACTTTAGATTAAAAGCCTGTGATAAATAATAGATTATGTTCACAATATGCACAATAAAAGTCTTGAGGAAGACTCTCAGAACATCTAAGGATTCATTTAATCTTCTACAAACTTGTAATTTTGTGTGAACTCCGAGCTCTTGTGAAATGCTTAAGGTGTGATTGCTCTGAAAGCAAAGAGGAAGTTCTGATAAGAAAAAGATTTATGGGTCAGTTCTGGGAATCAGACACAGTGGATCAGTACAGCTGATGTGTTGTACATTAAACATTTCTTGGCATTTACCACTTTAGATACGTTTACTTGCGTTCTGAGCAGCCCTATCTCTAGTCTTTTATATCTGGAAACCAAACCCCAAAATTTTCCTTTATTTTTTATTTTTAAGTTTTTGATCTGAAGAAAAAAACTGCATTCAATGGCATCTGACACACAAGTTCTTGCTTATCACTGGTTATGTGTGTTATTGTGTATTTAGTGGTAAAAGCTTCTCCAAGGATCAGACATTGACCACTTGTAGGTTATCGCAGTACTCAAATAATTTACTGTGGTATGTGCACTGATATATCAGATAATGTGAGTGTGTGTGTGTGTTCACACACCATGTTCACAATCACACAGATCACCTGTGCCACCCTGCATGACGTCGTTACCTGCCTGGTGGAGAAGACCAGTGGGGTTTTGGTGCCTTTTCTAATGGAGGAACACTATGAGAAAAATATCGGTAAGACTTTTGGAAAGTATTTAAGAAAAATCTTGTTTCTCAGCCAGACTGACATACTTGTTGGTATGAATCATCAATCTAGGAAATGTTTACAACACTATGAAAGATGAAGGACATGTAGGTTATGAAACAGACCTAAATATGTCACCACGTCATAGAAATTTGAAGAGGCCACTAGAAGAATGACTGACACACTGAGATAACTATTCCACTGTTGCTCTCGATTTTACTTAAACACGGGTTTCCAGGCGCCATGGATTTGCCAAGACATGTTCCTGGATATAAATTCCTGTTCATAAACAGTCCTCATCCCAAACCCCACCCATTACTTATTCCTAAAATCAGGAAGAATAGTGTAGAAGCCCCAAACCCTTTTTGTAAACCTAAACTTGACATCAATTGTAAACCTATACCTTAAATCCAATTAGATGATTGGAATGTTCCTGGATCAACAAGCATGTTGATCTAGGAACATGTTGAAATCACGTACACCATGGGTTTCTAATTGACTGACAAAAACTTGACTATATTACTTGAACTGCTGTTTAAACGTATATATATATATATATATAGTGTGTGTGTGTGTGTGTGTGTGTGTGTGTGTGTGTGTGTGTGTGTGTGTGTGTGTGTGTGTGTGTGTGTGTGTGTGTGTGTGTGTGTGTGTGTGTGTGTGTGTGTGTGTGTGTGTGTGTGTGTGTGTGTGTGTGTGTGTGTGTGTGTGTGTGTGTGTAATTTTTTTTTTTTTTTACAAGAAAAAAAATGTTGCTTGTAAATGTTTGCTCAGTAAACCGGACTGATGCCGGAGCTGAAACTATGAAAATGGTCTCTTTGCATAACAAACACACTGGTTGAGAACTAGTTCGTTCTGTATTGTGAACTAATACTTGTCATTCCATTCTAGTGTAAACTGGTGGTTTTCCTTCTCTCTTTTCTGACTTAATGAAGGATAGCATTGTTTCTATTGTGTATTTTAAAGGTGCATGTTTGACAACTGAGAGACACATTCTCCACAGAGCTGGGCAGGCATTAGAGTTTTACAGCAAATAATAATAATAATATAATGTATTACTTTATTCCTACAAAGGAAAGCAGTCTGGGAGAAATAACTGCCAATCTCACACAGGCTAGTTCAATAGGACTGATCTATACTATTCTTATTTTTTTCCCTCAGTAATTGTTAAGCCCAATGAAGAAAATGGTGAGATAAGTGAACATTGTCTCAGAAATGCCCCTTCGCCTATTCCTCCAGTCCCACCCCCCAAACCAGGTAAAACATCTTTAGCATCATCTTTAACTGTTAAACATATTGTATTGGGTTTAAATGGATAGTTCACCCAAAAATGAAAATGATCCCATGATTTACTCACCCTCAAGCCATCCTAGGTGTATATGACATTCTTCTTTCAGACGAATACAATCTTGAGTTATATTCAAAAATGCCCTGGCTCTTCCAAGCATTATAATGGCAGTGAATGGCAGCCCAAAATTTTAACCCCCAAAAAGTGCATCCATCCATTATAAAACGAATCCATATGGCTCCGGGGGGTTAATAAAGGCCTTCTGAAGCGAATCGATGGGTTTTTTAAGATAAATATCCATATTTAATACGTTCTAAAGTAAAATATCTAGCTTCCACCAGACCGCCTTCTGTATTCAACTTATTATTTAAACGGAAAAGGTGTAATTGGCGTGACGATAACACCGGACGTACCATAAGCATTTTGAACTGTAAGAGGTGCATTTAGATATGTGGGCAAATGCATTTTTGTCTCAGCGCATGCATTGTTTTAGTTTGGCAGGGTCGCCGCTAGCATGTTGAACATGGATATTTTTCTTACAAAAAACAATCAGTTCACTTCAAAAGGCCTTTATTATTATTTCTCTGGAGCTGTATGAATTACTTTTTTAATGGATGGATGCACTTTTTTGTTCTTCAGTTTTTGGGCTGCCATTATAATGCTTGGATTAGCCAGGACATTTTTAATATAACTCTGATTGTATTCGTCTGAAATAAGAATGTCGTATACACCTAGGATGGCTTGAAGGCGAGAACATTATGGGATAATTTTCATTTTTGGGTGAACTATCCCTTTAATGCTCAACTTAACTTTTTTAGAAAACATGAAATGTAGTGGAAAAAGAAATAAATCTTGGTTTGTATGTTTAGTCACAAGGAATCTCAGGTCCAGTTCAGAACCAATCACAAATGAAAATGAATACCTCAATTGCTCAGGTGAGTCCTTATACACTTCAAAGATATTGCAGTTTTTTAGCTTCTTTCAGTGTTCTGCAATTGAATTACTTGAATTAATCATTTTAAATAGCGTTTTTAATGCATGTTGCTGATCCTGTTGAGTACATTTTGTTTCCAAGATACTGGAGAGTATGAGGTGGATCAGGCCGCATGTAGACCACCTGTCCTACCACGTCATCCAGGTAACACGAATAGCCATTCCAATTTTCCATGTCAGCATTTCTTTCTTTTTTTCTTTTTTTTTGCAGTTGCCTTGTTGTGCAATGTACACTACTGTTTAAATGTCTAGGGTCAGTAAGAAGTCAATGATTTTATTCAGAAAGAATGTATTCAATTGAGCAAAAGTGAAAGGCATTTTGTTAAATTCTATTTCAAATAAATACTGTTCTTTGAACTTTTTATTCCCCAAATAATAAAATATTCACAAAAATACAGCGTTGGTGAGCATAAGAGAGAGACTTCCAGATAACATTTTGATGATGGTCTTTTGTTTTAGCAGGGCGGTATTTGCCGCATCAGAGTTCAGTGCCTGTAGACCATAATAACAGTTCAGGTGAGGTCAATATGAATGTTTATAGTTGTTTTTGAGAGGTTGTTGTCTAGCCTGAAATTGTGATGTCTTGTCATGTGGTTGATGTTGCAATGATGAACTGCTTTATACAATTTGTCAGAGCAAGTCTGATGTCTCTTGGTTCAAATACAAAGCATTTAGTCCAAATGATCATTCCAGCACTTTGATCACTTCCCCAGTGTTATTTTGGTTGGATATCTGGATTTTTGTTACCAATGATCTCAAAGAAAACCATTATAATGTGTTCTGCTTTGATGTAGATGGTGAAAGAAAAGCTTTGGTACCGCCTGGCTACTGTAAAACACCTTACAGAAGCAACAGTTTGACAGGCTTGCCTGAGAATTATTCCAAGCGTGAGCTTACTGTTGACATAAGTAAGAACAGGTTTTTTTTTTTTTTGAGCCATCTCAAAACTCTTAATTTTGAATCAGAGCAACATTTCCTGCTTCTTACTATGCTTTTGTTTTTAACAGATGAGCTCCAGGATGCTATTAGGAGGAGAGCCATCAAGGACTAATTGTAATCTCAGTAAACTGATGATAATAGGAATGGTTTCATTATTGAACAAGGAATAATTCCTTAGTATTAAACCAGCAGATGTATGGATAAACAGCTTTACTCACCTGCACACTGTATCTGTCCACTGCTGTCCAGTTGGCTGGATCAACAAATAGGGCCTTGAATCAAGTTCTCTTTATTGATCCTTTAAGCATAAAGATATATTCGATATTTACAATCATTTATTGGACCAACATAGATCATTGTGTGCCACAGAGACCTTTGTAGCTGCTGACTGTAAATCACTACTGTTGTTTGTGTAGTCAAACTGAAATTGCAAGTTTATCTCACTGACGTACTGTTGATTTATCACAATTTCAGAGATTATTAATGTGAAAAAGTCACATATAAAAGTTTTGTCTTAAATTTTGTCCTATGTATTGGATAGCTGGTCTATGTCTCTTTTCTCTGCCTCTGATATTAAAAATATCAGACTAGCCATAAAGAAAAGGGTTGTTTGTCATATGAGTTATAATGTGACTTTACTATGTGGGGAAGTTGCAGGTCTTCTTTCTCCAGATAGAGAAACAGATCAAATGAATGTTGTTTTTCTGTTCCTGTTAAAACACAACATATTTTATTCTATGTATTTTAAGAACAATACAATGATCACGGAAAAAACGTACCCTGTGTCATACTTTTTTCCTTGTGTGGATGTGACAATGTGCCAGACAATAAGAATGTTTGGCATTTGTTTATTGACGTAAAAGGTATTGTAATAGTACGACATTACAGTTTGACTTTTCCTTTAGACAGAAATGTTTAAAATGTTCAGATGTTTGACTAAAAGCATTGCAGATTATATTACATTAGCTTACTCACCCTCATGTCGCTTCAAAACTGAATGATTGACTTCCTTTTGAGATTGCTCTTTTCAATGCAATTACAATGTGAAGCTATTTGAAAGCAGCAAACATCTCGTTCGATATATAAGTCATTTGATAGCTTTGTGTGATTAACACTGAAAGTATTTGAATTAAAAAAAAAATCCTAGATCTTTTTGAAGAGTTAATGAAAGTAGCAGCGATGTCCGATTCATGAACAAATCATTCTTTTGAAATGGCTCTTTTCTAATTCAGTTATGATTCAGATTTTGTTCAAATGTCGCGATGATCCATTTGCAGTGGTTTGAATTAACAGGTCACTTAAAGGTGCAGTAAGGAATTTCTAAGAAACGCTGTTAAAAGTGGATCGGACAGAGCACTACAACACACGTGTAGCCAATCAGTAGTAGGGGGTGTGTCCAGTCTTGATGGGGGAGGAGAGAGAAGGAGATATGAAGAAAGACTAGAAAAAGAGATGGCTGAGAGACATTACAGAACAGAAAAGGTCAGAAGAATATCATTGGAAAAAAGGTTCTGATCAGGCGAGAGCTTTAGGACCCGTGTTAATACTAGAAAAGCTTTCCAGGGTCGTAGACACCTACGCAGGAAGGCCTGGAAATGGATGTTGAGGTTGCATTGTCTCTGCTCCATACGCAAGTAACACTGGAGTGTGTGCTGTTGGCGACTAAGAACGAACTCTTGCTTGTATATGCTCATACTAACGTGCTGTTTATTTTTTGTTTTTCCTTGTCCTTCGCTTTATTTTTCAAGAAGCATTATTTTGCTTCGCTTCAGCTATGATAAGGAGACATCCACTATTGCATTGTGTTTGTGCATTTTGAGGGCAGGAGCAATGAAGGAAGGGTCTGTTTGTTTTGCTTGTTTTCAAATATCAACAGTGTTTCTCAAAAAATGCTTACTGCACCTTTAAGAGGAATATTAACTATTGACTTAACTATCAAAACAAAGCCATACAGGTCTGGAACAACTTAAGGATGAGTAAATGACAGAATTTTCATTTTTGGGTGAACTATCCCTTTAAGAGGAGAGCAATATGGCAAAAAAAAATCAGTCTTCTGTAATATGTAATACGTAATTGCAGCAGGCATACAGAAAAGTAAAGTTTGGTAAATATTTGCATCAAGAACACTGATGTACCTTTCTGGGTGACAGATCATGAACATGGACACACACACACACACACATTGACCATGCACACAACCAACTGGTTAGTTAAACCTGCCTCCCTTCTCAGATGCTGGAACTGCTGAATTAATACATTCTATAAAAGGCATTTGACGTCGATGATTTAGTTTAAGATTATTGTGCTACTCTGATACTAAGTGTACGTTTAAAACTTTTTTTTAACGGAAGCAGCTAATCTAGCAGAATTCGAGGCATATCATTTAAGACATTCAGTGTGTAAATATAATACAGTTTCATCTGAGATTTCAAACACCAACATGCTGCTGTTGCATTGAAATAACTGTTCAAATGTGGCTCAAATACTATGGTTTGAATGAACGAATGCTAAAAACGATACGTTTGGCCCTAGTGATATACACATGAACTCAAGGCTATTAAAGCTCTTTGCATGTTGAACTAGAGTAATACCAACACATGTCTTAATTCAGGACACTGAAAGGCACAGAATCCAGACCAGTGAGCTAAAAGGAATGAGGAAGGCAAACTAGAGCAGCTCTCCCCCTGGGCTGGCAAGACATAGTGATGATAGGAAGAGCCTCCAGGCTCGTTGCGCCAGTGTTGTGTCAGTGTTAGCCAGGTGTTTTCTCCAAACCTGTGCATACATGTAGCAGTTCTAGAGTGTATGTTTATCAGTGAAGTATGATCTAGGTAAGGCTGGCATTAGAGCTGCTTGTATTACTGTTTCTCTTCTGACCGCTCAATACAATACTGGGTACCTGAACGCCCGTCTGCACTGAGAAACTCCCATTCCACACCTATAAGGGGGTGAAAGAGAGCATGAGGCTGATGTGTTTTTGTAGAAACAGAAATATGTTTGTATCAGTCTGTATACAAGTGCTGAGGAGGCCTCATGAGCTGAATTTCAGATAATCATAATAGCCGCTTTGTTTGCGGAACAGGCTGTAAGCTACAGACCAATCACAACAGACTGGGCCATCTGACAAATCGGAGCAAAGAAGGCTTTTGGAAAGGAGAGGTTTAGAGACACCAGATCCTTTATCGAACCCTTTCAGATACTATGAGAAAAGAGGTGATGCTGCAATGTATATTATGAAAAAATTGTGTGGAATAGTGCCTTTGACTTTGGAAGCATGTAAACATATTGCAGGAGACCTTCAAAGCAAAATTTGTATAACTTTAAAATAACACAATAGGGCACTTCACTGCATTAAAGGATTAGTTCACCCAAAAATGTTCTAAACGTTCTAAAGTAAAATATCTAGCTTTCGCCGGACCGCCTTCCGTAGTCAACTTACGAAGAAAGTGTAATGCCTCTACGTCCGACATCATTGTCGTACCAGGTGGGCTTTTTCCGTAAGTTGAATACGGAAGGCGGTCCGCCAGAAGTTAGATATTTTACTTTTACTTTTAGTATGGATGCACTTTCTTGGGCTTCAAATTTTGCCATCCACTGCCATTATAATGCTTGGATTAGCCAGGATATTTTTAACATAACTCTGATTGTATTTGTCTGAAAGAAAAATGTCATATACACCTAGGATGGCTTGAGGGTGAGTAAATCATGGGATTTATTTTAATTTGTTGGTGAACTATCCCTTTAAAGCACCTCTATTACAATCTTACACACACAGACAAACGTGCTGTGACTTGTATTTTTTTCTGTGCATCGTGTTCCATGACCTTGCATTTTTATGTCGGTAAGTCAAGTTAAAAATAGACCTCTCCGTTCTGTTCCATTCCATTACGCTCCATCAAGATGTTTTTGAACGCAAGAATGCATCTTACATAAAGGACTCTGAAACACGTCTGATTAGCTTAATTATACAAGGCTCATACAGACTGACTAGCCGACCAGAATGCGTTCAGAACCTCCCTCATTTATGTGTGATTTAACTGTAAAATACAAAATAAGCTATATTGTCTCTTACCATAAAGGCTGGTATAACAGGCTGTTGGAACTTGGTTCTGAAGGTGTGAAGGAGAGTTTTGGTTCTGGAGTTGTAAAAAGACAATATGCCTGAAATATGTGAGGAAAAACAAGAACAAACTAGTTAGTAGTTACTAATTAGTGGTCGTCCGATATGGATTTTTTTGAGTGCTATGACCAGTGGAAGATATAAATTATGTGATGTGATTTATATATATATATATATATATATATATATATATATATATATATATATATATATATATATATTAGTTTTAGTAAATAACACATGCTGCAATTAAATTTTGATTTATTTTACATATTATTAAATAAATTAGAAAGAAATAGTTTAAACATGAATAAGTATGGAACAAATTATAACTATAAATTATATAATAAAATGACTAAATTCTAAAATATTATATTATAAAATATTATAAATTAACTATAATTTTAATATTTTTTGCATAGTGACCCAATGGACATAGTGTCTGTCTGTCAAAATAAAAGTCCCACTTCCAACACTTATTGGCCAAACAGAAAAACGTATTTAAAAAATATCGACCATATCGGTTGACCACTATATCAAATATATAATAAGCGACTGCTGCAACTAGCTGTTTCTCACACAGTCAGCAAACATCATCAATTTGCTTTCACCACAGCTACCAAGTTAGCTGCAAAGCTA
The DNA here is from genome assembly GCA_023029165.1 of Gobiocypris rarus. Taxonomy (NCBI): domain Eukaryota; kingdom Metazoa; phylum Chordata; class Actinopteri; order Cypriniformes; family Gobionidae; genus Gobiocypris; species Gobiocypris rarus. The sequence goes on along the minus strand of CM040928.1, from coordinate 11,885,510 downwards.
ACAACAGGAAAACTGTGGAACTATTCCCTCATTTTGTCATATTTATAGCTTAACTCACCCTCTTCATAGTTGCAGTAAATGCCGATACGGTCCGGAATGGGGCAGTCCAGTGTTCTGGCTTTATTGTTGTGCTTGGCTGTGAGGCTCTGCTGAAGCCAGTTGTTCAGGTGGATGCACCAGGAAGCGTTACTTTTCCCCAGCTGATCAAAGCGACCTAGAGACCGCAAAGCGACCCCTGCTGCAAACACCTTACTCTCCTTATCAAACCGTATCTCCCAGTAATGCTGCCCGGCATCGATCATGGTGTCTCCTGGACATTGGAGAGAAATTGAGGCGTTGATTCTTCTATGTCTTATAGCTCTACTGTGTAACATGTTTGCATTGACTCACCCAGGACAGTGTAGGACTCTGCTGTGAAGCGGTCTCGGCCCACTCTAGCAGATGGAGCTCTTTTGGGTGACATCATGGCTGTCCTGAGGGAGAAAATTAATTATGAGATGGGACAATCTCAACAGTTTATCTGACTTATGGCTGGGTAAACACGCCAGCAAAGGCTGCTTTTGGCATACAAACATTTCAGCAAATGATAGCATATGTTTTCTGACTATACAAGCCATAAGCAAACAAATGCATTTAACGGCAACAGCTGTTCAGTGGCAATGCTGTCAAAGTACAGCACATTTAAGTGTGAGAAGATAAGTAGCTGTGAATCTGACCTGGCAGGAGAATGCATTGGAGAGTTGGTCCTGGTCTTTTCCTTACGGATGTCCTGGACTGCTACCTTCCCACCACTGCTGTCCCATTCCACGCTGTGATCCTCCACCTTCAGGTTCTGATGGGATGAACCTGCATCCAGTTTAAAGACGAATGCTGTGAGCAAACAAGAAGGAGAGATAAAGGTAAGAGGTTAAGTTGATTTTCTTGACTTTTCCATGTTTTCAACACCTCCCATGTTACATGAAATATACTCCTAGTGTGGAGCAGCATTTACTGTGAACCGAGCCGCTCCAAGACACTGAAAACATAGACCAGTGAGCTGCTTGACTGTAAAAGAACAAAAGTGCATTGCTTAACTCTGAAACATGCAGCTGAATCTTTTTAAAATTATAATTGCATTATATGCCAAATAATCAATTGAAATCACAATAAATCACATAAATCATATACTCTAAATAAAGATAGTTCAGAACAATTATAATGCATTGAACTGTCATTCAATGTATAGGGGGCATAATTACTTAAATATATTATTATTGTTATTTTAAAATTAATTACACTAAATGAACATGTTAAATTGGCAGCCATAAATTATTTCACAAAAGAGGCAGACGTACTACAGTTGTGGTCTCTGAAGCAGTCTTTAACAAACAGTTCTGGTTTGGGTAGTGCTTTGTAACCTCTCTAAGACTCTTTTCTGTGAGGAGTAGAAACTTCATGCCTCATTACCCCCTGTGTGTGTGTGTGTGTGTGTGTATGTGTGTAAGTGCAACTTACCATGTGTTTCTAGAGTAACCGGCTCTGAGAATTCCCCCGCCACAGCTTTATTGCATGCCTTCACTCTAAAGGTCATGTAACGTGTGTCAAAACGAAGGCCTGAAAAACAAATGACATCATGGTTATTGCTTTATCAAAATCTACTCAAGAAAAGATCACGTCCAAACAAACATCAGCACTTACCTGTGAGTGTGTACTCAGTTTCTTTTATCCCTTCCATCACCATCCAGGGATAGTCTTCTCGAGCCCGAGGAGGACCTTCATGATTGGTTCTCCGATATTCCAGGATGTAGTGGTCGATTTTGGAATCGGCTTCAGGTAAAGTCCACACCACTGTGACCGTGTTATCAAACACCTGGCATTCAGCCACGTGAATTTCTGGCGTGGCAGGCACTAAAGGTGAGAAGAACAGAGATATCTGATACTGTAGACCTTTGTTCAGAGATACTAGACAAAGCCTAAAATTTTCATGAGTCCCAACAATTTGGATCATATGACATATTCTGAAACTATTGTATTACAAAATGTATACACACACATGTAGTTTATTTCACAAAGTGTATATAGTTGTAATTAGTTTGTTGTATTTATTAAAGCTGAAGTCTGTAACTTCATTTGGTTAATATGATTCAGAAATCTATTTTTGAGCAAGTACATAACCAGCCAGTGTTTAAAACAATCTCCTTACCTTAGCCCGATTCACAACGGTAAGATTGTAATAATGTGTTATAATTTGAGTGGTACTGATAGCTTTCCGCAGGAAATTCGAGCATGGTGCCATTCGTCTTTGCGTCATTAAGTCACATCTGTATACAGTCCCGGTTAGGCTATATCAAATATATTAAATCATTTTGATGGTAGATTGTAATCCACAAAGGCCAAAACGATAATCATCTGTCACAACAGGAGATTTATCCGTAGCCAAAAGCAAAAGATTAGACTGTACATTAATTGAAATTTACAGGTAATGCTAATACACACTAAATAGACAGTCACACAATGCTGATGTTGTTTACATTAACCATTTGAGAACAAAGTATAACAGTAATAATAATTTCCACAGTTTGATGTGAGCTAAGCGATGGTTAGATTTAATCACCGTTGGTAGCATGATTTCTTGTAATGCTTTTTTTTCTCAGTTGGTCCAAACAAAAGTGACAGACATGTTACTTGTTAAGATGACAATTTCCGGTGAAAATTCTTATTTTGGTCGTACTTCCAAGATGTAGAATCTGTGATTCCAAAGTACAGTATCCACACCGGTGACTGACAGCCACACAAACTCCTCAAAACAGATTCATTTACGCTGAGGAGCCGTGGCGATGCACAATCTACGTTAAGATAATAATTCCGCAAATAACTGCAATCGCAGGTTTCAAACAATCAAATAATCAAATAATCAAATCAAATAATCAGCATAAATGCTTTAAGATTATTTCTCCTCAAATATTTACATTGTTAAAGCAGTTATATAAATATATTTAAGTATGTATAAAAAAAGGAAATGGTTGAAACACCATGAAGTCCATAATTCCGCAAATAACTGCAATCGCAGGTTTCAAACAGAGATGGCGACAAAGAGGCAAAACTTACAGACCGCAGCTTTAAATTGATTATTACAATGTATTAAAATTTATGAAGGCTGAATTGAGGGATTACTTCTGGTACGTTTAGTTTATTAAAAACAAGTGTGTTTACATGCACAACAAAAACCTATTTTAATGGTTTACAAGAAAATCGTTATGTGAAGTATTGTTTTTTAATCTCTGTTCTTGACATTAAAACTGTTATAACATCAGATATATATTGACACTCAATTCGTTTATATGACACCAATAAACAGGGTTGCCAAGTTTGTTGTTTTCCTGCTGATTGGGCTGCTTTTATACTGTTGCTGCGGGTTCATTTTTGCATAAATTGTTTTTGACTGAAATGCTTGTATTGAAATATTTTACATTCAACCAATGATAAAACTGTGCTATCTGATGAGTTTGAGGGAGGTGCCTGAGAGCAACTTTATGAAAACTGTTTATGATTACTACTTATATAATGAATAACACATAACAGTAACTGTTAAAGATGTATTTTCGATATGAGAGTAACATACATTGAGTTCTGTTATTTGGACAGGGTCATTGCGCTAGTTTTGGGCTATTTTTGATTGGTCTTTGCGCTGGTGTTGTTACACACAGAACTGGCAACCCTGCCAAATAAAATGTTTACATGCAAACTAGGCTGAAATCTAGATGTGTCAGCTGGGCTTTGCTTAAACTGTTTATGACCTTTTCTCACTGATGCAACACTGACCTGGAAGAAATTTGATGGCCTGTAACATGTTTCTTTCCTGAGTGAAGTCCACCATCATGTGATTCATACTGTCGCTGGCCTTTGCTTTCAGGGACAGACGAAATGCTGGAGCCATAGTCACACTGCAGAAACACAGACCCGCAATAAACACTTACAGTCAGTCTACAAAGACAATGAAACTCCTGACAGACGGAGAACAGGAACATGGTAATGTCATGAGGGAAAATGTCAATTGGGCACAATAAATCACTCCATGGCATGCATATACACAGACACACCTGGGGAGTCAGACGAAATGAGAACTAATAAAAACGACTATAATTTACTAAATATATACATTAAATGAGTTAATAAAATGAATGAACTTTCAGGGGAGGAATGTTTGAAGATGTTCTACACCGAACTCAATCAAAGATCTTAGTATGGACAGTTGTACAGTACCTATCCTTTATGTCTTTGGCCGCCTGCAGCAGAGAGGAAAGAGAAAAAAAGGAAGGGACAGAGAGAGATAGGGAGCAAGAGAACTGAGTCTCATTGAGTCTCAACAACACACAATACATCAGTCATACCAGCACGTGTTAGCAGAAAAAGCCAGGGGCATCTGACACAATTTGCCACTTTGTTAGAGAAAGCAACAGCAGTGCCAAACGGTTGTAAACACAATCAAATAATCATCATAAATGCTTTAAGATTATTTCTCCTCAAATATTTACATTGTTAAAGCAGTTATATAAATATATTTAAGTATGTATAAAAAAAGGAAATGGTTGAAACACCATAAAGTCTGAAAAGATGAGAGACATTCCAAGTGGGCGTTACCTGAGTGAAGCTGTCATTCCCGGATGAGCAGAGCGTCTGATTGGCTAACTCCAGCAGCTCCTCAGAGCTCTCTAGGGCTTTGGTGCATGCGCTCAGCTGGCTCTGAAAAGACAATCAGAATTTCATTGGACAATTACGTAACCCAGTTGACGTTTACCACGATTAGACTGGTTTACATAACTACTCATCAATAGTGACCATATATAAACTTTTGGTAGTCTTATCAAACTGATTTATCTAGCAATACGCTAAATTCCAGTAGCGTTCCTGTATTTTGCATACTGCTGTTATTTGCATACCTTATGTGCACTTGATTTGAATACTTTTCTACATTGCTACTTTGTTAAAGTTTGTTTGCAACCTATTTCAGTAATTGACATTTAGGCAAAAAATGGCATTTAAAAATGAAAAAAGTTATTTTAAATTGTAATGATATTTCACAGTACTGTTTTACTTTATTTTTGATCAAATAAATGCCTTCGGAGTGTAAGAGACCCTAAACTTTTGAACAGTTGTGTGTCTTGATCATAGGGCTTCATATATGACAAAATACTGATTAGAATAATATAATATATACATGGGTAAAACACAAGTGGATATAATGGTTAACCTTTTCACACTGTGACTTCAGGGTCATACATACAAGAGGATGTGCTTGGAAATGATATTCTTCAGTAAGTAAAACTTACTTTGATCTATGTCATTATTACGATCTTCATTTATTTACTAAATTTAATGGTGAAGAATGCGTGTTGCAAAATGCTTTGTTTCAGAAGTACACGTACACAATGATGGATTATACACACACACAGGCACTGTAATCCTCAAGGATTTCTTATTATCCTTCTCTTAACATGACACATCTAAGTCATGCACAAGCTCTAAATCCGTCTCACTCTTCCTTTTACTGATTATATCTGATCACTCACACTCTGATCACTATGTCTACAAAACAAAAAACATTTGAATTCATTTAGCTTGAATTTGTTAACCTGTATTATGGCTGGGCTCTCACCTGTAGCTCATATGTGCGGCTGGCTCTTTCCTGCTTGATGCGTGTCACCATGCCCTCTTTCAATTCGTCCAGGACAGCATGCAGAGAACTAAACTCTGACTCCAGATCCCCCTGGACTCGGTTTGAATTCGCCTGCAAACACCTTATTGTTTAAAACTGTACTGCTGTTGCAAATTGCTGATTTAGTGAAATGTGACTAGGCAAACAAAGACATATCCTCATTCTTCAAACAGTTCCCTAACGAAAATGTGAGTAAAAAGAAAAGAAGGCTTACTGTGGTCTTTACCTCTAGGTTCTCTAGATGTTGCTTTAGACAGCAGATAAAGTTCTGAATTTCCTCATTCTTCAGAGCCAACGTAGTGATAATCTTCCTCAGTGACTCCTGAAACATGCATGTGGAATCAGAAATGCATTTATATGCCGAGTCATAAAATACCAAAAAAAATAATCAAACCAATACTAGGTTGACGGCGGCTGCACGTGCAGGGCGGAGAACTGTCTCACAAAACAGATGAAGGTTTTTACCAGAGCTCATTGCTATAGTCCTATTAGAATTGTATCACTGCTTTGCATTAACATTTTGTGTAGCAGAAGTGAGAAAATATATATTTTAAGCATATAAATATCAAGTATATTTTGACAATTTTACACCTTTAATTTAAATAATATAAATATTATATAGAAATAAGATATACAATTTTTAAAACTTGTATTATTATGCTTACTTGTTTTTTCATGTTGTTGGAACTGATGGTTGGTCATGTGATCTTTTTAACATGGCAGCACCCATGAGGGAGCAACCCACTCAATGAAGAATAAACAGCTTTATTTAGTAGACTGATATGACTGGAATCATTTTAATATTTCTCAAAACAGTGCTATTTAATTAATATTTTTAATTAATATTATATTTTTATTTTTTTACAATAAAACAATAGACCTAGTTAGCAAAAAATATTAATGACTGCACCTTTAACACAATTTGTTTGATGTCATTCAGATGATACTTTACCATCACGTCATTATTTCATTGTCTATTTTTGAGTGCTGCTGATTTGAGGCACAAGTCGAGACTTGTAATGCACACTGAAAATAGGAAGGCCGTGAGCTGATATCGCTGTAAGTCATACAGGGACAGGATTGATCAGAAATGTCATGTTTTATTCTCATCTCATCCAGACTACTTGCATTGGATTAAGTCACTGATGGTGAGCCACGAAGAAGCGGCTTTATATCCGGGGCGCCTCCCTGAAGCCTGAAAGCTTCTAACAATACAGGCCGGTTTGGGGTTTTCCTGCACCAAAATTTGTTCTGGCTCGTGGGTTTTCATTTATCACTATACAGAAATGTTATTTTCTCCTTTAAGAACATTTCCTCTAATAAATATTTCAAAAGAATACTCGTTTGACGTTACAGAGCGGTGAGAACCGGGGCGGTTTCTGGTGATTCAGACTGGCTGTTGTTGATCAACTTGGGGAAATCTTCATGTATGCGTCAATCGTTTGAAACACTTTGGAAATTCTAACGATGTGAAAATGTTACTTTCAGACTGTCTTTAATAAGGGCACATTTCCACTTACACAATGGGCGGAGGACATTTGGAAGTGAAGCTACAAGCTAACGGTATTTCGTATTTAGTAGTCTTTAATAATGCAACATCTTTCTTTTTCATCAGACGCGTATCAGTGATAATTTCTCTATAACAGCGGTTTGCGTCTTACCTTTTGGTCATCCATGCTGTCAGCATGCAGCACCTGTTTCCGATATTCTCAGGATATTTATCCCAGGTCGTCCGCTATAGCGCTCCTCCGCTGGTACTGATGTTGCTATGGAGCATTGCATCCCTCAACGACTCTTTAGCGGCAAAGAGAGTTCTGCGCAGACGCACGACTAGGAGGCTGGGTAATGTAGTTTTCCTAATACATCTTGCACCATCGCTGCTATTGTTCAACTAGCCTATGTAATGTAAAATGTGAAAAATACTGAATTCTGATTCAAAAGCAATGTACTTTTATGTATATCGATGTATATACTGTTGATAATTAATGTGAACATTTGTAACACATATCAGTAAACACTGATCTCTCCTGTTGAATAGAAGTTAGAATAATTAGCCTACGATTTGATGTTTTTGAACGAACTGTCTTATGCACACCAAGGCTGCATTTATTTGAATAAAAAATACAGTAAAAACATTAATATTGTGAAATATTATTGCAATTTAAAATAACTATTTCTATTTTAATATAGGCTACAGTATAATATATCCAACACAATATTAGAAAGGTGTTCATAAAGTTGTCTAATCGGTATATATATATATATATATAAAAGTTGTAGTTTTCACAAAAATTCTAAGAAGCAAAAACTGTTTTCAACTCTGATGATAATAAAAAATTATTGAACATCAAATCAGCCTTAAGAATAATTTCTGAAGGATCATGTGACACTGAAGACTGGAGTATGATGCTGAAAATGCACTATTTATAATAGTTGATGCATATGCTTTTAAGAAAAAAAAATTTGTATGTATGTTTATATCTTAGGTTTTACATTTTCATCATTTTTAAACACATTTTAGCCTTCACTAGATTTTTAATGATCCTTTAATGATACCAAATATATTTTAAAAGTACAAAAATCCCATAGTCTCTCAGTTAATATGAGGTCATCAAAGCTGCATGCATAATAATTATAAAAGAACTGCAGTTTTGAATGGAGTACAACATTTTACTTTGCAGTGAATTTCATGCCAAATGATCTGCTGCATTTATATGGTTCCTGCTGTTCTGCAGCAGACACGTGGCAAAACTGCAGGATAGCAGCTAAACAAAAAATGACAATATCTGATGATTCAGCATTTGCAAAAAACTCCATTAAATCATCCTGTTGTAGCAATTATTTTAAGTGCCTAAAGCTTTTAGATCACAGACATCCACTCAAGCACCTGTTTGATCTCTGTATACTGTAAAAGGATGAATAGAATATTAATAAAAGAGAGCTCTGTTTGTGCTCCTAACCACATGATCTTTCATCCACTGTATCAGGGAGATGAAACAACAGATCTTTGAGAAGTTTGATAGAACCGTAACCATAGATACAGATGAATGGGTGCCTCTGCAGTAACCGCAGAGATTGCTGAATTGGAGGAACTTCAGATTCAGGATTTAACAATGGTCAGCTGTGTACAGTACGAGGTGATCAGTAGCGGTATCCGTAGGGATCATTGAATCGGAAGGGATTAATCTCATTGACAGTGCAGACGAGGTCATGCATGCGTCTTGCTCTTCGCTCCTCCAGCACGAGCCTGCGTGAGCGCTCTCGAGCTGCCTGCTGTTCTGCTCTTTTCTCTGTGCGCTTTCGTCTCAACCATCTATTGTCCAAAACAACAAGAGGGAAATGCTTGCACATTAGTTCCAAATACAATTCTCCCTCTGTTTTCTGATTTTAGAAGAGCAATTTAGTGCTAAACTCACTGCCTGAAGGCCTTCTCACTCTCCTCTCGGCTGTGCAGGCAAAAGCCACTCTCCTTTTCCAGTCTCTTCATCTCTTCTACCTGTTTGTCTTTGAACTGCTGCTCTTGTTTCTTCAGGAGCCAGTTTTTAAAGGCTTCCTCTGGGTCACCACAGTCCCTCTGCCAGAACAACAAAAACAATTAAAGGGACAATCTGTTTAATGACATCAAACAATAGACTTCAAAATGGGTTCTTAAAATGATTAAGAAAGGGTCTTTAGGAGGTCCACAGAAAATAAAAGGTTATATTTTTCCAGGATTTTTTTTTTGGAGTAATAGCTGCTGAAACTTCTGCCATCGCAGGAATATATTTATATTATTTTAAATTGTAATAATAATCCACATTATTGTATTATATAGTACTGGTCAAAAGTTTGGAAAAATTAAACATTTTCAATGTTTTCATATAATTTAAAATTTATTTCTGTGTTTTTAAAGCTGAATTTTCAGCATTGTTACTCCAGTCTTCAATGTCACATGATCCTTTAGAAATTTGGAAAAAATATCTGTGCTCAATTATCAATAATTATTGGTGCTCAGTTATTAATAATTGTTCTTATTTTTATCAATGTTGAAAACCATTTTTGCATGCTTAGTATTTTTGTGGAAACGGTGATACATTTTTGTCTGGATTCTTTAACAAATAGAATGGTAAAATGAACAGCATTTTTTTTTTTAATGTCTACTATTATAATGATTTCTGAAGGATCATGTGAAACTGAAGACTAGAGTAATGATGCTTAAAACTCAGCATTACCATCAAATAAATATATTACAATTTAAAACATATTAACACAGAAAACAGTTATTTTAAATTGTAATAATATTTCACAATATTACTGTTTTTACTGTATTGGTCAAATAAATATAGCCTTGGTGAGCAGAAGAGACTTCTTTCAGAAACATAATATTAAATCATATTAAATCTTAATATTTCCAAACTTTTGACTGGTACCATAAATATATTGACTGGAAAAATATTATCTGGAAAAAATATTTGTTCCATAATTTTGACAATATATGACAATATAAAATAATGTTTTATAATGACATAATCAAAATATAAAAATATACCATAACAAAATATAATTAATAATATAATACAATTTATATATTTTATAAATAAATATTATTAATAATATACAGCCTTTATTTGGGGGGGTCCTTGACATCAGAAAGATCGCAAAACTCTGGTTTACCGATTTCTGGTTAAACGGCTCCCCCTAGTGGACATACCATGCAGCTCATCCTTTCCATTTCCTGGGCTTTCTGAACTCTCCTCTCGTCCTGCAGCTGCTCTCTTTTCCTCATAAGCCACGATCGGAAGGCTATCTCGTTCTCCTGACGTTTCTGTTCCTCTTCCTCTTTTTTCTTCAACTCATCCTAAAGAAGCAAAGAGGAGAAGTCTAAAAAAACGTTAGGCCTATTTGAAATAAGCTGTCAAATAGAGAATTAAGTAAGATTTTACAATACAGTGACAGAAACTGATATTAAAACCAATAGAAACCACATTACACCTCTTTGGCTTGCCTCTCCCTCCGCTGCTGAAGTTTGGCCAGTAATTCTTTCTGCTGTGATGACAGGGTGAAGGTGGCATGTGAAGGAGCTCCATTTGCAGACTGGACCCTGCGCTTGGTGCCCTGGACCCATGCTCCCCTTTGGGACGGTCTGGCAGAACTGGGCCTATTTCTGTGCTTCGGTGGAGGTTTGGGGATGTACAAAGACTCAGTGCCAGGGGGAAAAGGTGAGGTAGAATTCTGTCTCTGAGAGTTGCTCAGATAGAAACCAGGCTCACTTTGCTTTGAAGACGCTCGTTGATTGTCGCTGTGAGAAACCGGCAATGGAGGAAGCAATCCGTGACTTTCCACCTCCTTTAGACTCACCAGATCAAACTTTCCATCTTTTTCAACCAAAACCCGTCCTTCTTTGGTTCCCTCGTTGTGTTCATCCTCAGGGTGTCCAATGTCACTTACCTCGCTCTGAGAGATCTTCAGTCTCTGCATTTGTCCAGATACCTCTCTATCTTCTTCTAAGTCCCCAAAGGAGGCGCTATTGCTTTCTTGATTGTCAAACTCCAGCGCAGGCACCACCAGGTCAACCAGAGTGTCTTTAAACTGCAGACGTCTGCGGCGGCTCTGGTCTGGAGGATCCTGGATCTGGAGTTGTTTGTTAGCCTCTTGAATCTTTTCCAAAATGTATTTCTTCTCTTCATCGAGGTCTTCGTCGCTCTGTAAATGTGGAGAGGTTATAAAGTCATCCCTGTCGGGATCTAACGCACCTTCTAATGGCTCCATAGGTGTTGGCCACCTTTCATCTGCTTCTTCATCATCCATTTCCCTGTGTTTGTGCACATCCTTCTTTCTATCTTCTCTAGGTTCATCTTCTTCAAGCTCTTTGTCGATCTGAGCTTCAATGTCATAATCATCAGGATCCTTTTTTGAAGGAAATAATGTGTTCAGTTTGAGAAATAGAGAATAAGAGAGGAATAAAAGAAGAGCAGCATTGTGCAGGTTGCTTGAGTTGGCTTGAGTGAATCAGATACATAGAGTGTATGTGTTGAATAATGCAACGCCATGAGACATAGTTCTCTAGGTGAGTGAAAGTGTGTATGGATCTGTGTCAGTGGGGTGGATTTCACACACACACACACACACACACACACACACACACACACACACACACACACACACACACACACACACACACACACACACACACACACACACACACACACACACACACACACACACAGAGGTACAGCGTCTGCGTAATGGAATACCACACACTTTTTCAGTGGACTGTCTCCAAGATATGAACCTGTTTCTGCCATCATAGTGCATTCACTCACTTACCTGCTCCTCACTCTTGCTCTCCTCGCTGATAAGCCAGTCCAGGTCTTTCTCAAAGTCATCCTCATACTCATCTGGAGTGTTTTTGACCACAGAAACACTCATGCTCTCTTCGCTTTCTCACTAAGACACAGCAAATAAAACATGGAGCACAATAGACTTCTTTTTTGTTTAAAAAAAAAGAAGATGTAAGTATGTAAAGGTTAGTGATCATTTTATTGATCATTCTAAATTCTGAATTTATTTTAGTTACATTAATGCATACAGATTCATGTCTAAACATAAAATTACATAGATGACATACAGAAAGATGTATCACTTAAACATACAACACACTTGTTGTGTCTGTTGGCATGGACATAAATCCATATGCATTAGGCCTTTAGGCTTGGATTCTAATGAATTATATGTCAGAGCATTTCAGAAAGAGCAACACATGAAATCTGGCACATAAGTCTCAATTCAAATATATTTCTATAGCGCTTTTCACAATACACATTGTTTCAAAGCAGCTTTACAGAAAGTGCATTTCATAAAGAAAGTGCATCTCACTGAAATAACATAAAATATTAAAATACTAATAGTTCAACTTCTTTTATTTCAGCTAAGTTAGTTACCAAGGCAACATTTCTCATTTCAGTTTTTCTTGATGTAGTAAAGTAACTAAAACTGAACTAAAAAAAACTATATGGTTGTAGAAATCATTTAAAAAAACAAAAACTAATAAAAATTACTAAAAATTACTGGAACTTGAACAACAGTTAAAATAAAACGGAAAATATAAAGATATTAACAACAATCTCAATTATAATAAAATTACTGCTCCACATAGAAATACCGTAACTATTGTAAATTGTTGTTATTCATTCTGCTTTATTTATTTTTTAAATACGACTTTGCAGACGCAATTTATATATTTTAAGAGGGCTTTATATTTGTAATTGCCAGATTTTACTAAATTTACTGCAATGGCAAAATTATTCACGTTAAATATGCGTGATAAAATCAAATTTAAGGCTAATAATTCAACGCCAAACCTGGTGGTCGTCTCAGCGCATGAGAGATTTGACCTACCGGCTGCTTTTAGAATTTAATTATTTTCCCGCGACTGAAAATGCATAAACCTTACCTTCAAAACTTCTGTGTGGTGTTGCCTCGCGTTGAGTGCAAAAATAATTAATGTCAATTCATTAGCCGCCCTATATATTCTAGAGAGCTGGTCTCCACGCTCACGGCTCACCTGTACATTAGAGAGCAGGGCGCTCTAATCCTCTGCTGGCCTCGGCTTCAAAGTAGCATGTAACAGGTGTTGCCATAGAGACACACAACACGGCCTGTCGTGGGTGCGCGCGCATGCGCAGACTCTTTGTAAATGTAGAAGGTAGAGCCAGCCAGATTTTATCTGCGATACAGTTGGTGGAAAAATAAACAAGGTACAACAAAGGATAGTTTGATTTGTTTGGCCAAATCTTTAGCCTATTTATAAACAAGTTTATGTCCTTAATATCTCCACTTTATTATCTTTACTTATTGTCTATTGGCTACTTCATATGCTTTGGCAATATTCTCATTTTTAACAACCATGCCAATTTTGCTCACTGACACTTTCTAGATTTGACTTTCTTACAAAAATCTTGTCAACAACATAAGCACAAAGGCAACAATTATTGTACGTTACTATTATTATTATTTTATTGATATTTGTAAAGGTTTTTTTTATAAAAGTGGAAATTAACATTTACTTTTGACAACATTTTTAAAATACCTTTTTATTAATCTCGGAAGTACTTATCATCTTGTAGCTTGTATTTCACGTCTATGGTATATGTAGTCCGTATTAAATCGAATAAAGTACTAATTATATGTGGAAAAACTCAATTTCCCATAATACACCTCGACTCACATGCAATAATCAAGACACGCCTTCGCAGGCAGAACTGTTGAAGAAGGTACGTGCAAAACTAGATATAGTTACTTTACACCCATTTATGGTCCTGTTATCAACTTACAGCTCGTGGACAGATACAGTTGTTCTCGCTCGGTACACAACATGACTTCTGTAGCGTTGTGCACAATAAACAACTCAGCGAGATCAATAGCAAGACTGTGTAAAGCGTCCCGCTCTGCGCATGGTACAGCTGATTTCCACGCTTTCGTAGTCCGTTACTCTACCCTCCGTAAATGTGCCTTTCTTCCGGGAGGAAAATGGTCATTCATAAGAGCAGGAACGAGACAGATGTCTCAATCATCGCCGGGCAGGATCTCACTCGGGCGGTACGGTAAAGGTGTATTTCTGGCTGCTGGGGCAGCAGCTGTCACTGGTGTTCTGGCGGCAGGTGTAAGTCACTTCCAGCGGGCAGAGATGGCAACGAAGATATCCAAGGTTGAAGAAGAGAATGGAGACATTCCGGAGAGATGCAAGTCGTTCATGTCTCCACCAGTCACTGACATCAAGATCTTAGAGCAGAGGAAAGACGCGATGTCTACGAGAATGGAGATGCTCATCATGGAGACACAGGCTGCATTCTGTAAGGCCCTTGAGGAGGTGGATGGAGGCACGTTCAAGGTGGACAGATGGAGTAGAAAAGAAGGTAGTTTTTATGGATTTATAATTCATTTCTATGTGCGTTTCATTTAAAAACATGTTAAGTGTTGGTATGAATGAATTAAACTTATAAATTATGTACCATAAAGTGTGGCACACAAGCAAGCCTTAGATAAAGTAGTAGAGCAAACATTATGGTCCAAAGTCCTGATTTATGTTTAGGGAAACAGGTTTATGGAAGCCCTTTTTTGAATAAGAACAGAAGAAGAAAAAAAACATGTTAAGATAAAACATATTTATGGCTTGATATGATTTAAAAAGAAATGTTTGGTCATAATTATGAGGTTTTTATCTCATAATTGTTACTTTATGTAATTTCTGCTCTTTATCGCTCAAATTCAATGTTTGTGACCTTGCATTTTGTCCCAGATGATGCACTATACACTTACACAAAACACTAAGTAGTCTTCTGTCTAGTGTATGCATTTTATAAAGTTATTTTGTCAGAAATGGAGTTCATAGGTCATGATATGCCTTTCCAAATATTATTTTTAACCATAATTTGGTCACACTTAAGGGCCCAATTCTCACTATTAACTACGACTTTTGTCTCAGTAAACTCCTAATTACTGCTTATTAATCGTTAGTAAGGTAGTTGTTAAGTTTGGGTATTAGGTAGGATTAAGGGATGTAGAATATGCAGAATAAGGTATTAATATGTGCTTTATATTGTAAGTATTAATACGTAGCCAATATCCTAGTAATATGCTTGCTAATAAGCAACTAGTTAATAGTGAGAATTGGAACCTAAACTAAAGTGTTACCCATAATTTAATTGGTTCTGTATCGGGTAAATTAAAACAATGCAAAATCTTGTGCCAAATTTTGTTTTGGAAACATTCCATTTTGTTATTATTGACTGATTCTAGTTATTATTTATTTAGTTTTAATTGTTCCAAAAATGTATGCTTTATTATTATTATGTATTATAGTAATCTGCTATAAAAACAATTTTTTTTTTCCATATATCTGATTTAGATTTTGCTTTGTTCTACCTATAACATTGAAACATTAATAAGTTCATTATTAGCTAGAAGTTTCATGCTGGTGTTACACTGTAACTAATCATGTTTCTCTTGTGTCTAATAAAGGTGGAGGGCATCAGCTGTGTGATGCAAGATGGGAAAGTTTTTGAGAAAGCGGGTGTGAACGTGTCCGTGGTGTTTGGGAATCTCACTGAGGAGGCCGCCAAGCAAATGCGCAGCCGTGGAAAAGTTCTGAAAGGGAAAGATGGTGAGAGAATGACTTCCCATTTTGAGGTGAATGCAGAGTGTGACTAAAACCAGTTCCTTAAATCTTCAGTTCTACTTCTAGTTGTTCATTTTAAGTAAAGTAAGTAAGTAAATTTATTTATAAAGCACATTTAAATTCAGCTTACACTGACCAAAGTGCTGTACAACACAATCATAGAATACAATAAAGATAAAATAAAAATAATAATAAAATTAACAGTCAAAATTAGAATAAGAAAAAACAAGAAAACAGTTACTGATCCATAATTTAATAAGCAGGAAATGCTAAAACGTAGAGATGTGTCTTAAGTCTAGATTTAAAAACAGAAACAGAAGGAGCACTCTTAATGTCGGGTGGCAACTGATTCCATAATCGTGGAGCAGCAACTGCAAAAGCTCTATCACCTTTCGTTTTAAGTCGTGACCATGGGACATATAAGAGAGCTTTATTGGCTGATCTGAGGGACTTAGGAGCTGAATTCAAATGAACAAGATCGGAGATGTAAGATGGGGTTTGTGCGTTAAGAGCTTTGAAAACAATCAGCAGAATTTTGAATTGAATTCTAAAATAAACGGGAAGCCAGTGACGAGAAGACTGGAGAAGACTGGAGTGATATGATCACGTTTTTTTGTACAAGTTAACAGTCTGTCTGCTGCATTCTGAACCATCTGTAAACGTGCCAACGAAGATTGAGGAAGACCATGGTATAAAGAATTACAATAGTCCAGCCGTGATGTAATAAATGCATGAATAATTTTCTCCAAATCTTGAAAGGAAAGAGTCGATTTAAGTCTGGAAATGATTCTCAATTGATAGTAGCTGTTTTTTACAACTGAGCTAATTTGTTTTTCAAGACAAAGCTCAGAATCAAAAATAACACCTACATTTTTTGCATGTGACTTAACATGTTTGAACTCTCAGTGGTCTCAAGGCTTTTACTCTGATGATTTGTCATGCTTCATGGGAATGAGAGTGATTGAGAAGATGTGACGTGTGATGCATAAGTTATTGTTTTTACCGTTTAGCATTATCTCTGTGTTCCAGGGAAGTTGCCGTTCTGTGCCATGGGCGTGAGTTCAGTCATACACCCCAAAAACCCCCACATTCCCACAGTGCACTTCAACTACAGATACTTTGAAATTGAGGAAGCAGATGGTGAGTGTTTTGCGCAGTCATTTGAAGCTGTGCGAAGAGAAATGTTGTTATCTGTGCCCACCACCCATCTCGTTCTCTCCTCTCAGGCACAAAGCAGTGGTGGTTTGGTGGAGGAACAGATCTCACTCCTGTTTACATTAACTTGGAAGATGCCGCCCATTTCCACAAGACTTTGAAGAAAGCATGTGACAAGCACCATCCTAAATATTACCCAGACTTCAAAAAGTGGTAGGAATCTCATTAGTGTGCGTGTGTGTGCGTGTGTGTGTGTGTGTGTGTGTGTGTGTGTGTGGGTGGATTGGGTGTGTTACAGCTGTTATGGGTGTGTGTATACGTGTGGTGCATGAGCGTTCTATCTTCTGGGTGGATTTTAACTGTTCAGCAAAGATAAAATTTCCCATTATTTGCAGCAGCCAAAGGATTGTGCAAGTCAACACTAATGTATTGTAATAACATCCTTTTAATGTTTATCAGTAGAGTAACTTTTTTGGTTTGATTTAATTTGTAATTAAATAGATTTGCTTCCTAAATATAAGGCTAGCATCAGTAAAAAAAAAAAAAAAATAACATTCTTTTCTCAAGGTGTGACAACTACTTCTATATCCGTCACCGAGGGGAGACGAGAGGCATTGGTGGGATCTTTTTTGATGATTTGGATTCGCCCAATCAGGAGGAGGCCTTTCATTTTGTGAAAAGCTGTGCTAAAACTGTGGTGCCCTGTTACCTGCCCATAGTATACAAACATCTAAATGACTCCTTTACCCCTGAGGAGAAGGACTGGCAGCAAGTCAGGAGAGGCAGGTTAGTTAAAGAGAAAATCCATAATGATGTGGAATTGTGTATATATATATATTTTTTTATAGATTTTTTAAATTATTATTCAGCAAGGACGCATGAATTGATCTAAAGTGAGAGTAAATACTTTACAGTAAAACTTTTTTTTAACCTGAAAAAATATATCATATCACTCTTTTCAACACTGATGAATATGAAATATTCCCTGAGCACCAAATCATTCAAGGCTTAATACTGAAGAACCATAATATAACCCAAACGTACATAACTAAATTAAAAATGATATTAAAATATAATACAATATAATATATACAACAAATATATATTACAAGTATTTCAACTTTTTATTCAGATTCAGCAAATTCAGGTGCTTTTATCAATATTAATAATATTGATTTAATAATAATAATTGATAATCATTATTGTAAATATTTTTGTAGTATGGTAATGTAGCATAGTTCTGAGACTAAATACATTTAAAGTTGTTTTCAAATGTACAGTGATTAATAAATCTATTAGACTACCTGTCCTAATAAAGTGAACACACAAATATTTTAGGAATATGTCAAACTTGTCTTTAAAATGTCTTTGTCATTTATAAGGCAAAACAAACGAAATAGTCTTTATTCACACATAACCAAAAGCGTAATATTTAGTTTACCTTTGGTCTTTATACCAGCTTGCATTGTTTTTATAGGCAGTACTTTTCCACAGTCTCTGTTGTTATTGACTTCTAAATATTTGGAAACAACAGAGACTGTGGAAACGTACTGTCCATAAAAACTGGTTGTAACTAAAGACTTGCTTTTGATGAAACCTATATTTTAAATCCACCAAATCCTAAATTTGTTCAATAGGATTCAAGTCCAAGCAGTGCCACAAACCTTACATTGGGTGTTGGTCTAATACATTTTTTAGGCACTGAATGTCATATGGATATAAATGTTCAGCTGGTAACCAAACTTTCTTTGTGTTTCTTAGATATGTGGAATTTAATTTAGTGTATGACAGAGGGGTGAAATTTGGTCTGGCCACACCTGGGTCACGCATCGAGAGCATCCTGATGTCCCTGCCGCTTACTGCAAGGTATGAGCAAACTCAATCACATCAGCTATTGCCTTTTACCACGGATGATCCTCTTGAGCTTTTTTTAGATCATCAGCTTTGTTTACTTGCATGATTTAAAGGGATAGTTCACCCAGAAATGAAAGTTCTCTCATCATTTCCTCATCCTCGAGTTGTTCCAAAACTGTATGAGTTTCTTTCTTCTGCTGAACAAAAAAGAAGATATTCTGAAGAATGTTGGTTAAGAGACAGTTGACGGCACCCATTATCCATAATGTTTTTTTCATACTATGGAAGTCAATGGGTGCCCTCAACTGTTTGATTTCTAACATTCTTCAAAATCTCTTCTTTTGTGTTCCGTAGAAGAAATAAACTCATAGTTTCTGAACAACTTGAGGGTGAGTAAATGATGACAGAACTTTAATTTTTGGGTTATTTGATGCATATTTGAATATTTATTGTTTTCCATGAGGTCAATTTATATCTACGGAAGCCCTGAACCACAAAGTAAAAAAAAAATATATATATATAGAATTTTGAGATTAAAGTCGAAATATTTCGAGAATAAAGTCAAAATATTTAGAGATTAAAGTCTAAATGTTTCGAGAATAAAGTCGAAATATTTCGAGATTAAAGTCAAAATTACAAACGAGTTTTCAAACTGCGAGCGCCTAGCGAGGCTCAAGCAGAATGATTATAGGCCTAAACCGCTGTGATTGTGAATATAATTAAATAAACCCTTTTATCAAGATTTTTATACATTAATATCTGTCCTGAGAGCATATCTTAAAATCCCGCACTTTTTCGGATGTGTTCACGTAAAGATTTCTATGGGTCAATGTGGATGAATCTAGATTTAAATTCAGAGAGACCAGATATGCGTGACCTGACGGATTAGGATTATTCTTATCCAAAATGAGATGATCATGTGAGTTTATGTAGTGTAACTTCACCCGTTTAAAGCCGCAGGGCGCTCTCACGCAGAACGATAAAACGCTCTCGTAGAAGTAGGCTAATGATTTATGACGTTCCAGTAAATGGAAAAAAATCATCCAGCTAAACTGAATAAAAAGCAGAAACATTTTGACTGATGAAACATGAGAACAATTAACACACCATGTGATCATATATGGTTTATGTGTATTTTTCAAGCTATCTTGGGGTATTTCCATATTTATATGAATAATGCAGTGTTAATTGCCATAGCATCTCGTCGCAGAAAGATCTGCATCTGCTCCATAGCAACATTTTCAGTCCCACTATCGGAACGGATTCTTCTAGGACAACCATCTCTATTCTTTACTGTCTCAATAAAATATGTTTCAATGACTTTCGGGTCATTATTGGTGAAATACACTTTCAACCACATCACATTTCGTGAGAGTCCGAGCCGAGGCTGTATGTTTTAATCTTATCGTACGAGTCAATGTGCCACATAAAGTTTGGACCAGGATTGTGTACATCCTCCGGCGGTCTTCGTGCTCGTCAGCAGTTCTTCACCAGCGCAGGTATTTACTAAAAAATATAACGACTTTATTCTCGAAACAATTAGACTTTATTCTCGAAATATTTTGAATTTAATCTCAAAATATTCCGACTTTAATCTCAAAATATTCCAACTTTAATCTCAAAATATTCCGACTTTAATCTCAAAATATTCAGAATTTAATCTCGAAATTCTAGATTTTCCTTTTTTTTTACTTTGCGGTTCAGAGCTTCCGTACAACATCACAGTAAAACAGGATGCAATTTGATTTTACACAAGCATTATCCACTTTACTCACTGACCCTTGGAATTAAACTCTGGATTCTGCTGCTGTTTCTTCATGTAAAATGAGCTCATATGACATCCTCAAACGATATTTGTAAATTTGTATTCCTCATGATATGACCCTTTTAAAAATTCAAAGTAACGTTGGAAAGTAACACTTCTTTTTTTTAGTGTCTCAATTAATGTGTCTATTAAATTGATCTATTGTTTGATATTGCAAACTCACTAGTGTAAATGTTTCATTTCAGGTGGGAGTACATGCATGAGCCCACAAAAGGCACTAAGGAAGCAGAGATGCTGGAGGCCTTACGGAACCCTAAAGAATGGATCTGATTGAGAGGAAGACTCATTCGTCCACCCACCAAGATTGGGTGGGAATTGTGAAAATGGAGGGTGGGTTTGTCTCTGGATACCAAACATATCAGCAACCTCTAGTCTAGATTTTAAGATAGAAAAAGAAGAAGAAGAACAACAACATTAAAATAGACTGTGGCAGGACACATTCTTACCATCTGACCATTGACTCTTTGCTGACTGACTGCTACACTGCACGATTACTGGCTTGGCTGTAATGAACTCTCTATCAATGCCATTGGCTGTATGGATTCACTGTGTTTTCTCCTGTGACAGTGTTACTTAGTTACAGCTTTGTTTCTGCTTGCACTGCTTTAATTATGACTACTGGTGTATTCGAAAACCTTTAATGACCTTGGTATGCTGTTTTTGAATGGATGTGTCAGTCACGTATGTCTTAATGGTCATGTTTAACTTGTGCTGATGCAAGCGCCATGCCATTATTGCTTCTAGCACTGTTTGTTTTCTTTATGTCTCTCTTCAAGGCCATTTTTGTGTCCTGTCATGCATTAACAGATCTCTATTCCAGTAGTGGCCCTTTTTTATACAGATATTAAAATTTGAAGTAATATTCTCAGGACATTGTAATGTTGATATTCTGTGTATTAAAAAACAACCAAGTGCTTTTTTATGTGGTTTCATTTGGTATATTTGTCAGTAAAGTAGTTAAGGTGTTCAACGTAAAATCCATTCAGTTCCGACATGGCTGCTAAACTTTTACGGAAATGAAAATAGTCTGATATGCCTTCAAGTTCACGTGGCATGGTCAAACATTAATGATAATGACCAAATGTCTCTCAAGGCAACAGAACATTAATTTTGTGTGATGTCCATTGTTTGGGCAAGTTTTAGCATGCAAATCTGCTCATAAAGTTAATGAGATTAAACATAGAACTACCTCTGTGCGCTTGTTTGGACGTAGGAAAGTAATTCAGTTAGTAAATGTGGTGCATTGTAACATTAATGGATATGTTGAAATTAGACTGAATTTTAAAGGAAGAACATCAGATCAGAAGACTAACTCATTTGGGTCTGTTAAACTAAAAAAATTGGGAATAGTAAAAAACAAAGACTTTTTACCTATTGTAGATATTTCTGTTCATAACTTTATATTAGACTTTTAGCCTGACAAAAAAATTACACTTCAAATTATACCTTAAGTTTAACATTCAACCAAGTCCGCATTTATTTGATTAAAAAAATACAGTAAAAACAGTAATATTTTGAAATATTACAATTTAAAATAACTTATATTTTAAAATACATCTTTTTCCAAATAATGGCAAAATGTTTTTTCAGTTTTACATTTTTAATTTTTATCATTTTCTGTCACAGAAATCATTCTAATATGCTGATTTGTGCTCGAGAAATTCCTCCTATAATCAAAATTAAAAACAGCTTTTGCTGCCTAATGTTTGTGAAAACTGATGTTTTTTTTTTCTCCATGATTTTTTGATGAATAGTAAATTCAAAAGAACTTACTTTTGTAAATTCTAAGAACAAAATATATATATTTTTTTTTTACAGAAGTCTTTACTGTCACAATTTAACGAGTCTTTGCTGAATAAAAGTATTCACTTCTTTCAAACTTTTGAAAATTTGTTTACGGAGAAGTGGAAGAACAAAGTCAGAGGACCGAGGGCCAAAAAACTTTTATTACAAATAAAAATTCAAGCTCAATCATTACAAAAAAATTTTTTATTTGTTCTTAACACATTTATATATACACATTTTTATATATCTCTGAGTAAGGCTTAAGCAATAAACACCACCAGTCACTCTTAACTACCACAGAAATATCAGCCTGCAAATATACAGCAACATGTCAAAACCAGCCAAACTTGCAACATCATCAGACTGCATTTCAAGCGACGGTAGTCTTATGTCACAATATTTCTAAAAACACAATGTTAGGCATAGTGAAACTGTTTTGATTTTCACAGCGCTTTCTTGAGTTAGTGCTGGTGATGTATTTTATTGCATATTTATATCAGCTGAGCATGTCGTCGATGAGCTGAGAGTATAAACTGTAGATATCCAAGTGGACAAATCAAACAGCCATGCCATATTTTTTTCCTAATCATTTATCACATATTTGCCATTAGTTAACATTCCTTTACACATCAATTAATACTCCTTCACAAAGAGCAATTGGTGCCATAAAAAAAAGTGCATTCACTCATAGTTACTGAAGGAAAACAAAAGTATTAACCGTTTTCCATTATGGTTTTTTTTCCCCCTAAACCCCACACGCCCATAAACACACACTCTCCTGATATTTAATACTTAATGTTTCCTTGAGTTTTTCCTTTTTTTATTTTTAGGGGACGGCTTGTTCCCTAATTTGATCCTAATCTTAAATTCTCTTGGTTTTAGTTTAGTGTAGCTGGGGCCTGAGGTGGAACCAGAGTAAGAAACCAAGAAAAAAAAAAGAAAATATTTCTGAGGTAAAAGGTGTCCGCTTGCTGTTAAACACTGACAAGCCCAACCTGAAATCTAGTGTCAAATTTCCAACTTCAATTTAACAGTCTGAAACTTTTCAAGAGGAAAAAAAATCAGTAACACTTTACTTGAAGCCTTTATAATGCATTATTTTTAATGTATAAGAATGTTTAATGCATAAAGCATCTTATGGGCTCATGAATAAGTGCAACCACAGTTATGATACATTGTAACAAAAAAATACAATGTATTAAAACACAACTAACTAACTTTAGATATAACAAGGAATCTGCAAATATAATGCATTTTAACTTTTATTTATGAAAAATATATAATGCATTAGAATGTACATTATGAATGACCTTTATAATGCATTATACATAAAGGCTTCAAGTGTTACAAAAAATAATGTTTTTTATGGGGAAAAGAATTAGGCTTTGAAGTGGACCCTATTTATAAGTGGTAAGTAGCAAACATACAACGAAACATACCCTACAATTCGGACCCATTACTATAGTGTGAAAGGAAAAGGCTTGAATCGAGCTAATCGAAATCAGCTTTCAACAAGCTGTAAAAAGTAACCAGTTTGGTCAATAATTGTTACATTGACATTCTCTACGAGGTTAGAGAAAGAGTTATGTACTCTAAAACAGATCTAAAAGAAAGTCTGCACACAGCTCACAACAAACAAAAAGCATGCTTCTTGTTCCATAATAAAATCCCCTCCACAGTAGACAATTCATCTTGCTTGTCCTAGTATTCCCAGCTTGGGATGCTTAATATGCCTGCTTAATCCTTGGCCACATTAACAAATTGGGCTGTGACCATGTAAACTGCTCCAAAAATATGGAGAAAAGAGAACACTGTTGCATAGACCATTTAGTCTACCATATCTTGCCATGGAAATCAATGTGGCTCAACTAAAAGGACAAAACACGAACCACACTTGTACAGCAAATAGGAGTCAAAACTTCACACACGCTGACTTGGTGTTGACTCGGGCTGATTCAGAAACCATTATGCTACAACCTAATCAGGATTGAATTTGTGAAATTATGCTTAGAACAATGTTGCTGATAACATTGACCAAACATTAACTGGTTATCCATTTAGTGGAAACATTTCCAACATGTTAACTAAATCTAACACACAGTGTTTAAAACCTCAACTACAGAAAAAGATTAGCCCAATATCAAGGTTTCATTGATGCTGTGGGTCCAGTGCATAGAGGTGTCTATGCAATTACAAAGGTTACAGGGACAGCCTAAACCAAGACGGTTATCTCTGAAGGTTACAATAAACTTTAAAATATAGCATGTCAGTAAACTTTAAAATGTACAACTTCCTGAAAATATTGTGCAATTTTTTTTTCTCCACTGAATCTGAGAATTTAGTATTATAGTTCTAAATGGTCAACTAATGGCGCCTTTTCACTGCATGGTAGAAAGCGACACAGTAAACAACAATGGACGACATACAGCAGATCTTGTTCTTGCTTCTCGGCATGAGGCTGTTGTCAAAAAACAAAAACAGCCGAAAACCAATCACCATTCTGTCTAGCTCCACCCTTTATTGTGCTAGGTACCCCAACAGAAGGGTGCCAAAAAGTGGTACGGTACGGTTAGGAATTAGGGTACCATTCACAACTTCTGACAATGGAAAAGGCAAAAATTGTGTACCGTAGCACTCGGTGAAAAGCCATAAGCGAACCATACCATGCAGTGGAAAAGCGCCTTGAGGCCACAACTGAAAAGTTTAGCTCATTTCTTGTTTAGCTCAATTCATCTAACTAGGAAGAATGGGAGTGCGAGTTGCTCAATTCATCTAACTAGGAAGAATGGGAGTGCGAGTTGTTCATCATCTTACAGTACTTAATAGTCACTGCATTAGGGCTTGGTTCAGGATTAGCGGTCATGAGTTCTATGATCATCTCTGAAATCGAAGAAATCTGATGTTTAACAACATGCAAGTAACAGTACTGGAATAAAATTGCATTTGTTTTCTCTCCATACTACACTCTTACAAATAAAGGTTCCAAAAGGGGCTTTTCGGCACAGTGCCATAGAAGAACCAATTTTGGTTCTCCAACTTTCCAATGGAAAGTTTCCACGGATGTTAAATGTTCTTCATGGATCCTTCCAGGCCTTTATTTTTAAGAGTGCCAACAAAGGTTGTGGCCTAATGCAGTGGTTTTCAAACCTGTCCTGAAGGCACCCCAGCCACGCACATTTTGTATGTATCCCTTATCAGACACCCAATTTAGTTTTTGCAGTCTCTACTAACGAGCTGATGAGTTATATCAGGTGTAATAAATGAGGGAGAGACAAAATGTGCAGGGCTTGTGTGCCTCCAGGACAGGTTTGAAAACCACTGGACTAATGGTTAGAGTCAAACTTGTAACCCAAAGGCTGCAAGCAAGCTGGCATGGAAATGCATGAAGGTGCCCTTGAGCAAGGCACCGAACCCCCAATTTCTGCCTAGGCACCACAGTGAGTGGCTGCTCCTAATGTGTGTGCACTAACTTGGATGAGTTATATTCAGAGGACAAATTCCGAGTATGGGTTACCATACTTAGCCTTCATGTCACATCACTTTTTTTTAAAGCGGTTTAGCTGTTTTGTTAGTGCTGGAATTTAAAATAAAGCCTGTCATACAAGTAGTGAAGTTATAGAAAAATATAGCACTAAAGGTTTACAGTATTGGTGGAGGCCTCAAAATGTATCTATACATGAGGCTTGCATGGAAGATCCATCACTTTCCCTGGGAGATGACAACCGTGCTACCGTGGTTACTGATGATGTCTTCATATTGTGGTGGAGGCTCTGCTTCAATCTGTATATCTGTATGGCCCACAGCTTCCTCATATGAAGGGGGTGGGTCACCCCGACTGCCCCGCCCAGGAGTGAGGTCAGCGCTGGGGTAGGCGGGGCTACTGTGGGCACTGATCTCAGAGTGAGGACTGATGTCAGGATGGTAGTCCCGACCCCACTGGTCCATTGACACCACAGATAGAGCTGTGTCTCTTTGAGGACGCCCAATGGCAGGGCTTTGCTGGGATCTTTTGCGTGAGTGACATCTCCAAACCGTGATGGAAACTGCAGCAATGAGCAGCAAAACCAGTAGCAGCGGTAAGATCAGGTACAGGGAATGAACGCCACCAGCGATGGAATCCAGTCCTCCAGGTCTCGGGCTGCTCTCACGCTGGTACTCCTCCCAGAATCGCCTCTGTAAGGGTCACAAGGTGAAAGAAACACAATGACATATGGACACTCTCTGCATAATGTACAGGTCCTTCTCAAAAAATTAGCATATTGTGATAAAAGTTCATTATTTTCCATAATGTAATGATAAAAATTAAACTTTCATATATTTTAGATTCATTGCACACCAACTGAAATATTTCAGGTCTTTTATTGTTTTAATACTGATGATTTTGGCATACAGCTCATGAAAACCCAAAATTCCTATCTCAAAATATTAGCATATTTCATCCGACCAATAAAAGAAAAACACAAAAGTCATTTGTTTGTATTCTAAACAAGAACCCCACTATGTCATTCTGACCAATAACCAAGACCTTGCAGAACAACACAAAGCAATGACTGTGCAGCATACAGAACTGAATTGAGAATGCCTTTTGAATTACAGTTCAATTACTGAATTTATCATCAACAGTGACTTTGATATATATATATATTTTTAAAGTATTTAAAAAAAAGGGTCAAGTTGTGCATATCTACAAACAAGCACAGTAAACACGTAGCTTTTCTTTGGTAACAACATTTTTTTTTTTTAAATGTGCAATTCGATTTTTCCCCTCCCATATCATCCAGCCTTACCCTGGACTCAACAAATGCACACATAATGCAATTACATATTTGGCTTATCATTGCTCTATTATTTTGTATATAGTGTGCAAAAACACACAACCCAAACATCCTTTACCTGAATAACACATAATTAGCCATCCTGAGAAAATGTGTACCCAGTGAGGCTTTCCTGTTGATAATTCTCACTTCCTGCTAAGAGGAAATGCCACAGAGTGGAGTAACTGAGAGGAAGTTATTTTCAACTTCATGCAGAAAAAAAACAAAAACTAATGACCACAAATCTACCCCAAACTCACTGTTTTCTCATCATTCTCAAACGCCTCCCTGGCTTCTTCATAATTGCAGATTTCCTCCCTGCATTCTCGCTGGATGTTCCCTTGCTTCATCTCTTCCAAGAAGAAGTTCGCTCTCGGGAGCCTCCGCAGCACAGAGTGTGCG
Organism: Gobiocypris rarus; assembly: GCA_023029165.1. NCBI lineage: Eukaryota > Metazoa > Chordata > Actinopteri > Cypriniformes > Gobionidae > Gobiocypris > Gobiocypris rarus. The sequence goes on along the minus strand of CM040928.1, from coordinate 11,857,824 downwards.
GCATCTGCTGGCAGGAACACTGGCGGAAATACAAACAATAAGTATACAGCAAAGAAACAAGAAGGAGAGCTGACAAAGTAATTTCTTTGAAATGCCCGTTCCTGGCCTGGCACAGAAAGCTTATAAAAGAGTAGCCTACTGTTCCTCACAACTGAGAGTGGGAGAAAGAAAACAGATGCTATATTGTAATCTATAAATATCAGATTGGTCATGGATTAAATATTAGAGTTGCTATGAAGGCTGAGACCCCTGTTGATAATCTGGTATACTAATTAGAAATAACTAACATAAGTCATTTACCTGACATCCATTAGATCACTAGCAGGCTCAGCATACAAACCCACAACATATCTTAGCAACGTTAAGAAACACAAAATAGCGTCCTTAGAATATCACAGTCTCTGGCCGAAATAAAGAATAAAAGAAGGACTCACCGGCTCCCATGATTCCTGCAGCTTTTTAAAGAGGGAAACGGGACCTTTAGAATGACAGAACAGACACTCAGATATTTAATCAACGACCACACATTTATATCACTTGAGCGCGCATGCATTTTCAGTTTCTCAAAGTCAAAACAACTGGAACATTCAAGATGGCTTTTGACACAAAACACTACAGAGCGATATCCATTTGTTAAATTACCATAAACAGCAAATATGTTCAAAACCATCAATCATTCTGTATGTCTCAAGGACTGTTAGCTTACTAGCATGTAACGTTATAAGACACATTTAACCAACGACACGCGAATAAAAAAGGGTACGTTTTGACAAGCACAAAACGACTGTTCTTTCACTATATCGAAAATTAAAACTGCCGCCTCGACATATTAAAAACATGATAAGTAAGTTATACAGAATTGTGTCGCTAATTCAATCCGATGACTATCGACTGAAGCTTGTCGACGCGGTGTTGTACACAAAAACGACACAAATTAATATAACCATCGACGAGTCCGAAGCTATGCCTTCTGTATGTAATCATTAGAAAAAGCTGCGACTTTAAATTAGATTATTAAAATATGCAAAAACTGTGTTTACCCGTTCCACCCAAACGTGTAACGCTTAGTCCTGATGTCCTGATTTGGCGCATGCGCAGTCAGCAGCCAGAATTAACTGGATAGTAATGAACATAGAAAGCAGCTGACGCGGAATTTCGGGGTGTGGGAAGTAAATACAAACTATTCTTTCTTTGTAAATCACTTTTTCTTTGGCTGATATATGAGACAGGAAGAAACGAGTGGCTTATTAGAAATAGATGCGTGCCAGAAAAGACAAGTTAATTAATTACATGAATGCATATATTAAAGGCACAATATGTAAGATTTGTAGATTAAAATATCCAAAAAACACTAGAACAATGTTGTATATTTTATTGACAATGTTATATATACTTACATTATTCCACACGTTTCCAACAATGTTTAAATCCAGAGAAATCAGCTATTTTACCAGTGTTATGGACAGCGTCCTTGTCGCCTGTCAATGACGTTAAATCCTTGATTTCCGTAAACCATGGAAACACCAAAGATGCTTCAATATGGTATTTATTTTATCAGACACAGACGAGCAACTGTTTGGATTTTTATCAACAGAAAACGAATCATTGTTAAATAGCGCAACTCGGTTAGTCTTATTGTTTGAACGCTTGTTTTTTTGATTCACCGTGAGTAATGTTTTTACCATGCCTCAGAGACAACACATTTTGTAAAGTGGCTAACAGCACAATCAGAGAGAGCTTTCCCCATCATACAATACATTTTTTTATTAATTGTCATTTAGCAACAGTCATTTAGTCAACCTGTTTTTATTAATAATAATACTAAAATGGAAGGAAAGGAAAGGAAGGAAAATGTAACTTTCATTGTTTTACTGCATGTTGACTTACTCCTTCAATAAAATAAATAAATAAATAATACTAATATCATTAGATTACTGCAAAGTGCAACAAGTCTCTATTATTATAACTTAACTTTCAACACATTCAAATGTATTTAGTATGATTGTTTTAACCATGTAAAACAGCACTGCGTTACCCCACATATGCAACGAAAAGGCATAGGCCTAAGCATAATAAAAGCTCAGAGTGTTTCGCGCAGGTCTCTCTCATTAGTATTCACTCACAAGGGCTCTCGGTGCTTCCTGCTCATTCCACCATAACATTAATAAAACTTTAATACAATCGCTCATTTATTAGCATGATTTCTGCCCAAGTCTGTCGGATTCCTTTCCATCGGCTGTGGAGGTGAAAAGTCAAGACTACAACTCCCATGATTCCATGTTCATTCACCACGCCATCAAGCTACGCCCTGAATACTGTGCCTTTAATACATTCTTAATAGGTTGTGGTGAAACATTTTATTGCTGTTGCGCTTTAACTCACCTCTTGCCACTCTTCTCCATATTATTCTCTTAAAAAAATCATTTTATTTACAATTTTAGTGTGCTATATTGATAAGACAAAACTTAAAAGTGTTGGCAGCAGCTTTGGCTAGTGGAAAATTCTGTTATATAAAAAAAATTAACAATTAACTGTACAAATAAACATTAATGAATAAAATGGAATATCAGTGGTGTAAAAAAAAGAAAAAAAATGAAATAAACAGTACTAATAAAGTATCAATTAAATTTTAAACAGATTACATGTAAGTAATATCAATTACTAAGATATTAAGATCAACAAAAGATAAACAATTAGGCCAAATGTGTTATAATGTAGGCTACATAAGTATGATGGCTATACAGGCTCACTCAGTGTCCCTCATATTGTGACAGGAAAGTGCGATCGCTCATTTTCTCTGCTGTGTTTATTAATAAACAAGACTCACTAACTCATTTTGTGTCTTGCACTATCTTGAATTAAATGACCTTTTTTTGTGGGGCTATAGCTTTTCTTCTCTCTCTCTGATTAGAATCGGTAGTCAATCATGCTAATGCTTCACTTGGGCTGACTTCCTGAAACGCTTTTACATTATATAGCCAGCTAGCTATAGCCTACGCAACGGTCAGATATTAACCAGTGAATGTGCTTATAAAAACTTCATACTAAATCTAAATGTAGCCTATATCTTGTCTAAATGTAGTCTGTTGCTTTAATAGGCGAAAACTGACAGAAAAAGAATGCCTGTGCGCCGCAAAACAGTAAAAAGTAGACTAGCCAAATATAAAAAATAATTGTATTAAATTTAGACTCGCGTATAGATTAACACATGAGAAACATTGCTGCAACAAACTGAACTGAGGGATATAGCCTAGCCTATTAAATTAGGCCTACCCTTATGAATAAAAACGAAGGGCCTATAATAAAACCTTAATAAACTTAATAAAAATGTGCAGAGATGTGGCTGTATTGGAACGGTTTAAACTAAAGGCAGACCGTAAAAAAGCATGTAGGCTGCAAGGGAATCTAAACAGACTGTTCGAAAGAATCGATTCGCTGTCCGGTCACTGCATCTTTATTTATCATTATTTATCTCTCGTGCTGTCACAAACACGCACATGTAGAAATGTTTTTCAAAAAGGTAATGAAACATCTTTCTCAATAATTAGAGCATAAATTAAACACTGTAAGATTCTTTGCCACATAGGCTGGATTGCATGTGATGCTAACGTTTTGTGGGAAAGGGCAAACAGTTAGGGTACATATTTCATCAAAAGATGTTCTATAAAGAAGCCACATTCTCAACTTTTTTTTCTTCTTTTTTTCTCGAATTTGTAAATAAAACAAAGATTATTTAAACAAAAACAATTCTCGGTTCTCCGTTCAATGTGATTGTTGACTCGATAACTCCTCTGACCGTTTCATTTCGTAACGAATCGTTCAGACTAGACACGGGTCACTGAGGGGCAGTTTTAGGCACTAGGACCCTGCAGGTGCAGCCGAGATTTTTCAATAATGTGCAGTGTGCAGTCGCGTTCACAGGAGCGCGAGGGCAGCTGTTACAGCGTCCCTCTCGCGCAGCTGCTCAACAATCTTCAAAACACTGATCACGATTAAGGTTCCAAAGACATTGTCTGGGATCATCGTTCCTGGCTTCTTCGCGACGCAGCGCATCCTAGCTCCTCATCGCCGCGCATCCAGCCGACATGGCCTCATCCGTGAGCGGAGCGGAGGAAGTGCGCGTGTCGGCGTTGACGCCCCTGAAGTTGGTGGGTTTGGTGTGTATTTTCCTCGCGCTGTGCTTGGATGTTGGGGCCGTGCTCAGTCCGGCGTGGGTCACCGCGGATGACCAGTACCACCTGTCCCTATGGGAATCATGCTGGAAGCCCGCTGCCTCCGCGAACTGGCGGTGCAGCAGCACGCTGGGGACCGGTGAGACCTGCTACTTTTGTAACTTTGCAATAAACAATGTTCAGACAGGATGAGCTGCACATACATATTTTAAGATGCAGGAAAAACTAAAAAGAGCGCATTCTTTTTAACTTTAGTGAGCTTTGTAACATGGCCCCGGAGGCTCATATTTGATTTATGAGATAACAAAAGGGGCCCTTCGCTCCCTAGCGCATCATTATCACTCATTGTTCAGCTCACGCTAAAACAGCTCTTTTAAAATACTGAGAAAATAGAAAAAGATTTTGCTTTTTACAGTTCTTTGTAAGGATATGGCCAGTCGTTTTAATATTTACTCCTTTAAACTATCCATTTAATATTTCAGCTTAGTAGCCTATTTTAATGAGCCCATACTAATAGCATACTTTTTCCTTGTAGTTTAATTAAAAATAGGTACCAGCCACAACTGGAATAAATAGTCAGACATGAATAGTTGATTTATAATCTGCTATAGTATGTAATTAATAAGTATAATGCTGGAAAATTAAAGAATATAGACACTGTTTAATTCTTTACTAGTAGTTTGTTTAAAGAAAAACAGGCTTGAAGTAATGATTTCGGGGGGAAACAACCTTGAATTATAGTCCTGTTTTATAAAAACGACTCTCTAGGCTATAGCAAGCCAGGATTCATTCATTGCAGAGACAATGTTCGTAAAGAATGCTTCATTAATTAATTGATATTGATCCTTAACATTTAATAGCACACTGTATTTTATCCACAGCTTGTTTGGTGGAAGGGCTTTTGGATGATGTGGGAATGTGTGATGGAATCGGTGTTCCAGCTGGGGTTTCATTCTGCTTTTGTTGTCTACAAAATGAGCCTTTGTTAAAGTCTCCTCACCGGCCAAGGAGTGAGGTTAAGTTTGAGAGGAGAGCTCCCTAGAGGCCCTAATGTGGACAGATTAGTTTCCAAGGAAACAAGTGCTGCATTCTAGAAATGTCATTTTGCACTGAAAAAGAAACTTCCTTTCTGGCATGCGTGAAGGTTTGCTAGCGGATAAACTGCAGTTTGGGGGGAGTTCCTCCTGCATATCCATTTCGTATGTTAGTGTAGAGTTATTCATTGGCACATTTTGTATAGTACAGTCTCGGATAGCCAAAAGCAGTTAAGATTTAAGATGTTATTTTAGGTCTGCTTTGCAATGACAACTTGTTTGGCTCTGGACCCTGTCCTGTCATTTTTAAAAAGCACAGTTTGACTCCATATAAAGTCATGAAACCCCAGTCAAAATACCAAAGGAGCGGCCTGGGTGAATGGCTTTCCTCTGCAGCGCATTATTGATTTTGAGCTTTCTGTAATCAGTCACTCCATTTCCTCTGTGTTTTCTCTGTGTCATGCACTGTGCATTAAACTAAATCTCATTAGCTGTGCAATTACCGGCTGACTCCACAGCCTTCTATGAACCAGCATATTTGCTCCCTAACCTTTCATTGAGTCCAGCGCATCCTTTTTAGTTTATCTCTGTCAATTTAACAACATAGATATGTTAGCATAAACGAACTCCCTTTTTCATGCACACATGCACCAGATATCCAAGGTTGTGAAAGCTCTCGGGGAGAGATAATCGCAAACAACAGGAATGTGGCGAAAGTGTGTGAGAGTTTTTTTGTGCGGATGTTATGCTCGGCTGGAGAAGAGGCAGCGGTTCGATGTTGAGTCTGTGGAGCGCACTATACACCCAATTTCTCTCCCTGTCTGCGAATAGCGAGGAATGTGGAGAGGAATTGTGTCTTATTGACAGAATTCGGTTTCTCGTCTTTGACATTGAACTTTTTTTTCCTCTCATCAAGGTATCAGATTGAAAGAACTAGCCAAGGGGCATTTGGTTGCTGAAAAACAGATTATAGTAATGAATGTTTTGATTTTTATCTCATATCCTCATTTCCATCTCTAGTCCTGCAGGGTTTTTTGGATAAGCTCATTCTGCCGGAGACCCTTTAGACGTAGACCTCAAGGTTACATAATGTTGAAATCTTTTTCTCAGATGGGGGGAAAGACACTTTCGTTGATGATTCGCAGGCTTTTGGTGGATATCCAGAGAGGTTGGAGGTCGAGCAGTTAGAATTTTGTTTTTATATGGAAGCAAATATCAGCAGCTTTCATATTTCCTGCGGTGACAGACATATTTATTACTTATTTATTATGCCAAATCATAAACCGTATTTTGTAAAATGGTTTGTTTATGTTTGAAACAATAGTACGGTGGAATGGAGCTGAAGTAGCCCAGAGCAGCTCTCAACCATCTCTGAAAATAATGTTTTGACATGATTTAGTGCTAGAAATGATTATTTTCCAGCAGAGAAAATTATAGATCATTTTCCCAAGCTGATGAAAATGTTTCTATTTACAGATATCGCTGCGTAATAACCAAACCTGTGACAGGATCCAGTGCTTTTATGGTCTTATTTAAAAAAACAGCCTTTGACGTCTTATGAAATGTTGTGCGTCCTTTCTCAGGTTCAGTAATTGAGTCATTTATCACATGATAACTAAACAAAAACACCATCATAGACTTTGTTTTCAATGTCTGTGCGTGTACAGATAGACGGACGGACGGACGGACGGATGGATGGATGGATGGATAGATAGATAGATAGATGATAGATAGATAGATAGATAGATAGATAGATAGATAGATAGATAGACGGACGGACGGACGGACGGACGGACGGACGGACGGACGGACGGACGGACGGACGGACGGACGGACAGACAGACAGACAGACAGACAGACAGACAGACAGACAGACAGACAGATAGATAGATAGATAGATAGATAGATAGATAGATAAATAGATAGATAGATAGATAGATAGATAGACATTGGTCAGGTTTTAGAGGAAATTCAAACCTAAAACAAACTCTCTACATAATGAATGAGTAGTGGTTGCTGTAATGTTCTTGTTTAACTTGTGTAACAGTGCAAACACTGGCTCTGTGACTATGATTTTATTTATGATGGGTACTGTTGCAATAGATTGTTTGCTTACCCTTAAATAATAGGAAGGGAATTCAAACTTTGAGACTTTTAAATCTAAGGTAGCACTTATTAAACATGTACTTATTGTTCTTTTTTGTTGTTGTTAAACAGTATTTTCTCTATTCCATGTACTGAAAAGCTAAAATAAAAGCCAACAAAACTAAATTGAGCCTTTCTGCAAGTTACATTGATATGCTAGTAGGTGACTTTGTAGTCACTGAACCATTAATTCACAATAACAGTGTAATTACAGCGAAAAAAGTATGTTATATATAGTTTCATCCATCCGAGTGCACACAAAGCCATTTTTTGCTGCGGCTCCCAGAGAGCGCTGTTCTTTCCCCCCACCTCCACTAAGACTCAAATCTGCAACCTTCGGGTTACAAGTCCAACTCTCTAACCATTAGGCCACAACTTCTAGATGTAATACATACACCATGTTGTCATTATAATGTGACCTACCAGCATCATTTATGTCGCTTTACTGCCATTACAATTTCTCACTTCATCTCGCTGGAAGAAGTAGGTCATCTGGGTACTTTTTGCCAACTCTTTTATGAGTACTGTCAATTATAACATACTTATTTTGTCCCATATACTGCTACATATAGGGAAGTATGCAACTTTCTTTTTTGAGAGAGTCATTGAATCATTCGCTCAACCAAATTGTTCACAAACAATGATTTATTCAAGTCTTTGAATCATTCACTTAACGGATTCATACAAAAACACTGAATCATTCACAAACGCTATTACCTTGTGTTGTTTAAGAAACAAATTACCTTGTGTTGTTTAAGAAACAAATGTGGCTTTGTTTTGATCTATTTTAGTTGACTGAGCAAAAATTAAAAATAATTGTTAATAATGTCACTAAAATGTAAGTTACTCGCTACTCACTAATTTGAACTATTTGTCACATTGAGTTATAAATAATGTAATGACAGTTTAGAAAAAAATTCTCCATCAGCCTACGTAGCTAAAGAAACTTTGCAAGTCACTCCTCAGAGTTTCCCTTATGCCTACCTAATGAGATTCCTCTGGAGTTGCTAAAGTGCATGTGAGATTCCACACATTTACTCTCATGTCGTCAGATATGGAAGCAGGCATACTGTTTCAGGCACCTCCTCTCTGACTCTTTCTCCTTGCCCCCTCCCTCACTCCTGCGTTCCATGGAGGCTTCAGTGCTATTTCTGGGCCCTACTCTAACTGAGAGTCTCAGAGTGCTTGAATGAAAAGCAGAAACAAGAGGGACTGAAGGAGAGAGAAAGGGAGGGATGAATACATTATGTGATGCCCCATTTAGTCCACCAGAATTGTCGATAAGCTCTCTGCTGCCCGTAGAGGTTCATTCTTTCAGTTACGCAAACCCAAGATGTAAGTGTTCAAGTGAGCCATTCTGTAGGAATGTGTGTATTGACTTTCCATCATGTTTAGAGGCTGTAAAAAAAATAGCTTAAGGGGCCAGTCACACAAAACACCTTTTCCCCCATTGTTTTTCTATGTAAACATGGATATCTTAACACTGTAATTTCTCTTTTTACTCAACCTTATGTCATTTCAAATTCTGAAGACTGTTGTTAGTCACCGTTTTCCATGCAATTACAGTGAGAAGAGACCAAAGCTCTAAAGCTTTTAAAAGAACAAAAAACACCATAAAAGTGGTTCATATTCAAGTCTTCTGAAACCATTCATTATCTTTATTTGAGAAAGACTAAATTGTAAAAAGATGTATTTTTGAATTAATTTTAAAGGTTACTTTAGCGTTGAAATGGTGTATATCCCATGAGAATTTTCTTTCATTGAATATGTGATTATATAAAATGTATATAATGCATGCAATGTAGTGCAAATGAAAGTGATTTACTGTTTGTGTTTTTATGTATGGATTTAATGCAGACTGGCAGATCGCAACATTGGCTTTGTTGTTGGGTGGAGCGTTCCTTATCCTCCTTTCCTTCCTGGTGGCCCTGGTGTCTGTCTGCATTCGCTCCCGGAGACGCTTCTACCGACCGGTCGCAGTTATGCTCTTTGCTGCAGGTGAAATAGACACAACCATGCACACACACTTACGTTTAAGACATTAACGAGTTGGCTTCCCATTTCTGCTCTCCACACACATTAAATTAGGGTTCATGTATTATGAATTTAAAATATATTGTCGGCTCTAAGTCGCAACTGCTGCGGCTAATGGACCAGGAAACAGCAAATGCATTATTTGCTTCCAAACTGTTTTATTTTTCCAAGCCACATCACACAGCTGTCTCAGTAATCAGTCGTTCTCGATATGAACGCATCACAGGGAAGAGATGTAAGGTATATCTGAAACAGACATTTTCACAGCTCTTTTGAGAGGATTTTTACATGGCTTTGAAGTTGGCACTCGCTCACTTTGTTGAGGAACTTATCAAGAAATAAAGCCCATTGAGGATTTAGAAGACTTTTAATGTTCTTAATCTACTTATGTCTCTTTGATGATTGCAAATTTCATAGCCAGCGCTCTTCTGTTTCTCACAGTGGTCTTACAGGCCTGCTGTCTGGTGCTGTATCCCATCAAGTTCATCGAGACCATCAGTTTGAGAATATACCACGAGTTTAACTGGGGCTACGGTCTGGCCTGGGGAGCCACCATCTTCTCCTTCGGAGGAGCCATTCTCTACTGCCTGAACCCTAAGAACTATGAAGATTACTACTAGACATGCTACAACACCCACAATGCACTTCAATGTCCTCTTCACTGTTGTGATAGCTCATGCACTGAACGTTCGTTCTGAACTAGTCCTTGACTTCGCAAACACACAGAGCCTCGAAATGCAGGGCAGTGCCGAGCTGTTAGAAACATACATACGTTCTCTGATTATTCTATCATTCAATTAAACCTCATCAAACTCTCATTCTTTTTCAGCCCGTCTTCTCTCACTCTCCCCTCATGCTATTCTAACACCTCTGATCGTCACATAAGCATCTGACTCAAGATGTCAACCTATGTTCACAGGAATACTGCCAGTCTGTGATGTAATCAGTGGGCAAACCTCCATCTGTGGTGGGATCTGAAACGAGGCAGACAGAAGTCTACAAAACTGACATGATAGACGCATTTGTTTTGAGACTTCAAAGACAGATGATAGACAGTTTAAAGGCAAAATAAAGTCTTTGGAATGCATCCAAGAACATAAAAATGAAAAAATCCAGCAATTTGGAAAAAAGAAAGATTAATTATTAGTACTAGTACAGTAAAGTATCATCAGTATAATGATTAAAAAAAAGACCTTACAGTTAAGGTGCGGTCACATTAGCTAAATCTGAGAAGTCACTTTTAAAACAAGCAACTTTCTGTTGCTCAACACAGCAAGTTTGCGTGACCCATTTGAACCCAAATGACTTTTTCCAAACATGAAAATTGTAAACGCGACCTCACCATCCATATATGTGCATCAAAGCATAATTTCTGATGAAATGCTAAGAAAACGAGACATTTTAAGCACAGATCATGTACATAGCACATGAATTGTCACCATTTGGTTACGTTGTGCACATCTGAAAACACATTTCCGCATATCTCACCTTCAGTTTAAAAAGGATTTGGTAGAAGATACTTTGCATTGTAGAAAACCTAGGTCTTGTGGTGTAACCAAGCCTTGCATATAGACTAGTTTTTGACTGGTACCTGAAGAGTGACTATTAGTCTTCTTTTGCATAAGTATCCATACAGGTAGTTAAAAGGCAGACTGTAGGCTTTTTTCTTAGCACTGTCAGTCTGTTGTGCGCATGTTGTTGTGTTTAAATGAGGGTGCATGACATGTATCATCTGAGTGCGCGTTTGAGTGCTTTCCGTTGAGATTTTTCAGTCCAGAATGCAGTTGTGACATACTGTACTAATTTATATACTAACCGAATAAACAGATAAAGAGAAGTGTGATATGTTCATGGTTTTACATCTCAATATCAGCATATAGTAACATAGAATCAGATCCTTTATTAAGTACAGCAACTTGAGGCATTTGCACAAGAAATCAACAACTTAAACACAGAATACAGTGTGGCATAATATGCATAAAAGTACCAGGTATAGGTTCATATGCAGGTCTTGTAGTGTTCTTCATTCATGAGAAGAGCTCATAGTGAGCACATACAGTGTAAAGTCTACATTAAAATGATTCAGCCCCTGCTTATCTCAATACATTGAACTTGTTGTGAGAGAAGCCCTGTGCACAGGATTGTTTGGGCTTTTTCGTGTAAACTCAGCAGTCTTATTCTGCTTGGAATGGTAGCTTGGTAAACCACACCTCTGCAACATCTGGAAGCTCCGCCCTCTCCTAAATCCACACCTTCTCGGTCCACTCCAGTGCCAATCGATCAATCAATCCCTTTTGCTTGTCTCTGTTATGTCAAGTCACCCTACTTCCTCTTTTAAAGCATCTTTCAGTAGAAAAAAGTAAATACAAGTGCAGGAAGCTCCTTGAGAGGTAACAGGGTGGATCTGATTGGATAATATTGTACTAGAGTAGTTGTCTCGTCTTCTGTGGGGTACGGCTCAGTTATTGCTGGGTGAAGCGGAGGACACGAGGGACAGAAATCGTCAAATGATACGGGACTTTGCATGATGGAACAGAAGATTAGCAGTAAAAGTGAGGTTCATGTCCTGTCAGGAAGGGTCGTGGAAAAGCCAGCTCAAGTGTTGCGCGGCATCTCGCATTGTTCGCAGCGGTGCAACGCTGGGTGGTTAAGAAAAGTGCAGCTTTCACAGTTCCACTGAGCGCCCTCAAAATCCTCATCCCTTTGCACGACCGGAGGCTTAACTAGTCAGAGGAGACAACACATTATGAGACAGCATAAAAGCACTTATTTATTGCTGCTGTGAGCTAAATTTGAAGGCTTGAGAAAGCATTCTACCACACCCACTGACAATTTGGGCCACTGGCCCCACATAGCAACAAAAGAGTGATGAAAATAGAACTAGGGTGCAAGAAACACTATATCATAACAAGCAATCTAATACCCTCCACTCCACTGGTGTAGTCAGAGGTCAGGACAAATCTGACAGGATATTCAGAGAGCAAAGGGCTAATTTTAGCTCAAGGGAGGTTAGTTTACAAATTCCGTGAGATATTTTAGTGTAAAAGCATCTAGGATATTAGGTATGCGCCCAAAGCTGAATACTAAAGAAAATTATACACTCTATGGAGCCCCTAAAGGGACATGGTGAAAAAAATTAGATAAATTAGAAAAAATATATTTCAATGCTTTTGCGTTCTCTCACAATTAGTTAATTAATTATGTATATAATTTGCAGGCATCAGGGAGCCGCAACCAATATTTGGGGTGAATTGAAAGCGATCGTGTCTCTATAGAAAATATGGACTAAACCACTTAATTATCCAATTAATCTATTTATGAACTTTAAGCATCTTTTAAAAATGTAAGTGGTAGATGCGTAGGCTGTCTATGGAGGGGTCAGAGAGATCTCAGATTTCATCAAAAATATCTTAATGTGTGTTCTGGAGATGAACGGAAGTCTTACGAGTTTGGAACAACGTGAGGTTGTAGGAGGAGTAGCTACACCAGTGTCCCGCTAAATAAACAAAGTTTATTAATAATGCATTTGCATAATGACTGTTACTACTTGTATTGATTACTCAAATTACATGGATTCATTTTGTCATTAATAGTTTTGCCATAGAAACACATAATTCCGAGTCTGAGGATATAAGCATTTTGGAGTAGAAGATTCGCTTTAAAAGACTTTTCACTGTATGTTCTTGATACCAAATTAGCACTAGCTAATTGAACCTTATTGTAAAGAATAACCACAAAATTAAACAATGAAATGTTTAAAAATGCTGAATTAATTGAATTCCCACCTCTCGGAGGTACAACAGGGCCAGGCTGAATATTATCATAAAAGTTGTTCATGGTTCTCACGTCAAACTTGCCTAAAATAAATTAAAAAAAAAGACATGGATGAAGCAAATGGTTATGAGCACAATTTCCAACAATTTGAGCACAATCACAAGAATTTAAGCAATGCAGGTGTTCATTTCACATTGTATATCATAAAGATGACTACATTCATGCTATTTTTACCTCTGGACTGCAGCAGGTCTGTCTCCTTCAAGGTGCAATCAATGTCAATCTGAAGCTGTCGGTTTTGCGACCGAATTCTGGTCATATCCTCGGGCTAGCAAACACACACAAAGTACATGAATTTTAATTTACATTATGTACTGCAGATTAACCTATGAAAAGATTCATTCACAGTCTGCGAAGCATGCAGAATGAGCGAGAACTGAATGAACAGATGTGATTCATTTCCACCTCATCGTATTTGCACATGCTTCATGTAGATTCTAGGTATGTATGCTTTTAAGGCCATTTGGAGAATTTGATGAGGATTCATTCATCTTCTTTATTAGCGATGTAAGGTGGGTGTGTGTGTTCAGCACCCCTCAAAAAGATGCAAACTTTGAATGCATCAGTTTTTTTTGTTCAGCCCGTTTCTTTTGTCTCTCTTACCCGAGGGATCAGGCTAGTGCTGTTCACCCGTCTGAAACGTCTCTGCAGGGCGTCAAATTCCATTTCATTCACTTCCGCCTTCAACTGCTCCAGTTTCTGCCGCTCCAGCCTGAGCTCTTTCATCAGACGCTCCATCCGAGCACGCTGGTGCAAAAGCAGCGCTAAGGAGGAGACATACAGCATTAGACACAAGGATTCAAGACTGAACACTTCCCCGAATACAAACATGATAAACAGATGCAAACATGGTAAAATAACAGTGAATAAAAATTAACTAATTTTACAGTAAAGTTATCTGATCAACCCAATTCGTTTTTTTTCATGAGTGATGTATAAGTATATCAGCTTCACTTCATATTATTGACTGCCTCATACAAAGCTCAATAACTTTCAAAGATTTGATATTACAAAGCCTGTAATTATTCAGTGACTAGATCTTCCTTTAGAAACTATATATAATATTTTACTATTATTATAAAATAACTATATATATATATATATATATATATATATATATATATATATATATATATATATATATATATATATAGTAGTTAACATTACTTTCTCAGCATAGTTAAAGGGGTCATGAACTGCATTTTTTTACGACTCACTTATGAAATCAAGATTTTTTTACATAAAAAAACAAACAAAACATTCTATTTTCTATCCTGTTTTTGACCCGCTCTACCCTCTCTTTCAAACACTAGGTGATAGGCGTTCCGCATTTGAGACTTGGGTAAGACTGTTGCATATTAAAATAATTTTCAACGTTTCAATGTTGCTGTGTCGTATTTAAAAAAAAAAGAAACTTGTTGTAATGTCTTACTGATGACAATACTTCGCTCACTGAAGCTTTTATTCAGGATAACAACTAATGGCTTTGACCGAAACAATAAGAAAAGCAACGTTCTGTACATACTTTCTTCCGAATCCGTTAATCCAACGCATTAAACCCCATAAATGCTGAAGCAAAAAAAAATTGTTTTTTTATCACAACTATCACAGTCCGACTGCGGCGCAACAGTATAAATACTCAGTACATATCAAACGATCTGTAACAGACAAAGCAATAGTGACACATGGTAAAAACATTGTTACTCACACAGTGTGTTGCGACATTGCAGTTGGATATAGTCGTCACTGCATCATCTTTTATTTTCAGTCTCTCTGAAAAGCCTGTGCCGAATGGTGTCTTGTTTAAAAACAAATCCGAAGTAAAATGAAGCAACAAACGAACAGTCTTACTGACGTGATCTGGAGCTTCGTTGAAAATAAAGTTCATCAATGATTTCTTATTGTTAGGATCACAAGGAAGGCAATGCCGAGATGGTGAACATGATTTCACCAAGAACGGTATCTTTGTGGATCCTGGAATAACATTCCAATGAATCAACCAATCAGATTTGAAGGACAAGTTTACAGTTTATGTCAAGTTTAAGCTTATAGCCAGGTTTAGGTGCTTCTACATCACTGTTATTCACCTATCACTTCCCTCAGATTTTAGGGATAATTTATGAGTAGGGCTAATTTATGAGTAGGGGGTTGGGATAGGACTACATTTTCAGGCAGCAAAATATGTTGATCCAGGAAAATCAAAGCAACCATGCACTGCAAATCGTCTTTATAATCCTCAGAGGCATCTCTATCATTTTGTTGCTGGTGTAATCCTGTCTTTGTGACTCTTGCATTTACTAATACAAGTCATACGCAAATTGTTGGGGTGGGGCTAAAAAGGCAATGATGTAGGCGTCAATTTTCTTCTGCAGAGGTGGTCTTTTGTCACACTATAATGTAATAATGTGACAAAATCTGAAACGAGTCATTTTGGCTTCAATAAGAACAGTTTTTGGACTAAATAAGAAGGTTTAAGTTTTGAAACTTACAGGATATTTTTATAGTACAATGACCTTACATGTCAAAAGATCAAGGAACATTTTTTATCTCAATTCATGACCCCTTTAAAATGCGTTCTTGACTCCTTGAAAGAGCCAGCCATAAATATGCCCCCCTAAATAACGGGGGAAAAAGAATATTATATTTATTTTACACACACACATGGAATAGAAAGCTTTTTTTTATGTTTTTGAAAGAAGTATCTTATGGTCACCAAGGCTGCATTTGATTGATTAAAAAAACTTTTCTGGTAAAATCTCGCTAAACAAGTCCTTAAGTGAGCTTATTACATAAAAATTGTCTACCTGCATTAAAAGTGGGACAATCTAATAAAATAGAAAAGAAGGGTCTATCTTGTATGATCTGTGCAACATCTAGTGAACCACTTGATCAAATCTTGTTGTAAAGGAGATTAAATGTCTGTCATGGATTTTTGGATGGATTTCATGCAATTTGTTGTTTGCATATGTATCCCATTCTTCATGTCCCATCAAACTTTTATAAATGTTATTATAAATGTCTCTACTGTTTCTATTATTATTTTTAAATCAATTGAATGCATCCTTGCTGAACAAAAGTACTAATTTCCTCAAACATACCTTGAGTATATGCATAGTCATCCGAGCCGGAGCTTGATCGTCTAGGCATGCGGTTGATCTGGCTGGCGATGTTCCCTGGCAGCGCAGAAATGGGTAGGATGGGAGGAGGGGCGGCATGGCGTTCGCCCAGGTCCACTATGTTGAGAAGGGATTCGGTCTCAACTGGTGGAGAGCTTGATGAACGCTGCACTTGTCCAGGGGACACTTTAATCTTGATGAAGGCAGAGGTGGCAGGCTGAGGAGAGGATGTGGGCCGGGGCCTTGCCACACCCTGGTGGACATATATTCCTTGATGAACTGAGGCCCCGGGAGGTCCGGTCATATTGATGGCCCGTGATGGGGAGCTCGGGGAAGGGCTGGTGGCCATGTAGAGCGTTCCCTGTGGAGTGTGTACAGGGGAGTTGCTCCGTGGTCGTTGTCCATCCAGTGTGATCTCTATCTGGTTCTTCATAGGGCCTTTGGAGGATATAAAAGGCCTGTGGGAAACAGGCGCCGGCTGCTGGTAGGACAGCCCAGGGAGGGTGGGAGGACTTATGGGAAGAAACACCTGGGGTGGCTGCTGGACCTGATGTTGGGGAGAGCTGTACGGGGACTGGTACGTCGGAGTAGCATAAGGAGACTGCTGGTACATGGAAGTCCCAGATGTGGACCAGGGAGCAGGCTGAGGACTTTGAGACGGCGAGGGACGCATGTACACGGTGTTCCCACTATTACAATAGGCACCAGGGGGGATTTGCAGTGCTTGTGGGGCAGAGGGGATGTTCTGGGAGAGGGTAACTGTTATGGGAGTCATGTAACGTGGGACGGGGTGGTATGTGGGAGACATGCCCTGGATGCTGGGCGGAGGGGTGGGGATGTTCGAGCGTCCTTGATCGTTCATGAAGAAAGGGTTGAAGCCGGGTGATGGCGCCATGGTGGCGGGGGCAGAGAGAGGCTCAGGGAAACCACTTCGAGGATGCTCAATGTGCCCATCGCTGGAACTGTGGACCAAAGCTCGGCTGCCAGCATTGTTTTTAGCCCCATCGTGCGCAGGGTAACCCACACTAATACGCAGCATGTGGTTCCGGTTTAAGTGCAATTCATCTGGACTGTGGTATTCCTCATACAGGTATCTATTACTCTCCTGAGCCAGCAGATGGCAGCAGAGGTCCAGGTTATTGTTGTTCTGAAGAGGAAATGGAAGACAGTGAGGTAAACATGTTCGTGCACCTGACACCACTTTGACACACTCAGTAATGGCATTCAGACAGAATGACACAGCAACAATTATCAGTTATAAGTATTTATGCTTTTTTTTATTGCATGTCATTATCTTTAAGTGTACATACATTACCGTTCAAAAGTTTGGGTTCAGTAAGATTTAAAAAAATATATAAATTATTCAGCAAGGACACATTCAAAGATATTAAGCAGTGCAATTCAGCACCAAATCAGCATATTAGAATGATTTATGAAGACTAGAGTAATGGCTGCTGAAAATTCAGCTTTGCCATAACAGGAATAAATTACATTTTGAAATATATTCAAATAGAAAACTGTTACTTTAAATTGTAATATTATTTCAAAATATTACGGTTTTTACAGTATTATTTCAAACAATAAATGTTGCGTTGCACTTTTAAATGAAGAGTCAGATTAATACTAGTTAAAGCATGAAAAAATATGAATGAAGTTTTTTGAAGGCCATTTCCTAAAAAAAAAAAAAAAAAAAGCTTTTATGAGAGCCACCATTTAAATGATTATATAAATCAATGGTCTGGTGTAGAAACATAATACTCATATATTATCATTTTATTCAAATGGGTTTTTGGGTCAAAATGACTAGAGCAGGCCAGATTCAAAACAACTGATTTCGGTTAAATAGTGGCAGCCAGTTCTCACCTGAAGAAGGCACTGAGACACTACTTTCTCTGGAATCTCTGGGAAGCGCTGCTTGAGGTCCTGCAGTATGTGATAGTCCAACTGAGGCCCTCCCTGCGCCATCCTGAGCCCAAAGAGAGAGTCACTGAGTCCGCAGCCAGGAGCGCAGCACCTGCTCTCCTCTCATCCCCTGACAACGCACATGAATAACATCACATCAGAGCCACAGATCGAGTTTGACCACTCACATGCACTGCCAACAAACTGCCTTGGGGAGTCTGAAACAAAGAGAAATCATCACTCACTTTCATTGCATTGGGGAGAAAAAAAAATGCATTATATATTCTGCCTAACATTTCCTTTCATGTTCCTCTGAATAAAGCAAGTCCTACAGGTTTGTAACAATGTGTGAGTAAATGATCATTTTTGGGTGAACTATAATACACTATAAAGTCTGTATCATATTTGATATATTTTTCTAAAACCTCTAAATGACAAACATGATAAACTCTCCTGTTTCAGTATCTTCTATATTATGGATGGCAATTTACATGAATTCACATAACCTCTTAAAACTGAAGCTGTTAAGTTCTCATATTAGTCAACAACCACTTGCTTAACACAAAATAGGTGTGTTAAAGCTTAGAAGCTTGGCTTTACAGTGAATATAGGGAATATGACCATCACTTAACAGATGCTTTTAAATTTGCTGATATGTTAGAAGTACTCAATTTTCATGGCTTGAAAATATTTGTGCACAAAAAACAAACAAAAATAAATACTTTATTCAACAATATAACAGTGATAACAGTTCCACGCTTCCAGGGTGTACGTCAGAACGTTCATGTGAGCACCCTCGACATGTGTTTGATGCTGATGCAGGAGCTAGCCAATAATGAGCTGGCGTTGAAACTGGAAGCAAAACTTTAAAATTAAAGATTGTTGAATAAAGTCATTACTTTTTGTTTTTTGGGGGACACAAAAAGTATTCTTGTCGCTTCATGACAGTAAGGTTGAACCACTGTAGTCACATGGACCTTTCTGGGCCTTGAAAGTTGCATTGACGTTGCTACCTATGGCTGGTTCAGAAACTCGGATTTCATCAAAAATATCTTCATTTGTGTTTTGAAGATGAGTGAAGGCTTGGAACTTAATGGCTTGGAACAAAATTAGGGTGGGTAATTAATGACATTATTTTCTGGGTGAAATTACTCTTTA
This sequence comes from Gobiocypris rarus, assembly GCA_023029165.1. Classification (NCBI taxonomy): domain Eukaryota; kingdom Metazoa; phylum Chordata; class Actinopteri; order Cypriniformes; family Gobionidae; genus Gobiocypris; species Gobiocypris rarus. Next base: position 11,838,429 of record CM040928.1, on the reverse strand, counting down.
AGGTCGCTTGTGCACCAGACGGCCGCAGACTCTCGGCTGCCACAGTGTAAACATGTCGCACAACTGGACAGGAACAGAGCTTTTATTCCCATACCTTAAACTCATTTATCAGAACAAAAGACACTTATTTGGTACATCACAGGTAAATTAATTTAGAAGTAAATTCAAAGTTAAAAGGATTATGAAGCTACTCCTGTGTGTAAATGAACTGTGTTGTGTTTAGCGACTTCACCAACGACAACGACCTGAAATCTGAGACATGAACAGAGGTTCACGTGTACAGCTCCCTTCCGCTCGACCTCACCCATTCACACACACGCGACAGGTGTTACTGTTATGGGCATACCTGCAGCACTGTAACACCTTTTTTAAGCTGAACACAAGCAATTTCAAATAATGAGGTGCAAACCTGAAATGAGTCCCAAATAGAAACACCAAGTACATAAACAATATTGCCACAGCAGTTAAGTCACCAGTAAAAAACAAAACATCAGCATTTTAGATTTTATAAAGACAACAACTTAACGAAGAGCTGAAACTGTCAAGAGACAGCCAACAAGAACCAAGCGCATGTTAATTTCAGCACTGCCCCCTGCTAGTTCAGCCATCTAAACATCCATTTAAGCACAATCTGCCACCAAAATGAACTATTACTACAGTCAATCAGTGACAGTTCTGCCCAGTAACGTTAAGTTACCTGTCTGGCGCCTCTTGATCGCGGTGAAATAACGACAAGCCACCGCCAAATCCGTTTAAGTGCTACAACTCAACGCTATTTTTGCATGACGACAAAGATAGAAAGCCGCAACTAATGGGATAAACACAAACAACAGCGCCTCATTATAAAACAAAAGTTTCCGCATTATTCTTCAACATATATTTATATCGTGAATTAGACAATCCTTTCTCACTTGCATCGCCGGGATGAGAAAGAGAAAGAAAAAAACACTGGCTGTTCATTAACTGCTAGCGTTAGCATAGCCGCTAGCCGTCCGGTTTTTAGCTGCAGGGAAAACGGAAACGCAGCGCGCGCCGCTCCCGCGTGCTTATCTGACTGACGTCTAATTAATCCTGCGCGCGATACCTGCCAAAAGCTTGCTGACATCGTGAAAAACCCACGCAGGAATGTATACGAACACTTGCTGTCAGTTTCGGTGCAGTGCAACGACGGCTGGCTGCCCGCCGTGCTGATAACAGTGTATGTGCGACAACATACCGTGCGCCGGAGCCTTACGGCCATTGACCATCCAAGCAAGGCTTTTCACATGGGGTGTGTCACCGGGCAGCAAAAGTGGTAGGAAATGACAGCGATTCACCGGGTTTCTACAGGAAACGCGGCGGTTTACACAGTCGCAACAAAATTGCCGTCTTCACTTACGCCTATTTCTCTTCCTCTGTCGTTCCGGTTGGAGGTTTCTCATGTAACGGAAGGTATGGCACCTTCAATGCCCTCTGTTGGGCTGGGGTAAAAGAAAAGAGAAGCTTTACATGGCTAAAGCATTAGAAACAATTATAGCCTGTACATAACAGAACAAAAGTAGTTATCTTTTTTTTCTTCTTCATTACTGTGAAGCTGAAGCTGTGGAAACTTACAACATAATTGTGTGTAGCTACTCTTTAACTCTGTAAAGGCCAACAAATGAAATAACAGTCAGACACAAATCTTTTTTTAAGGGAACAGTTTATTAAACATTTAGACAAGATGTGTTTTTGTTGAGTATAGCCTATAATGTTTGATAGGCCTACATCAGGATTAAAAACCCTCCATTTTATTCAGAGGCCCAACCTGTGCAAAAATATGCAATATGCAGTTGTTGATATTCATATGGCCAGAAGGTAAGAATAAACTTTCTTTCTTCCAAAAAACATTTCCTATAGATGATATTTAAATATTTTATGATCAAAGAGTTGTATTTTTTATTTAGTATACATTTAAATATAGGCTATACATTTATAAATATATATTTATTTTATTTTATTTTTATTTTACTGTGGAAGGGAAAACATAATGCAATGCAACACAATGATAAAAAAGTAAATGCTACATCTTGAGATATTAATAACAATATAAAATGTATTCTTTACATTTAGATAGTTTTCACAATAAAGATATTTCTCTTTACTAAATGTGTTTAACATTGATATCAGTTTGATAATAAAGATCTACCCAAAGCCTGATATATTGAAAGTCCAAAAAATGGACATCAATGAATGTCCTAAAGTATCAAGAGTTGGGGTGAAATTTAGATGAATTTCCTACAGTTCACCAGATGAGGGAGTCATTTGCTACAGCTCAGCTACAAATATGATTTAGTGTCATAATAATAAACAGCTTGAAACATTTCTGTTTGGATAGACCTAAAGGCAACTCATTGATGCGCTGATTGCTATTTAACTGATTTCTGTTAAATAGTCCTGAATATGACACTCTAAAATTACACTGAAAAACACTTTACAATATGGTCCCAAATAGTGATTAATATAGATTCATATATATTTCCATTTTGTGAAAAATTTACATTTGACCAAAATCAAACTGAAAGACCATCAGAGGACAGGAGTTATGGAGACCTCTTTTCCACAAGCTGAGACTACTTTTATGTAAGACTGATAACTAGGGGCCAAGATCAAGACAAAAAGTACTGAGATCCAGACCAAGTCCATATTTATGTGGTCTTGAGGGTTTGTCCCAAGAGCACAGTCAAGACTCCAACTATTGCTACTGTATAAATACACAGTGGAATAACTACATGTCATATTTCTATTTGGGATCTCTGACACAGATCGGGATTTTAGATCATAGCAAAGTTATTTGAGATTGATAAGTCAACATTTTCTCTGAGCTCCTGGGCAGCCAGCCAGTTCTCGCTTGTCACAAGCCTTAATTTAGCTTGGCTCTGGTACCTGATAATGGAGACTTCAGCTATATGTAAGCAGAGATGCAGAGGAAATACAACAGATAAATACAGGATATGTTAATGTTCCTTGAACAATATACTTGAATGCTTTAACAAAAATTATTTATTCATTTTGATCTAAAGCTAAAACTGATAACAATATTATGACCAGTATAACAAGATGATTGTTGCAGAGCATTTAAAGTGTCTTGGTGTGACACAAATCACTAGCAAAGGGAAATAACTGGACCTGTTGTGCTATTTCAGGGTCTGAAACACTGCCTGAGTGGATTGTTATGTTGCATATTTCAGCAACTGTGAAAGAAATACAAGTGTTTCAAGTGCTACGATTTCTCTTTCAAACCAACTGTAAACTTTCCATCCTGCCCAGTGTCCTGCTGTGATCTGCACCTGTTCCTGTAGTAGAGTAAATGTCCAGCTAGGCCAACAGCTGACTTGTTGAGAGAGGAAGCGAGGCAGACAAGAAAACAGACAAAGAGAAGAAGAAATAAAGAGTTAAATGGCATTTCACATTGCTTAGGGTTTTTTTTCTTCTTTTTTTTTTCGTGATGGTCAACCGATTAACCTTAAATTATTCTTTGGGATTTCCCTTTCATAATCCATTAAATCAAGAAAAGAGCAACAAGATGATACACTCGTGGATCCATAATTTGTCCATCCAGTTTAATAGTCCCTAAAAATATACATTTTCCATAGTAATTTATCCACATAAAAAATATAAATAATTTTCATTCACTTTTTGTGAATGATTCAAAATCTCATAAATGGATGGTTAAACAACATATTTTTTCTATGATGTATGCCAGACTACTCAAAAAGACAAAAAGTACTGAGATCCAGACCAAGTTCATATTTATGTGGTTTGTGATCTGCCCACATCCAATCAGCAACTGATGCACAGAACCAAGTCCCCACCCTACATTTTTCTTTTCACATGGATGTATACGTCACAGTATGGAAGAAAGATCTGTCACCACTTACATTTCATTGCAACTTTAAACATTGTCTTGCAGCAACAAAAGGATAAAAGCTATCATGCTTATACACTAAATAAGGCTAAATATTCATAAATATTTAAAGGCGCAATATGTAATTTTCGCTGCTAGAGATGATTTATTCAAAACAAAGGTGTAGCTTGATGACGCCTTGATTTCGTGGAATCATGCAGTTGTTGTGTTCACCTCTATAGCTGGTGGTAAAGAATGAGACGGACTTGGCAAGAAATCATATTCATGGATTTATGGAGCTAATGTATTAAAGATTTATTAACGTTTCTGTAGTATGAAGCAGGCTGGGGCTGAAAGGCTGTATAACAATTATTTGTTTTCTGTCGATGAATGTATCCAAACAGTTGCTCACCTGTCTAATAGAACACATAATATATTAAAGCGTCTTTGGTTTTTTTCATGGTTTCTACAAAATTACTCGGGTATGATGTCATTGATAGGTGACGCACGGATATGGTCCGTGTCCTGGTTAAAATAGCTTATTTCTCTGGATTTAAACCTTCTTGGAAACATTTGGGATAATGTAAGTAGCCTACACAAGTCAAAAAAAAATATAACATTGGATATTTTAATTCAAATTCAAATTGTAATTTATTATTTGTTGTGCATTTAACATTTTGTAGCTGTAATAATGCAATGTTTAAATATTGCCAATACGTTTCAGCAATTCCAAAAACAAAAAAACATTTTGTGTCTTTGAAAGTTACATATTAATCGTATTAACAATGAGACCAGGCTGTAAATTCAGAAAAGACAAGGAATGCCTAAATGAAGACAAATCATTCCCAGTATCTGAACAGTGAATGTTAATCAAGGTTATGATTCAGTGTAAACAAATGTAAAATGTTGCTGTTGCTGGATCTGTTCTAATATCCACAATAATAATCCAATTCAAAGGGCAGCTGGCCAATAAGTTTCACGGGTCACAAGTTGAGGAAGTGCCAGACTTCCTCCGCTCCACCTGTACAGAGAAGTCCTGCTGTAGTAAATGAGCTATTTATACCACCTTTATTGCAGTGTTTAAGCCTTTTCTCCATTTTAATGTATTTCATTGTTGTGAATTCCACTTAAACAAACAGAATAGGCAAACTAAAACTGGCAACAAAAAAATGACATGAGTAAATGAAAATAATAAACATCTCCATATTAAGATCAGATTTACTACTATGGACACATTACCACTCAGTGGTGCTCAATAAGTGAGAGAAGCAATGAGTTTTAACATGCTAGCTGTCCCATAGCTGATCTCTGCCCACAGGTGGGATGCTATTTTGGGGTGTCCCTTGTAGGTCTAGAGTGGAGCTTTGGGCATTGCACTTAAGCCTTTGAATGGAAGAAAATACATTTTTAGATATAATTTCAGAGGTTTTAACTGTATTTAAAAAGGTTTGTATCTTTACTTAATGAAGCTGGAACCATAGAGGATATCTATCTTTATTTAATTTATTTTTTTCATGGTAGGAGGAAATGCAACCTCTTGCATGACACTGCAACCATCTCATGCAAGCGTCCTCCTTCTAAAGATTTTGGATGCTCCTCAAAGCTGCTGGTTAAACCCATTTAACCCTGAGTATGAGTCTTTCAGTACTGATGGTGTCACAGTCTCAAGGGAGAGAGATGCATGCTGGGTATGAGTTCAAGTTACAGATGACAGTGCCGTCCTTCAGACTCATTTTGGGGGACACTTGCTGAATGAATCATTTAATAACATCAAAACACTTTCTGTTCATACTGCATCCAAAGTGTGTTCATAGTAAATTGTTTTATATACTTACTTTCTATATTTAATTATGTATGTTATAACTGTGATATTGCTTGAATTCTAGTGATCCATTGAGATATCTGGGTTATCACACACCTCTGACTGGACAAATGACAGACCCTCGAGATAAAGCCGCCTGGCTCCAAAAGCCAACAATAGCTCGTCCATGAAAACAAGCTGATGCTTGCGTGGAAAATATTAATCAAAACAAACAAACCTGATAGATGCTTACATAAAGGTACGTGTAAAATTACATATTTCTTTGCAGTGGAAATGGAAACGGTATGAATTACCATATAATTTACAATAAAAAATCTTTCAAAAAGACAATTGATTTTTACTGTATTATTGCATTTAACAATACAGTATTGGTAAAATGGTTTTTAGTTAGCATATAAAAGCATACTTATAAAGATATATTCATATAAGCTCCTCCATGGTGCATAACATTTCAGCATATTTTTATCTAAATGTAATTTTTTACATTTAACATTGGGGAGTTTATGTGACATATTTATAGCATTATTTTAATGTCATGATAATGTCTTAGTATTGATTAATTGAAAGGACATTAATTTATCACTGATTTAACACCTGTACAATAATGGTATAAAGGCCTATATAGTAGCCTACACAAAGTTTTTAGAAATTTAAATATATTGGCTGCTATTAACATAACATTTAGTACATTAGTCAAATATACAGACAAAAAAATTCGTGAAATCGTAGCCTATATGCTATTTAACATATATATTTTTAGTGTTAAGGCTGCCATAAAAAAAAAACAAAAAAAAAAAAAACATGAATGAATAAACAAATGACTTACAACTTACAGGTAATTCGTGTCGTTAACAAAGTGAATAGATCGATCATAGTGACAAAACGATTATTAAGTCGTGTAAAAGACCCTCAGACCCGGAGATAAGGAGACATATGTGGCGCGACAGCTGAGGCCGTCAGCCGGTGGCGCGTGTGGAATGCGGTAGATGGAGAGGGGCACGGATATTTTTATGGATAGCGCCCACCGATAACCGACTGTGCTCATTTGACTCTGTCGCATGGGAAGAGAAGACTAAACCTGTGCTTGGGGATTTAGATTTGACTTGAGCATTATCAAAGCCAACGTGAACTACAAAAAATCTTATGAAAAACAAAGGGAGAATATCACTCTAAAGAAGGTAAGATATTTTTAAGTTATCGTTTATATGAAAGAATTTAATAAAGCATGTGGAGGACAAAAAAATTCAAACGGCAAGGCCACAAGCGGATGAGGGCCTGTATTACATGGTCGACCTCATATCTTTGCTTTACTCACTGAGAATACAATTGACTACTTGGAAAGGACTCTTTTTATTTCATTAGATCATTTCAAATGACTTTAAGTTATCACTAATCTTTAAAGGGGGGGCACTCAAGGTTATAAATAGAAAAACAACTGTACAATGCTAAAGATCTTTATATAAAAACAGTATTCCTGAGAAATTTTAATAAACTAAAGCTTAGCCAGAGGACAAATATACATGTATTTAAATATGTTGAACACATTGAATGACATCTTGACAATCTTTGATCACTTTTTTCTCTTGAATATTTAGTGTTTAGCTAAATGCTATTAAATAGATAAGAAAACACTCTGAAACCTACCTTAAATGTAAAGATTAACTACTAAAACTACTTTTAAAGATAGCAGTCTTGTACTAACATATTTTAGTTTGGAATGGTTCAAATTAAATACACTATAAAGATTAGTGCACATCATACATTTATATTTTAAAAACAATCCATCAATTGGAAATGTGGCGGGAAACAATGCTTTCAAATGGTGACATTGTTTAGGGGGGCCATATTGTCTTTGTCATCTTCTAAAAGTGAGGTGTGATCAGTTGTCAGTTCGACTCACCAAAACACCAGTTGTGTGAGGTGTTGTGTCATTTATGAAGAGCAAATGAGAGTGACTATGCATTGAAATTTAGATCATTACAGCTATATAACATTACACATGTGAGTCGTGTGTTTTGCTGCATGGGTTAATGTTGCTGTTTTCCTGGGATATTTGTAGTTTGGATGAAGAATGTCAGATATAAAACCTGTGAAATGTAAAGATGCCATTTAAATGCACATAGTATAAATGCACACGCACACACACACGTCTGGTTCGCTATGTTTGTGTGGACTCTCCATAGACATGTGGTTTTTATCCTCTACATAACTGTATATTCTATTTTACACCCTACCCCAGAAAACTTTCTGCATTTTTACATTTTCAAAAAATTCTGTATGATTTATAAACTTGTTTCCTCATGGGGGCCTCAATTTAGGTCCCCACGGTCCCCATGAGTCAGTTTGCAACACACACAATAAATCCATCCATTATTTAGCCAAACTGGCTTTGTATACAACATTTTAAATAAAGAAACATCTAGAACTTAGTCATTTAGTCAGGGGTCTCATGTGTGCCATCTGGGTGCTGACCTCTTCTTAGACTCATATCTCCAGGTAAAAATAGCCTCAATCACATGGCTCAACCCAGACTGGGGGATAAAATTAGGGCCTGCATTAGGCTCCTGGTGGCGGTCCCACACACATTCAGCTCATATGTTCATTTGCAGACCACCAACTAACACTTCCAAGACATTTCTTAACCTTTTAAAGAAAACAAGATACATTGTAAAAATCCTAGAACTGTGATATAATAATTAAAGTGCCCCATTATGTTTCTTCAAATATTATCTTTCATGCTGTGTGTTATAGCTGTTTATGAATTTAAAAGGTCTGCAAAGTTTTAAAGACAAAAGTGCGTGACAAATAAAATCAAATTTTTAACTGCTGAAACAATTCCAGTCTCACTTTCTGTTACATACTTGCATAACAATGTAACAAATTTGCATAATGCCATGGTCTATATTGGCTGCCTGCAAACAATGTCTAATTTGACCCACCCTCAAACACTGCAGTTGTAGCTGAAGCCTGAAATGGTTTGGTTAGTGTTGTGGGCACGTTGAGAGGACTGTTTTCAACACTGCAAATCCACTTTGCATGCACTTCCAAAAGATGAGGAATTGATACGGAAAACCCGACGCCATCATTTCTTTCCATATCACTGTGTATCAAGAACTGAAGAAGCCTCCAGAGCTGAAAATGTTTCATTTCTGACACATTTTGTAAGAGATAGACCAATCACAACAGACTTGGCTGTCTGACCAATCAGAGCAGAGTATATCAATCATAATAGACTGGGCCATCTGACCAACCAGAGCAGATGAGGCTTTTAGAAAGACTGAATCTTCGAACAAACTGTTTTTAGACTGTTTGAGAAATGAGGTGATGTGCAATGTATATTATGAGAAAAAAGATTGACCGTGGATACATTGTATAAGACCTCCAAAACAAAATTAGAAACCTTTAAAATATTGAATAAAAAAAGGCAGTTACTAAAATTCTAAAATAGCCCTGTAAAAAACGAGTTCCTTTGCACTGCGGTCTTGTGGTCATTGTGTCTTTCTCCCAATGTCAGCTTCATCTGACGTTTCTTGCAACAGGCCCTGTCACGGTGTGTTTGAGAAACAGCAACATGACTGAAGTGATGAGCATGGCGGATGTGTCAACAGACATGACGCATATAAACAACACAGAAAACTTGAACGATATTGCTGATGCTAATGATACAGAGAACACAATCAATGATGAAAACCAAGAGGAAACACATGACACGAGTTGTATGACTGAAGAGGTGGAAATGAACAGTGCTGCAGACGAACCAAAGACCAAGTTACCAGAGATGGAAGAGCCCGAGCACGAGACAAAGACCACCGTCAGGGCGAGAAAACGAGAGAGGGCTCCAAAGACGAATGAGGAAAATGTGGAGAATGATGAAGAGGCTGATGCATCACATAATACTGATATGACAAATATGTCAGATGTGGCACTAAAACAAGAGGTATGGTATGATGGAGATATAATAATATGCATAAATATTTTTAAATAATTCAATGAAATATAATTTTCAATAATTAACACACACGCATATACAGTGTTGCTCATAAGTTTGCATACCTCTTGCAGAATATGCAAGATTAACTAAATAAGAGGGATCAAACAAATTTAGTTTTTTAAGCTGTTTCACATAGCAGATGTTGACAAAATCCACAAGACAAAATAATAACTGAATTTACACAAACCAGCTCAAAAGTTTACATACCCTTGAATCTTTTCCTGGATAAACAACAACTATTTTTATGTTTTGTGATAGTTGTTCATGAGCCCCTTGTTTGTCCTGAGCAGTTAAACTGCTCACTGTTCTTCAGAAAAAAATCAAACAGGTCCTGTACATTCTTTGGTTTCTAGCATCTTCTGCATATTTGAACAATTTTCCACCATCTGAGATCATCTTTTCACACTGAGGACAATTGAGGGACTCATGGACAATTAATACAAAAGGTGAAAACATTGCAGTAATGCAAAAATGCATTAAGAGCTGTGGGTTGTACATTTTCTCACTTATTTTAAAGACCTTTTTTCATTTAGCACTGACCTTTAGAAGCTACATAAGATATTTCATGTTTCTCTGAAGACAAAATAAGTACAATTTACTCCGATCATCCAATATAAAATAAAATGTAAATTTATAATTTAAAACTTATGAGCAGAACTATATATATATATATATATATATATATATATATATATATATATATATATATATATATATAACATTAATTATACATAATTAAAAATATATATAAACTGTATATTTAATATATTAATTTATAAAATGGAGAAATAAACCAATTATAATGTTGTATGTAATTTGTAATCATATAACCATTACTCTCTGCAAAAGAAAATATTTGTAAAAAATGGAAATTAACTAATTTTCCATTTCTCTTTTACTAACAATCTCTCAATCTCTAACAACCTCGTTTTCCCTCTCTGAAGAAACTGCTTAAAACATCTAAGCCTGTACAGAGAAGTTATGTTCCCAAGGTGGGGAAAGAAGATGTGAAGAATAAGTTTGAGGCCATGCAGAAAGCTAGAGAAGACAGAAACCAAAAGAGAAGTCAGGAAGAGCAAAAGAAACGCAGAGAGCAGTACGTTAAAGAGAGAGAATACAGTCGCAGGAAGCAAATGGTCAGTAGAGAAACCGGCCCATCAGCACCTTGTCTGTTCATCCACTGACTGCACTGCCTCATCTCTCTGACACTAACAGTGCTTAGTAGGCGAATTTGTCTTGAGGTTAATGAGAATACTGCTTGCTGGGTATTCAATGTTTGTGTAAGATTAGGCATGCATCAATACCCGATTCCAGGTATTTAAAAGGATATACACAAACCTTCTTATAAAAAAGCTTTTAATCAGTAAAATACCCTGGTATCTGTGATGCCTGCTTGCTGCATGCACACTCTACTGATCCCCTGCCCATGTCACAATTGACGGCCCAATCAGCATCCGCCCCTGTAGGTCATATGTGCCTGTCTTACAAGGATTAAGGTCTGCTTGGCTTGCTACAACCAGCATGGTTTCTGATCCTGGATAAAACGCCTAACCTCACAACAACTGTCGGATCCTCCACAGATAAAGGAACTCCTCGCCTCTAGTGATGAAGAGGAAGAGGTGAAGCCAACGAAGATAGAAAAATCATATGTTCCCAAGATTACAGGTATGAGACAAATGGAGGGATTTTTATATTTGATTTTTTTGGACTGAACCAACGTAATCACTGTAACAGCACTTTAATCCCGTTATAGACGCCAACTGTCGGCTTTCTGTCCATTCACAGGCAGCGTGAAGGGGAAGTTTGCAGAGATGGAGAAACAGAGGCAGGAGGAGGAGAGGAAAAGAACAGAAGAGGAGAGAAAGAAGCGAGCTGCACAGGAGGCCAAAGAGAAGGCCAAGATTCAGAAAGAGCTGGCCAAGAAAGCTGAGGAGGTGAGTCAGTGTGTCATGAGAACAGACTGTGGCTGCAGGCACTAGCAGGATGCTTTTAATGCGACTTGGCTGCTTTATCAGGTCTACTGTTAGAAAATCTCCAGCAAAGTATCTGTAATCACTCAGGTAATCCTCTGATATAATCTAAAGTTCTATTTTAAAACCTAGCAATATATGTAAGTGAAGTCAATTCATGGAATGGGTTGATAGTACATAGAACAATGTGCTATATAGCAGTAATCTACAATAATCTAGCTGTCTATCTATATATTTAGATAAAGGAAGTAATTATTCAGCAAGGATATAAATAATGAAATGTACAATATTACAATACATTTCTAGGACTACTGAAAATTCATCTTTGCCATCACAGGAATAAATTACATTTTAAAACGATTATTTTAAATTGTAATAATGTTTCACTATATTAGTGTATTTACTGTCTTGTCAAATAAATGCATCCTTAGTACGCATTAGAGAAAATCTTAGCAAAATCTTTGAACGGTAATGTATGATACAAATTCCAAAATTATAAGTGAAATGTATGCAACTGATGGCCCACTGTCCATTAACAAGACATGTCCGTGGATATACAACATGGCACTGGGTGTTAAATTTAGGAATACACCACACTTTTTGGAGCCAGAGTTAACAAGCATGGACAACATGTGACTGGCAACTGTTTCCCACAGCACTTGCAGGCTGTGCTCTCTAACTGAATTAGCAGTCTCATATCTCTGTCTAGTATGACACAAATAAAAGCAACTGTGCCAGAGGAATATTTTTTGCTGTCAGGCCTTATCTGAGACCTGGCTGGATGCTTGTCCATGACTGCAAAAATGTTGCAGGTCAAAGCAGTATAAATAAAAATTCACAATTTGATTTTGGTTTAGATTAGACCTCACATTTTTTTCTGATTTTTAAAAAAATCCTTAAAAAAAAGGAAGTTAACATTTCATCATACCATCATCATATAATTCCAAAGTTAAATCTGCTATTTAATCTGTTTGGGTAACTTCTTTACTTCATCACAGGAAGGTGATGACAGTCTTTTGGTTCGAGTAGTGCCTGCAAAATCACAGAAACAACCAGGAAAGATCAGGATCAATTTTGAGGACATGGAGAAGAACAGAGAAGAGGAACTAAAGAAGCGAACTGAGGAGGAGAAGAAGAAGAGATACGATGAAAACCGGCGGTCCTTCCGAGAGGCCAAGCGCCGCTCCATAGTTGAACAGGTCAAGATTCTGCTTTAAAGTTAACTATCAATGTAATCTCGTAAAAGAAAAAAAAAGTTTTGTTAATTTTGGGAATTTATATATATAAATAATAATAAAAAAGTTGACTAAAAAAAGTTTCTTTACAAAAGTTGGACGACGTAGAGTCTAATCCCAAAGATAAAGAGCAGATGACCCCTGGTAAACTGCGTCTGACCTTTGAAGAACAGGAGAAAGAGCGACAGGAGCAGCAGAGAAAACAGGCAGAGGAGGAAGCCCGACGCAGACTAGTGGAAGAAAGAAAAGCTTTTGAAGAGGCTAAGCTGGGAATGGTGGGTATATATATATATATATATTTTTTTTTTTTTACTATTTGGACATTTAAGCAACAATTAATGCATGCAACATTTGCAGTATATAACAAAATATAAAAACATGGCATTTTAAACATAGATGATTTTAAAGATTGATAGACTGTTTGCCAACACAATGCTAAAACAAATCCTATCCCTACCCTACACCCTAATATAACCTTAACCAACAAAAGTGGTTGCAGGCCAGGATTTGCAATAAACTGGTGTGGTAGGGGAATCACACCATCAAGACAAGTTGGTTAAAAAAGAAAAAGTAGCACAGAAAAGTTAAGTTAGTACTAAAAAAGACTGAATTACATTTTTTGATGCAATGACATTTTAAGTGTGACTTAAGTGCTCAAAAGTGTCCAAACATGAATAACGTAATAAACGATAATGTCCTCTTTATCACAGGCCCTGGATGATGAGGACGCTCAGGATACAGAAGGAGAGAAGGAAGAATTCAGACCTGGTAAACTTCGACTCAGCTTTGAAGAGCTGGAAAGACAGAGGCTGGAAGAAGAACATAAGCGTGTGGAGGAAGAAAGGAAAAGACGCATTGAAGAAGAGAGAAAGGCCTTTGCCGAGGCCAGAAAGAGCATGGTCAGTTTTGTGCTTGTGAAAATCATGTTTGTTGTTTTTTTTCTCCATGTATTATGGTAACCATGATATTCTTTGATAGTGGTATCACCTTCTGATACTTTGTTAGGTGGGCCTAAACAATATTTAATAGACATAAAATGCTCACTATTATTACAAAGGGTCATAGATAATGTCTGCGACTTATCTGTCTTGAGTTGAAATATAACGATCTAAAATCAGACAGAGATAAGGGTTTTCTGACTTGGCACAGTTGGACATGTAAACTGGGTGCCAGATTAAACTTTGATTGTTGACTAACTAATTTTCCCCAAACCTAATCTATTCACTTGCAGGTTATAAATAGTGACGATGACATCCTTCTGGCCATGATAAACTCAGACGGGGCCAAACCCGGGAAGCTGGCCATCAGCTTTGAGGATCTGGAAAGACAAAGGCAAGAAGAGGAGCATAAAAAGAAAGAAGAGGAGGCCAAGCGACGCCTGGAAGAGGAGAAAAAACTTTTCGCAGAAGCTCGCAAGAGCATGGTAGGACCACGTATGAGATGGAACATACTGTATTTGCGCATGTACAGTGGGTTTGCATGCACTAATTGATGTAACCAACAAAAAGTACATCTTAAACAACGACAACAAAAAGTCCATTAATGCGCTATATTCAGAAAACTATACAACTGCTGTTCTAGTTATTAATAATATAATATAAACATACTTTATGCTGCATGCTTATTGAAAAGCAATCTGCTCATTATATTTATATCATCTGAGCACATGTCAGTCAGATAACAACTGTTAACCAGTGTCAATTTCAATACATCAACCTACTTTAGAAAGCTAAAACAATTCATTCAGTTGCAAATGTAAACACATGTCCAAATCTCCAGTGTGCTCAAATGGTATACCTGCTGCAATGCTTGTCTGTTATGCTTTTCAAATTGTGTCTTTAAGAGCCCTGGACTGGATCACGATAATTTGACTGGATATGGAGATAAAGAAGTAAGAATCTTTTTTAAACAGAAACCGCTACCCTGCTAAAGAGAAGCATTGCCACAATGATTGATGACACAAAATAAATCATTATTGTAGCTTATCTTTTTGGGCTATCGAGAAGAAATGTTGACTTATTAATGTTATTGGATGTTTTATAGCACAATGAGCTGTTTTATATCGAAAGATTAAAAAGAAAATTTGATTCCTCATGATATGACACCTTTGAATATATTTTCCGTCTCAAAAAAATGTGTTTTGTTTAGGACATTTAAAAATATTCATGGGTAAATAAGAAAAAATATATCAATATATAATTCTATGCAGTGTGGCAAATGTAATTATTTTAAGTACTAATACAAAACAGAAGTAGGGGGTCCAGATCTTCACACTGTTCAAACATCGTTGTCTGTGTTTTTGCTCACATAACTGTGTGATAATGTATAGCTCTTTTTACACTGTTTTGATGTTTTAACTGATTTTGTCTATTAGAGTAACAAGGATGCGTGCTATTTAGAATTTAACTGAAAGGACACTTCATTATCTAGAATGCATTACCTATTCCAATTCAACTACCTGTGGGATTTGGATTCAATTTAAAGAAAAACAGTCGCTGCATCCGAAATCACATACTTCCCTGCTATATTCTGAAGTATATGAGATTCTGAAGTGTGCATATGATGGACACTTTTACTATCCCATGAAGCGACGGCAGAGGATTTTTGAATGGGAGTGAAGGGACGTAACTGACATTGGTAGGTCACATGATAATGACAGCATGGTGAATGTAGTACACCCAGATTACATCATACTACATACTCATACTATATAGAACATACTTTTATTAGTTGTAGGTCCTATTCAAGAGATTATGCGATTTCGGACGCAGCTACTCATTACTTGCATGAGATCAATTGACATCAATTGAGATGTGTATCCCATTTTTGTGACAGGGGCAGGATGATAATGAAACTCTGGTGCGGACAGAATCACAGGAAGCAATGCACCCAGGGAAACTAGAAATCAACTTTGAGGAGATGCTGAAGATGAAAGAGGAGGCAGAGCGGAAGCGCAAGGCGGAGGCCAGACGCCAGAAAATGGAGATGGAGAAGAAAGAGTTTGAACAGATGCGACAAGAGATGGGCGAGGTCAGCTTCACATGCCATTAAAATGATCATTAAATTTCCAATTTCATAACATGATTGCTTATTTACATATGTTTTGTGGGTTTGATTTAGGATGAGATCAATGAAAGCTCTGAGGTGGTAAGCAACGAGTACGAGGAGCTAACAAAGCTGAAGCGGACTGGTTCCATCCAGGCCAAAAGCCTGAAATCCAAGTTTGAGAAGATCAAGCAGCTCACAGACGAGGAGATCCAGAAGAAGATCGAGGAGGAACGAGCAAGAAGGAAAGAAATTGATGAGAAAATCAAGGAGAGAGAGGCAGAGCGCTGCCAGGAGGTGACAGAACGAGGCAAGGTCTCATTTATTCATTTCAGCTAAAGAACATTGAAGTGAAGAATTTTGCTAATTTCTTCCACAGGATGAAGATGAGGACAAAACCACTCCGACTAAACCAGAGGACGTCCCGTTCAGACAGAAAGTGGACATGCGAGCACGGTTCGAACAAATGGCAAAGGCCAGAGAAGAGGAGCAGAAGAGGAAGATTGAAGAGCAGAAATTACAGAGGATGCAGTTTGAACAACAGGAAATTGACGCTGCTCTCCAAAAAGTAAACCTCTCCTGGGCTGCTTTGTTTAAGAACTAAATGGCGGATATGCCTGGATCTGATGTCAACACTAATGCATGACAGAGCTGCATGCGTGTGATTTCTGTTGTTGTTGTTTTTCCGAGTGTGAAACACTGTCATGTGTCTCGTCAGAAAAAGGAAGAAGAGGAGGAGGAAGAGGGTAGCATCATTAACGGCTCCGCCGCCTATGAGGATGAAGAGGACCATGCCAGGTCAGGTGCTCCGTGGTTTAAAAAGCCCCTGAAGAACCAGTCTGTGGTTGACGCAGAGCCTGTGCGGTTCACAGTGAAGATCACGGGGGAACCCAAACCAGAGGTCACCTGGTGGTTTGAGGGTGAGCTGCTGCCGGATTCTGAAGACTATCAGTATATCGAGAGAGGTGAGACCTACTGCCTGTACCTGCCGGAAACGTTCCCCGAGGACGAAGGAGAATACATGTGCAAAGCCGTCAACAGCCGAGGCACTGCCGCCAGCACCTGCATTCTCACAATTGAAAGTAAGCCGCCTCCTGCCTCTACTAACCACCTGCATGCTGAGAATTCTTACGGCGTCGCTAAACTCAAACGGATCGCATGCTCCACTTCCAATCAGTTCTTCTTCTTCTTGTTAATCAAACTGTGTCTCTCTGTCTCCCTGTCTTTCTCTTTCCAGCTGAGGACTACTGATGCTCTCCTTCTCTGGAACTTTCCCAGACTTTTCTTTTTTTCTTTTATAAAAGTTCATTTCTCACGGTAGGGCCAAAAACCGAGGAGGAAGGAGTGGTATTTTTTTTCTTCCATTCCTCCTGAAGATACGCTCAATGATGAAGTGCAATCTGCTGTTTACATTAGATGCTGCACTCACAGTTATCAAAAAAAAAACTCCATATCTGGGATGAATTTGTGCCAAAACACAGATACCGTTCCCATGATCTTCTAGAATAAATACATAGCATAGCTGAAAAAGACATCTAGTTAAGTAAATACATTTTAGTTCAACATATACCCACTTTGACACTGAGGAAGGATTTCATACCCATGTCACCGAATGAATGAGACATTATTTGAGAGTTTGATTAAGTATCTGTAAAGGGGGCTGTGGTTGCATTTTCTTTGTTGAATTCCTATAAGCACCTCTGTTCAGGCTCAGATGTTTTTTTTTTCCACTTTGTGAGCATTGAAAGTTTTGAATAAAAATGTACTCATGGAGCTTTCATATCCCCAGATATTTATATGTTAAAGTGTAGTGAGTAAATGAAATGTATGGACAGTGTATGTAGGTAGAGGTGATTTTAGATTTTAGGCAGAATATTTGTGTAATACTAATGTATAAAATTATAATAAAATTAATGAAACGTGTTGTTGGCTGTTTTTATAAACAAACACTTTATTTACATTTTAGGAGATGTTTCCTGGTGGATTCATCTGATTATCGTATAAAACTAAATTGCCTGTAAATATGCCAGTCTTTGGTTTAATGCAAATTGGTATGAAACTTTTCCTAATTTGAATGTATAATTTAGAGAAATTAAACAAAAAACATACTGTTCTCAAGACAGCTTGACAGAAATGTTTTGGAAAATAGTTAAAAAAAAATCTTTAAAAAGCTGGAAGGCCATGCAGGCCTAAATGACAGAATAACAGACACAAAATAGAATATAATTGGTAATAAAAATCGAAAAGCTCTGGTTCAAGTGCCATGTTGCAATAGGCTCGACAAAGATTACTGTATTACAAAGAGTGTCAGTGGCAAATCATTTTACACCATTATAACCATTCTTCTCCACAATCAGCTCACATATCGACAAATGTTTGATTTTCTGTCAACAAACAAGACTTCACTACTCAATGGAGACAGTTCTGCTAGACATTTTCAGCTTATTTTCATAAATAAACTTCACTTTTTTAAGACAACTATTCTTATTATATAAAACAGTAAACATTAAGATAGATCTTGGTGGTTTGTTATTCACAAGTATTAATATCAAACAGTAATCTACATACCTGTCGTCAACAGAGCAGGATAGGCCTACTTTACAATTCCAACCTTACAGCATCACAGGCCTACTCATTTATATGGAATAAAGAGATAAACTCGCAATTTTTACTCTCAATTATGACTATAACTGGCGATTCTGACCTTTTTCTCGAAATTTCCCGTTTATATCCTGCAATTCTGAGAAAAAAAAGTAATAAGTAAAATCGCAATTACCTTTTTTATTCTGTATTTTTGTGGCATCACAAATGGTTAAAAAAAATCTTCTTTGCGAACGGTAACAACGTAATATATGTTGCATCCGCAGGGAGGCGCAGCTGTGTCATAAATCCACACAGTCAGAACCGCACGCTCTATCAACAACGTTCTAGTGGTAACTATAGCAACACGGCGAAAAGCTAGACCAACCGCTAGCTAGCACCCCTCTGCAACTATCCTTACCTCTTAAGTTATCCCCCCAAACAAATCACTAAACATTAAAATATACCATGCTGAAAATGCACTAACGGTGTGTAGATATGTCGTATATCGACCAACAGTATTCGAGGTGTGTGAAGTTTGGGGGGCTGTTTACACCGAACTAGCCAACTTGCTATCTCAGTCCCATATTTATTACCGCACTGTTATTGTGATCCATGATGGGCAAAGATGTGGAGGAAGTGTCCGCGTCTCTAGTACGGGAGTATCTCAGTCGAAAGGTGGGTGACACAGCATTTTCTTTCAACTGAATTAGTTTGGAAGAAAGATAAACATGGTAACGTTAACTTACTTGACACAAAAGCTATCTATCCTATACCATTTAAAGTAAGTTAGCATTTAAGATAATTATAAACATCTCGCTGGTGTGATACATACTGTATGTTTAAGGTGTTTTAAAGGTAGCTTTCCTGTCTTATTCTCTCAGAGATTGCGCTGTTTGGATGATGAAATGTAACTTACTTACAGGGTCTGAAGAAAACGATAGCATGCATGGATGAAGAGCTTCCACGAACTAATTCAAGCGTTAATAACAGATCAGATCTGCGCAGAATACTTCACCTTGAGGGCCTTTACAAACAGAATAAGGTGTGGAAGTAAAAACATATTTATATAAAATAGCAAGGATGGTGGGAAAGCAGAGGGGTCTTAAATGCATTTGTATTTAGGTTGAAGAACATCCCTTGAAGTCAATGTTGGAGATGATCGTGAAGGACAGGATGAGTGAAGGTGACAGAACCAAAGTACACAACCATGGTGACAATCAAGCACATCCACTGGAACAAACCATGTCCTTATCTTCCATAGACATGAGTGTGAAGAGAGATCAAGTTTGTATGGAAAGTCTGTTGTGTGACAGTCCAAGGTATCTATTTTTTTATTGAGTTGACAAAACTCCAATATATTTAGTTGTTTGAGACTTTACAGATCTGTTGATAGCAAAATACATCCACCTTTTTCACAGGTTATCTGAAAGCAGCAGTGTGTCACAGCTGCCTTCCCAAACACCTTCTGAAAATACACGAAAAAAGAGCTTTGCTGTTCACCCTGAGAGTGAGAGAAGTGTGTACTGTTTGTCATCTAGCCATGATCTCCCAACAGTGTCTAAAGAGGGATTTCTCTCTGAGAAAAAAATCCTAGACACTGATAGCCAGAAGAACAGAAGCAGCCGAATAAGACGAGGCATTATGGCCGGTCCCATTGCCAGCTCTTTGCAGGTAATGAATTTTGATTCATTAAAGGGATAGTTCACCCAAAAAATGAAAATTCTGTCATTAATTACCCTCATTTCGTTCTAAACCCGTAAGACTTTTGTTCATCTTCAGAACAAAAATAAAGATCTTTTTGATGAAATCTAAGAGTTTTCTGTCGCTCCATTATCTGTTGCGCAACTGACACTTTGACGCTTTAAAAAGTTCATTAAGACATTGTAAAACTAATCCATATAAATTGTACGGCTTAGTTCAAATTTTCCGAATACACACAACCGCTTTAAATGATGAAAAGATTGAATTTAGGCTTTTATTCACATATAAACATTGATCAGCGGTCAGAAACTCAACCGAACCTGCTTGAAGCACAAGAACAAACCTCTTGCGGAAGCTCAAACGTGCTGCGTTACACATGAGAATGAACGTCATTGATTCTCGCACGTCAAGCGAACATGCTTGAGCTTCCGTTTACCACAGCTGATGTGTGAGTTCATGAATGTTGTGAATAAAAGCCTGTTCATCATATTCAGAAAATTTGGACAAAGCCACTCAATTCATAAGGATTAGTTTTAAAATGTATCTCTTTTTGTCCTTTTTAAAGCATCAAAGTGGTAGTTGTGTAGCTGTCAATAGAGGGAGAGAAAGCTCTCAGATTTCATCAAAAATATCTTCATTTGTGTACTGAAGATGATCGAACGCCTTACAAGTTTGGAAAAACATGAGTGTGAGTAAATAATGACAGAATTTTCATTTTTGGGTGAATTAACCCTTCAAATTAAAATGAATTAAAATCCAGTGATTAATAATGTTGCATATTTATTTTGTAAATTTTTACTAAGATTTGATTTGACATTACTCCTCCATTACAACATTGCGTAATGCATTTACAAGGATTTCATTTTCTGTAGGAGAGTAACAGAAGACGTCCAGCCCGAAAAGCACCATCATCTTTTACAGCAACAACAGGGGATTTTAGAGAATCAGCAAACTGGACAAATGGCCTCAATACTACAAATGCAAGGTCTAACCCATCATCCTCTCTTGAAGGGGAGAGCAGCATGTTTTCTAATTTAAATAAAGGAACCATAGACCACAGTCGACATGAGAGGATGTCAGAAGTCAAGCATCGCTTGTGAGTTTGTTTCAATCATTTGAAAACACATTTTTGTCTCATTTTCCAGTACAAATATCTAAACATCCTTAAATCAAGAAACATTTACTTGATAAGC
Organism: Gobiocypris rarus; assembly: GCA_023029165.1. Lineage (NCBI taxonomy): Eukaryota > Metazoa > Chordata > Actinopteri > Cypriniformes > Gobionidae > Gobiocypris > Gobiocypris rarus. Next base: position 11,817,024 of record CM040928.1, on the reverse strand, counting down.
AAAATGACTTAATTCTTGTTTTCTGAAAGATCTATCAATTATATATATAAAAGTATCTGCCAATGGGGTAAGAAACAACCTTAATTCAGTGGGAAAAGATGATGGTTTTTCTTAAGCATAAGTTAGCTTAATTTTGATTGTTTTCTGAAAAATGTATGACATTTTTGCGTCTTTGCTTCTTAAGAACCTTAGATGTATGTTTTAGATATTTGGACTGGAAAATTAGATATGGGTAATAAACTGAGCTAGAATTTGTTTTAATTACATAACCTGTGTCTGAGAAACCTACTCTAAATATTTTATGTTGACCTTCAATGAAGTCAAAATCTTTTTATTTTTGAGGGGCTAAAATAGTTATACCATTGGAATCCCAGAAACATAGAGAGGACCATATAGTGAAGTGGAAGATTGGAACGATTCTAGGGGCCCACAGGTCCAGGCCCAACCTTTTCTGAATTTTATATTTAAAAAGGGGCCCAGAATTTCTCTCCATGGCCTTGAACATATGCATAATTATTATGAATAAAATCCCATATGCATTAGACAATATGGCTCTAAGAAGCTCCCATTTAGGATGGTAAAAAGAGACTGTTGGTATTTATTCACAGCTGCAATATGTCAAGTGTGTGATTATTAACTTTTATTGTTTCTTCTCCAGAAAGAATTCGGCACCCAGCCCAAAACTGGATGGACTCCATGTGTTGGAAATGGTTTTGGGTAGTGCACCTCATATCTTCAGCAGATTACATTTTGTATCATAGCCAAGTCATCTGCAGAATACACTAGCAACTGTTCTATTGCTTTAATATAACTAAAGTGTATTTTCCTAACACTAAACTTTTTTAATCCTTTGCAACTAAAATGTGCTTTAAAATAATGTTTTTTTTAAAAAAATCAATTGTTTTAAAATTCCTTCTAATTCTTTTTCAATCTTACAGACGACATAGAGAATGAGGAAAGCTTGTGTGATGTTTCTAGAACATCCATGCCAAAACTTAGTTTGGACAAGACTCCCATGGACCAGATGACTGCCACTGTAAGTACATTATCTTTTTAACTTCCTGGAACCGCAATCTATGTGATATCAGACCAGTCTGATTTGATATCACTACTTCATGTCTACTCCAGGCTCTGAAAGAAATCATCTTTGGTTCTCCTATGGCTTGTTTTACTGAGGAGTGGAAGCAACAGAATTTTACATTTTCAGATACTCCAGGTTTGAAGTTTGGGATTGTACAAAAAAAGGTACAGTACTTCAGACAAGCTCATGATTTTTTTTTTTTTTGGTGTGTAAACCTTTGCGTCATGAGATGTTCTGGGATTGTATTATCAGGGAGGACCCTGTGGTGTCCTTGCAGCAGTTCAGGCTTGTGTCCTACAGAAGCTTCTGTTTGGAGAATCGAGCAGTGACTCATTGGATGAGTGTGTACCAAGCATCAGTCATATTTCTGCGAATGTTTCTGATATAATTTTTTACATTTATAATTTTAAAACCATTCAATCATTTTACATTTTTTTAAAGCTCTAGTTAATGTCAGAAATATAAAAATATTTAATATTTATGAAATATTATAAAATATTTCAGGTTATAAATAACAAAATATGTATTTAATTAATATCAATCAGTTGTCTTAAACTTGATTTGTTAAATGTCACTAGGAGACTGGAGGTATCAAACGTTTTGAGGACAAAATGTCTATCTCGGGCTTTGGCTGACATGCTATGGAGAGCCGGGAATATGAAAAGAGCGGTAGTTGCAAGGTAAGTGTCACACATTTAGAATGATCACTTATATTTACAAAACTATTGTTCATTTCTCAAATGTAAAGTATCTGCCCCCACAGAAACACAGGAAGAAGTCTTTTCATCCCAATCGGACGCTACAAATCAGACGGTATTCTAGAAATGGTAAGTTGATTCTTTGTCCTTTAAATGACCTCCTAATTACTTCTTTCTACAACTACATATTTCTCTTTTGTTAATGTTTATATATATATATATATATATATATATATATATATATATATATATTTATTTATTCCACATAGATAACATACGTCACTGTTGAGACCTTAGATGACCTCACTTTAGTTCTTGAGAAGCATGTTAGACAGGTAAGTCTGAGCTTAAATGCCTTATGACACATCCTGTATACCTGATCTCTATTCTTTGTAGAATATATATCTTCTAAAAATGTTTTATAAATTATTTATAATATGTATTATTATGTACTGAATATTTATATATTACTAGTTATTTATAATATTTATTTAGACATTGTTATTATAGATTTATTATTTATATTTATAATTAAATAAAGTTATCAGCAAGGTTTGTATGTGAGCACATCCATTGATAGTCTTGAAGCATTTTAAGGCAAATATCACCTGTTTAATAGCTCCTTATGTGATTGACGATGGCAATTAGTAGCAGTTTTCCTGTTTCCTTTTAGTTTGAGTCTGGTCCCTTTGGCTGTATCCTACTTACCATCTCTGCCATTCTTTCCAGAACTATCGCAGAGTGAGTTTCCACCTCTTTAATACCATACAGACTGTTTACGTTCATATATTCACTGAGCTAATCCATTTGTTCTTTGTGTTTTAGTATACAAAGTGATATGGATGTGCCAACCTCCACTCTCATTGGAGCTCATGGCTACTGCACACAGGTTTGCTGTATTAACACTTTGCAGCCCTTGTCTAAACACCCAATACACAAAAGAATTTTTTTTGCTGTTATTAAAAACAATGTCATGGTGTCACCATTTAAAAAATATATTATATTAGTTTTTTTTATAGCTCCAGTGTAAACTGTTTTCTGATGAAGTCATTGATTCTTATAATTTCCCTTTATTTTATTTTTAAGGAATTGGTCAATCTTTTGCTTTGTGGACGGGCAGTTTCAAACGTCTTTGATGATGAAATGAAGCTCGATTCCGGAAATGGAAATTTTACGCTTCTTAAGGGAATTAAAGCACGTTGTAACATTGGGCTGCTGTCTTTATTTGAGCACTATAATATATGTAAGGTAAGAAGGCTTCAAACACTCTTACATATAATTATATATCATATCCAAATTTGTTATATCCCTATTTCTCTTTTTTTAAAGGTTGGATCTCACCTGAAAACTCCCATATTTCCAATTTGGGTAGTGTGCAGCGAGAGCCATTTCAGTGTGCTCTTTTGTCCCTTTGAAGACCTGGCAACTGATCACTGCATAGAGAAAGAGTTTGACTTGTACTATTATGATGGACTGGCCAACCAGCAGGAACCAATTAGATTAACAATCTGTGAGTGTTTTCCTTTGGGTCATTGCTTTTCTGGACACACACACATAAAACAAACACTGATTGTATTATCCGTAGTATTTGAGAACAACAAAATAAACAACTTTTGCACACTTTCTTTATAAATAGGGTTTATAATAAGGTCTTCTGTATTCTGTGTCTTTGGACAGATCCAAATTGTCCTGCAGAGGCTGCTCAGAGAGACAACGCAGACAGTGATCTCATTCCTCCACTGGAGCTCTGCATCAGGACCAAGTAAGTCTCTCATTTCGTCTATCAGTGTTGTTTATCAAATTTTGATATTGTGAAATACAAACATGTGGCGATATGAATGCTTCAAATATGTTTTACAGATGGCGAAATGCAGTGGTCAGCTGGAATGATACAGATCCCATTCTTTGATAATGCACGCAAAAGGAGATTTTTTTTTTGTTAGCCCCATGTTGCCTCGCTAGGTCGGTGGTCGGTTGACCATCTGATGTAAACAAATTTTGATTATGTTTTATGTTTAAAAATGCATGTATTTAATTTGTCTTGTTTGCATCACATAAATAAAAAATATTTTAAAGAACAGAAAACCATTATTTCATATTACTGATCAAATAAATGCAGGCTTGATGAGCATACGAGACTTCTTTAAAAAAAGTCTTGTTTTTTCTTAACATCCTTAATATTATTTCCATCATTCTGCTGCTTTTTCTTAGTTTTATGTTGTGTGTTGTTTTTGTATGTGAATACATAAGTATAAACACAGAAATCAAGCGTAGCGTTGGTTCTGGCAGGTTAGTCAAGCTCGCATCAGCTGACTGTCAGCTGATCACGTCTACCTATAGGAATACGATGCCTATCACAGCATGCATATATATATATATATATAAGCTCCTTCAGTGTTATCAGCAGCTATTGCGTTTCTCTGGAGTTAATTACCCTCCTCCATCCCCAGCTCCTCCTCTTGTAAATCAGGATTTGGCATTCTGATTCCCCCTGAATCAGACTATATTCCTGAATTTATGTTGTGCATTTCAATATTGACATTAATGATATCTGTAATACATTGTTGGTTCTGTTCTGTTTACCCTTGGGGGGTTTATTGCTGCTCTCCCTGCTCTCATCCATGCCAGGCTGTTCTGTCTTACTCATTTTATACAGTTGTTTGCAATTGTCTCTCACAGTGTCACATTGACAGTATAGCATTACAAACTGTCATTACTTTTTCTTATTTAAATGATTATTAAATTAATTATAATGGAGAATATGGCTTGAAACGTGTAAATAATTGCCATTGCTCACTGATAGTTTACCCAAATGAAAATTCCGACTTCGAACTTGCCAAGTTTGAGTCAGGAGAATGAACTCCTGAGGAAGGGAGAACGCATGTCCGGTAATTCTGCAAATGGAACAGCTGCGTTCACGATAACATCGCTCAGCTCGCTCTGGCTACTCCGGTTATCTCAATGTATATTTTAGGCTACAATAAAACAACATATGTTATAAAAACCCACCCTGCCTCTTTTCGTTTTTATTTTAAAAAAATCTTAAACATTAATAGTCACACAAACATGGTTTAGGTGTGGTTGATTATCTTTACTGCATTTAGCCTATATGTATAACAAAACCAAATATAAAACATATCTAAAAAATATATATAAAACATAGTAATATGTGGTTTAATATATATGATTATCTGTAATACACTGTCACTGTAATACAATTAAATATGACTTAAAACACAACCCTGTATTAGTTCTAACATATACCATCTAGTGCTACTTGGACACTTCATAAGTGATGAACCCAGGGTCAACAGGTGTTTCGGGTCTTTAATCAACAGACACCCTCGCCCGGGTGACCCTGCCGATGATGATCAGTCCCCGGCCTGTGTCCAAGTGGTGTGCTACTCTACGGATCCTCCCTCCGGAGATGTTCTTTATGGCTCTTCGGCACAGTCCTTTAACTCCCAGTGTTTGAGTGTTCTGAGCAACGACAGTGCAGCAAAGCCCCAACAACCGACCTCCACTGGCTCGCTTTCTCGTAATTTTTCAGTCCATGCGCCTTGCTGTTGCATACCAACCATCTTGGTCAGGCAATCTTCCTCCACCTCTGCCGTAGGATGGTTCTCTCCAGTGCTTCTACCGTTTTCATGGGTACCTCATATACGAGAAGGTGCCATAGAAGCCTCGGCAGGATTCTGTGCTGGTACATCCATGTTTTGTACTTTCCTGGAAGCCCAGACTTCTCAAATGCAGTGAGCCAGTTCGTCACGTCGTTCCTGGTTTGTTGGAGCTCGGTTGTGTCCTTCAGGGAGCTGTCAAAGATCTTCCCCAAGCTCTTGACTGGTCTCTCTGTTATTGATGGAATTTGTGATCCCTCCAAGGTAAAGCGGAACCGGTTGGCCACTTTGCCTTTCTTCGGGACTAGGGATCTAGATTTGGCTGGCTTAAAACTCCTTGCCCATAGGATGAGACGTTGGAGCCCCTGGAGAAGCCATTTGCACCCCAGAACTGAAGCTGCTGTCATGGTCAGGTCATCCATTAAGTCTCTTTTGTGTGGTTGCCGAGTACCAGATCTAGACATGGGGCTTCTAAATTCCACCTCTGCATTAAGACAAGCTCTGGCACAAGTCACCTCTCAAGGCATCCTCGATAAAAGGGACGGATCAAGGACACATCCGGGGATTTGAACTGTATTTGGCTAAATGTGAACTTTGAAATGGAACAGTACTTGGGCACGAATGATGACATTTCACAAGTCCACAAGAACACAAGTACAGACAAGAAGGCATATTGAGAAACGGCCCATGACTTGGGTCCTGCATGGTGATGACTCAAATATTCAGAATCAAGACTTAAACATACCTAATCACCATGATCTCACTTTTTCCTTTTAACACAGTTAAGGGCTCACACATGTCCCACAAACTCATCATCAGCAGAGAAAAACTGCCTCTTAGAATACACATAATAATGGACGTAATTACATTAAAGAGGATTGTGAAGATATTTCACTGGAACTTGGTCTTCGTTACATCTATATCATGTTCAATGTCAATTGATATTTATTAATGTATTCAGCTAATAACTGTTGTTAGAGCACTAACAACAGTTATGAGCAACCAGATAGCAACATTGTGTCGGGCCAGATACGGCCCACATCTGGCACATGTGGGATGATGATCGGGCCCACATGCTGCATGGAACGATGACACTTGGATGGACCACTCCTGTTTGCCAGATCTGAGCCACAAGCAGGTAATAGCAATGCCACATATAAGCCAAGAGCAAAAACATAAACCAGTACTGGACCTTATCTGAGCCACAAAATGTGTATTAAATATGAAGTCATCTCAGCTTTAATAAGTCTGTTAACAAGCAGAATCACTGAAGCAAAGAAGAAAACATAAAAAGACGAGAAACAAAATAACTACAACTGACTTCCAGCCACAGCCTTAGACAAAATCAACTGAAGATAAAAGAAGACATTAAATCTCTCAAGACCTCAGCGGACGAGGAGCTTCACTTCACTTATTACTAACCAGATTGTCTTTATTTCTGTTAGACATCTACAAAAGTTGTTACTGATAATTAACAGGGGTTTAACTAATGTTTGTTTAATTGAGTGTTTCCAATTGTAGGGCTAATTAGGAGGCCTGCAGTGTCAGCCAGCAGGTCAACCTAAAGCTTTTTCATGCATGCCCACTGAAGCTAAGCAGGGTTGAGCCCAGTCTTTATCTGGATAGGCGACCTCCTTGGTAGCTCCTGGAAGAGGTGTTAGATAGGCAAGTAGGGTCTGCTCAACCTGCGACCTGAGTGGGTCCTAAAGTCCCAGAACAGTTGCAATAAGCTGTACTGTATAAAGGGTTACCCTGGTGTAAAATCGCCCCAATATCGTCCAATGCCCCAGTACAGTCGCCATAAACTGTACTGAATAAAGGGAAAAAATAAACCCCAGAATATAAGGGGTGTAACCCTAGGGCAAAAATAATCCATAAAATCACATATCATGCAGGTAGTTAGTTTTCTATTTTAATATACTTTAAAATATAATTTATTTGAATTTTTTGGCTGAATTTTCATCAGCCATTACTACAGTCTTTTTAATTTTTTTATTTAAGAAAGTGTCAGGCCAAAAACATTAAGCAGCACAAGTGTTTCCAACATTGATAATAAATCAGCATATAAGAATGATGTGTATTTGATTGTCGAAATATTTGTTGTCTGAAAAATATTTAATGGAGATACAAAGCGGAACAAAACGTAACAAAAACCAACCATCATTGAGATCTCATAGCCCAACAAAACCGACTGTCACTGAAATCTCGAAACTGAACAAAACCAACCGTCCTTGAGATCTTGTAACTGAACAAAACCAACCCATCATTGAGATCTTGTAGCCCAATAAAACTGACTGTCATTGAAATCTCATAACAATATTAAACCGACCATTATTGAGATCTCGTAACTGAACAAAATTGACCATCATTGAAATATTATAATGGAACAAAACTGTCTATCATTGAAGTCTCACAGTTGATCAAAACCAACTCTCACTGAGATCTCATAAAAGGACAAAATCAACCATCATTGAAATCTAGTAGTGAAACGAAACCGACAATCTTTGAAATATCTTAACAGAACAAAAACCTTAACTGAACAAAACTGTCCATCATTGAAATCTCATAACTGAACAAAGCCGACCATCATAAAAATCTTTTAATGGATCAAAACTGACCATCATGGAAATCTTGTAACAGCACAAAACCGTAGCCAAACAAATCTGTCAGTCTTTTGAATCTCATAACTGCATAAAACCAACCGTCATTTAAATCTCGTAACGGAACAAAGCTGACCATCATTGTAATCTTATAAGTGAACAAAACCAACCGTCACTGCGATTTCGTAACCGAACAAAACTGACCATTATTGAAATCTCATAACCGAACAAATCCGACCATCATTGAAATCTTGTGACAAATCTGAATGGGACGGAAAGCCAACTGCCACTGAAATCTCATAAAAGAACAAAACCAACCGTCATTTAAATCTTGTAGCTAAAAATCTCTTAACAGAACAAAACTTTTTTTTTTCCTCCAGGCTGACATGTGGCATTGCTATGGCCTGCTTGTGGCCCAGATCTGGCAAACAGGAGTGGTCCACCTAAGTGCCATCATTCCATACAGCATGTCGGCCAGATCATCATTCCACATGTGCCAGATGTGGGCCGGATCTGGGCCCTGTTGCTATCTGGGTATTTCTCCTATGTTATCATGTGCAGTTAGTCATTGTTAAATAGGAGTATAATTCATTATACAGGAAAGCAGTTGTCTTCAAATGTTACCATTTTATGGAATGATCGCAGCCCTGCAACAAAGTGGACCAATAGTTGGCTAATTTGTGTTTTATGCATGACAAAGCTAGCCTGGCGTGGCCATACTCAATTCTAGTCAGAATATGAATTGCCCGAGCAAAACATTTTGTGGGCGGGGCTAAATTCGGCTGGCATCCAGGCTATGACAAAGCTATAACCTTCAACTTAATAACTCACGTTACAAGATATTTGCTTGCTCATTAATCATATCTGAAGTCAATACAAAAACAAATTTATTCATGGTTCTCTAGTGATGTAACATACATAGGTTTAATTGATAACCTGCAAAAAACAGATTGAAGTAGTTGATGACCCACATTGAATGATCCTATATACTAAAGGCCAAAATAAATAAGCCCTTTTCCTGTAAAAACTTAATGTGGCACACATTGAAAACTGAACACATAACTACCACCTTTGCCACCAAAATGGATAGTAGTTCTTCTGGCTGAACTTCTTAGAATATTATCTAGCCACTGCCAAAGCCCTGAGGAGAAGTGTTAGTTTGAGTATCTCTGATCTTTGTTCTGACCACAATTGTGGAACTGACCTGAACCCCAGCTCTGTCTCGGGGTCTCATAGTTGGCTTGGCTGTGGCGCTGAGGTTAGAGAATGTAGCTGTAATAAAAAGAGCTGATTATGTGAGTTTTGATGCTGTATTGCACATATCCCTGGAATTTGAGATATGCTAACCAGCACAGTACAACTCTAGGATTGATAACACAAATGTAAACATGAAAATATTACATTGCTTTCCCATCATTTAAAATGCAACACAAGCATGCAGATCTTAAAAACGGACATGCATTTGAAAGGAAGTAGCCTATTTTCTGGCAAAAGTATTTAAAACATCTGACTCTGATCATTAACTCATTCGCTTTGATCTGTCTTTTCATTCCTCACAGCTAAATTGCATCACTCCACGCCAAAATAGTGCTGTGGAACATACAATTACTTTCCATCCCACAGCTGAAAGTGAACTGAAATAAGTGTATATCATATTCCAGTTTCCAACTTCATAAAAGGCCATGGTTAAAGGACCAATTTAGTGTCCTTCACTAACTGACAGCCAAATTTAAACCACTGACACTGATTTCAGAGTAAATGTGTGTGTATCACAGTACTCAAACTGTCCTCAGGGTGCCTCTGTTGTGCTATGAATCCAATTTCAGTCACGATACAAGCTTGAATGGAAAGTAACTTTTCTAAAAAAAAATTTTAATCAAGCATTCTTTTGTGTGTCAAAGTGATTTGTGTGACAATTCTATGAATTTTGTGAATTATAAAGCTCTCTTTTCAGTTTTGTGCTCAACTTAGACAGACATCTCAGACAACGGTCCTGATGTTATCATACACGAGTCTCTTATCAGAGGCTCCCAATCATTTTATAGGGCCATCTGGTGTTTTATTTTTAGGGCCCTGATAATGGAACAATTTCCACCCACACATGATGATGTCATAAATACAGAAAATATCGGTTATTAACCCACCATGGGGATATATCACTCAATAGACATTTAGATGTGGAAAATAATCTAGTTATAGCCAATGTGCTGCTCTGACGTTGCTTCCTGTAAGTGGTGGACTCACTTTTATGGGTTCTGTTTTAATAAACTCTCAATGATGAAGAACGTTTTCTCCTCCCTGCATATTATTTACATTTTGGAAGGCATATATATTTCGTATTAAGAATTTGCTCCCAAACTTGCCTCCTCAGTCGCCATAATGTCTTCATGGATGAAGAATACTGACATTACCTGTCTCATTTCATTCATGCCTGAGTATCACAAGCCAACAGGCGCAAAATGAGTGGAGGTGGTGAAAGATTCCTGTGTGACGTGTCAGGAAGGAGGACAAGAAGATCTGGAAACCTGACAATAACGCATGTCCCGAAGAGAACACCATTTTTTTCTATAGTCACGTGGATGCAGTTTGGGGCCAATAAAACCTGAGGCCCTTATTGAACATCAAAAATATGCTAATACCACAGAATGCAACCCGAGTTGAGTAAGTCCTGAATTAATTAAGAGACAAACTGTCTGTATGATCTTCCACTTCACGTGTCAAAGTGTCTGGGTGATATTGGTTTGAATGTCAGTTAATTCATATTCATGTTTTATATATTTTTTCTTGAATTGGTGTTAGTCATATACTGGCAAAGACAAAGCTTGCCCCTCTCCCCCCTCAGTGATGTATGAACTATAAATCGTTAGACCACACAAAACAGATCAAGGGTCTTTCAGAAGGAGATGTGTGGGTTTAAAAGGAATATGGAATATAGCTATAAATAACAGGACAGGGCCCCACAGGATCGTCTAATGGGATTAAAATGTTTACTTTGCTGAGTGTTGCCTCAGAGGCAAAATTATGGTGTACGTCATGTTTCATTTTAGTACACGCATCCTTTCCTCATCCTTTTCCTGAAGAATCTTTTTTTTTTGTTGCCATACTGGTTTTGAGTGCAATTCAGTTATTATTATTATTTTTCATAACCCATGCTAGGATATTGTGTAGATACCACATAATTTAAATAATGTGTTACCTGAAAAGAGAGATCTCAAAACACAATACAGTTGGGTACAATTTTCTCTAAATGTTTTTGATAGAAGTTTCTTATACTCACTAAGACTGCATTTATTTGATCAAAAATACAGTAAAAATGTAATAATGTGAGATTTTATTACATTTTAAAATGTCATTTATTATTGTATGGAAATGCTGAATTGTCAACCTTACTACAGTTTTCAGTGTCATGTTTCACCTGATACAGAAAAAATTCTAATGGTGCTCAAGAAACATTTCTTATTATTATCAATGTTGAAAATTGTTGTGCTGCTAAATCAATTTTTTTTTTCAGGATTCTTTGATGAATATAAAGTTAAATAGAACAGCATTTATTTTATATAGATTTTTGTAACAATGCAAAAGTATTACAGTCACATTTGATCAATTCAATGCATCCTTGCTAAATTAAAGTATGTTTACACAAAGGCTATGATTGATTCCATTCATCAAGCTCAACTATTTAACCATATTATTGTAATATATATTTAATGTAATTTATGGGAAATATACACTCACCTAAAGGATTATTAGGAACACCATACTAATACTGTGTTTGACCCCCTTTCGCCTTCAGAACTGCCTTAATTCTACGTGGCATTGATTCAACAAGGTGCTGAAAGCATTCTTTAGAAATGTTGGCCCATATTGATTGGATAGCATCTTGCAGTTGATGGAGATTTGTGGGATGCACATCCAGGGCAAAGCTCGTTCCACCACATCCCAAAGATGCTCTATTGGGTTGAGATCTGGTGACTGTGGGGGTCATTTTAGTACAGTGAACTCATTGTCATGTTCAAGAAACCAATTTGAAATGATTCGAGCTTTGTGACATGGTGCATTATCCTGCTGGAAGTAGCCATCAGAGGATGGGTACATGGTGGTCATAAAGGGATGGACATGGTCAGAAACAATGCTCAGGTAGACCGTGGCTTTTAAACGATGCCCAATTGGCATTAAGGGGCCTAAAGTATGCCAAGAAAACATCCCCCACATCATTACACCACCACCACCAGCCTGCACAGTGGCAACAAGGCATGATTGATCCATGTTCTCATTCTGTTTACAGCAAATTCTGACTCTACCATCTGAATGTGTCAACAGAAATTGAGACTCATCAGACCAGGCAACATCTTCAACTGTCCAATTTTGGTGAGCTCGTGCAAATTGTAGCCTCTTTTTCTTATTTGTAGTGGAGATGAGTGGTACCCGGTGGGGTCTTCTGCTGTTGTAGCCCATCCGCCTCAAGGTTGTGCTGGCTTCACAAATGCTTTGCTGCATACCTCGGTTGTAACGAGTGGTTATTTCAGTCAAAGTTCGCCCATTCTCCTCTGACCTCTAGCATCAACAAGGCATTTTCGCCCCCACAGGACTGCCACATACTGGATTGTTTTTCCCTTTTCACACCATTCTTTGTAAACCCTAGAAATGGTTGTGTTTGAAAATCCCAGTAACTGAGCAGATTGTGAAATACTCAGACTGGCCCGTCTGGCACCAACAACCATGCCACGCTCAAAATAGCTTAAATCACCTTTCTTTCCCATTCTGACATTCAGTTTGGAGTTCAGGAGATTGTCTTGACCAGGACCACACCCCTAAATGCATTGAAGCAACTGCCATGTGATTGGTTAATTAGATAATTGCATTAATGAGAAATTGAACAGGTGTTCCTAATAATCCTTTAGGTGAGAGACCAGTATATTAAGTACAAAGAAACATTTGATCTCAAGCTAAAATCTAGCTTGATTTAGCCTACATTTATAAACCTTATGTAGCCTCGCCCCTTTTAACGCTCCACTCATGTTCGTCTTCCGGTTTGAATTTCCACAGCATGAAGGTAAAACCTTAACGAGTTAGTTCACCCAAAAATGTAAATTCTGTCATTAATTACTCACCCTCAAGTCGTTTGACACCCGCAAGACATTTGTTCATCTTCGGAACATAAATGAAGATATTTTTGTTGAAATCCGATGGCTCAGAAAGGCCTCCGTTGACAACAATGTCATTTCCTCTCTCAAGACCCATAAAAGGTAACGTTACTAAAGAAATCGTTACAAAGTCCATCTCACTACAGTGGTTCTACAATAATTTTAATTTTAAAACGACGAGAATAGATTTTGTGCGCAAAAACCCCCCCGAAATAACGACTTATATAGTGATGGGCTGATTTCAAAACACTGCTTCCTGAAGCTTCGGAGCGTTATGAATCAGTGTATCGAATCAGCGGTTCGGATCGCCAAAGTCACGTGGTCTATGTTTTGAAAACCCATATAACACAGAATGTATAGTAGTTATAAAGCTAACATATTTAGTTTGACCTCCTGAACATTTTCTGAATGTTAAGCACAATTTTTCACGGATCATTTGTTGGAAAAGCTAAAAGTAGTCCATGCATTATTTTTCTGTGGAAAACTTCCTCATACAGTTACTGAACTTGCATACGTTTTGCATGTAAATGCACAGAACTGCCAGATTTTGAATATAACTATTTTAGACGGCGCGTGAATCACACATTTGAAGCATGTGGATTTAGAAGTATAGATTTACTTAACACAAAAATGAATCTTTGAAGTCAATAGGTCTGGGTCTTGCTTTTAATAGACACATCCACATCACTCTCTGGTGAGTCACTGAGGATGCGGTCAAGAGAATCATGACCAGGGAAACTATTGGACAAAGTCTCTCCAATTTATCACTTCATGAATGGAGCCAGGGCTCTTCGGTTCAATGATGAAGAACTCTGAATAAGGGAATGACCTGCCTTTGTTAGACTTATCTCCGGGCACTGGGCAGCTTGCCGGTAACTGGAGGATTGTGTGTTTGGGTGTAATTGTGTTAGCACCCTCCCACATATCCTCCCCTGTGCATCTTCTGTCTAGTCCCTTAATCTTTGCTGTTTGTCTCTGTGATAAGTGATATCCCGTTTCGATCATGGTAGATTGTTTATGCCCACCTGATGAGAAGAAGGCTCTGCAGTGGCCCGGTGGACCCCACCTTATTTATAGCGTTGGAATCCGATTAGACTGTTTGTGAAAGCCCAAGATACCTTTCATTTTGACTCCATAATCATCTCAGTCAGAAGTGATGTATTGATGCTTTCAGACAGTCTTAATTAAGATGCAAGCCGTCAATGAGTGAGGGGTGCAGATACATTTTCAGTGAATTGTTTGTTGGCAGACATTTGAAGTTAAATGTCTGAGGATTTATGTTCCCTTCCTTAGACCAGTAAAGCCAACAGCTAGCCTATTTCAAAGAAGGCTCTGAAAAGCACTCAAACCATGTCACAAGAGATAACAGTGATGAATGGTGAAGGAAAATTATTTTCTGATATTACTTTCCCAGATTTTCACTGTAGAGCGCTGACGCGAGAATCCTCTTTTCACAGAAAGCCGATGGCGTCAGCTAATTTTTGGTTTATCAAGGACATTTTAAAGGGGTCTTATCATGAACATGAACAATCAAACAGTCAACAGTTTTTATTTCTTTGTGCCCGTTTATGTAATTCTAAGGGTCAGAGAAAGAGTGGAAAATTCAAAAAAATATATATAATTGGACATCGGGGAACAGAAATAACTGTAAAAATGCATGATGGTGCATGATATGACCTTTTTAAACAGTCTAGAGACCTGTATGAAAGATAAGCAAGATTCTGTGAGGCATTTACAATGCTAATTATTTTGATAAGTTTTCAGAGACATTCTGGCGTGAGAACTTTTGTAGCACTGTGAGTTCTGGCGCAGCTTTCATGTGGACGATACAGTATGTTTATGTCACGTTCTAAACAACAATTAAACTCCGCTCAGGACCACATTTCATGTTTGTGTTAATAACCATCCAGATCAGATGAGGTAAATATTTGATTATGATGGAGATAGAGATAAAGCCACCGTTTTAGTTGATGTCGAAATTATCTAATTTGCATTGTTTTAGCAAAACCCACATAAGGGGAAGTCAAAATGTTTGTCATTCCTAATACAAGAACAGGATCTCCAAGAGTCTCTGTTTGTTTTCTCATTTAAAGCAAAGTCCACTTTGTGCGACTTTCTCAGATGTAATCTTACTCCAGTGCTAAAAAGACGCACACACTTTAGAGATATCTGCATAGCTGCTGAAAACAAACAGATATGTTACTTTAATGTAATGCAAAATCAGGACAAGCAGCTTTTACTAAACAATTACAGAACTATAACTATAACTGTTCTCTTTCTGTGAAGGGGGAGTGCAATCAAAATGCATGACAGCACTTATAAAGATGTGCTATACAAGCATGTGAACAATTGAGTCAAACAAGACATTTAAGTTTGACAGATTTGCATCACTGTTGGGATATATGAATAATTTTGTGAGAGATTTATGATCTCATGTTTCCCTTGAAACAGAATAAATGAATTGTGAGCTATTTTGAAATCTGCCCATGTCATAATTCTAAATCAATCATTCACCAATAGAAGCTAAAACAACACATTTTTATGCTCACATCATTTGTCATCAGTTATGGGAATGCTTTAGAGAAATATATAATCAGATCAAACATATAATCAGATCAAACATTTTTTTTATAATAAACATTTTTATCAAATTGTAATTCATAAAAAGGAAAAAATAAGAAAAACAATGATAGTGCTTGAATGTTTTAATTCGTTCAAAGCATCAGTGCAATATTACCATTGTTATCAAACAAACAATGTGTTTTCATAATTTGAAATAATTCATCATTTGAATTTCTGTAAGTGCCAATGGTAGATATCATGAAAATGACAGCATGGAAAGAAACTTTCATATACACAAATATTTTCTTTAAGTATAGGGGATGACATATGTTCAGATTTGCATTTGAAACAATACATTTGGAACAGAAATATATTTAAGACTAATAATGGCTTAATGAGATAACTATTCAAAGATCCTCTCTTGTAATTAGGACAGAATATTTACGTGTCATTTAAATAAATAATTGCTGCAATGATAAATAATATTTTCTTTAAAACTCATAATATAAAAAGCAAAGCTATTAAACAAAACTATATTTTAAAAGCATTTAACAAACATAAATTATGATAAAAAGCAAAAGAAAAAAGGTATATATATATATATATATGTATTTATATATTTATATATTGTATTATTATTAAACAATTATACTTTGGAAATGTAAAATGAAATGAAAACAATGACAGTTAATTGCAGTGATTTGAAGGCACTTCCTTGGAAAAAATAATTTACTCCAACATCTCTGGAGTTTCTTCTTTTATATCCTCAGGACCTGTGGCACATAAAGAATGTGTCAAATATTTGATCACATAAAATTTTTACTTTTCAATACTTTTAAAGTACAGTTACAGTTAGAAAGGTGTATGAAGAAGACGGCATACGAAATTAAGTTCCAGCAACTCAACCTGTCATACACAGAAACAATGAACTTCAGACGTGAACAAATTACTCTCCACTTGAATGGAAATCACTTATTCACATCATAAAAGACAATTTAACCATTTCTAATTGATTAAAAGGAAAACCAGTCTGAGCAAGAGTAATCATAACCTAATAAAACACCGTAATTCACCAGCCACATCATTTGACGTTCAGATTGGTAATGGATTCTTTCACCTTTCACTAACAGGTTCTTTGAATGTCTCATTCCACAGCTGTCATGCTGCTGTTGATGTCGCAGGACAGACTGATTCTAGCGTCACAGATTGGTCTCAAACTATTTTCAATATGTTTCTAGGAATTAAATGAACTTTTAGACAAGCTCTGATTGACTGATTGTTAGATTGTGATTTCATAATTTTATTATACAATAATCTACCATTAAAGAAAATGGATTAAGAAATTGCAACACAATACAGATAACATCTGCTAGATCCACACAGCTTTTTATCGATACAGAAATAAAGACATATAGTCGTTATACATTTAATTGGCAGAAGACAGACTCTTGAGAGACTTTGTCACATCACTTAGTGTATCATGTCTACAAAGTGGTTGGTTCAACTAGGAATGTGTCTTACAAAGCAAGTTTGAAAGTGGAAGATATCTGGAAATTGTTTTCTGTCTATGTGAACCGTGCATTAACTGCATGCCTAAAAATGCACCAGATGGCCATGATTAAACTGACATTACATCTTACTCAATATTTCTTCTAAGGTTTCAGTTAAAGAAGCATGCAAAATGTTCCCAACAGTAACTGGGAGCAGGCTCGACTATCATATTACAAATGTTGCAGTTGTCTTGTTTCAGAAAAGAAATAATGTTATATGCATGCAAATAATTATTAATAATTCATAACATTAGTATATATATTACATATTTTTTATACATATTTTTAATATGATCATGCTAAAATGATATGGATTAAATAAAGTAAGAAATCTAACAGATTTTATTGCTTAGTACCAAATACATTCCACAAAAAAAATCTTGCCTTGCTTATAAATAGCTAATAAAAAAAACCTTTGTACTTACATGCAGTTTCTATGATTGTGTGCAAAGGGGACTCAAAGCTAGCCTTGTTAGCAATCGTGCACATCTTTTATAATCTGTCGGAGACAAGAAAAAGAAGGAATTTTGTTAGCATTCAAAGTTGTGAATTTAAATTCCGCACAGAATTGCAATTTCGCATAAAACATTTGTGAATAAATCAGCTTTTCCATCTTGTGTACAAGGGAACAAAATCGTCACTTCCTGGGAAATTGGCGCAAAATATTTGTAATGAAAATGATGCATCGGGTAAGCCACTTCGCCATAAAACATCTCTTGGTATCTGAGCTGAAACAGACAGTTACAGAAGTGCATAAGACAGACTCTATGACTGCAGAAGAGCCCCTGTGGCAGGTTGAACTTCCCAAAGGAAATGCTTCTTCATAATGGAGCCTAAGTGAGTATCCCATTTAAGGTCCTAAGAAAAGGTAGTGCCAATGGGGGGGGTGGTGCTTCCTCCTTCCCTGTTTCAAGCGTGTTCAGCTCCAGGTTGTTATAACTGCACCAAACAGCCAGCTCTTAAACCTCTGTAAGCAGACTCGTCACAGTCCTGGATAATGCCAATGAGTGTAGTGTCATCTGCAAACTTCAGGAGCTTGACAGAGTGTCTTCTGAAATGCAGTCATTGGCGTAGCAGGGGAAGAGCAGTGGGTAAAGCACACATCCCTGAGGGGCGCCAGTGCTGATTGAGCAGGTGTTAGACGTGATTTTTCCCAGTCTCACTAGCTGTTGCCTAGTTTTCAGAAAGCTGATGATCCACTGAAAGATGAAGGAACAGAGCTCTGGTTTAGTTTGATCTGGAGGAGTGTAGGAATGATGGTCCACAAACAGTATCCTCACATAAGTCCCTGGTCTTTCAAGATGTTGCAGGATGTAGTGCAGTCCCATTTTGACTGCATCATCCAAAGACCAGGAGGTCCAGCTAGGGTCCAGGGATCAGAATGCAGCAGCTAGACTTCTAACAAGTACAAGGAAGCAAGAGCATATCATCCCTGTTCTTGTTTCTTTGCATTGTTATCAGTTGGAGTCGAAGATTTTGCTGTATGTTTATAAAGCCTTGCATCATGGTCTAGCACTACAGTACAACAGTTGATCTCCTTCAATTATATTCTGTAGTGAGATCTCTTCGTTCATCATCTTGAAAACTGAGGGGGCGATCGGGCATTTGTAACTGCGGCCCCCCCAAGTTTTGGAATACACTTCCATTCCTGTTAGCTCCTACATTGTCCAGATGCAAATCTAGGTTGAAGACATATTTTTTTCCCTTAACCTATGGTGTTGCTTAAGATGTATAGGGGTTTTAGTTGTATGAGTCTCATTTGTATTTGTATGATTTGTTTATATTAACTTTTTTTCTCTTGCTATCTTACTGTGTTAATGTGATGTAATTCAGGGTTTCTCCTCTTTCTTTTACTGTATATTCCTAACTGTACAGCACTTTAATTCAACGTTTGTTGTAAACTTGAACTTGGGGTGTAAGACCGGGTTTTTCAAACCTGCAATTAAACTTATTTAGGCGAGTTGTTGATTCGAGTGCTCGGGGATGGTGTCTTGTTTTTCCAGCTTTTCCAGCTTTTCCAGCTTTTTAGAGTAGTTTCTCTTAGCCACTCTGATCTCCTTTGTAAGGAGTACATCATAAAAGACTTTGATCTCAGAGCACGAAGATGAAATGCAATAAACACTGTCATGTTATCTTGCGTTAGGATGTGTGGTGTTTGGGAACGCAATCATGTGAGACACTTCTGGGAGGTCATTATAACAAATCATTCTGAGGACAGACTTTGGCTCAGCCATTTCAGAATGATCAAGCCAACATTTGAGATGCTGTGCAATAAAATTGGTCTGCTGATTAGTCCAGTTATCCAATCACATCCACTGTTGAGGCAACAACGATCTTATGAGTTTTTTGTTGCGCATTGAGGGATTTATTTGGTAAATGGGTTTCCATAGTAGTTCATGGGTATGTCTTCTTATCGGATAAAAAAATTATCCAGCGCAATTGAGCGTTTTCGTTTTTTATGCACGTTTTTTGAATTTATGCGAATCTTGGTGTTTCCATTTGGTGTTATTTTTGAATGCGATTTCCCAAAATGCGCATAAAAATGACACTCTGGCTTGTGCTGTGACACGAAGCAAACGTCACCACTTCAAACGCTCTGATGAAATTCAGTTTTAAGTGGGGCTCTTATACCAAAACAGGGTGACGTATAGAGTATATGAACATGGCTAAGGGTTAGATGGATCCCTGTAAATAGCTTCATCTCTGCCCCAGTAATGTACTTGATGGCCTAAAATGACTGTGTGGGTTCAAGCACCATGCTTCCACCCTTAATGGTGTTTGTGAAGTCTGAACATCCCATTGCTGTCCTGTTCCAAGCACTGTTGCCCTCATTTTCTCTCAAGGTACTGCCACGTTTTCCTCCCTCTCCTTTAAAAGTGACATTTTCAAAGCAGAACTCAAACATTACTAAGTATCTTATAAGAATATGGCATTTGAATGGCTTTAGATTTACTGTAACCGTATATGAACACTTCTCCTGTTTCAAGTTTACTGCAGTTTAGGAAGTATTTAAGTCATAAAAATGCTTTGGAAGACAGAATCTCTGATTTCCCTATGAATTATTATGCTTTTGCCATTCCCAGTGTTCCTCATGGCTGCCAAGTGCTCAAATACAGCTGGTCGGTTTTGCATGAACTTGTTTACAAAGCAAATAATATCTCATTGTTATACACATATTGCACTTTCTTAATTACTACTTGCAGTAATTCAAAGATCCTTTTTTAGAAAAGAAATATCCACAATATCTAAGGCTGAATTTCACAACCCTTCTTTCTCTATGGAGAACAACAGAGGAGGGTCATGGAGCAAGTTCATAAAACATCTCTGGCCACTAACACACGTGTTTTTACTTAAAAATAAAACAAAACACTTCAACAGCCAATGTCTAGGGGAAATAAGGCAACTATTGTGACCCACAATATAAATCTGATCATCACTCTGGGCAACTATTTTGTCTCCTTTTTTGTGAAATCTAGATTTAGTACAGTTAAAGAATAAGAGTTCTGATTAGTTTTGACATTTATGCTCTCTATACAGAGTAACACTTTAGATGGACCATTAGATAAGTGTTATTTATTGGAAAAATCTAAACCTCTCCTGAACGCCACAAAGTCCATGAGGACTAAGGGTGGAGGAGCATTTTCGTTGCGGTGTAACGCCCTGTCAAAACTTTTTGTTTTACTTCAGAGAAATAGAAACGTAGGCAGCATTTCTAAAGTCTCTATACAATACAAGCACATACATATACAATGAAAAAAAATAATGTGTAGAAGATTTTCACTCAGAAATTGGGTTAGAAATTTCTATGAAGAAACTGCAAGTACTGTAACACAATGGAATTTTGAAGTAGAAAAACTGAAAACCCCAATGATCTTTCTTTTATTTACTACTTTTAAAAATGTTGTTTTAATAATGTATACAGCTCACGCTCATATAATTCCAAACCTGTAAGCATTTCTTCTGCAGAACACAAAAGATATTTGAAGATCATTGGGGTCCAAACAACACTGACTTTCATAGTATGACCGAAGAAATACTGAGGATTTTTTCAAAATACCTTCTTTTATTTTCAATAGCAGACAATAATCATCCAGGTTTGAAATGACATGAGGGTAAATTAGTAAATTAAAGGGGTACGCTGGGAAGATGAATGTGTATTTAAAATTGGTCATTAATGTAGTAGAAATTATTTTTGAATTTGGTGCCTTCAAGACAGAAAATGTATTTTTGTCTCATGTGGATGAAAGACAACAACTCCCAGAATGCACTTGCTTCGCTGCCCTAAGAGGCCACTCCCAAAGCCATGGCTACTGGTAATCACTTGCCCACCATGACACCTACCGTCATTTTGATTTTCATAGAAATAAAATAATTTAGTTCAGTTAGAGTAGACACTACAATTAAAAACTGAAACCGTCTGTTCAATTAAGTGTGAGTGAGCCGAACGAAAGTCATGGCACAAACGCAGCAGGAGTCATATTTCATTCATAACGACAGCGAAGAGCTGAGCAGAGTTGAGGTAAGCGCGACATACATTCATGGTGCGTGTTCAGTCTGCCGCGTTTTCAGATCGCATATGGAAGCTTACCTTTAATAGGAATTCATTTGAAAAGTTGAAACGCTCACTTTGCTCCGCACCGCTGCGTTACGAATGCCCGAGGTGAGCAGCCGTGCGCATTTACATTCTGTGAGTGAGATCCGATAACCACCCGTGGGCGGGTTGATAACACGCAGAATAGCTCCTTCTACTGGCTGTAGTCTCTAGCCAAAAAATCAAAAAAATCCTCTGATGACGCAAAATGACGACATTTCCGTCATCTGAGGATTTTTTCCAGAAATAAAACGCATAATTCTCTCGTCTTAGGGGGACATGAGGGGGGAAAGTACGATAATTTGAATATACTAACGGGTTTCTACTGAGACAAAGCTTAATGCTAATCGCTGAAGAAACCCTTTAAAATAATTTTCACTTTGGAGTGAATTCTTTTTTAATGTTAAAGATATACGTACATGTCGGTCTGGAACAATCCCTTGTGTTGTGATAAATTCTATGGAAATGTGTCCTGCATTCAGATGGAAACTTGACTGGTCCTGCTTGGAAAAAAAAAGTTTTATAGATTAGTTACTCTGGTGAACGAAATCATTCGGCTTTTAATTTCAAAATGTCTACTCAAGCATTATGCCTAATCTCACAAACTCGTAACAAAGAAGAGGGTAAAATAAAGGTCCTGTAACTGAGTCACTTTTCCACTTGTGCAGAAACCCAGAAGGAGAGTTAGTGCATGCTAACGCTTGACATGCAATCATAAGGGCAGAGACTTAATGATTCTGATTCTGGCAAAGCTGTTACAAGGTTTCATTGTATAAGCTTCCGGATAACAGATTTGAACACTAATTACTGTAGGTGAACAAAGATTCTGCAATGAATAATCATCTTAAATGCGCTTTTCCTAACAACATTTGGCTGGAGTAAGTAATGTATTTCACAACCCAGAGGCTGTAAAAACAATTTACCTCAGTTAACCTGCTGCAGGCATAACTTATTTGACTGGCTTTATGTTTTACATGAGGAAAACTAATGAGACTAATTTAAAAACATGCCTATAATAAGGTACTGAATACTGCACAGAATACACTTTAAACTGCCTACTACTTTTTAAAAATAGCAAGTGAACAGAAGTATTATTTCAGAATTATCATTTTAAACAGTAGTATGCTACATAGTTGTCACATGACCCTATCGAGTTGCATGTGAGTCAATTGCAGTTTTGTAATCCAATTCTGTGTAAAAATGGCCTAAACTTTTTCAGTCCAATCAAATGGTTTGGACACCAGAAAATGAAAAATCAGGTTGAGTGCACTGCATTGTGGGATACAATATTTCATAAAGTAAACATGTGGCAAATGTAGCAGGTCATATGACAAGGAAATAATCATATTGAAGGAAAAGATACTGTGCATGCACCATATACATACTATATAACATTCTGCAGAAATAATACAAGTAGTGTGTTAGTATGCTGGATGCAGTCACATATCTTGACCTCATCAACAGGGTAAAAAAAAACATGAAATATATTGAAATGAGTTTTTGTTTACCTGTAAAATGTTCTATAAATTTGTCTTTCATGCTAATGTCTCTTGGGACAATATCTGAAACAGACAGACAAAAAGACAGTGTTAATGTTTTGTGTTAATGTATCACCCCTGCCTAATCATTAAGGCTCATATACCCGTTCATCGACACAACACTAGAAATGTGTTCTTTTAACTCATATGATGGTAGATATTATTTAGCAATTTGACTATTTTGAACTGAACTGAATTAAGCAATTGATACTGTGGGTGAAAAAACAGACTCACCAAGTAGCTTCCTCTCAAACTGAAGTAGTTTGAGAAACAGAAGGTTTTATTGCATTTAGCTTGATATTGGTTTGAATGGAGACATGGAAGAAAATAAGAAAGTAAAATCTGCCACTGTCTGGAAATAAGGACAAATACTCCACAACAAGTTGTGTCATCCAAATCAAACGTAACACTTTAAAAAAAAAAAATCTTTAAAAGAAAGCATGGAATTAATTGTGTTTCATTCATGTAATCTTATTTTACATATCTTTTAATTTTACAATCATTTTAAAGTCTAAAACATATGTTTATTTTTCCAAGTGCTACATGAAAACTACTTACAGGTAAGTATCCATTTGAGTAAGTGTTAAATTAATTAAATAACACTGCTAACTATAACATGTTCGCTGTTCATCACTCAACTGGAAAATGAAAAGACTTTATTGCTGATATATAAAACCTTGAGATTTCCATTTTGAGTTAATTGTGAACATTCAAAAAAGACACTTTACAAAGTTTATATAAGCATTTATTGAAAATTCAGGCAGAAGATAAATGTAAATGAAAAAAACAAAAAAAACACTGCCGTGTTATATTAATGGGATGTGACTCAGTGTATTTAGTCTGGGAATGATTATGTCATTGGCTTGCGTAGTGAATATAGCACATGGCATGAAGACATACAAGACTTTACCTATCTATAAAGAGACATCCATCCACTAACTTCTATAAATGTAATAAAGATATTCTTAATGTTTGCCAAACTGAAAACATGACTTTAATTTTCAGTGGTCCACAATAAATGGTAATTTACAGTCTTGTTAATTTTGTAAATACTGTTAATAATCTGTCAAATTTCAAACTCCTAAAAGCTTGTAGTGTACAAACGTGCAACAACCTCTTGGGAAACCTATTAAGATGATGAGACAGTCATATACGTCATATGTTTGTCTGTGGTGACTACATGCTTGATGTAAGAAAGATGGACAGCCCCATTCAAAATACATGTCAAATAAATCCTAGATTGATAATCCAGCACTCAGTAAATCTGCTGGAGGCTTGGGGTCTTTGCTAATTATGTACAATCTGTAGCCTGCCCGACTCTGGGTTACTGTCCCCACATGTAGTCTACATCACTTCCAGCCTATTGGAGTAAGGAGATTATTGCATGCAAAGTTGTAATGCTTATCAATGTCAGGTCCACAAATCCATGCAGCAGCTAATTTTAACCTGTCTCAGAACATAGGATAACCAAGATTGTGTTATGAATGAGTTCCTCATTCATTCAAAATACAACCTTTTTCTACATTTAAGATGCCTACAGAATATTCTATTGTGGGTCATTCTTTTTCCATTATTTATAAGATAATTAATCTGGGATCTCATTAATCTCTCCAATCATGGAGATGATGCATTATCAAACACCTATTAATATAATTACGGGTCCATACGCATGTTGTTGCACCTGAGTCTTATGTAAGATGACTAACTGCCTATGCTAATAGGCTGTTCTATACAGAAAGCTACGGTGCAGGACAGTGTGTTGACTGTTTGGATTATATAAAGATCCATGATATCAGCATCAACTCACATTTCAAAACCAGCATGTTTTCACTGGATTACAATCAGTCTCATTGGAAAACTTTAAAGGCAGTAAACTCAATCAAAGGTCATCCAGATCAGCAATAGCAGATGTTTATGGGTGTAATTTTTTCTTTGGCACACAACTTTTGTGTAACAACACACGTCAATCAATCCGTTTTTTGTTGTTGTTGTTGTTTAAGACATTTAAATACCCCCCGTGGTGAAAATCAAGTTGTTAATGTTGTTTCTACGTCTATGTGGTGTTTTAAATATGCTTTTAGACAAACAATGAAAATTCATAAGTCAACACCATTGCTGAGTATTTTCACCTTAAAATGGCAGTGAAAAAAAGACTCAAAAACACGGTTCGATGCTGCAAAGCAGGGGAGTCTCAAGAGAACCCAGGGTTATTCCGGGATATTTTTCTGTTGATATGAAAAATCAGGTACATTTAGCATGATGTTTGATGTTATGATGAACTATATGCCTTCTGACATTCTAAGTTATTCAAAGCGTTTCAAAGGATACTGATTTTGGAAGGCAGCTGTCTGACTCTGAGATGGTGAACGGGAACATGGTTTGTGTAACATTAGCAACACATTATTAGCTGTTTGATAATGTAGTAGTCAACCAAAAGGCTAATCATATTAATTACCGTTATGTGTCGACATTGTACATAAAACTCATTACCATACATCGACACTCTTCTACTTCTTCTGAATCAGTTTCTGGTTCAAATATATATATTGCTGAATTGAAAACAGTATTTCCACATGCCATTGTGCAGCGTTTACTACAGTAAAATTGACAAAGTGAATCTGAGCTGGTGTGAGTGTAGGCAGGGCTAATTCATGGTTCCACAAGCAAGGGTGTAGAGTTACAGTAAAGCTATTTTAAGGCATGGAAAAAAAACATATAAATATGTAATTTTGGTGATCAAAGATGAGTTTTAATGGATAAAATTATGGACTACAGGGGGACTTTAAATCATCTGAATTATTCCAACCAGAAAACAGACACTATCAAAATATCATGAAATTTGTTTTATAGTCAAACTAAGTAATGGGGTTTTTATGGTAGTGAAGAAACTACGAAATAGCACAACACATAAACAATTTAGTATGTATTTGAGTATAATGAACTATTCTCAAGGCTAGCAGAAATGCTAAAAAAAAGCCTCTAAACACATCACAAAACTGGTAAGCTACTATAACGTCATGACATGGAACATTCAGTTGTTGCAGTAAATATAATGATCTACTAAATTAACACAATATTTACTAGTCCAGAAATTGTAAATACTCAAGTAATACTCTTTGGCCAATTACATATATATTGAGCATATATATATATATATATATATATATATATATATATATATATATATATATATATATATATATATATATATAATTTTCAAGCCATTTCACAATTGACTACCCTGGAGGGTCATGTGACAATTCTGTTCCTCTGACACTTCTCTAATTTAAAAAACTACACTTCCTGACCACGTTACACATTATGGGGCTCTTACTGTTATTGCAGTCACTCTTATAAAATTGATGCATGTAATACAAGAAAGTTATTGACAAAGATTTGACTGCACAACGTTTACAACATCACAAGCTACATATGCCAAGGGGCTTTAGAATATAACAGTAATAATAAAAAAGTGAAGATTTCTAAATGCCAAAAAAGGACTAAATAGTCACGTTTCAAAAGTTATATACTTCTGTGCCTACACTTTCTCCCAATGCCCTTTTTGGGGGTATTTTACTTAATAAATAAAACAATTTATATAGGTGTTATGCATGAGGAAAAGTTAAGGCAGACAAAATAATACTCTTACATGGCTGAAATGCAATCAGGTTTTTACCCAGAAAATGCAGGTCATCAGCACATAACAGCACACATGATTTCTCAAGCTTTTAAACTTGTCTTTGAATAGTCCTTAGATCTACACCGATGATTTGAGCATTATGTGATCTGTCTAATAAGACCATGAACGTTCATGTTTCTACCCTCTGCAGATCAAAAGAGTGTCCCTTAATCCAATTTCATATAATTTTTACTGGATTTTTCACAATGACCCCAAATAATACAGGTTATACGTTTCTATCACCGCAATGCAATTAAGACTATGTAAGACACAGTTATGAACAGCTGTCCATGCATTAAGCGATTAAAGCATTAAAAGTGTAGTTGATATGCAGGCAAAAACTCCCACTAACAGGAAGTAGTTAATGCCCAGGATTACATTTGTATCATCACCTGATCTCAAATCAGCTTACCTATTGGTCTGCTGTTGTCCGGCTTGGACAAATGTGCAGTCTTTTCACGCGAGGAAAACTTAACATCTTGAGATACAGAGTAGAGGCCACTGGTGATGCGTCTGGACGCGGGCTTGTCCTCGATCACTTGCAGGATTAGATTAAGAAGAGTTTTCTTTTCCGTCTCCTTTACCTCCTTGCTGTCCATGCACTGGCTGGAGGTGATGAGCAAAATAATCATACTCAACAATATGTGCCATCTCTTCTCAGCCCGCATGGCTTTCCAGCCTGATAAACAAAACAAGCAAACATTGTCATTGCATCCTCGTACCAAAAGTTGCGTAAAACGCGCAATTCTGACGGCAAATTGCGCGTGGCGCAGTGGTCCTGTGTTTACGCACATATTACACCCAGATTCGAGTCCGACCTAGACGACCTGCTACACTCTACTGTAAATAAAGCCTAAATGTAGATCCAATTACCCAAATTCAACTAGTTTCCACTGTTCACATATATAAACTTTGAAATCAGATAAATTAAATTCACTTGACTAAATTCATGCAGTTTGTACTCACATAGGCAAAAATAAACAGCAACTTACGCGATTATATATTGGTAGTGCTTGTACCTCTAATGATGCGGACGCAAAGTTGTCAGAGAAAAATATATCTTCCAACAGTTCCTGTTGTCTCGTGTCTTTCTTGAGAACATGCGTCTTGTTTTTATACGTCAAGTGCGAAGCTTCTTGAATGTAATACAATCGATTTCGGGTGGGTGGCAAATGTAGACATCTTTCTCTTAGGTTTTTTTTTCCCCTCAACTCGTGGTCAGTTCCTTTGACATTCGCCCCTCCTTTCGTTTTAAATTCATCACAGAAGTTCAGATAACTATAAAAAGTGTCTCAAACCTCCTCTCTGAGGTTTATTAAAAGAATCATAGCTGGCAGAGGGCTGGACGCGTAAATGTTCTTGGAGATATCCATCGCGCCACGTCCCCCAGGGAAATGATGGGGAACCTCAAGTATCCATATATCCAAATATACTTGCTTAAATGTAGCTGAGCTCTGAAATTAACGCTTGGATGTTTTTGTTCATGGATGGCCGGGTCTTGTGACTGCACTAAGCGCGCTATCCTGGTAAGCCCCGCTTGTTACCACCTCCCAATAGTTTGCACTTGGCTTTGTGCTGGTATTACACGCTTAACGCGTAAATTACAGGGTTCTTAACTTTTGTATCTCTACAAGTAAACGCAGATCAATAAACCAACTGGAATTATATTAAGCACTTAAACATTTTATAAATGATCACATTATCTCAATCTGTTATCATGCCTTGGCGATGGAAAGCACTCGAACCTTGATTATTTCTTTAAGCTTCTTAATATTTCTCTGTAGCCAGGGTCCCCCCCTGGGGGTCTGTGAAGGTCCTGCAGGGGTCATGTCCTAGAAATCTGGCCGGCCTTCAAGTTTGATAGTGTGTGTCGGTAATGATGTGATGGTAATGTCATTTTACACTTTCGGGAGAAAAGCTGAATGAACCTTGTCTTACATTAATTGCAAATAGTTAAGAATTTAAATTCTAAAATTTTGACACTTCTCATTTGCATAACAAAAGAAACAAATCTGTATTCATTAAAAATAATTCAAACTGCAATTGTGTGACACTGAAAATAGTTTAAAGCTGTTAATCTAGCCTTTAAATAGATGTGTGCCATTAATGACATATCCAGGGGATCCATGGTTGTATAAAAGTTGAAAACATCTTCAGTGTTTGATTAATAAGTAAAAAGACAATTTCACACAGATCTTGCTGCTCTGCAGGGATGTCACTGAACCTGCTTCTCATGTGGGAATTTTAAGGAAATGGCATTTCCCCTCTTGACTTCAAGATGGCTTCATGCTGACATTTGGAACATAAAAAATTTACTTCAGTTAGGCAACTTGAATTTCACATTTGCATGAGTGGTCTATATTTTAAGCTGCTTTACTTTTAAAGTAACTTTTTAACTTTCGGCAAAACTGAGCAAGTGATCAGCCTACCCTTTAACCTAATACCTAAAACATGATTATTGGTATGCGGTTAATTAGTCTACTTACCACCACCCATCGTCCTCAGCTACACTAAAAATACATACTTACACTGTGTGTTTGAAAGAATGATTGTCCACTGTTTTATGCAGTGCATTTAACGTCAAGTTCCCAGCCAACCAAATAAAAATAGCAATGAACGAAGAGACAACAACATTGATAAAACATTTGCCCGGCGGGAAATTTTGAACCTCGAGCAGACGCGCACGAGAGATGGGCCTCATGACACTTGTGATTGGTTGAGTGTTAGTTCACTGAAATTTAAATAATAAAACCAGAGAATCACGTATCTAAAGTTTGGATAGGATATATGAATCCCTCATTAAAAATATTGTGCTTGGTGCCACCATGCGGTGTGTTCTTAAACTACATGCAATAGCCTATCCTCTTTCCTCATAGGCACACAAAACTTTAAATAAATATTTTTACTTTAAGCATTTTTTTTTATTATTATAATTTTTTGTAATAAAGCTGATTCTTGAATTTAACTGTATCTATATTAAATGCTGATTAAAATTGAGGAGTCTTTTCCAACCTGCCATTCGTAAGGCGTTTCACATTTGAGCCTAAGTAACTGTTCTTTTTTAGTCTCGCCACTTGTTCCTCCACTTGTAGGCAGAACTTCAAGTTTAGACCGTAAACTCGTAAAGTAACGTGTAATTAATATGACGTTTACCTTTTCGCCTCTATTAAGAAGCCTTCAAATAAACAGAAGTAATATTATATTATATTATATATGTATTTTTTTGTGTTAATATGTACATCATATATGTGTACAGGAATGATGGCTGTCAGGTAAAACGTCGACACTGACTGTTCGACATTTGATCTTCTTCCGTTCTGCGTAAGCGTTACCGTAGAAACAAGTTGACAACAACTTTCAGCCATTAGTCAGACATGCATAAGACAGTCTGCTGTAGAAATGTGTTTAATTAAAGATTCACTTTAATTGTTTTCGGAATTGTCGTTCTAGCTGTTAACTTCAACTTTACCTCAGAAAAGTGGATGTTTTAAATACAGCTAACGTTACAGACTCTTCTCTGTGTTAGACGTCCAGAGAACATGGTGTAACGTTAACTCCTGGGATTCAGAAGAACCGTTTACGTTAGCGAGTTTAATCAATGGCGCACAGGTTTGTAGGCTAATGTCACAGTAAATGTGGTTTCAAATGTGATTTTAAGTAAATATTGTTTCAAAAAATGTAAAGTGGATTTAGCACATTTTCTGTGTCAGTAAGTCTTAATATTTTTAAACATTCAGTCCCTTTCTGTTTAATTTAAGGTTAACGTTAAGATATTGTTTCATTTTATTAAATGATTAATAGCTTAGCTTGTTCACAAGCTTATCCAATGAGTAAGACACAGTTTATCTCCAGCAGCACGTACAATAAACTGTGGTCTGAAGCTCATGAGGAGCTCAGCTGTTTGCTGGACCAAGAACTCCCAGAAGAACCTCTCCGTCCTGAGAGAGACAGAGTGGTGTTCTTCCAAAGGCTCGCCACCTTGTATGTCCGCTATACTCAGATCTTCAGGCATCTGGAAGAAACCTATGACCAAAGCGTTCACCCCCAAAAGAGGCGTGCAATAAGGCAGGTGCTGGACAGTGTGATGGGCCGTGTTTTGGAGCTCAAGAACGAAATGGTGGAAAAGGAATTTTCAGAGTACCACTATGTGGATGACATCATCCAAGACCTGAAATTAACCCCTGTGAGTTTGACTAGAGCGTAACTTATGCTATAAACAACTTTAGAAGTGTATTTAAACTAAATAATTTCCATCTCATGTTTGCCAAAGGAGGACCTTGAGATTCCGATTCCCAGGTATTTCATTCTCGAGCGGAACAAAGTGCTGCAGGACAGAGAAAGAATGTTTGCTGCTGTATTAAACCAAATGGATGTTACAGAAAAGACAGGAGTGAGTTAAATTGCTTGTGTTTCATCATATACAAGAATAATTGTATTTGTTTCATACTCTAACATGACTTCTCCTGCCTCTCCCAGCCTCAAGTAATGCGTATGTTGACTCTGGAGAGGGCCATTAAAGTCATCCAAGTGGCTGAAAGAGCACGGCAAGGCAGACTGAGGGCAAAATTCATGAGAGAGATTCATAAAGACTCTGAGAGACAGAAGAAAGCTGACGAACAAGAGGCAGTTAGCACTGACCAGGCTGCAGTTTGTATCCAGAAGGTATAATATACTATTATGTCCACACAAAATAGTTGTAATTTAGTTCATATATAACTATTAGGAATACAGTACATTTTTTAACTAATTAAAATCTCATAATAGGTGTGGAGAGGCTTCATGCAAAGGAAAAGGACAAAAAGGCTGCGCGAGGAGGAAATGATATTTCTTGGAATGGTAAGATAAATTTGGGTGCACTACTGTTCACAAGTTTGGGGTCGATAAGATTTGTTATATTTTTGAAACAAGTCTCTTATGCTTGCCAAGGCTGTATTTATGAAATCAGTAATATTGTGAAATATTATTACAATTTAAAACTGTTTTCTATTTAACATATATTTGTTAGAATGTAATTTATTATAGATGGCAAAAAGTTTCTTCTAATTTTCTTCTGATCCTTCAGAAATCATTCTAATATGCTGACATTATTATCAGTGTTGAAAAAAGTTCAAGGGATAATTGAAATGAAAATTCTGTCATAATTTACTCACCCTCAAGTTGTTCCAAACTTATTTGAATTTCTTTCTTCTGCTGAACACAAAGGAAGATATTTTGAAGAATATGGGTAACCAAACAGTTGATGGTTGGGCCCCATTGATTTCCATAATATGGAAAAAAAAATACTGGGGCCCATCAACTGTTTGGTTACCGCCATTCTTCAAAATATCTTCCTTTGTGTTCAGCAGAAGAAATAAATTCATATAAGTTTGGAACAACTTGAGGGTGAGTAAATTATGACAGATTAAAAAAATTTGGTTTAACTATCCCTTTAATATTTTTGTGGAAACTGTGATATATATTCTTTCAGGATTCTCATATGAATATATATGTATAGAACATCATTTATTTAAAATATATTTTTTGTGAGAATGTAAAAGTTTTTTACAGTCAGTTTTGATCAATTCAGAGTAAATCATACATATTTTAAAGATTCATTGTGATTCTACAACTAAACTACATGTTGAGTATGCCACCAGTAGATGGAACTCTAATGCTGTTTCATGTGATTATGTGGCTGTGCCATCATCAGGCCATGGATCCAAAACTTTCCTACCCATCCCAAAACGAGCTGGCTGCCCAGAACAACAAGGCCAACAGGCGAACCAGGCAAGAAGAACACGAGGATGACTATCAGAAGTCCATTGAATCTGTTATTTATCAGCTCAGGGAGGTGGAGGGCCCAGAAATGAAGGAGACCATGAAAGATCAGATCCGACAGTGGTTCATAGAGTGCCGGTGAGTGGGATCTCTTGCCAATGGTTGCACACAACCATGAATCACCATAAAAAATCATATAAACTGACAGGAAAATAGGTCTCATTGCATGACGGTGATATCTGTGGACTTTTAGGGTAATCTGTTAACCTAGCAAGTTATTTTTTTGTAGGCGCTTTATTCGATTTTAATATCTGAATGTTAGTGAGAAGAAGAAAAATAAAACACTTCCATATGCGATGGACATCGGTTAGGCTCATCTATGTTAGCTCCTTTGAAGGCACCTTGAGTAAAATAGCTCTATATTTAATGAAGCATATACAAAAGACCTGTTTTACAGAATCATTACCGTAGTGTTTTACTAAGCATCTTATAACAACATTTAACATCAGTACTTGTGGATAGTGATGCAACGGGCTCATTTCCTGACTACCCAGAGGAGGAGGATGGAGGTTCAGCTCTTATATTTGCGGAAAAAACACCTGAGGAGGTAAACGTGTTCACATAACTGGTACATGTCAATAAATGTTTATCTTTGACCACAAAACTACTGTATATATAGTAAAGGCTCTAAATAATAACGTATTTGTGGGATGTTCTTGATCCATCCTGTTTAGTATTCTCATTTTTCTGATAAAATGAAGTTGGAATATGAAGTGTTTGTCATGTTTTCATTGACACAATCTGTTGTGTCAATGTCTGGATTGAAGCTGGCAGAAGAACTGGCAGCAAAGGAGGAAGAAGATGCCAACAAAAAGCCAAAGGGCAAGGAGGAGATAAAAGAAAAAGGAAAGAAAGGGAAAGTCGAAGACGAGGTAAGAATTGAAGGGAGGACTTGCACTTAAAGTGACAGGAAATTAAAAAAATGTAAATAGGAAAGCACCGGAAAGAGCATCACTGAATACAGTATGAGTACCAAGTATCTCTACTGTATTTCTCATTGAGTGTAGTAACTGTATTCTGACAGGAAGAAGAGCCTGGACTAAAGATGCTACCATCTGCCTATCTGGCAGATCTTGAGAGGGAACACAAGACATTTTCTGGCAAGAAAAATTGAACAATGAAACATTTGTGTTTTACAATAATAACTAATCAGTGTCAAGAGAGGGTGTGACTATCTCATCTGATCTGCAGAGGTTTGGGAAAACAGAAACGAGTCCAAGAATTTTAGTCAAAGGCACGAGCTGGAGCTGATAAAAGAAGAGAAGAGAAAAGAGATTGAGGTGGAAATAAGAAAACAGGTGATGGTTCAACTTAATCTCTTATAGCTTGTTGTAAAAATGGCTACTGGTGTTGAACGTCTCGGTTACGACTGTAACCTTAGTTCCCTGAATAGGGAGCGAGGCGCTGCGTCACGCTTTGGGAACGCCTCTGCGTGATTGCGTCGTGAAGCACATGTGTAATCAGTCCAATAGAGAGACGGAACGTATGGCGGGTGGCGTCATAGACCCGGAAGGTATAAAGCATACCGGCAAACACACGCCCTAGCTTCTGAGAAAGACTGAAGCAAGGCGCTTGCGGGCATGCGGGAGTATGGCAGGGTGACGCGCGGCGTCGTTCCCTATTCAGGGAACTAAGGTTACAGTCGTAACGAGGCGTTCCCCTTTCAAGGGAACTCGCGCTGCGTCACCGCTTTGGGAACGAGAATACCACGTCCCCATATGGGCGAATGCTCGCCTGTGACATTGTCTAGTGGGCGAGCACCCGAGCCCCGGGAGTAGAGTTGATGTCAAGCTTGTAAAAAGTGACAAAGGTATGATGTGAAGATCATCCTGCCGGATCACAAATATCTTGCAGGGAGGCTCCTGCTAAAATTGCCTGAGAGGCAGCCATACTCCTGGAGAGTGGGCCCGGACAGCCAAAGGGGAAGGCTGCCCGGCCGCCACCTAAGCAAGTGAATAGCCTCGACTACCCACTTGCTTCTCCTCTGCTTTGAAGCCGGACCCCTCTCAAGGGTGGTCCAAAAAGACGAACAGTAGTTCTGATTTTCTCCACAGGGCTTCAGCTGTGGACATACGCGTCTAGTGCGCGAACAGGCAAAGCAGATAAGTTCTTCCTGGTCTGACGTCTGGAGCGGAGGAGGATAGAAGGCCTGAAGTACTACAGGTCTCACAGGATTAGTGAGAACCTAGGAATGTGGCCCGGCCTAGGATGTAGGAAGGCCTTAGCCACACCGGGCGCAATTCCAAGCACGAGGGTGCCCCAGAGAGAGCTTGTAACTTCCCCATTCTCTTCGGGGGGATTGCCAAATGATTGTAAAAGAAGCGAGAAACTTCTCAGAACTCCTTCAAACGGCTCAAAGGAGACTCAGAAGGCAAAGGCCTGCACCCTGGTGCGTAGCAGGTCTTAACCTCCTGCGCCACGGAGGAAACCAGTAACTTGAGGGTGTCGCCCCAGAGACACCCCACTCAAAGGATTGTGATGCGCTGCTAAGGCCGCCACATACACCTTTAGTGTCGAGGAGCTAACCCAGCGGAGAATCTCTCCTGCAGGAATTCCAGCACCGCGCTCGCAGGGCAGTTAACTGGATCCCACAGGAGATCTCTACACCCTCAGGTGAAGAGTCTCCACTTCAACGCATACCGTTCCTCGTTGAGGGAGCTCTAGAGTGTAGGGTGGCCTCACAACCTCGGTTGAGAGACCATAACTTATGAGCTGGGCCCCCTCAGAGGCCAAGCACACAGTTTCCACAGCTCTGGGTGAGGGTGCATGATGGCACCGCCCACCTGAGAGAGAAAGTCCCTCCCAAACGGAATCTCCAGGGGAGAGCCGTCAAGGAGCGACACAATGTCTGAGAACCAGACTCGGGATGGCCAGAACGGAGCTACTAACAGAAGGAGGGCCCCGTCCCGACGCACTCTCTCTAGAACTCCCGGAAGCAGAGCAATCGGGGGAAATGTGTACAGGGGCAGCCTTGGCCACTCCTGTACCGTAATGTCCAGTCCAGGAGGAGCTGGAGGCGCTAGGGAGGACCACAGCTGACAATAAGTGTTCTGTGTGGCAAGCGGGTCCACTTGGGCCCTGCCAAGTTCTCCCAAAAAGGAGCTCCACACCTCGGTGTGGAGTCTCCACTCCCCAAACGTCTGCTTCCACAAAAGGGCCCTGGGTCGGCGACCACTCATGGTCGCCCCAGCCCGTCAGGGAGACATCCATGATCAGAGACGCACGCTGACATGGTGCCCCCAGGGACGGGCCTTGGGCTGAAACCAAGGACCTTTCCACATAACCAAGGTGCGGGATCACTGCCGCATTGCCCTGACTACGTGAGAAAGGGTTCCTCGGGAAATCCCTTGGTCTTAGGCCACCACTGTCTCCATTATAAAAGACGGAGAGTGACCAGTCTGGCAGGAAGTGCTTCAACCTGAAGCACCGCCAACATTCCCAGGCGATTATGTGCCACAAATGCCGACAGCCCTGCCATAAGCCCTGGGTTGGCGACCACTCATGGTCGCCCCTCTCAGCCTGTCAGGAGGCATCCGTGATCAGAGACGCACGCTGACACGGTGCCCCAGGGACAGGCCTTGGGCAAGACCAAAGGAAGCACCCGATATTGGCACGCTTCTCCCCAAAAGCGAACCTCAGGTACTGCCTGTGCTGAGGAAGGATGGAGACATGAAACTATGCATCTTTAGATCTATTGAGACAAACCAGTCCTCGGACCTGATCTGAGACAAGATGTGTTTGAGCGTAAGCATCCTGAGGATGTGCAGATCTAAAAATAGGGCGCAGCTCCCCATCCTTCTTCGGCATACTGAAGTACTGGCTATGAAAGCCTGACTCCTGTCTGGTAGAGGACCCACTCAAAGCCTCTTTCGCAGCAGAGTCTGCACTTCCTGAGTCACCACCAGAGCCTGCTCGGGTTCCCCCACAGTGGAGAAGACCCGTACAACCGAGAGGGGCGACATTCGGACTGGATGAAGTACCCAAATTTAATACATTGCAGGACCCACCAAGATAATGCGGCAGATTCTCACTCCGACACAAAATCTGCTAAGGGTACCAGCCCCTCAGGACTGGCCTCTGATGTACTCTGCACTGCGAGTGCAGCGCCCTGAAGCGGCGAACCGGCAGGGAACAACTGACTCAACAGCGCGGTTTCCTTCCGAGTAGGGCGCAAGCCATCCTATGGATGACCCGAGAGGGCCCTCCACGCCCCGGCACTCGGGCGGGGTTGGTGGATCGACCCTCTAAGGGTACCAGCCCCTCAGGACTGGCCCCTGATGTGCTCTACACTGCGAGTGCAGCGCCTGAAGCGCGAACCGGCAGGGAACAACTGACTCAACAGCGCGGTTTCCCTCTGAGGAGGCGCAAGCCATCCTATGGATGACCCGAAGGCCCTCCACGCCCCGGCACTCGGGCGGGGTTGGTGGATTGACCCTCTAAGGGTACCAGCCCCTCAGGGCTGGCCTCTGATGTGCTCTGCACTGCGAGTGCAGCGCCCTGAAGCGGCAAACCGGCAGGGAACAACTGACTCAACAGCGCGATTTACCTCAGAGGAGGGCGCAAGCCATCCTATGGATGACCGCGAGGCCCTCCACGCCCCGGCACTCGGGCGGGGTTGGTGGATTGACCCTCTAAGGGTACCAGCCCCTCAGGGCTGGCCTCTGATGTGCTCTGCACTGCGAGTGCAGCGCCCTGAAGCGGCAAACCGGCAGGGAACAACTGACTCAACAGCGCGATTTACCTCAGAGGAGGGCGCAAGCCATCCTAGGATGACCCGCGAGGGCCCTCCACGCCCCGGCACTCGGGCGGGGTTGGTGGATTGCCCCTCTAAGGGTACCAGCCCCTCAGGACTGGCCCCTGACATGCTCTGCACTGCGAGTGCAGCGCCCTGTAGCGGCAAACCGGCAGGGAACAACTGACTCAGCAGCGCGTTTCCCTCAAGGGGGTGATGGATTGACTCTGTGAGGTGCCGAGGACAGGCGGGCACCATATGAAGAGGTGAACACCGCCTGACCCCGGGGGAAACCTCAAAGCCCTGGGCACTAGGGCGTCAGGGCTCTTAGACGCAGCCCTCCTCAACGCTAGAGGGCGCGCCCACCACCCCACTCTTACTGAGGAGGAGTGCGAGTGGCGGCGCTCTGATTCGCTGCGCCCGGTGTGAGGAGCTCGTGCTCGGTGTGCTTTTACTGTCCCAGAGCTTACATCGGGCAGCTTAAAATGCCGCACGAAAGCCATAGTGTACACTGAGCCACTGAGTACACTTTGTAGCATTATTTATATAGTATGTATATCCTTATATAATATATATACAATATTAATGCAGCTCTAAATGACTAAGAGCAAAGGTGGGGCTTTACATCTCGAAGTGTGCTTTTGGAATTAAACACAGTGAAAATATGGCTGTTTCCACGATCTCAACACCTCAGTGTGGGGATCTGTGAAAAACAGCAAGCCCCGTGGAGGCTGATCAGGGCACTGACAGAAAGCACTCATAAGCCTGCTTTTAACTGGCGCTTCTGATCTGGCCTTAAATATTCTTCTTTTTCTTTATTTATTATATATATATATATATTCTTTTTTTTTTTTTTTTTTGGCCACATCTCTGCTCAGACCTCCATGAGCTCCTCACTAGCAGGTGTTAGAAGTGGCGAGTCTTCAACCCTGCGACAATGCTACAGACATTCACCTCCTCAGAGCTGAACAGCTGCAACACCGAGGCCGCGCCCCCCGGACGGGAGAAACCGCAGCGCGGGCTCCCGAACCCAGAGAAGCAGCACTGGACTTGCCAGGTGAAGGCAGAGAAAGGGCTGGCCCGTCTCTAACCCCTCTGACAAGTCCGTTTGCGAACCCCGCGACAAAAACTACCGCCGCGCCTCAGCAACAGCAGAGTCTAAGCCGCGGAGAACGCGCCACAGAGAACGCGAGCCGCGCCCTCCTCGAAGAGCGTTCGCGGGATCGCAGCACTCTCAGAGGCAAAACCTCACAATGCTCGCAGCCGACCCCCTCGAGAGCCGACTGCGCGTGCTGTTCTCCTATCAAACACCGCCCATCAAATGTGTATCCCCACTCGAGAAGCAAACGAGAGCAGGGAAAACACACTTTCAGTAACGCTGTTTCTCGCCACAGTGTCTCTCTTTTAGTGTGTCAGTAAGTGTTGCAAACTTGTTATAAGAAAACAAACAAACAAAGTCTGAACTCAGACACAAACACAGAGCTGACAATGACAATGTTACACAGAGCGCTTGCTGAAGGCAACAGAAGCTAGGGCGTGTGTTTGCCGGTATGCTTTATACCTTCCGGGTCTATGACGTCACCCGCCTATACGTTCCGTCTCTCTATTGGACTGATTACACATGTGCTTCACGACGCAATCACGCAGAGGCGTTCCCAAAGCGGTGACGCAGCGCAGTTCCCTTGAAAGGGAACTGTTATTCATGTACGTACTGTTTTTCATTTGCTGGCATTTTTCTTTTCAAAGTTTCCTTATGATCAAACATTTAAGGCCACATGTCCCTTACAATTATTGTCTTTTTTTATTACGGTAAAGCTAATCCTATCTTTCTGAGACATTGGTATTTGTTGCTTGTTCAGGTGGATGAACTGATGAGACAGGAGCTGGCTAATTGGAAGCTGGCTGTGGATAAAGAGAAAAGCGGGAAGGTCAAGGGTGCTGCAAAAGTACAGTAAATCACTTCTGTTTACATGGATTTATTGAACATCAGAGAAATTGACTGCATGTCTTGCATTACACATTGTAAATGGAGAAACTGAAAATGATGTTGCCTCAGCTTGCAGCACAGGTCTTAATGCACATTTTGTTTCTTACTAAGCAGAAAAAGAAGGCTTCAAAGAGTGGAAAGAAGAAGAAGAAGGACAAGGACCTTACAGCGGATAGGTTTTTAGTTATTGTTTTAGTTTGAAAGTTTGGAATTTTCCACCATTAAAGGGATAGTTCATGCCTTTAATTACTACATGATGTTTCACATCTGACTTGACTTTCTTTCTTACATGAAACACATAAGGATAAAATTGTTCATTTCCATGCCATAATGATGACTTTTAAGCTTAAAAAAACATGTAACACACCATCAAAATGGTCCATACCTTATGACTTATCACATCACTATATTTAGAATACTTTAATACACAGTATAACAGAAGTCATATGAATGAACCACTTTGTGATAGTCATTTAATTTACTTACAGGGAAATACCAGAATATCTCTAAGAAATTCACATTTTGTGTTCCACAGAAGAAAGAAAGTACGAAAATGAGTAGATAAGTAAATTATGATTATCATTTTGGATTAACTTTTCCCTTTAAATGTCAAATAATACACTACTGTTCAAAAGTTTGCAGTCAGATTTTTTGCAGAAATTAATTATTTTATTAATTAAATTGATCAAAAGTGACAGTAAATATATTTACAATTATTACAAAAGATAGCTATTTCAAATAAACACTGTTCTTTTGAACTAAATATTCAGCAAAGAAACCAAAAATATTAAGCTGTGTTAAACATTGATAATAAGAAATGTTTCTTGAGCACCAAATCAGCTTAATAAATGATTTCTGGAGGATCATGTGACAATGAAGACTGGAGTAATGGCTGCTGAAAATGTTTTGCTTTTTAAATTGTAATAATGTATCACAACATTACTTTTTTTACTGTATTTTTGATCAAATACATTTTAAAAACATAAGATTAAAACATTTTTAAAAATCTTACCGCCACTAAACTTGAATGGTAGTGTATATTGTGTTAATCTTACTCTTTTTTTTTAGGACCACCGAGTCACTTTTTGATGAGCTGGTTGAACAGGGATTGCTGAAAAAAGCAGATAATGTTAAACTAAAAGATTATCTAGGTAATATTTCAGTTTATGGTAAATAGAGGAATCAAAAACTTCTAAAGGCTTGTTTCGCCCTTTCAAAAGTTAAAATGGGTTCATAGATTGATTACATGTATATACAATTTCCTAGTCATATATACAACCATTTTAACGCATCTGGACACATCTTCTCTCTTATTATAGGGGACTATAGCTACCTTGGCACAACTCTACGACAATCTGACATTGAGCCTATGCCATCATTATCTGATGTTCGGCAACTTGTAGCCCTTTATGCTGTCTTGCCATTAGGTGCGTAAATGAATCGCTTAGGATTTACATATTTTTACTTCAGAAATGCCACTTCAACATAAACTTCTTCATATGTTGGCTATATATGTCCAGCTAAAAAAACAAACATTTCCTTGTTCTATACCAGGTTCCCAAGCAGTTCATGAGAAGGCTCCCCTGGTAAAGACCATCTTACTAGTAGGGCCATCAGGGGTGGGTAAGAAAATGTTGGTCCATGCCATCTGCCAGGAGACAGGGGCCAATCTGTTCGACCTTTCACCTTTAAATGTGGCTGGAAAATATCCTGGCAAGAGTGGATTGCAGATGATGCTACATCTGGTGTTTAAGGTAAAATTTAGTTTGATATTGGCTTAAATTGGTGAATCAGCATGCTAAATATTGATATTTTGATGTACTCTGTATTCGGTGCAGGTTGCCAGACTGTTGCAGCCCTCTGTAATATGGATTGGAGATGCTGAAAAGATGTTTTACAAAAAAGTACCAAAAGATGAGAAGGAGGTAAAGAGTTTAACCTTCTTGTGATCTGTTTA
Organism: Gobiocypris rarus; assembly: GCA_023029165.1. NCBI lineage: Eukaryota > Metazoa > Chordata > Actinopteri > Cypriniformes > Gobionidae > Gobiocypris > Gobiocypris rarus. The sequence goes on along the minus strand of CM040928.1, from coordinate 11,775,471 downwards.
GTGGTGATTTTAAATAAATGAGCTGTTTCATTGGTTTTAATTCTGGTGCTTACACAGTTAGATCCAAAGCGTCTGAAGAAAGATTTACCCAAAATCCTCAAGTCCATCAAAGGAGAAGACTGTGTTTTAATTGTAGGAACGACAAGGGATCCACACAGTGCAGACCTGAAATCCTTGTGCAAATTCTACAATAAGATCATCCTTATACCTCGACCAGACTATGCATCAAGATATGGTAAGCTAATTTTCAAGATTTTGTCAGCAAATAGCAAATCATTAAGTGGTGAGGCTTTATATATTATGATATGTGTGTGTATGTATGTATACTGTATGTATATATATATATATATATATATATATATATATACAACCCCAAATCAGAAAAAGTTGGGACAGTGTGGAAAACGCAAATAAAAAAAAGAAAGTAGTGATTTCTAAATTTTCATATTCAACAGTGCATAACATAATTAAAAGATTCAAGGAATCTGGAGGAATTTCAGTGTGTAAAGAACAAGGGCCAAGCCTAAGCTGAACAACCGTGATCTCCGATCCCTCAGGCGGCACTTCATCAAGAATCGTCATTCATCTATAAGCGATATCACCACATGGGCTCAGGACTACTTTGGCAAACCTTTGTCAAGTACCACAATACGTAGTTACATCCACAATTGCCAGTTAAAACTGTACTGTGCCAAAAGGAAGCCCTATGTTAACAGTGTCCAGAAGCGCCGTCGACTTCTCTGGGCTCGGAGGCATCTGGGATGGACCATCACACAGTGGAAACGTTTACTGTGGTTTGATGAATCAGTATTTCAGGTATTTTTTGGGAGGTATGGACGCCGTGTGCTCCGGACCAAAGAAGAAAAGGATCATCCAGACTGTTACTAGCAACAAGTCCAAAAGCCAGGGTCTGTCATGGTATGGGGTTGTGTCAGTGCCCTTGGCAAAGATAACTTGCACTTCTGTGAAGGCACCATTAATGCTGAAAAGTACATAGAGATTTTGGAGCATAATATGCTGCCTTCGAGAAGACATCTTTTCTTGGGACGTCCATGCATATTTCAACAAGACAATGCAAAACCACATTCTGCACACATTACAAAGTCCTGGCTGCGGAGGTAGAGGGTACAGGTACTTGACTGGGCTGCCTCCAGTCCCGACCTGTTTCCAATAGAGAATGTGTGGCGAAGTACAACGTACAACGAAGACCCCGTACTGTTGCCCACCTTAAGACTTGTTTGCAGGAAGAATGGGACAAAATTACACCTGAAACACTTCATCACTTGGTGTCTTCAGTCCCTAAACGTCTTTTAAGTGTTGGAATGGCAACATTACAAAGTGGTAAATGCTTTACTGTCCCAACTTTTTTTTAAATGTGTTGCAGGTCTGAATGACAGGAAAGGATGCATATTTACAAATTACATGAAGTTGACCAGACAAAACATGAAATATTTTTTGTTAATATTGTCTGCAATGAAATACAAGTGAAAGTAAATTTAGAAATCACTTCTTTTTTTTCTTTTTCCATACTGTCCCAACTTTTTCTGATTTGGGGTTGTATATATACAGTGTATGTGTTTTTAAAATAATTTATTTTACTCTCACCAAGGCAGCATTTATTTAATAAAAAATAAATGTAATATTGTGAATTTATTCATGTGATCGCAAATCTGAATTTTCAGCAGCCATTACTCCAGTTTTCAATTTATGTGGTCCTAAAACCCTTTTAATATACTGCTTTGATGCTTAAGAAACAATTCTTATTATTATTACATAATTACAATGTTGAAAAGAGTTGTATAATATTTAATATTTTTGTGGAAATCGTGATAAATATTTTCAGGATTCTGAATAGAAAGTTCGAAAGAACAGCATTTATTTGAAATAGAAATCATTTGTAACTTTATAAATGTCTTTACTGTAATTTTTGATCAATTTAATGCATAGCTGAATAAAAATATTAATTTAAAATCTTGCTTGTCCCAAAGTATTGTATATATAAATAATAGTGTATAAACAGAAACAGAGTTTCCAATCATGCATTGCATATTTACACAGTAATGTGGAAAGAGCTGATAAAAAAGAATGGAGGAGAAGTGACCAGCGACCTGGACTTCAGTTCTCTGGCAAAGATTTCTGATGGCTACACACAGGGTCACATGGTGCAGGTGGTGCGTAGCATCTTTACTGAACGGCGCATTCAGCAGTTGCCAAAAAGACCACTAACTGCTTCAGAGTTTGTGCCTCCACTTGCTAGAATTGACCCAGTGTTTCAGGAAGAAGAAGAGGCGCTAAAAGTAAGGAAAATCTGTCTGATAGCAAGGCTTCTCACTGCACATTGAAGTTGATAGTCTCAACCTCAGTTCTTTTTTTCACAGAACTGGTATGCCAAGACTCCCCTTGGAAGGAAGAGAATTAAAGCTGCCTCAGGAAAGAGGGTGATGAAGAGTCCCCAAAAACAGGAGGCAAAGGTGGCAAGAAAGGAAAAAAGTAACAATATAAGTGTTAACATGATCAGCCACAGTACCAAATTTCCCTGCCTTGACCAATAAATATATTGATTTTCTTATGCCATCATAATCTTATGACAGTATGCATATTTTTGTTCAGTTAATTAAAAATTTTAATCCAAAGTGAGGGGGTAGCATGACAGGGTTTGTGGGTCTATAAATACACAGATACCATCTCCATTTAAGAGCATGTAAACCACAGTGTGAAAAACATGATCAGAGAGCTTATCGTATCTAATACATACGCCATAAAGCCTGCACATTTTTTTTGTTGTTGTAAGTTTCAAGAAAGTCTCAAAAGCAAAGTAATGATGATACATTAATGATAACAATCAGAGATATGAAGGCAGCTAAAATGTGGATCTCAGGATAAATTTAGATTAAATAATTGTAATGAGTAAAATTCGTATTGTGGTGCATTGAAAATGGCCAATGTAACTACAAACCTTTACATGGCTCCCAGTTTGATGGTACACCGCTTCATTACTTATAAAGCACAACCTGTCCTGCAAATTTATATCTAAAGGGAAAATACACTACTGTTCAAAAGTTTGGGGCTGGTAAGTCTCTTATGCTCACCAAGGCTGCATTTATTTTAAATTAAAAATACAGTAAACAAAAGTATTATTGTGAAATATTATTACGATTTAAAATAACCGATATCTATTTTAAAATGTAATTTATACCTGTGATGACAAAGTTGAAGTTTCAGTAGCCATTACTGATCATGTGATCACATGTGTCACATGACCCTTCAGAAACCATACTAACATGCTAATTTGGTGCCCAACAAGCATTTTTTTATTATGAATGTTGAAAACAGTTGGGGTGTTTAATATTTTGTGGAAACCATGATACATTTTCTTTGAAGAATAGAAAGTTCAGAAAGAACAGGAGTTATTTGAAATAGAATGTTTTTGTGCATCCTTGCTCAATAAAAGTACAACAACAAAAAAAATGCTTAAGGGTGGTTTACATACCTATTCTACCATAATACAAGTATTGTATAGATATTCAAGCTGCACTTAGCTGGGAAAACATCCACATGTGCACCAGTCTGCTAAAATTGTATTTGTGATTTTCTTTTTTTTAAGTGAAGCTAAGAAGTTTCCCTGCATAAGAATTCTTCACCGTGTCTGCTGTGGGATGTTGAGGTCCATACATAGAGGTGAAAAGACAGTATGTGCTTTAGATGTGTCAAGGACAACTAATGGGAGAAGGGGATTTTGTAGCCCCAGTTAGACATGTGGATCTGTGATTGGTCTGGGCTGAAACTGAGACAGCCCCCAGACTAGGGTTTAAAGGATTATCTCAGATCAACAAATGGACAGGCACTCTATCAAAGCAACACAACTCAGTGCTGGTAAACATGTAGATCTGAATATTTCATTGAAGTTAAAAATTGAGGTTTTGGTGCTTCATTCTACTTATGATTTTGATGCAAAGCAGAAATAAGTTGCACAATAGCATCAACATCATTGATGTCCTGAAGGTCATGCTGTTTTTCGCTCTCACTCTTGAGTTAAACTCACGTGTCAACTGTGTCATAAGTACTATGGATTGAATTTAGCCAAATCGCTTTACATTTATATACATTTCTAAAGCATGATTGAAAAACACTGTTGCAAAGTGATGTATGCGTCTATAAAATTGATTGTATTTCTATTAATTTAAATGAAATGTTCAAATTCAACTGCTAAGAATTATAATAATGGAGTACAAAGCAATATAGTAGTGTGAGCAACAAGGTGACTTCGAGTTGATTTATGGCTGTCGATAAATCTGTTGTCGACAGGGTGGAGAGGGACAAAACCAAAGGACATGTGAAACTGGGAGAGATGAGCTCCAAACAAGGATATGCAAGCTTTGTTCAGCTGTTTCAAGCTCTAATTTCACCTAACACGTCCTCACATGGTTCTGGTTCCTTAACAAATGACTATTTATACAGCGTCTTCGGGCCATCAGTGATATCGCATCTCCGTCACTTTGAGTTGAGACTACTTCTACACATGCATGGTGGATGTCTGCAACTTGTTTGACAAGACATTGGACCTGCAAAATGCAATAGGCTTGCAGGTTTATTCAGTGGTAAACAGGTAAATGTTAAGTCACTAAACATAATTTCAAAAAGAATGATAGTTTTCAAACACTTCCTCCTTTCTCTCTACCATTGGTTGGCAAAAACAGGTAGTTCCTTCCCCAAACTCATGCCATTGGTTGAGATCATTATTATGTCCACCCAGTTGGACTGTCAAATCAAATAAATTCTGTTTGATGCTGCTAGTAACATAAAAATGGCACATTTCACTATGAACATAATGCATCTAAATAACTCAGGACAAATTGTCAGTTGAGCATTTGCATGTTGAGACCACTTTAGCTGTCAGAATGAATCCTGTTCTTTTCGCATGACAGCTAGGATGCCTCTTGCCAAAGACACTGGACAGTCTTGTAGTATAGGCATTCAGATCTAACAAGTGATTTTACAGCTGAATGACAGTTTAATCCTTTAACCTTTCCAACCCGGTTGTATTGGCATCTCTCAGAGAAATATGATTCATGAACTCAGGAATAACTTCTGGTCAGTACAACATTAATCAATACAAGGAAACATGTATTCACTGGAAATCAACTTTGAATCAAGCCTGAGAATCTGTTAAGGGATATATTAAATTAAGAGATATAATGAATAGGCTAATGACCCAAACCATTCTTTGAGAAAGGTAGATGGTCAGTTATCTATGGTGGATGAAAACAATGCTAGCAGGCAGGACTTGCTCCATGTAGCCAAGATGTTTCTATCTTTATGTATAATGACGCACAGCTATTTTGGAGATATGTCAGCTGTTTGGTATTAGCCTTTGGGAAAGCTTGAAAAAAAGAAAAACACTTTCAGCTGCTTGTCTGCCAAGGGATAGCACACTGACCTGGGTATCTTTGGTCAAAGTTTGGAGGATAATCTTGAAGGAATTTACGTGATCTACAGAAAAGCCTGGGCGGACTTTGATGTTTTCTGGTATTTTTGTCATTAGTTTCAAATACTATGGTTTGAAGGGTCTTTTATGGACTTGTGAGGGAAATGTCAAATTCAACTAATGGTGAGTGAAATGGAAGATACATTCTTCCCTAAAAGTCTGGTCTGTATGAATGTTTTTCTCATGATTGATTTCAAGTTGTTTAAATACCTAGTTTTCTGGTGCATGATCAACAACAACAAAATATTTGATACTTAAGTCTTAACAAAATAATGTAATGTCTCCGGTTTTATGAGTTCCCAATTGTTTTGATTTGACTACAGTCTGATTAATACAAAAAGCTAGAAATTCATTATTTATCCCATGATTTTAATCTCAAGGATGCAAGGATGGTGTCATGTTTCAAAGCATATAATTGAGGCCAGCTATTAATTGAGCAATTGTGACATACCAATGGGAGAGGCATTTGTTTGTAATGTGAGAAAGAAGTGTGCAGAGAGTTTGTCTTTGTTCGATTTAAACAAACACACTAGTTGTATCTGCATAAACGGACATAACCTGTCCATTTAAGCAAGACTGGCAGTCAGAGACATCAGTACATGCCAAGTAATTAACTAATTACACAGAGTGTAAGAGAATCATTTCTGTCAGTTTCATATTTCTTATTAGATTTAAGAGCAACCACAGGTTAGGCTATATCAAGATCTATTTCTGTGTTACAGGTGTTTTAGACATTGTTAGACAAAATAATGATGTAGGCTAGTACAAGCAAAAATAAGCATATTTCTTTTTCATTCATTGTAGGCCTATTTTCGATAAGTAACAAATAACTCTTTTTTTTAGAGTTCAACTGGAGTAGTAATCTTGACGTTGCTGGCTATTCCTAAAGGCATGTGAGAGTAGCCTACCTGAACATGGCATGTAAGAAGCAATTCTGAATATTTTTCATATCATAATTGTATATTATATACTAACAGGTTAGGAAGTCCATAAAGTTACATTTGTGGGACGCTCAGATATTCACGTGAGCAAGACCAAGTTTTGGCGCGAGCAAGATCACAGGAAATCTAGGAAACATAGAGCAAGCTACAGTCGTGCTCGTGCGAAAGCTAGGTTTCCACCGTAAATGTTACTTTAGGGGCTCCACAGTAGCGCACTATTTGTTACAAGAAAAAAGAAACACTGGTAATTCCTCTAATTTTGTCTAAAGTGAATAGAATTCAACTGGTGAAAGGGCTAGAGGATGTGACGCTGTGTGAGAAAGAAGCATGTACATTCGAGGTGGTCCTCAGCCATGCATACGTCCAGGGTGAATGGACCAGGGATGGACTGCCACTTAAATCCAGGCCTGTGTGTCGAATTGCCACGCAGGGGAAAAAACACACACTCACCCTGACGCGGGTCACGGTTGCTGACATGGGCGTCATCAGCTTCAAGGCTGAAGGGATTGAAAGCTCTGCTATGCTGACAGTCACAGGTACCACCAATATGCAACCCTGTCTTAACCCTGTAAAGCCTGACATATGAAATGATAGACAGAAAATGTTTGTATTACTTTCTCTTGAAAGTTATATAAATATATATAAACTACATCATTATCTATCTATAGATATAATCATGTGAAAAAAAAGGACACCCTTTAGAATTATATGGTTTTATGTATCAATTCAGGACAAAATAATAATTTAAAAAATAATCTAGTCCTGGGCAGGTATTAAAATTTGGTAAATACAACCTCAAATGAACAACAACAAATTACATATTACACCGTGTCATTATTTATTTAACAAAAAATAAAGCCAAAATGGAAAATCCATGGGTGACAAACTAAGTACACCCTATAATTCAGTTGCTCATAAAGCCACTTTTAGCAGCAATAAATTAAAGGAATAGTTTTCTTTATGACAGTGCAAGTGTCTTGCATCTGAATTTTGGCCCAGTCTTTTTTGTTACTTAAGCTCATTAAGGTTTGATTGTATTTGTTTATGCGCAGCTCTCTTAAGGTCCTGCCGCAAAATATGAGTTGGATTGAGGTCTGGACTTTGACTGCCTGGGCTTATTATTTTCAGCCGTTTGGTTGTAGATTTGCTCGTGTGCTTGGGATAATTGTCCTGTCCCAATTTCTGCCAAGTTGTAGTTGTCAGACCGATGGCCTCGCATTTGACTCAAGAATACTTTTGTTTTGTTCAGATGCAACTTTGCAAACCAAAGCGTCCTGCCATGTACATTATAGGGAGAAGAAGCTTTTCTCCTGGAAACCCTTGCAAACATGCCATAATTTTTATACTGTACTAATTATACTAATTATACTTATAAGATTGGCAAATGTCTTGAATGTTTTCCACTTGAATAATCTTCCTTACTTTAGAATAATGGACTTCAAATAGTTTGGAAATGGCTATATAACCCTTCCCAGTTTGATGGAAGCAACAATTACTTTTTGAAGATCATTGCTGATGTCTTTCCTCCTTGGCATTGTGTTAACACACACCTGAATGCTCCAGATTAGCAAACTGACAAAACTTCTGCTTCTGCACATTTTATGGTGATCAGTTAATCAAAGGCATTTAATTAGCAGCGCCTGACTGCTACTTGCCCTCTTAATTCCTATGTTAACAGTAAGGGTGTACTTAGTTTGTCACTGCTTTTCCTTTTTGGCCTAGTTTTTGTTAAATAAATAATGACAAGTGTAATATGTCATGTGTTGTTGTTCATGTAAGGTTGTTTTTGCCTAATTTTAAGACCCACCAAGGACCAGATTACATTTTTATGATGTTCTGAACTGATACATAAAACCTAAGTTGCTTCAGTCCAACAAGTGTTCATCTTGAAATATTACGATTTCACAGCAAAAATACTTTTTTAGAATTGTACTAAAAGGCCTTTCAATTGCCAAAAAATAAATAAAAAGAGGACAGAAGGCATGTAGATAGTGTACAACAGGTTTTAAGCAAAGTTTTGATCATGTTGATTTAAAGGCCTTTTGTATATAAAATATGATACAGTTGACTGTAGAGGGTTAATGCCATATAACGTAATTTCTCTGTCCGATAGTGGTTAGGAATGCCTCAGATCTAAAATGTTTTAGACTGTTTTAATGCAGATTTACAGTAGAGAAGTAGTCTTTGTCATTTTAAATGTTACCAAACAAGCAGTTTGCTACTGTCATGTCTCCTTTCTCTCAGCCAGGGATATAAAGATTGTGAAGGATCTTCAGAATGCCAGTGTGACCGAGAGGGAGAGTGTGACATTTATCTGTGAGGTCAACTGGGAAGATGTGGATGGGAAATGGTACAAGGACGACAGCCGGTTGAGAGCTAGGGACAATGTTAAAATAAGATGTGAGGGTATGTGTGAGAGGTTTAGTGAGTTCTGGTGGATGTCATTATTGTTCATAACATTCTCAAAATATGGAAAACAATGTAACATCACTTTTCATGAAAGTCATGAAAAAGATATTTCAAACTTCATATGAAAAGCATAATCCTTTAATTTAGCCCAACGTTTATTAAACCAATGTTATTAAAATAATTGTTTCATGCTGTATTGTTTTGCATGTTTTTAAAAAATCCATCGTCTAGGATATTAATTCGTTGAGTTTAAAAATATATATTTTAAGCATTAAAAAACAGTAAGTGGATAATAATTTAAAATTTGTCCCTTGATTTCTTTCCAATGATGTTTTCAATGTTAACTTGTATTTTGAAAAAAGTTTTTTTAAACTTTTTGAAAAGCTTGTATGTAGCTGTGGCCCCTGAAAAATGTATTTATATTTAAATTATTGTTTTTTTCATGTAGTTATTTTAAATATTTTTTTTAAAAAAAGGAAAAAAGTCTTTAATTTAAAAATATATATTTTTTGGAAATTAATTTTCAGCAGCTCTTTTAAATTTGATCAAATCTTACAAACAGGTAAAAAAAACTCCCTGACCTACAAATCAGTCAAACCAGAAGATGCTGGTGAAATCAGATTCACTGCCGAGAGGGTCTCTTCAACAGCAACACTTCGAGTCAAAGGTAAAAAAGAGAGCATCACATTCTATCCGTTTTCTTCAAGTGTGTTCAAATTTAACAAGGTGATCTTTGCAGAGCTTCCAGTTAATTTTTTGAAGCCCCTAAGGGTGAAGATTGCCATGTACAAACACCGTGCCTTGCTGGAATGTCAGGTCTCCCGTGCCAATGCCGTGGTTAAATGGTACAGAAAAAACCATGAAATTGTGCCAAATGGCAAGTACCAAACTATCAGTGAAGGTGTGTACAGACAGCTCATAATAGATGATGTGGGCTCCTCGGATGAAGACACTTTTATCTGTGATGCTGTTGATGAGAGGACTTCCTGCCAACTGTTTGTAGAGGGTGAGAAGTAATTTTTTTCCTAAAGTAGATCAAAATTGAAATACAATGTACTTATCTAGTTTCACTATTATCATTGATTTAAAAGATTCATTGTTAGTATAAACTTTTTAAATGTTAGCTAAGACTTTTATGCACTGGATATTTGATTCTTACAGAGCAGGCCATCAGCATTTTGAAAGGACTCAGTTCTGTGGAGGTCATGGAGCCTAAAGAGGCTCGTTTTAAAGTGGAAACCAGTATTAAATTAGAGAGGGCACCGAAATGGACCCTGAATGGGCAGATACTATGTCCCTGTCCAGAAATCAGGATTGAGAGGCAAGGAACCTCGAACAGACTTATTTTCACCCAAACTGACAGCAGTATGTGTGGCACTGTTCAGTTCACCTCAGGGAAGAGCAAGTCAGAAGCTCAACTCACAGTTACAGGTAATTATCTTGTCAATCTAAAATATTCAGAGTGAGGATACACAAATTATTGCCATATTAGTTATCGGTTTTTATTTCCGTTTTTTATTACTGGTATCATAGTATTGATTATTTAATTGTGCAAGCTCATGTCAACTTTTTGTAAATATTTTTATTTAGGCTGCGTTTACACCGGCACAAAAAAAATCTGATTTTTGACTCACATCTGTCACAGATCGGAATTTGTTGCCCACGTGTAACCACCAAAATCGGTTTGTTTTTTTCACGTCCATTCTGTGCCACTTCCAAATGTGGTTTTAAATCAGATACATATCTGATATCTGGACAACATCTACATCTAAACATGTATATTGAGCTGACACCACAAGGCGAGGCCGACACATTTATGCCTGTATGATCTTGCACTAAAACTCACTGCTTTTTTATTGAGGTGGAAACTTATATAGGTGGAAATAAATAGTTAAGAAATTGAGCACACACAGAAATATTCAGGAGCATAGAAAGTGTTTTTCAGCCTTTGAATTTTGGAAATAAATCAGCTTCGATACTTGAAAGCTACTTTATATTTCTCAGCAGTGATGATAACTGTTTTTGTGTAGTTCAATTCACAAAGTTCACTATTGGGCTACATAGAGATCCTGTACAGACACATTCAGGTCTCTCTCTCTCTCTCTCTCTCTCTCTCTCTCTCTCTCTCTCAATTCAATTCAATTCAATTCAATTCAATTCAATTCAATTCAATTCAATTCAATTCAATTCAATTGTGCTTTATTGGCATGACAATTATTACAATGTATTGCCAAAGCATTAACATACATGTATATATACAACATATAACAACATACATGTACATATACATATATTAAATAAAATAGTTATATAAAAATAAAATTAATAATAATAATAATAGTAATAAGTTGAACAATAGGTAAACATTTAGAATTCTAGGAACAGTTTTGAATTGTGTGTGTGTGTGTGTGTGTGTGTGTGTGTGTGTGTGTGTGTGTGTGTGTGTGAGCGCGTCACTGATTGGTCGACTCCTCCCTCTTCTTGTGGCAGGCATTAATGTATCTTGCTGCTAGTGGGATACAATCTCTTTTTTCACCTAATACATATTGAAGTTTTGTTTTATTGTTTAATTTGATGAAGTCAGGGCAAATTATTTCGAATTCTGGATAGAATGTGTTCCTGATTTGCTGGTAGTTAGAGCAGCATGAGGAAGTGTGTCTCTGTCTCCACTTCTCCAGCGGTGCAGGACGGGCAGAGGCGGCTCTCTCTCTCTCTCTCTCTCTCTCTCTCTCTCTCTCTCTCTCATTAATTAATTCAAATAAATGTAATCTTATAGCTCTACTTTATTTAGCTTCAGAATGCTCTGCATTATAATATTGTGATGATTAAATTCACTTGTTGAATTTAAAGTAATTAATTTTAGTTATTTGTGTATTTTGAATTAATTAAAACTAGTCATTTATTTTAATATTAGCCCTTTATTGTTAATTGGCCATAACATATTAAAAATCTTTTAATCTAATTCATCATCTAATTAGGAATTTAATATCAGTGCATCCCTAATCAGAGCATAGAGCCATGCATTTGTATTATATGGCTTGTGAATAACGTGCCTTAAGAATTTGCTTACACTTTCCTAATAGAGAGGCCTTTGATCGTCAAACAGCCCATTTCAGATGTGGAGGTGAAGGAGAATGGGTCAGTTACTCTCAGCTGTGAGTTCTGTCCATCCCCCAGAGTGGTGCGCTGGTTCAAGGGTAGAAACCCCCTGTTTGCCTCCAATAAGTACACAATGAAGCGAGAAAAGAACCGGGTTGAGATGACCATCCTGGGTGTGAAAGCAGCAGATTTAGGAGAGTATCGCTGTCTGGCTGGTGGATCGGAGACCAGAGGAAGAATCAGTGTGGAAGGTACCTGCTTTTAGCTACAGTATAAGGGTGTTTAACACACCTGCAAATTTTACCCATACCATCAAAGTAAGACATAAGCTGCACTCCCTGGTATAGTCTTCCATATGCATGAGTACTTTTATTAGGGCACAGATAAGACAAATTTAGTAGATTAGAAATATTTTTTTCTTTTCCTGCAGTTAAGAGGTTGAAGATCATAAGACACCTGGAGCAAGTAGAGACTGAGGAAGATGGATCTGCAGTATTCAGTTGTGAACTGAGTCATGAGTCAACCAGTGTCCAGTGGTTTCTCAATGACAGAGTACTGTACACCAACCACATCAACAAAATCCAGAATTCTGGAAAAGTGTACAGTCTGATTCTAAAGCGACTTGCTCCTCAAGAGAGCCGAGTAACATTCAAAACCTTTGATATCAGTGAGTCTGCGTTCCTCAGGGTCAGAGGTAAGGTTTTCATTTACCATGGGTCTAAGAATTTTTTAAAATAATTTGCAGTCCAACTCTTCTACATTCAAAGCAGAGACACATGTACTAGAATTAACAACAGATATTGGATATATAATTGTTTATGCCCCGCACATTCTTAAAGGAATAGCAATAAATTATGGAAAAGATTTAACCCTTTAAGAGCACTATTTCTTTCATTTAATTTTAAATTTTCTTTCAAGTTCATGCATGTAAACATACTGTTACAACACATTTCAGGCCACACAAACAACATATTTATAAATGTATCTAACCTTTTAAATCCAGTGGTTATAATACTCTCCACTGTATTTTTATACCAGAATTTAGAGTCTTTCTTCCATCTCATTTACCATGTCCCTTAAGGGGTTTCATAGCATCTGTCTTCTATTATTATATTTTGTTCTAATACAATTTTTTTGTTGTTGTAAATTCACTCATTCAAGTGAGTGTTAATTTTCTTTGATATAGATTTCTAATATCAGCCATTTATGTATCTCTTAGAGAAGCCAGCAGTGTTCCTCAGGTCACTGGAGGATGTAGCAGGTGAGGAGCGTGGTGAAGTCCTTCTGAAGTGTGAGGTTTCCAAGTCATCTGTAACTCCTGTATGGAGGAAAGATAGTGAAATTCTGACCGCCAATGAGAAGTATGAGATTCTCCATGTGGGAAAGTCATTGACTCTTATAATTCGCGAGCTGAGAAAGGATGATGGAGGGGAGTACAGCTGTGATATTGGCTGCAGCCAAACTAAAGCGAAAGTCATAGTTCGTGGTAGGTTTCATAATCTCTAATTGAATCTAGTTAAAATATTTTACAAAAGAATAAATTGAATTTGAACCGAGGGACTTTTTTCAGACCTGCGCATTACCATTACCAAACGCATACGGACAACAACTGTGCTGGAAGGGGAAAACTGCAGTTTTGAGTGTGTCCTGTCCCATGATATCACCGATGAAGCATTGTGGATCTTGAATGGCCAACTGATTGTCAGCAATGGACGCATCATAGTCGCTAACAAGGGGCGCAAATACACAATGAGCATTCAGGAAGTTATTATATCTGATGCCGGCGAAGTGGTCTTTTCCATCAAAGATCTCAGTTGCAGGACTATGTTGTTTGTCAAAGGTGATATTTTAAATCAGAAATAATGCACATTTCGATGTTCAACATTGCTTACTCTCTGTCTCTTATGTTTTCTCAGAGAAGCCTGTGAGAGTGTTTAGGGATATGCTAAATGTTAAAGCGACACCCGGTGAAGATCCAGAGCTCAGCTGTGAGATCACCAAACCTGATGCAACAGTTAAATGGCTAAAAAATGGGCGACTAATTAGAGTCAGCCCAAAATATGAAATGACCCAAAAGGATTATTTGGTGAAGCTCATCATCCATAATGCAGCCATAATGGACTCAGGAGAGTACTGCTGCGAGGCTGATGGGATTGCTACAAGGGCAAGATTAGATGTCAGAGGTAAATACTTCCTTATTCACTATTATAAATTTGAGCTGGCTTACAGCTTTTGCAGTGATTGACTGCTGAATGTCGTTTACACTCTTACTCTCTCTTTTGTCATTATACATTTAGACTTGCAACAAACATTTGCAAAGGAACTGAAGGATTTGCGTGCAGAGGAAAAGGGCACAGTGATCATGGAGTGTGAAACCAGGAGGCCCGCCACAACCGTGACCTGGTTAAAAGGCCTGATGTTGCTCAGCTCGGGACAAAAGTACATGATGAAGAAAAAGGATGTTGTCCTCACGCTGACCATCTTCAGTCTGGAGAAAAGTGACAGTGCAATCTACACCTGTGACGTTGGGACAATGCAGAGCAGGGCATTACTTACAGTTCAAGGTAACCAAACAACAAATAAAATAAAAAAAGTTAATCTGAGATGTGTTACTAGAATAAAGTATTTGGACACCATTTTATAGTCACGTCAAGAATTCATGAAATTGCATTTTTCATATGAATCTGGCCCTCAGGTCAAAAAGTGGTCATTGTGGATGAGCTAGAAGATAAAGAATGTCTAGAAGGAGATACCATAGTCTTTAAGTGTCGGATCTGCCCAAGTGACTACACTGATGTTAAATGGTACCTGGATGAGACATTGCTCTACACTAATGATCTTAACGAGATCAAGATGATGCCTGGTGGCTACCACACCCTTACCTTCAAACAGCTTGCACGTAAAGACACGGGCACCATCTCCTTCGAGGCTGGGGATAAAAGATCATATGCGTCACTATTAGTCAGGGGTAACTATTATAAATCATGACATTTGACAAGATGCATGTGGCATATTGGCTTAAAAATAGTGGATTGATGTTAATAATGCTCATAAGAAGGCATTTTGAGATGAAACTAGTCAATATGTCTTTTACTGTTTTGTTATTATAAATAAATAATGTTATATAATTTCTTATAACCTCTTTGAATAACAGAGAGACGCCCCACAATAACTAAAGCATTGGAGGACACAGAAGCAATTGAAGGCGGAAGTTTGATGCTGTTATGCAAGACCTCAAAGCCATGTCATATTGTTTGGTACAAAGATGGTTGTTTAATCTGGAATTCCTCAAAATACTTAGTTAGTCGATCTGGAAATGAGGCCAGGCTGGCCATCCGTGATGTGAAAGACAGTGACGCAGGGGTGTATGAGTGCGATGCAGGATCGGTCAGCAGTAAAGCCACTTTGACTGTTAAAGGTATTTCAGATGTCTCTACTATTTTACTAGTTTTACTAACTTTTTCTAAAATGACATCATCTTTATGTTTGTTTCGCATTAGTTATCCCTGCTGAGTTTACAAAAGCACTTCAGAACCAGGAGGTCAAAGAGGGAGAGAGTGTGATGCTGACGTGCGAATACTCTATACCCGGCGTCCAGTTTGTCTGGCGCAAAGGACCCGAGACACTAAAATCTAGTGAGAAGTACCATATGAGGCAGAGGAAATCTTGCATTTCTCTTACAATACACAATCTGAAGCCAGAAGACTCTGGGAATTACACATGCATTTGCAGAGACCAAAGAACTATGGCTACTGTTACAGTCAATGGTACTGATTACTATGAAAATGAATTCATAACATTTGTCTTTGATAATAAGCTATCTTGTAGCTTCACTTGTACCGTTTCCTCCTTTCCAGCGGTTCCTATATCATTCGTTAAAGAGCTCAAGAACCAAGTGACAGAGGAGGGTAAAAATATGACATTACGCTGTGAGCTTTCTAAAGCTGGAATCCCTGTGGAATGGTTGAAAGGTGAACAAACTCTCTGTCCTGGTGAGAAGTATCAGATGAGACACATTGTCACCATACTGGAGCTGGTAATCAGAAATCCAGTGCCCGAGGACAGTGGCACATACATCTGTGTGTGTGAAGATCAAAGGACCAAAGCCATCATCACAATACAAAGTAAGACAAGATGTTGAATATGAAGACTTTGCTTCTCCAGTGATCTAAATGCTGAAAATTGAGTTTATTTATTCTTTTATATTTCCTTAGCTCAGCCCATCACATTCAAACAGAAGTTAAGAAATCAAATCGCTGAAGAGGGAAACAGTATAATCTTACATTGTGAGATATCCAAACCAGACACCCCTGTTGAGTGGAGAAAGGGGAACAACCTGCTCAAGTCCGGAGAGAAGTACAAGATCAGACAGAGAGGCTGCATGCTAGAGCTGAAGATTTTCAATTTGACACGAGAGGATAATGGAGTCTATAGCTGTACAAGTGAAACTGCCCAGACATCAGCCAACATTACTGTTAGTGGTAAGCTAGTTCAATTCACTAGTCAAATTATTTTTAATTTGTATTATTATTATTATAATATATCATGTTATATGCTACTTATATGCTATTTTTTTATATAAGAGTGATTTTTATGCACTGTATATACAGGTGTTTATATATATACATATATGTGTGTATGTGTGTGTGTGTGTGTGTGTTTGTGTGTGTGTGTCAATATTTAGATTTATTACATTTTTATACAGCTATAAACATCAATTTTTTTTCAAACTTTGTCAATAATCTTTTTTTTATCGAGCTAGATAAAAAATATATAATTATAATAAATAAAACAACAAATAATAATAATAAAATAGCTAATAATTTGATAGGAATAAAAACGGATGTACAAAATCAATGATTTTTTTTGTCACTTATTTTTGTCACTTATTTTTGAATGCTAGTTTACAACAACTTTTGCCTGATTGTGTGCCAAAGTAGAAAAAAAACACTTTTGTTTCTTTTTGTTCTGTAGCTCAACCTGTCACTTTCAAAGAGAAGCTGAAAAACCTGGTAGCCGAGGAAGGTAAGATGATAACATTGCATTGTGAGCTTTCCAAAACCGGTGTCCCAGTAGAATGGTGGAATGGAGACGAGCTGCTCCAAACTGGAGAGAAGTATAAGATGAGAGAACGAGACACATCAGTTGAGCTGATCATCTGTGAAGCCGTGCCTGAAGACAGTGGAGTCTACAGATGTGTCTGTGGAGACCAAAAGACCAAAGCTACAATCAAAATTCTCAGTAAGGTTTTGTTTTATTGAGATTTTGTTATTGATACAGAATTGATGTTATTATATAACACACATGGTGGTTGCCCAGGTGCTCCTGCTACTTTTAAACAAACACTTAAAAACCAAGAAGCTCTGGAAGGGGAATCTATAACCTTACACTGTGAGCTCTCCAAAGTTGGAGTACCTGTGCAATGGTGGAGAGGAGATAAACCTCTCCTTCCAGGGCCACGGTACCAGACTAGGCTGGATGGAAGGACAGCTGAGTTGGAAATAACTAATATTTTCCCTGAAGATTCTGGAATATACAGCTGTATTACTGGAGGCCAGAAGACCACTGCAGAAGTAAAAGTCAAAGGTAAGTTAAAGCATGTTTTTTTTAAGCAAGGATGCATTAAATCAAGTGTCAGTAAAGACATTTATAATGTTATAAAATAATTATATTTCAAATAAATGCACTTCTTTTTAATTTTCTATTCATCAGAGAATCTTGAGAAAAAATCTTTGCCATTATAGGAATACATTTTTAAACACTTTAAAATAGAAGGAAGGTGTTTCGAATTGAAATAATACATTTCACATTGTTTTCACATTATCGTTTTTACTGTATTTTTTACCAAATAAATGCAGGCTTTATGAGCATAGGTGTGTTCACACTTGGGTCTACTGCGATTGCTCTGTTAGTGTGGGTCATTTTAATAAGTGTGAACGCTGCCATTGAACCTTGGTGCGCACCAAACAAGCAGAGTGAAAATGGAGTCTGCTGTTGCTACAATGATAAGAATTTGTGGATATTTAAGCATTAGGTTCAAGAAGTTAAACTGTGTAACTGAATTGTGCACACATTTTGACGCTTAAATTATGAATTGGTCAACGCGTTTGCAAAATGGCCTGAAATAGTTTGGACTGCTCTCTCACTGAATCATCTGAAACGATTTCTCAGTCAGTAAAATAAACAGATAGTACTGAGAGAACAACAAGCACTGTTTTACAGTTGTTTTCCTCTGTTAACATGCGCTAAATGGATGTCTGACAATTTCATTGCTTTTTGCAGTTTTCAGATTCAAAATCCTCATGAAATCCAAATTGACCCTATTTACCTTGTTAGCACATATTACAGGTCTTAGGGTGAACAATTAATCCGTGCAAGTTAATACACAGAAAAAAATAGTTTGACGCTGTAATTTTTAATCAAAGTCTGAAAAGTTACTTCCGGTCTGGATACGGCGTTCCTTCTCAGATGATGTCAGTTTGACGGCTTAGGTTTGAAAATGCGTAACCACTCCACTCCAACCATTAGTCTACTACGAGCGAGAGATGGAGAGGAGGAGTGCTGAAGTAAAACCCTGCCGGCTATTCAATATTCCGTTTCACTTGGAAATACGTCAAAGCACGGAAGAAAACTGACTTGCTACTTCCGGCTCAGTGGGACTTTAAAAATGTTTAAAATCTCTAGAGATACAGCAGGTTACACTCGTTCTGCTGTGTCGTTGCTCTCACTGATGCTCCGAAAGGTGTGTTATAGTTAGGCTATAAGCTTATTTAACTTTATAGTGTTAAATTTAAAACCCTTTGTGCGTACCGTCAGATGAAATCCTGCAGGCATCATGCTTCCTCCATCCATGCAATAAATGCACATCATTCAATGAGCGCGGATTTCCTGGGTTATTTACTTTAACATCTTAGGTAATATCTACAGTTAACCATTTCAGTGGCGGCCAAAATTCCATTTGAATGGAATGATTAAAGCTCTCTACAAACTTGATGTGCAATGCCGTGATGACTGACATGTATATGTATGCTCATGAATCACTGTCACACGCAGTCTCACGCACAGAGAAATATTGTTATTGCATAATACATTTTTAACAAGCAGAATAATATAGCATCACGACACATAGTCTCATTTTTAGCCATGTCTTTTAACTATTATAGTATTTCAAAGGACAAAAACATGAACTATAACTATTGACTTTACATCAAGTCAGCTGTCACTTTACTTTTCGCGAGGCCCTGTTGAGGCGCGAGCCCCTGTGTGGTTGCACACTTGGCACAGCCCTTGCGATGGTACTGGCAACACGGACCACAGACATACCAAAAACAGGACATAATGTCACAAATGCGATCCTAAAAAGGACAGAATGCTCAAGCATACCTGGTTCTTGTCATAGGGGCTACGTTGCACAGGTGTCAGAACAGTGTCTCCTCTCAGCAGATCTGTGTGACGAAGGAATTCATGCTACTGTTTTGACCTTAACACATTTTATAAGCACTTCAAGCGTTCTCAGCTGGTAAAAATACCATCATATGTATATACATACAACAACACAGCATAGTTTTGGATGTTCAGTAAGTTCCACCTCAAAACATATACATTATAGATATTTTTTTTGTATCCTTAATTTCAGTGTTAAAAATTACTGTGTGAATGCTAAGCGATTCAGAACTAAATTTATTATTTTCTTTTTTGGTCCGGACCAAAAGAATCAAGACAACCGAATTACAAGTGTGAACACACCATCAATCTTACAGACCACAAACATTTGAATGATATTGCATATATGATTTCCACCTGTGAGGTAACAGTTCAAAATTAAAAGTCATTAAATGTCAATATGTTCTCAGCTCTTCCAATTACATTCAAGCGAGAGCTTCAGAACCAGGTGTCTATAGAAGGTGAGAGTGCAGTATTTACCTGTGAGCTTTCAAAGCCTGGTGCTCCAGTCGAATGGAGAAAAGGTAGAGTAATTCTGAAAGCCGGAGCCAAATATCACATGAAACTTGAGGGACGATTAACCACACTGGCGATAAATAACCTTGTTGAGGGTGATGCGGGAAATTATACCTGCAAAACCAAAGATTCACAATCAACAGCCGAATTGATGGTTCAAGGTAATATCCAAATTACTGCGGAAATTTTGACAATATTGATTTCATATGCATTTCATTTTCATGACCATGTGATTTCCTCCACAGCTACTATTGACCTTAATCAGGTTAGATGCCATATTGAATTTAATGATTTTCTAAATTGTGGCTCAAAACTTTCAAAATCTGTTTTACAGAGTTTTTGTCTTCTATTTATTTTTCTTCTGAAAGATATTTTGTCAACTGAACAATCAATATTTTGTTAAACAGCAGTGCAATCCATTGAACGCACTGTACTTCTATCCCTAACAGTCTTGTTTTCATTCCTGCCTAAAATTAAATATGGCACTACCCTGATTAAAGCCTATAGAATGCTTACATGGCATTACACAAGCCCACTGCACAGATTTAATTAATCTCTCATTACATGATGTTTAAATTCATATCCTCTAATTACACTCCATATTTGACATCAGAAGAGTCTTGGTATCAGAAATCCCTTCATATGTAGCTTTTACTGTGATCTTGCCCAATTCATTCCGCATGGGCTGGTTATGAAGAGCTATTGTGTGTTGGTGTGCATAATGCATAAATAAAATGAACCCCAATTTATTTAGATGATAGATGAACCACAATTTATTTTGGACTGATATAGTTGATTGAGCAGAAAAACTGAACAATCAACTTTTGGTAACACTTTAGTGGGAAGACACAACATTCACACTTTTGAAGAGCCTATAATTTTCAATACATGAATACAGGCTTTCTCAATTCTTGGCTTTCTGAAGGACTCCCTGCTACCTTTAAAGCAACTCTAAAGAACCAGGAAGCTCAGGAGGGGAACAGTGTCACTTTGCACTGTGAACTTTCTAAGGCAGGAGTTCGAGTAGAGTGGTGGAAAGGAGAAGAAATGCTCAAGACTGGAGAAAAATATCAACTGAGACACAAAGAAGCAAAAGCTGAACTGCTAATAAGGAAGGCACAACCAGAAGACAGTGGAGTTTATCGCTGTGTATGTGGAGATCAAAAGACCGAAGCCACCATCAAAGTTAATGGTATGCATATGTTCCAGGAAGTTTTCAAGTGCAAGTTCATGTAATTGAGCATTAGAAAAAAGTTATGAAAAGTTTTTTTAGAAAACATTATCAGATATGCAACATCTGCTTTGTATAGCTCTTCCCATCACTTTCAAACAAGAACTTATGAATCAAGAGGGTGAAGAAGGGAACAACATCACCTTGCGCTGTGAACTCTCAAAGGCCAGTGCTGATGTGGAGTGGTTGAAGGGAGAGGAAGCCCTTAAGCCTGGAGAAAAGTACCAGATGAGACAGATTGCAACTAAAATTGAGCTTGTTATCAGGAAAGCCGTACCTGAAGACAGTGGAGACTACTTTTGTGTATGTCCCGATCAGACATCCAAAGCAACGGTTAAAATCAATGGTACGAAACTCAAGCAAACGATTACATAATTGCCAATTTTGTCAAATATTCTTTTTAGGTGACACAAATATATTTACAATTTCTTAGCTATCCCAATCACGTTCAAACAAAACTTGAGAAATCAAGAAGTGGTGGAGGGCAACACTGTTGCTTTGCGTTGCGAGCTTTCCAAACCAGGCGCCGCGGTGAAATGGTGGAGGGATGAAGAGATGCTGCGAGTTGGAGAAAAGTACCAGATGAGGACAGAGGGAAGGATTGCTGAACTACTCATCAAGAATGCCAACTCTGATGATGTTGGCTTTTACAGCTGCACTACGGGAAAGGAAAAGACGACAGCAGAAGTCAAAGTCAAGGGTACGCTCTACTACTGCAAGATCAGATAATGATTGACTGCTTTAGTAGTAGCTTTACTCTTTCAGTCCAATTTCTTTCTCAAACTTAACTTGAATACAATTTTCATGGTTTTCATAGCTCTACCTGTTACTTTCAAACGAGAACTCCAAAACGAAGTAACTAAAGAAGGTGGGCAAGCTGTGTTGAGGTGTGAGCTCTCTAAACCCGGCACTCAAGTTGACTGGAGAAAAGGAAGAGTTATTCTCAAACCTAATGACAAGTATGAAATTAATCAAGAGGGAACATTCACCAAACTAATCATACGCAATGTTGAAGCAAGTGATGCTGGTAGCTATTCATGTAAAACCAAAGATTCTGAGTCAACTGCTGAGCTAACTGTTAAGGGTAAGGCAAACAGATATTTTGCAGAGGCGGCTTGGCACATTTTGGACTTTCTTTGGCTTGCTGTTATGATTTTTTTATTGCTTCTTGTGCTGTAGTCTTCTGCTTCGCTGTGCTTTAAGGGCCTGCATGGTTTTGTTGTGAAATAATCAGGCATATCTCTTTTGGTTGACGCTTCCAGTTCCACCTATCACTTTTAAAGTCAAGCTGAAAAATCAAGAAGTTGAAGAAGAAAATAAACTCATATTACACTGTGAGCTCTCAAAAACTGGATGTCCTGTTGAATGGAGGAAAGGGGAAGAGCTTATCAGGTCTGGGTATAAGTATCAAATCAGGGAATGTGATGTTACAAGGGAGCTGATCATCATGAAAACCTTGCCTGAAGACAGTGGAATCTACAGTTGTATTTGTGGGGAGCAGAAGACCAAAGCCACGGTCAGAGTGTTCGGTATGGATGATGGTTTTAAGAAAAGAAAATTGAGCTTTTTTTGTTACTTGAGCTCATTATGAGCTAACATGCTAATGTGCTACTCTTCAGCCACGCCAGTAAAGTTCAAACAAAACCTAAAGAACCAAGAGGCTTCTGAGGGAGGTGTTGTTATTCTGCATTGTGAGCTTTCCAAGGCTGGGGTACCAGTAATATGGCTGAGAGGGGACGAGGAGCTCTGCAGTGGAACTAAATACAAGATCAAGCAGGAGGGATTGGTTGCTGAATTACACATTAAAAATATCCTACCTAAGGATGTTGGGGATTACAGCTGTATTGTGGGAGACCAGAAGACAACTGCTGAAGTTAATGTTAGGGGTAGGTCCAGATCCGCTTTAATGAACTTCTCATTAAGTTCACACAAGGTTGTTTTGAATTTTTAATAATAATTCAGCCAAATCAAAAATTTAAACAAAGAAATCATGCATAGACCAGTTTTATCCTTGTATACATACTAATATACCCATATATTATACCCTTACATACCCAATATCTTGACAATGTTTTTTAAAGTGCTATAAACACTATATGATACCCAGAACTGGAAATGATGGATTGCGGGGTGACCAGGAGCATGGCATTCAAACTGGTTACATTTAGGGAAATTAAGTGGATTTAGTTTCCACTCAGTATAAAAGTTATACATTTAACAGGTTTTACAACTGTGGATGTATCTTGATCTTCTTGAATTCAACCAGAATAAATGCAGCCAATGCATCTTTGAGTGTGCAGCTACACAGCTGTCTTTTTGCTCTTTTGGTTAATGTGCCTGTGAGAACACATAAGAAAGCATGGCATTTAGACCAAACATGAAATGTATGCAAATGTAATATAGATACATTGATGTGCATGTACACTACCGTTCAAATGCTTGGGGTCAGTATATTAAATTAATCAAAAGTAAAAACATTTATAATGTTATAAAAGCTTTCTATTGTAAATAAATGTCCTTTTGAACTTTCTAATGATCAAAGAATCCTGAAAAATATCACTGTTCGCACAAAAATAATAAGCAGCACAACCGTTTTCAACACTGGTAATAATAATAAAAAAGGTTATTTAGCACCATATCAGCAAATTAGAATGATTTGTGAAGGATTGTGTGACACTGAAGACTGGAATGGATGAGGACAATTCCTAATGTATATTACATTGTAAAATAAAAAGTTATTACAAATTGTACAAATATTCCACCATATTACTGTATTTTCACAGTTGGTGAGCCTAAGAGAGTTCTCTTACTGACCCCAACATTTTTAATTGTAATGTATGTTTATTTCTGTCTGAATAGAATCTGGTCATCTGCCCTAGAATGATAAAAAAATCCCCCGTCTCCTCAATTAGGGTCCCCCAACTGAATCTCATTTCCACCATTGTAAATACCATCATGATCCTTTCTTGAACCCTGTATGATACTGTTCATGAATCATAGGGTCATACACACATAGTGTCATTTCATATCATAAACTATACCAATTAACATACACAATTTCTAATTTGCAAAGTACTCCAAATACTTCTGAGCTGTTGTTGTAATCAAACTTCTCCTCACACCTCTCACAGCTGCTGCCTCTGTGTTCTTTGAGAAAGAGCTTGAGAGTCAAGAAGCAATAGAAGAAGATTCTGTCCTCTTTAGTTGTTTACTCTCTAGCGACAATGCCCCAGTGACCTGGAGAAAAGATGAAAATCAGATCACACAGGGTGGGCGATATACCCTTCACCGTAAAGGTGCCACTCAGGAGCTTGAAATCAGGAAACTGAGAGTGGAGGACGCTGGCGTGTACACGTGTAGCGTCAGAGGCAAGAAGACCTCTGCAACCCTCAGAGTGATAGGTACAATCATAACAAGCCTATTTAACAATAACATTTCAGTTTGCTATCAAAAGCAAATGAACTCCGATGACTCCTGTGCATTCCTCTATTCGGTTAATGTTTCTTTTACAGAGCGTGTGAGGATTGTGAAAGGACTGCGTGACTTGGCGGTTACTGCAGGCGAGAGCGCCCGCTTTGCGTGTGAGCTTTCACACAAGAACATCCTTGATGGGGTTTGGTGGCTTGGTTCCAATGTACTGCAGGAGAACGAGATGAACCAGATGAGTATCTGTGGAAGAGAACACCAGCTGGTGCTCACTATGACCACACCTGAAGAGTCAGGTGTTGTGTCATTTGTGGTGGGAAATGAAAAGACTTCTGCTCATCTGCGTGTAAACAGCAAACCTAAAGGTAAGTCCTCATAACAAACTTTTTTCCGAAGACATTTATTTTTGTTTTAAACAGCAAACATACAGTAGAAAAGTATACCAAATGCAATTAATTGTTTTAACTTCATACTCTAAAGTGCATTCTCTCTTTTATAGTTTTCATTGAGGAAAACCTGAAAGACATGGTCATTTTTGAGGGAGATTCTGCCACCCTGTGCTGTTTGACTTCTGACTCCTGCACACCTGTAGCCTGGAAACGAAATAATGTAACCTTGCTCCCTGGGGAAAAGTATGAACCTTTGAAACATGGGAAACGTAATATTCTTCTAATTCACAAAGTCAGAAAAGAGGATGCTGGGATTTACTTGTGCGATACAGGAGACATGCAGAGTAGTGCTACTCTTACAGTCAAAGGTAGGAACTGCTTAATACACTGTAACTATAAATATTAGAAAATTAACTAACTTGATTTATTAATATATTATTATTATATTTATTATTAATAACAATAATAATATTTGATACTTTGGTAACACTTTACAATGTTTCATAAGTTAACATTAGTTGATGTATTAACTAACATGAACTAACCATGATCAGTACATGTGTTACTGTATTTGTTCATCTTTGTTAACGTTAGTTAATAAAAATACAGCTGTTCATAAAAATACAACTTTACAAATCAGTATTCAAATTGAATTTGTACAATATTTATTGGAAATGGCACATATACTTAAGAGTTCTTTGCTTACTGCATTTCAGAGCGACCTTTGTTTTTTTGCGGGGAGCTCCAAAACCAAGAAGCAGAAGAGGGTGAAACTACTTTCTTGTGCTGTGAACTGTCACAACCTGGAGTTGCAGTTGAGTGGAAGAAGGGAGCAGTTCTGCTTAGACCGGGTGACAAATATGAGATGAAACAGGATGGATGTGAGCTACAGCTACAGATCAATGACCTCACAAGTCAGGACAGTGGGGCCTACAGGTGTTGTGCCGATGGCATTGAGACAAGGGCCAGTATTACTGTGAAAGGTATAAACCAAAATAATTGCTTGTCTATATACAGTATATTATTTGATTTTGAGGATTTGATCTATGCATGAACTAAATGTCAGATAAAATGGCACTGAATATTTTCATATTTTTAAAGATGCATTCTTTTTTTTTGCATATTAAACATTTATTTTACCACTGTTTCTTCTTCTGATACCCTATTCTTATTCCACAGAGCACCCTTTGTTTTTCCGTGAAGAGCTTCAAAACCAAGAATTAGAGGAAGGTGAAACAGCTTTCTTGTGCTGTGAGCTCTCTAAACCTGGAGAACCAATACAGTGGAAGAAGGGGGCAATGCTCCTGAAGAACGGACAGAGGTTTGCAATGACGCAAGAGGGCAATGAAGCACAACTACAGATTCATGACCTCACAAGTCAAGACAGTGGCATCTACAGATGCTGTGCTGGCAACTTAGAAACACGGGCTAATATTATTGTCAAAGGTAGGTATGCCCTGTATACCATAAAAGTTATGGTTTATATTTAAATGTATCAGTATTAGTCAATTGAATCTTTGATTGTTTGAACTGTAATGTTTTATTTGTAATGTGAAAAAAGTGTAGAAATTGAATACTGGCCATAACATGAATATTATAATTGGTTCATTGGATATTAGTGCATCCTTAAAGGTTTTCAACAGAGTGTTTGTATAAAGTTAATCTGGGTTTTTAATTAAGGCTTGGAAATTCATCTTTATGCTGTATGTTTAGTAAAAGATGAAAATAAACGTTTTTCTGCAAAGTTAATTAACATCAAATTGCTCTCCCTTTTCAGAGCAACCTCTTTTCTTCTGTGAGGAACTCCATAACCAAGAGGCAGAGGAAGGTGAAACAGCCTTCCTTTGCTGTGAGCTCTCTAAACCTGGAGTTGAAGTGCAGTGGAAGAAGGGGGCAATACGACTGAGACCAGGAAACAAATATGAGATGAAACAAGATGGCTGCAAAGCACAGCTACAGATCCATGACCTGACACGTCAAGATAGTGGCACATACAAGTGCTGCTCTGGAAGCCTGGTTACCACAGCATCAGTTGTAGTCAAAGGTGAGAGCCGTGACATTAGAGGGTAATATTTTTTGTATTTTTATACTGAATTTCATCAGGTATTTGATCAAAACCTATGAATGCATTTACATGGACATAAAAGCACAATAATAAAATATGTATTTCAAAAATAAGAACAAAAGGAATTACATACTGTATTTATATTCTTATTTATTTACAATTTATTTTTCAGAACATCCTTTGTACTTCATCAAGATGCTTGAGTGTCAAGAAGCAGAGGAGGGGGAAACTGCCTTTATTTGCTGCGAGCTTTCAAAACCTGGGGCTGCCGTAAATTGGAAGAAGGGATCTGTGCTGCTAAAGCCTGGAAGAAAGTATGAAATAAAGCAGAATGGTGGCGAACTGCAGCTTCAGATCCATGATCTCACAAACCAAGACAGTGGTGTCTACACATGCTGTGTTGGTAGTCTAGTGACCTCAGCATCTCTGGAAGTGAAAGGTACACTATATTCAATGTAGATGAGTTAGAATGCACTTTCATTAACATTAACATACTTATTTTCTGAAAAACAGAACAGCCTCTGTATTTCTGTGAGGAGCTCCAAAGACAAGAAATAGAAGAAGGTGAGACTGCAATACTGAGCTGTGAGATCTCTAAAACTGGAGTGGAAGTGCAGTGGAAGAAGGGAATGGTGTTACTTCGACCAGGAAACAAATATGAGATGAAGCATGATGGCTGTAAATTGCAGCTTCTGATACATGAGTCAAACAGTCAGGACAGTGGTGTCTACAAATGTTGTGCTGGTAGCTTGGTGACCGCAGCATCTCTTGACGTGAAAGGTGTGTATTTTTATGTAATGAAGTTGTTAAAATTTCAATCGCATATTATTGAGTTTTATTTTCCCTCACCAGAACATCCATTGTTCTTCTCTGAGGAGCTCCAAAACCAACAAGCAGGGGAGGACAACACAGTCATATTGTGCTGTGAGCTCTCTAAACCTGGAGTTTCCGTGCAGTGGAAGAAAGGAACAGAGCTTTTGAAGCCTTGTAAAAAATATGAGATGAAACAGGATGGCTGTCAACTACAGCTTCAGATCCATGAGTTAACAGCTCAGGACACTGGGACTTACAAATGTTGTGCTGGAAGCCTGGTAACAACAGCTTCTCTTCTGATAAAAGGTAAGTGAATTATGATCTTTGACATAATGCATTTATTAATATTTTTTTAGTTTTTGATGAACATGTAAAGGCAAATATGTTTTTCCCCCTCTACAGAAAAGCCATTGTTCTTCTCTGAGGAGCTACAAAACCAAGAAGCAGAGAAGGGTAACACCGTCATATTGTGCTGTGAGCTCTCTAAACCTGGAGTTTCAGTGCAGTGGAAGAAAGGAACAGTGATACTTAAGCCTAGCAAAAAATATGAGATGAAACAGGATGGCCGTCAACTACAGCTTCAGATACATGAGTTAACAGCTCAGGACAGTGGGACTTACAAATGTTGTGCTGGAAGCCTGGTAACAACAGCTTCTCTTCTGATAAAAGGTAAGTGAATTATTTAAATGACATTTTTCCACATTTTTGATCTTTGATATAAGAATTAATTCATTAATCTGTTGATGTGCCCATTTGTTCTTGATGAACATGTAAAGGCATGTATGTTTTATTTCCCCTCTACAGAAAAGCCATTATTCTTCTCTGAGGAGCTACAAAACCAAGAAGCAGAGGAGGGTAACACCGTCATATTGTGCTGTGAGCTCTCTAAACCTGGAGTTTCAGTGCAGTGGAAGAAAGGAACAGTGCTTTTGAAGCTTAGTAAAAAATATGAGATGAAACAGGATGGCCGTCAACTACAGCTTCAGATCCATGAGTTAACAGCTCAGGACAGTGGGACTTACAAATGTTGTGCTGGAAGCCTAGTCACAACTGCTTCTCTTGTGGTAAAAGGTAATTCACTGGTTCTTAACAGTGGGGTGGGGGTCAAATATTGTTGTGTACAATGGGCGGGGTTCAAAAAGATTGGGATCCACTGAGGAAAGCAAATATTTAAAATTACATTAGTCTAAATTTTGATATTTGACATAAGAATTAATTAATCTGTCCAAATGTCCATTTTTTTTTGATGAACATGTATGTTTTTGTTTTCCCTCTACAGAAAAGCCATTGTTCTTCTCAGAGGAGCTACAAAACCAATCAGCAGAGGAGGGCAAGATAGCAATATTGCGCTGTGAGCTCTCTAAACCTGGAATTTCCGTGCAGTGGAAAAAGGGAACAGTGCTTTTGAAGCCTTGTAAAAAATATGAGATTAAACAGGATGGCCTTCAATTGCAACTTCATATAAATGAGTTAACAGCTCATGACACTGGGACTTACAAATGTTGTGCTGGAAGCCTGGCAACAACAGCTTCTCTTGTGATAAAAGGTAAGTGAATTATTCAAATGACATTTTTCCATATTTTGATCTTTAATTAGAATTAATTCATTAATTTGTTCATGTGTCCAATTGTTTTTTGATGAATATGTAAAGACATATTTGTTTTTGTTTTTCCTATAAAGAAAAGCCATTATTCTTCTCTGAGGAGCTACAAAACCAACAAGCAGAAGAGGGTAACACAGTCATATTGTGCTGTGAGCTCTCTAAACCTGGAGTTGCTGTGCAATGGAAGAAGGGAGCAGTGATACTTAAGCCTAGTAAAAAATATGAGATAAAACAGGATGGCCTTCAACTACAACTTCATATCCATGAAATAACAGCTCAGGACAGTGGGACTTACAAATGTTGTGCTGGAAGCCTGGCAACAACAGCTTCTCTTGTGGTAAAAGGTAAGTCAATTATTTAAATACCATCTCCCCACATTTTGACCTTCTTAATCAGTTCATATGTCCATTTTTTTTTACATGTTAAGATATACATATTTTTGTTTTTCCTCTCCAGAACAGCCATTGCTCTTCTCCGAGGAGCTCCAAAACCAAGCAGCAGAGGAGGGCAAAATAGCAATATTGCACTGTGAGCTCTCTAAACCTGGAGTTTCCGTGCAGTGGAAGAAAGGAACAGTGCTTTTGCAGCCTAGTAAAAAATATGAGATTAAACAGGATGGCTGTCAACTACAGCTTCAGATCCATGAGTTAACAGCTCAGGACAGTGGGACTTACAAATGTTGTGCTGGAAGCCTGGTGACTACTTGCTCTGTTACTGTGAAAGGTATGGAACGTGTTTTAGAGAAACTTCTGAATTACATAATAATTTTTCCATGTACCACTCTGACAACATTTCTTGCTATTGAACCAGCATATTCTGATAATTCATTAGGATCAAGTTTTGTGAATAAAGCCACAAATTTTAAAAACATAAAATGTATTTTTAATTCCCCACGTCCAGAGCAACCTATATTTTTCTGCAAGAACCTCCAAAGCCTTGAAGATGAGGAAGCTAAGATGACCACCCTGACCTGTGAGCTTTCTAAACCTGGTGTGGAAGTGCAGTGGAAGAAGGGAACAGTGTTGCTAAAACCTGGAAACAAGTATGAGATGAAACAAAATGGCTGTCTGCTGCAGCTTCAAATAAATGACCTGAAAATTGGAGATAGTGGCTCTTATAAATGTTGTGCTGGTAGCATGGTGACGACTGCGTCTCTTGTAGTAAAGGGTAAGGGAATTAACATTTATTTTAATGTTATTTTCCATCTTTTTATAGAGAAATCAATTCATCAATCTGTTCATGTGTCGGTTTGTTTTTCTGTTGAGTATGTAAAGACAAGCATTTTTATTTTCGCTCACCAGAACATCCTTTATTCTTCTCTGAGGAGCTCCAAAACCAAGAAGCAGAAGAGGGTAAGACAGTCTTATTGCACTGTGAGCTCTCTAAACCTGGAGTTTCAGTGCAGTGGAAGAAGGGAGCAGTGATTATTAAGCCTAGTAAAAAATATGAGATTAAACAGGATGCCCGTCAACTACAGCTTCATATCCATGAGTTAACAGCTCAGGACACTGGGACTTACAAATGTTGTGCTGGAAGCCTGGTGACTAATAGTTTAATTACAGTGAAAGGTACAGAGCTTATTTTAGTGAAACATCTGCAAAATTCTTTGTCCATGTAGAACTTTTTTCATAATTGAAGAACCCAAACTTTTATTTTTACTTCTGCATGTACAGAGCAACCTATATACTTCTGCAAGATCCTTCAAAGCCTTGAAGCTGAGGAAGGTGAAATGGCGTTCTTGACCTGTGAGCTCTCTAAACCTGGAGTTCATGTGCAGTGGAAAAAGGGGACAGTATTGCTAAAACCTGGAAAAAAGTATGAGATGAAACAAGATGGCTCTGAATTACACCTTCAAATCCATGATCTAAAATGTCAGGACAGTGGTGTCTACAAATGCTGTGCTGCTAGGGTGGAGACAACTGCTACTCTTGTTATAAAAGGTACATTTATTCCCATATTTAAAAAATAATTAAGTAATTACAAATAATTAAAATAAATACGTAATGTTGCATTTTCATTATTTACACTAGAAGCTTCCCCTAGAAGTAAAGACATCCCTCAACCCCCACTAAGATCAAAAGGGAAAAACATTATGGAAGAAACACACAGTGGTCTAGTGCATAAGAAACAGGCTATGGCCATTGAGGAATCAAACATCTCTATTTTAGAGCCATCAGAGGTTCACTTCCAGGATCTCTGTGAGAAACTGACAGATGACCAGGACGTCAAGAAGAAATCATTAGTGAGACAAAGGGGAAGAGATGTAAGTTCCAAAATGGTTAACGTGTCTAGTTGCACCATGGAAGAACCTGAAATTACTTCTCCTACGACCGATGAACCTGAAAAACAAAGAAAAAATGTGGTGGACACTGGTTCCAAAGAAGTTTCTGTGGACCAGTACAATGAAAAGATCTCAGGGCAAGTTCAGAAGAAAACTCCAAGCATAGATACAAATGGACAGAGCAAGGAACCACCCAGAAACTTTCCCCAGCCTCCACCACGGTCAAAGAGTAAGGCCACACATCCAGATGTTTCACTCAAAGACCAGTACAGTGTTTTTGATGCAGAAAACCAGAGTTTTAAAGATCCAGCTGTTGACAAGAAGGGCAAGGAACAAGATGTTGTCATGGAGCCAACTATGGAGACCAATATGGCATCAAAACAAGCTGACCTAACACTATCTCTTTCTAAGGATAAGGTTTCCCAGCCACATGTTGAAATCAAAAGGCAACCGTATGTTTTGGAAGCAAAGAACCGAGATATTGACATAAAACAAACTGTGGATAACACTTTAAATATATCAGATTATGTCTTAGATCCACCAGTCTTCAAAAAGTTAACAGCCAAACACGTTGAAGCATCCCAAGAACAACCATGTAATTTAGAGGAAAGGAATGAGCATATCAAATTGGAATCGACTCTAAATAAGGAATCAAAGAAAAATCAAATTGTGGACACCATCTCTAAGCCATCCGAGGTTGATGAATATTCTGTCCATACAAATGAAAAGAAGGAACTGAAAAATAAATCATTGGATGAAAATGAAATCTACGAGAAGAAAAATGTCAAATCTGAAATTGAAAAGGTTCAGTCCAAGGATGAACATCATGGAAAAATAACAAAGAATGTTAAAGAAAAAGCACTAAGTATTGCCATTACAGGCCAGAAACCCAAAGAGCAAATAAGTCTTTTGCAGAAAACTACAACATTGACCATTAGGGATGTGCAGCAGGATTCACTGGAAGGTGAAACAGATTTACCAGACATTGATATTGGAGAGCTGAAAAATGTCAAGCATGTTGTGGATGAACATCATGGAAAAGAGGCAAAGCATGTTACAGAAAAATCAACAAGTATTTCCATTACAAGCCAGAAAATCAAAAAAGAAAAAATTCCTGCAGAAAAGGCTACAACAGTGTCCTTTGGGGATGTGCAGAAGGCGTCACCGAAAGTTGACCCGAACTTACCACACATAAATAATGAAGATCAGAAAAATGTGGAGCAGGGAGTTATTGAAGTAGATGTTACTGGGGAATCTGTAACTCAACCTGAGGAGATGACGCTAAAGCAGATCACAAGTGTGGGTACTGACAAACAGAAGAGATCTCAAGTTGAGCACGATAATGTGGACAGCCCTGGTAGAGACATATATTTTGAGGATGAGCCAGAGATACGGAAGGCTGCCATTAAGATACAAGCCGCTTTCAAAGGTTACAAAACTAGGAAAGACATGCGTCTAGTCTTCAAGGAAGTGTTCAAGAACCAGAATCTTGATCTTGGTGGCACTGCATTCCTGGAGTGTGTTGTGGAAGGTAAAATCGACACTATGCGCTGGCTTAAAGATGGATTAGATCTGAGGCCTGGGAAAAGGTACAAAACCAACCATAATGCAGATGGTGGGTGTTTTCTGGAAATTTCAAGGGTTACAAACAAAGATGCTGGAATCTATACATGTGAAGTTGCAAACAAGTTTGGAGCAATTAGTTACAATGGGAATGTGACTGTGGGTAAACCTCAGAAGCCATCACAAACAATTCAGACTGCACAAACACAAGGTACAGAAATTGTCTCTGAGAAAGAGATTGTTCCAGTCTTGAACACTGAAGAGGAGTCATTGAGACTCATCTATGACCTACCGGCAGATGACACCTACAGCAAGATCCAGGAGAAAAGGAGAAGTCTCATTTCAGTCAGCTCCAGTGAGTTCTCTTTAAAATGTTTATTATTCTAGATAATAGTAGCAATAGTAGGGCTGCACTGATATTACATTCTGGCTAAGATCAATAAAGATCAAAAGTAATCTCAACATAAAAACAGAGGGTAATAGTTATATAGCTAATATTGACTTACACCAATAAAGTATTTCATATCTGCAGATAACCGATTTATGGATACATCAATATTATCTGAACTTGTTTCTTGTAATTCTGTCCCCTCTCTAGTATCCTGTTACTCAGATTATGACACAGCCCCTGATGTTGAAACAGAATACCAATCTAGGTAAGTTTAACATTGTAAAGACCTTTCAATGACTCTTAATTCAAAAGGAAGATGGCAGCATAGAATAATTTGTAATTTTTCAGTACTTTGGGATAATACTGTACATTGCAATGTATTTAAATTAATATGCTCTTAAACAGGGGAAAAAAGGCAAAGTCAAAAAACGAGGCTCCTACTTCTCAGTCTTCTGAAGAAGACAAAAGTGTTAGTGTACAACCCCCAAAGACTACAGACCAACTGAAAGGGAAAGGTCAGTTCTTTTGGTGCTGCAAGGTGTTTGGTTGCTTTGTTTTAAATTCCAGAGATAATGAAATAATATGCATTCAAGAAGCTTAATATACTGTACTCTTCTGTATTATTGCGTTTGTATTTGGCATAGGTTGCGATTCACAGAGTCACACACCATCTCCCAAACGCATACATTCCTACAAGTCCTCTACAAATACTGAGTCATTCTCTGAGTCAGATGGAGATGATGACAGAGCAGAGGTATTAACTCAGTCTCTTTACTTTATAATTTATTTGCACTTTTTTAAGGGAAATTTGTTTTAGGCAATTCAGGTGAATCTGCATAACAAGATACCCACATCAGTAACATCAGTGTCCTTTGCACTAGATTTTTACAGTCTTGTATCCAAATATTGTAGCTCAGATTGCTTCAGCAAAAAAGTGAAAATTTAACCAAAAAAACCCCCACTAACATCCAGTACATTCTGCAGATATTTGATATTTATGTGGCCAAAACCGATTGTCATCCTCTGGGAGGAAACAGAGAAGCTTTTGTGCTAAAGGAAGGCCAGTTTGTGGAGGTCCTGGATTCAGCCCATCCTGTAAGGTGGCTTGTCCGTACAAAGCCAACCAAGATCACACCATCTCGTCAGGGCTGGGTATCCCCGGCGTACCTAGAAAAGAAGACAAAGGTGAGTGAATGCATAAATGTATAAACTGTAGTTGAAATAGCAATGAATTTGGTGTTAAAGGTTGTTACATTATTTTAATAATCTTTCGATTTGTTTTCTCAAAGGAAATATTTTCAGTGGCCTGTGAAGTAGAGACAAGAGAATCCCCTGAGAAAGGCAAAAAAATGTTCACAAAGGATGAGCATGGCTTGATCCAAAGGTAAATACAACTCAAGACCAATAAATGGAATATCCCTTGCCTCGGGTTTTGTTCTTACTCAACAAAACTCAACGTACAAATTCTACTTTAATTTGTTTATCAATCAATTCCAGTGGCAGATTTCACTGGAAAGAAGAGTGTTCATATTAGAGTCTGTGACAGCTGTGTGTGGAGCAGCGCTCTATGCTGGACGTAGTACAGGCCAATGGGGCTGACATGTTTACTGTAAGGCTTAAGCTAACTGAAAACATAAAAGTTTAATTTGATTGTTTGTTTGTTTATTATAATATAATTTAATAGTTGTGTGAAAATGTGTGTTTTCATGGTCAATATTATGTACATAAAGTGAAATTTAAGCATTTCTGATCAGGAA
Organism: Gobiocypris rarus; assembly: GCA_023029165.1. Taxonomy (NCBI): domain Eukaryota; kingdom Metazoa; phylum Chordata; class Actinopteri; order Cypriniformes; family Gobionidae; genus Gobiocypris; species Gobiocypris rarus. Next base: position 11,740,059 of record CM040928.1, on the reverse strand, counting down.
CGGAATAGATTACACAAAGTTCTAGAATGTGGCCAGGGCAATGTCAACCTGAAGTTCATCAAACACCACTAGAGCATTACAACGTAAATTGTTCATTCTAGTTAACAATAACAACACTGGATAGCATGCACAGATCAATTTTATTAGCAGGTTTTGTGAAAAGCTAAATTGTCTATATTTTTTTACTTCCAGTCGGTTGATCAAGGGTCTTCTTGATGGCGAGAACAGTTTTGTGCAGGAGATGAACTTCTTTGTGGAGCACTTTTTGCAGTACTTAGAGACGAGCTCTCAAGTTCCTCTTACCATCATCAGTCAAAAAGAGTACATATTCCGTAATATCAGGGATATTGCAAGTTTCCATGAATGGTGAAGACATCTCTTTTTTCTATAATAAATATAATATAATATAATATAATATAATATAATATAATATAATATAATATAATATAATATAATATAATATAATATAATATATCATAATATGCATTCACATTGTGGGTTCACTTATTTGTCCCTCTGTCTCTCCATCACAGTTGTATTCTCCCCAAGCTGGAGATGTGCTTCTCAGATGATGATGTAGCCCAGTGTTTTGTCAGTTATGCACCAGACTTTGAGATGTATCTCCAGTTCATTACAGGCCTGCCCCAAGCTGAGGCCTGCATCTCAGACAAAAACACACAGCATTTCTTCAAGGCAAGAGGATATACTATTTACAGCCTGGCAGAAAGTGCTCCTTTTTTTAAATGATGTGAAGTAAATTAACAACCATTCTTCTACTGTGTTTCAGCAATATGCAAACACAGAGTTGGCACATCTGGATACCCAGGTCTTTAATGTTAACACGTATTTGCAGAGACCCATGGAAAGAATTCAAACATACAAGACTGTACTTAAGGTATGATCACTTTATCACTTTCTTTCATACACGGTATATAATATGATTTATATATATTCTACAACCATTCAAATGGTCGGTAATGTTTTAATGTTTGAAGAAGTCTCTTATACTCACCAAGGCTGCATTTATTTGATCAAAAATACAGTAAATGCTGTGATACTGTGAAATATTACAATTTAAAATAACAGTTTTGTCGTTGTTTTAAAGTGTATTTTATTCATTTGATGGCAAAACTGAATCTACAACCATTACTGCAGTCTTCACCATCACATGATCCTTCAGAAATCATTTTAATATGCTTATTTTGTGCTCAAGAAACACTTATCAATGCTGAAAACAGTTGTGGTGCATAAAGGGATAAAACAAAACATATATGTTACTGTCAATTTTAAGTGTCTTTGCTGAATAAAAATATTCCTTTATATCCCCAAAAAATCTTACCGACCCCAAGCTTTTGAATGGGAGTATATATATATATATATATATATATATATATATATAAATAAATATACACATACACACACACAGATGCTGGTCATATAATTAGAATATCATCAAAAAGTTGATTTATTTCACTAATTCCATTCAAAAAGTGAAACTTGAATATTATATTCATTCATTACACACAGACTGATATATTTCAAATTTTTATTTCTTTTAATTTTGATGATTATAACTGACAACTAAGGAAAATCCCAAATTCAGTATCTCAGAAAATTTGAATATTACTTAAGACCAATACAAAGAAAGGATTTTTAGAAATCTTGAAGAACTGAAAAGTATGAACATGAAAAGTATGAGCATGTACAGCACTCAATACTTAGTTGGGACTCCTTTTGCCTGAATTACTGCAGCAATGCGGCGTGGCATGGAGTCGATCAGTCTGTGGCGCTGCTCAGGTGTTATGAGAGCCCAGGTTTCTCTGATAGAGGCCTTCAGCTCTTCTGCATTGTTGAGTCTGGCATATCGCATCTTCCTCTTTACAATACCCCACAGATTGTCTATGGGGTTAAGGTCAGGCGAGTTTGCTGGCCAATTAAGAACAGGGATACCATGTTCCTTAAACCAGGTACTGGTTGCTTTGGCACTGTGTGCAGGTGCCAAGTCCTGTTGGAAAATTAAATCTGCATCTCCATAAAGTTGGTCAGCAGCAGGAAGCATGAAAACTTCCTAAAACTTCCTAAAACTCTAAAACATCCTGGTATACGGCTGAGTTGACCTTGGACCTCAGAAAACAAGTGGACCATCACCAGCAGATGACATGGCACCCCAAACATCACTGACTGTGGAAACTTTACACTGGACCTCAAGCAACGTAGATTGTGTGCTTCTCTCTTCCTCCAGACTCTGGGACCCTAATTTCCAAAGGAAATGCAGAATTTACTTTCATCAGAGAACATAACTTTGGACCACTCAGCAGCAGTCCAGTCCTTTTTGTCTTTAGCCCAGGCGAGACGCTTCTGACGCTGTCTGTTGTTCAAGAGTGGCTTGACACAAGGAATGCGACAGCTGAAGCCCATGTCTTGCATACGTCTGTATTGCTTGTACACTTTTTTCTACCACATCTTTTCCTTCCCTTCACCTCTCTATTAATGTGCTTGGACACAGAGCTCTGTGAACAGCCAGCCTCTTTTGCAATGACCTTTTGTGTCTTGCCCTCCTTGTGCAAGGTGCCAATGGTCGTCTTTTGGACAGCTGTCAAGTCAGCAGTCTTCCCCATGATTGTGTAGCCTACAGAACTAGACTGAGAGACCATTTAAAGACCTTTGCAGTTAATTAGCTGATTAGAGTGTGGCACCAGGTGTCTTCAATATTCAACCTTTTCACAATATTCAAATTTTCTGAGATACTGAATTTGGGATTTTCCTTAGTTGTCAGTTATAATCATCAAAATTAAAAGAAATACACATTTGAAATATATCAGTCTGTGTGTAATGAATGAATATAATATACAAGTTTCACTTTTTGAATGGAATTAGTGAAATAAATCAACTTTTTGATAATATTCTAATTATATGACCAGCACCTGTATATATGTAAGGGTGGTTCGCCTGCAGGGTTGCCAAATAAACGTTATCAGCAAGATGATCGAAAACTGTAAATTTCTTGTATATTACCACCCACTGCAACTTATGTCAATGACAGAAATAAGCGCAGTTACAATAGCAAAATATTTGGAAGAGCGTTGCCATAATGTACGATATTGTATTGCAAAAGATAGCACATCAATGTTAATCTTGAATCAAAACTAGTTAGCACATCATTTGTACAAGAAAGAATTTAATGACAAATTATGTGGCTCTGATTACACTTAAAATAGTTACTAAATAGATGAGATGAGATGTATGAGATGATAATATCTTATACCATTAATCGTACCCAGCATGAATAGAATGTTACCTGAGGGATAGAAAGAGCGCAAAGAAGAGAAAGAGCCAAAGAGCAGGCCCCAAGAAAGGAGTCAGAGAATAACAGCCACAGAGGAACAGTTAAAATCCTCTCTTATCCTTTCCTTGACCATGTGACTGAAACCCAAATGTGATACATTCAAACTAACTCCACAATAAAGGTGTGACAATTAATAGACCCCTGATGTACACACACCATGGCCTACAGGCCTATCAACATCTCTGTGTCTCTAGGAATCCAAATGGTCCTTGTGGGGGTTGATACAATAAAGCAAATGTCTTTGATTATTTTCAATCATATATATATATATATATATATATATATATATATATATATATATATATATATATATATATATATATATATATATATATATATATATAATTATAACTTTAATATTTGTCTTTTTAGGAGCTTATTAGAAACAAAGCAAAGAGCGAACAGAACTGTTGCCTGTTAGAGGACGCCTTTGCCATGGTTTCCAGCTTGCCTTGGCGTGCAGAGAACTTGCATCATCTGTCCATGATTGAGAATTACCCGGCACCTCTCAAGGGGCTTGGAGAACCCATTAGACAGGTACTGCCTCATCATACTCTAAACCTCTTTGTTTGCAGGTTGTCAAGATGACAAGCGTGAGTAAAAATTGGAAGGTGTCATTCTGCTAATGATAGTGTCATGTGGGTTTTTTTTTTCAGGGCCATTTTACAGTATGGGAGGAGATTCATGAAGTCAAAGTCTCTCAAAGAGGACATCACCGCCATGTCTTTCTTTTTAAAGATTGTATTGTATTCTGCAAGCCAAAGAGAGAGCTTGGCACATACAATGAGGCCTACATATTCAAGAATAAAATGAAGGTTTAATCAGATATACATTTATTAATACAGCATTTTTAGTAACAAAGAAGTTTTACAGTCTACATACATTTAAAGGCTCATGACAGTATACTGCATATGTAATATCTTGTATATCATGGCAGCGCTAATCACTGCAGTCCATTTCACATCAATTCCAAATACATTTGCTTTCTTCACAGTTGAGTGATATTGATGTAAAGGATACAGTGGAAGGAGATGACAGGTCATTTGGTCTTTGGCACGAGCACCGGGGAATGGTGAGAAAAATCGTTCTGCAAGCTCGATCCATCCTCCTCCGCCTCTCCTGGCTCAAAGATCTGAGAGACTTGCAGCAGCGCAGCAAACAGCCCACCTGGAGTAAGTTTGGACACATAAGAGCACACTTTTTGCTCGTTTTGACTACTTGAAATGATTGCATTTTTGCAACACATTTTTGATTAAATGTACAGGTGCCCCGTGCTTTGAGCAGCATCTTGCTAACTATCCAGCAAAGCTTGGACAAACTGTAAAACTGGTCTGCAAGGTCACTGGCACACCAAAACCAGTAATAAAGTGGTATAAAGGTAAATAATACTATGTATATGTGCGTGTATAACTATGGACAGTTTACATTTAATTCATAAATGGGTTCTGCTGGTGTGCTTTCCTCAGATGGTCAGGCTGTGGAGGATGACGGACATCACATTACATCAGAAGGACAGTTGGGTGTTTGTTATCTTGTACTGACTGGTGTCACAGTGGTGGACTCAGGTCAATACATGTGTTATGCAACCAATCCTGCAGGGAACGCAAGCACTCTGGCTAATATCATGATTGATGGTATGTTTCGGAGAAATGGTTATTATCGCCGTGCTTTTATAGTTTTTGCATGTATTTCCATTCATATGTCTTGCATATGCACTACTGGTCATTTAGTTTGTTTTTTTAAAGGAAATGAATACTTTTATTCAGCAAGGATGCAGTACTTGATTAAAAGTGAGAGCAAAGATATGTACATTGTTACAAAATATATATATTTTTAATGCTGTTCTTTTGTTCTTTCCATTCATCTAAAAAATCTTAGATCTGTCTCACTGTTTTTACAAAAAATATTAAGTAGCAAAAAAATTACAAATACTTTTTAAAATATACTAAAGTAGAAAGCAGTTATTTGAACTTTTTTTCACAATATTACTGTTTTTTCTGTATTTTTGATCAAATAAATGCATCCTTGGTGAGCATTATGTTTTATGTTTAAAGAGACTTTAAACATAAAACATTAAATAATTCTATCATTTCTATCATAAATATTAATTTATCTTCCTCACCCCAAACATTTGAACACTAATGTAGTAAGTTTTAAAGGTGACAAAAAGTATTTGGCACCAAAAATTAAAATGAAAAGCATGTTGTTCTTTGTTTCCCAAAGTGCCTCCAAGTTTCACAACCAGACTACAGAACTCAGTGCTTGTAAAGGGACAAGATGTGCAGTTCAAGTGCTCCACGCAATCTGCTCCTTTACGGTCAATAAGGTAAAACTGGTTCCATCCACTCACATTAATGTAATGGCGTGTATATGGTTATAAAAGTGATTACACAATCTATTTGTACAGGTGGTTTAAGGATGGCATTCAGCTTGAAAACACCAGGAAACATCACATTCAATCTGATGTCGAGACAGGAGTTCTCACTCTCACCATAAAGACAGCGGAAGAAGCAGATCTGGGTCAATACCAGTGTGAGGTACAAGAGTCTTTTACTACTGTTCAATGACTCTTTTGTATCATATATGAATCCCAAAACTGTTTCTTTGTGTTTATGATATAGCTACTAAATGAAGTGGGTAGTGCCAAGTGTAAAGCTGAACTCTGCACTCCAGCACCATTATCTGTGACAGTCTGCACCCAAAAACAATCACAAACTGACCAAACTCCAGGTAGGACGAAGGGGAAGGTGAACAGCAAATACTATTTAGCAGAGAATGCGTGAATTTGCCCAATAAATAACGGATGGGCACCAGTAAGCTTTGAAGGAGCACATACCGCAGTCACCTCCAACTGCCCTCGTTCCCAGCCATTCCTCATGTTCCGTCACTGAAACTCCAGATCTTCTAAATATCCATTCCACTCTAACAACTAGCTCTGTAGTCTGAAGACCATTGGTTCCATTTTGGGAAAATGTTCCTTAATACTGTGCTGAATTTCACCAACTTTTTCCCATATTCAATAGCTTCTTGGTCTGGAACAAACATTAGATGGGATCACTCAAACTATCAAAAACATCATCAGCCATCTTCATAGAGGCATCTACATTGCATTATGTCATTGGGAACATCTACTTACATTATAATATTGCATTTTAGTGTACATATACACTACTATTCAAAAGTTTGAGGTTGGTAAGATTTTTTTTAAGTATCTTAAGCTCATCAAGCTTATTTATTTGATCAAAAACAGTTATATTTTACAATAGTATTACAATTTAAAATAACGGTTGTATATTTTAAAACTTTTCCATTTATTCCTGTGATGGCAGTGCTGAATTTTCAGCAGCCATTTCTCCAGTCGTCAGTATCATATGATCCTTCAGAATCATACTAAAAATGCTAATTTTGGTGCTCAAGAAATTGTATTATTATTATTATTATTATTATTATTAGTAGTAGTATTATCTAATATTCTTAGTATTTATTTTTAAATAATGTTGAAAACAGTTTTGCTGCTTAATACTTTTGTGGAAACTGTGATACTTTTTTGTCAGGATTATTTGATTAATAGAGAGAACAGAATTTATTTGAAATATAAATCTTTTGTAACTTTTGATCAATTGAATGTGTCCATGCTGAACAAAAGTATAAAACCATAAAAAACAAGTGTTACTGACCACAAACTTTGAACAGTATAGTTTGTTTAATTTAATTTGTCTTTAATTCATTTGAGATTAAATGACACTGCATGCTACTTCATATATCATACGTATATATCATACATTTTTAATGCATTCTTTACTATATCATACCTATGTGCAGTGTTGGGGGTAAAGCATTACAAGTAACTCGAGTTATGTAATAACAAAAATTTCAAGTTGAGTAACGCATTACTTTTAAATTTACAACAAAATACCTGAGTTACTTTTTCAAATATGTAACACAAATTACTTATGTCTTCCCATTTATTGACTGACAGCTCTTGTTCCTATGTTGACTTAAATCGTAAGTACATCACTATCAGTGAAATGCAAAATCAGAATACTACGGAAATCTCCAATAATTAATTATGTTAAATAAAACAAATATTTGTATGCATTTAATCTCACTATATTGACAAATGTACTTGCTGCTGACCTTTGATGATTCAGTTAAACCATAAGCAAAAATAACAAAATTGAGTTAAATTTTCTTCTCCTTCATCCTATTCTTCTCCAATCCAGAATGGTTTGTTTAAGCTGCACCATCTACTGTCAATGCATGAATTTGTATTTCCTTCAGCCTTATTAGCTCAATTTTGATGTCAAAGGGCCTTTACATTTGCCCAAAAATAAAACATTTATGTTATAAAAAAGAACAAGACCAGCCCAGGTGAGAAAAGTAATGCAAAAGTAACTTAATGCATTACTTTTCTTAAAAAGTAACTAAGTAACACAATTAGTTACTTTTTAAGGGAGTAACGCAATATTGTAATGCATTACTTTTCATAATAACTTTCCCCGACACTGCCTATGTGGTCATAAGGTTTCATTTATGCCACATACTTTTAAGTGGTTCATAAGCAGCTTTCGAACACTTGTCAATCATGCATTTCCATATCCTGTTTAACATCACACTTTCCATCCCATTTCCTTTTTAGTCACAGAGCAGGAGACTTAAGATCTGATCAAAATCATCATGTAAGTGTCTTCACAAAGATGCCCCAACATTTTGCATGTATGGTACTCTCCCAATTTTCCTTTCTCTCTGTCTCTGTTCTTCTCCTTGTCCATTCCTCATATCTGTTTATATACATGTTCTCACGGTTTCCTCGTCAGTGCATGCACCGCTAAAATGCCACGTCCATCTTCAAAGCTGGTTATGTGCTAAGACTCAAGCCTTGCTGCAGATAGGGCCAAGTGGCCCTTTGCACTGCCTGTGAGGAAATGTGGCTGTGTATACATGTGATCTGTGACTTAAAAGGCAATGACACTTGCTCTGTTTTTATACCTGTCATTTTCACGGTAAGTGAAAATAAATATCCCACTACAATCCTTATATGAAGCTGACTGTATCACACCATAGATCTTAGTGAGTAATTAGATAACTTTTTCTCTTCTTTCTTTTTTTTAGCTGTTACATAATATAATAATGTACTGTTATTAATTATTTTATTTATATTTATTTTTACAGCATTCACTACAGTTCTGTAAAAATACAGTAAAGCAGTAATATTGTGAAAAAAATGTTTTTTAAAATAAATGTTTGAATGTTAGTGTATGTAAAATCAAATAGAGTGAGTTTGACACCCTAATTGTTTTCAAATAGAGCCCCAATCAGAAGGTTGGTCCAGTTCCTTTATGAAGAACCTGTTTCATATACTCTTTCAGCCTGGATACCCTGAACTGTGAGTTTGCATACACTCTGTTATATGTGGGCTGTGAACGTTGCCTTTATGTGTAGTTTAATTATACTGCATATATACTGTATACTATATTTCTTTAAACAGTGATATGCTGGTGAATAATCTCATTTTTAATGTCACGTGAAAAAATGTGTGCTTCTGAAGACCTGCTGCTGGTGTTGAAGATATACACGGTCTCGAAGAACAGGAGCATGTGGAGAGGCAGGCGGCACAGGCAGAGGGACCCATGGAGCCTGAGGAACACTTTTACTCAGACACAGAGGAGTTGCTGACAGGTAAAGACTGTATGTGTTTTTTAAACAATTTGTGTAAAAAATTGTTACCAGAGAAATTTGTCAATCCATCTTTTATTTTCTCAGAGCCTCCAGCTGTTCAAGTGGCCATTGAAAACCTGACAGTCCGGCCTGGTCAGTCTGCAACATTCTCTGCAATTATTACTGGCCAACCCACCCCAGAGATTCAATGGTTTAAGGTATTATAAGAACAAAATGGTAACAATGCATACTGATATAATAACGTTGTGATGCAAACACAATAAAACTTAACTTGTATTAATTAGAATGCACTTATTTGGTTTCCTGCAGGATGACAAGGAAATCTCATCCAATGAGTACACAGAAATAGTCCAAAATAGTGCACGTTGCTCTCTCACTTTGCTGGATACTCAAACGGAGGATTGTGGCACCTACACCTGCATAGCTAGCAATCTTGCAGGACAAGCATCTTGCCACGCTAAACTCAGTGTTGATACAGGTTGTAGAGTTGTAGATATTTAGTTTTATCTTTACAAATCCTAAATATTTATTGCCATATTTTGAAACCACATAGAAATGTGGAAGTAATAGTGAGTTTAAGTACATTTTAAATTGACTGTTTCCTTTTCAGGTCTAGATGAAATTAAGGAGGAAAGGGAAGTGGAGTTTGGAAAAAGACGGAAACTACATTCTGTGTATGATGTTTATGAAGAAATAGGAAGGTAAGATCCTCAATCAAAGAAATTAAAACCCGCTGATTTATAATGAATACCAACTCAATCTTGAGCTGACATTCATGTAATCTAACATTAACATTTTTTGTCAAATGTAATGGTAATTATTTGATTTGTTTTATGAAATCCACTACAGCCCTAATTAACATTTATCTGCTTTTTTTTGGATAACCAGGGGGACTTTTGGAGTGGTTAAAAAGGTAACTCATAGGGCGAGTGGTGAATGTTTTGCCGCCAAGTTCCTTCCACTCAGAAGCAGTACACGGACCAGAGCGTTCCAGGAGAGAGACCTACTGTCCCGTCTAGCTCACCGCAGACTTGCATGCCTCTTGGACTTTTTCTCCACAAGACGCACATTGGTTTTGGTTGTAGAATTGTAGGATTCAAGTTTTCTTACTTTTATTTTTTTTTAAATTAGTCAATAATTATCATTTAGCCTTTTAGAAATCATTCATTGAATCGAATATGTAGCATTCTTTTTTCCCTCCCTCAGATGCTCTACACAGGGGTTACTAGATCATTTGTTTTTAAAGGGATCAGTTACAGAGAGGGAGGTAATATTGATAATTAATTGAATTTCATTCACACTTTCACACAGAAATAAAGCAAAAGTTATAATTATCATTCATTGTTTTTAGGTCCAGTTATATATTCAGCAGGTTCTGGAGGGCATTGGATACATACACAGTATGAACATTCTACATCTGGATATCAAAGTAAGGGATTATACTTAGTATATAATAGTTGTTTTAAGTGGCAATAATTTAAGATTCAATATATTACAAGACATTTCACTAATAGGAAAAGCTTTTACAGTCACTGACAAAAATTGGACCAATTGGTGTCTATGGTAAAGACATATTCTGACCTTTGGTCATCCTTGTTACATTCTCTCATTTAAAAAAAATATTTTCTCTATAGACAGACAATATCCTAATGGTGTCCCCTGCTAGAGAAGACATCAAAATCTGTGACTTTGGATTCTGCCAGGAAATTGACAACTCCAGACATCAGTACAGCAAGATTGGGACACCAGAATTTGTTGCTCCAGAAATTGTTCACCAAGAACCTGTGACAGTAGCCACTGATATCTGGTATCACATTTTGTGGTCTGTTGCAAATTGTGGTAAACAGAATTAGTTGTGTTCAGAAATCTTTTACTTCTTGGTGAATTATGTTTTTATTTATTCCAGGTCTCTTGGTGTGGTTACCTACTTATGGTGAGTGCATTGAAGACATGGAGTAAACAGATAATTTTCTTTTAAGTTTGTTGCAGTTTTGTGTGGCCATAAAAGTTATAATATAAAATATACAAATATTTATACTGGTAGAAAAGAATGTTTTTTTTTTCTGGGCAGCTTAACATGCCACTGTCCTTTCTTCGGTGAGAATGACCGTGCTACACTGATGAAGGTTGCTGAGGGTTTGCTGTACTGGGACACGCCTGAGATTACAAGTAGAAGTGTGGAGGCACAGGACTTTCTACATAGGGTTCTACAGCCAGACGCAGAGTAAGATCTGCTTACATGAGTGTTATTGAATTTTTTGTTAGCAGCAGTTGATTAAAGTTATTTTTTTTTTACCTTTATAGAATGAGGCCGTCTGCATCTGAGTGTTTGAGTCACGAGTGGTTTCAGGTAGGTGGTTTAGTATATGTTTATACATCAGGCAGACATAAAATGAGCAGTGTGTACAAATAAAATTTTGTCAGTTTATATCATAAATTTAATTCTTTTTAGGGTTATTATGAAGATGAAGAACCAGAGGACATAAATACCAAAAATTTAAAATCTTTCATTTCAAGAAGAAAATGGCAGGTATGATTTTAAATGATCTCCTCTGCTACTGATTGTCCAGGAAAATGTTCTTCTTTCATGTCTTCATACTCTTTTCCATGCTGCTTCTCTTTTCTTTCAGCGTTCTTTAACATGTCTTGGCTCGGTTCTAACTCTCAGACCAATCCCAGAGTTGTTGGAGGCTCCTCTGCGTGACGTTTCGATTACAGCTGCAAGGGAGTCCCAGGAGCCCAGCAGCACCTCGTTAAGTAGTGGATCCTCTTCAGATTATGATGAGGCTGATGCTTGGGACTTCTTCCAGCAGGTTAGCCAGGAGGATGAAGATGATTTGGAAGAAGAGGATGAGTATGACCCCTACGCTCATGTGTCAAAGACGCCCACAATTCTAAAACGGGATGAGGAAGAAGTGCTTATTGGTGAGGAGAGAGTTCACAGTGGCCCGCTGGTGATTCCAATGAACACACCATCACCAGAGCCGGTAAGCATAGAGCAAAGGGACGGTAGCCCCTCTCTTCATTTCTCTGAGGGAGATGAAGGATTGGTTGGTGGGCCTCCCATACCACGTCGTAGCCTCATCAAGAGCACTTTTTACTGCAGCTCCGAGCAGCTCTCACCCATATCTGCTCGTCACATGACACTCCGGGATAAAATCCAAGCTAAAAAGCAAGAACGTGGCCGTAAACCTCTCCGCGCCAGCCTCTCCGGCAGGTTGAACGAGCCCCTAATAGAGTATGTAGAAGATTCCCCAGACTTAGAAGCTAATCGTAACCAAAGAAGAGGATCAATGCATTCATCTATCCTCAAGTCCAGCTCATTTGATAGTGGATCGAGTGCTGCCCATCCAAGCATACACACCCAGAGAAGAAGCAGATCATTAGATGTGTACATGCAACGCTCTCTAGCTTCAACGGTGCAGGGAGAAGACGAGCATAATGTGGAAGATAGTCAGAAACCGGACGGCACTGATGAAGAGGAGGGAAAAACTGAAGAAGTCCAAGTGAGAAGAAAACTCTGCCATCGCTCTGCGTTTTTGTCAAAGAAGGGCCCGGTTGTTATGAGGAAGGTGAGAGCGCAGGTCCATGAGCCTGAAGAAGGCCATCAGCCAGTCTTGAAAAGTGAGGATGACAGCCAATTGCAGATCATGGAAACAGAAGCAGCACATTTAGGTGATGAGGAGAGCATGGATGGCTCACAGCTTTCGCTAGCATGCTCGCTTGACCATGGTTCAGAGGCCTCTAGCAGGGTAGGCTCATATGAAGAACTCTCTCACAGACAACACCACGATGAGATCTTGATCGCTGGATCCTCTGGAAAAACATCTCCATGCTCTATTCTACAGGACTCTGAGGATGAAGACATGGAGAGGGTCTTGAGATCTCTTCGCCAAGACCTCCCGCAAGCCCCACCAAGACGGCGCACCAACAGTTCAAGCTCTGGACTAAATGAGATGCGCAATAAGAGTGACATTCCTCTGAGAAGAAGCTCATCAGCAGTTCCTGTCCAGGCTCAAGTAGCAGGCCAAGAAAGCAAAGAGGTGCTTCAAAGATATGCCTCAGCCCCAGCTCTACAAGACAAACCCCCGAGTGGGAAATCTCCTAAGCCGGGATTCATAAAGATCTTCCGCAAGCACTCATGGGCTAGCCATTCTTCTCCTCAGCTAGAGGGCTTGGAAAAGAAACAAGCAGAAGGAGCATTCTCACAGCCCAAGACCCCTCTTCTAACCCTGAGGAAGAAGATGCGAGCTTCAGCATCTAACATTACGAAACTGTTCACCCGACAGTGCAGCAAGGATGACGTAGAGAAGAAGAAAGGTGGTAGGCTACTTTGAATGCTTTAACACACTAATATCGAATTGCAGATACTTCACTGTTCAGTTGTCAAAACAAAATTTGATTGTGTATAAGAATTATATCTCAAACTCTTTATAACAGCACCAATTGTGAAAAACCTGTCGCCTGTAATGCCAGAGAAAATTACTCGATCTGCCACAGTTGCTGCTGCCACCTCATCTGAAAGTCCTCAGAAGAAGTCCAAATTGTTTTCACTGAAAGTGCCACTATTTAAGAAACACAAAGGTAATATTTGTTGTGCTGATTTGGTCATCTGCACTTAAATGTTTGTGATTATAATAATAAATAATAAATTGTTTTTCAATGTCCTTCCAGAAAGTCCAGTCAAACCATCCAGGCCAGATGTCATTCAGCTAGCAATGGGTGGAGCTCTTGTCTTCTGGAAACCTGTGCCGTCCAAAGAGCTTGTCACATATTGTATTCAGTATAGTGTAAATGGTAAGAATACACTTTAAAGACTAGAGATTAAAATCTAACTCATCCTGTATTATAGCATTTGTATTGTTTTAGCATGTTTTTTTTGTTCATGATGCCTCCTAAAGAATTTATTCTCCTCTATATTAGGTGGGGAGTGGAGAACATTGTCAGAGAATGTCACAGACAGCTGTTTCACAGCTAATGCCCTTCCGAAAGGACCAGGATATATATTCAGAGTGTCCTATAACACCAAGACAGGGTTGGCACCTTTCAGTGACCCTTCACCACCGGCTTTTATGGCCACGCCTTATGAAGGTACAGCATTCTGAAAATAAATCGTATTTTTATCCAAATTGATTTACAATTTATTACCACATCTTAACCCATTTAATCCCACCGGTCACAATAGTGACCGTAAAACAATGATTCATTTCAAAGGCTATAAAAATGTTACTGAATGATCTATCAATGCATTTCCAGCAGATACTGAAATAATAAAGGGTCTCAATGAAATATGTGCAGTGTTGCATGTTTACTGTAAATTGTCACATGACCAGAGCTGTTTACTTCCTGTTTGCGTCAAGAGAAGAGGATGGCAGCAAGAAAGCTCCCAAAGAAAAGATTAGTAAAGTATGTTAACATAAGGATGGAACCTAGATTTTTGGTACACATCATGTTTAAGGTGTCTAGTATTGATATATGCATTTGCAATTATTCAACTTTGTTTAATGTGGTCATAGAACTCACAAACATGTCACGGCAACAATAGTGACCGGTGGGATAACCCACTGTATCTACATGCTAATACACATAGGCTAACTGTTCTACCTTACTTTCTGCTGCTATCTAACGTTCTACCTAATTTTACGCAGACACACACACAGACCCTAGGTAATTCTGCTGCTACCTAACTTCCTACTGCAACTGTCCACACACACACGCACACACACATACACACAAAGACTAGCTAGCTAACTAATTCTACTTAACTTTCCACACACACACACACACACACACACGCAATTACAGGTAGGCACACACATGCACACACACCACCCACACAAACACACACACACACACACACACACACACACGCACACACACACACACACGGACCCCAGGAAGACTAGCTAGCTAATTACCAAACGTTCTGTTACTTTGAGTCAAGTTATGGATTTGTTGGATCAAGATGAGTTCCCAGACAAGGCATGCAGCATTGCAATCATCCCTCAAAATGAAAAGATGCTGTACTCAGTGATTGTGACAGTGATGGGTCTGACATGGACTATGAGGGGGAAACAGGCCATTTGCCAGCAAGGCTGTTGAATGCATATGCAGAAGTTATGCAAACAGAGCATGATTGGAATGATGGCCTCCCCTTCACCACACCCCCTTCCCACACCCAAGGGCCTCTAAGCACCCAAGGGTCCAGCCAGAAGACCCAAGGGCCTCTAAGTGCACACGCACGTGCACACACACACACACACACACACGTTTGTTTTTGTGAAATGTGGGGACATTCCATAGGCGTAATGGTTTTTATACTGTACAAACCGTATTTTCTGTCCCCCTACACTGCCCCTGCCCCTAAACCAACCCATCACACACACACACACACACACACACGTTTGTTTTTGGGAAATGTGGGGACATTCCATAGGCGTAACGGTTTTATACTGTACAAACCGTATTTTCTATCCCCTACACTGCCCCTGCCCTAAACCTACCCATCACACACACACACACACACACTGCCCCTGTCCCCTAAACCTACCCATCACAGGAGACTGCACAGTTTACTTTCTGTGAATAAAACCTCATCCTGTGTGATTTATAAGCATTTTGAAAAGTGAGGACATGGGGAACGTCCTCATATTTCACCCTCTTTTTGTAATACCTGTGTCATACCCATGTCATTATACACATTTGTGTCCTGATATTTCACAAAAACATGCCCACACACACACACACACACACACACACACGCACACATGTTGTGTTTCCATGTTTTATGAGGACATTCCATAGGCGTAATGCATTTTATATTGTGCAAACCGTATATTCTATCCCCCTACACTGCCCCTGCCCCTAAACCTACCCATCACACACACACACACACACACACACACACACACACACACACACACACACACACACACACACACACACACACACACACACACACACACACACACACACACACACACACACTGCCCCTGCCCCTAAACCTACCCATCACACACACACACACTGCCCCTAAACCTACCCATCACTCACACACACACACTGCCCCTGCCCATAAACCTACCCATCACACACACACACACACACTGCCCCTGCCCCTAAACCTACCCATCACAGGAGACATTCTGCATTTTACATTTTCAAAAAACATCACTTAGTGTGATTTATGACCTGTTTTCCTCATGGGGACCAAAACATGTCCCCACAAGGACAAGGATTTTGGATATTGCCATCTTTGTGGGGACATTTGTCCCCATACTGTAAGGATTACCAGTCCACACACACACACACACACACACACACACACACACACACACACACACACACACACACACACACACACACACACACACACACACACACACACACACATGTCAAATAGACCTATATTCAGTCTGTCCAATGGTTGATACAACACAGTATCCCACCGGTCACAATTGTGACCGATCATAAAACACACTTTTTCACACACTTTTCCATGAAAATTTCTAAAAATTATGATTGATTGTTTCAAAGGGATACTAATGACACATGTTTTGGATATTTTTGTGTCTGGGAAAAATTTGGGATTAAATGGGTTAAATCAGTTCTCTGTAAATGTCCTGTTTCTGGGTCACTCACACACTTTGGATTGAACCAGCAACCTTTGTGTTTGTAAATTACATCTTTAAATATTTGCATTATATTTAAAGATGTAATTTACAAACAAAAAGGTTGCCGTTATGCATTATAATATATTTATATAAGACTATTTATTTAGAAATTTAAAATCAAGGTGGTATAATACTTTTATTTTTGCAGAGTCTCACAATCCTCTCATTCAGATGGAATCTATTGGGTCAAAGGTCACTGTACCTGGAGGTCTTGGCACTGAGAAGTCTTATAGATTCCTGTCGGAAATCAACAGGTACTATACAAATATACATATACTTATTAATATATATATACATTTAAACATTTGCAGCTTTTGATAACAATGGGGTACCTGTGGATCTCAACCTTTTTGGCTTCAAGGCCCACCCATTGTCCATAACAATATTTGAAGGCCCCCCCTCACTCACAATTTCTACCCAATAAAATATTTTGGAGCTTGGCATTATTATAAGGATGTATATTCATTATAAAAATGACCAAATAATAAGAAGTACCTTGATTATTAGTTGTTTTAGCTTATTTTCATGATTGTTTTGACTTATTTCAAGTAATCTTGAGGCCCCCTTGGAAGTTGGTTGAGGCCCCCTGGTTGAGAACCAGTGAACACCCTGTTGATTTTTGATGGGACAGTGTGAATAAGCCTTAATAGTATTTAAACAATTTTGAATTGTTTACATAGCATTGATTGCCATTATTTACAATTCTTTTATAAGTATGTTGCAAATTTACATTAACTACATTTACTACTGATGCCACAGAGACTGTGACAACTAGTAAGTAAATAAACACAATCTACCTTATTTCATTTCATAGAGGCCGTTTCAGTGTGGTAACACAGTGTGAGGATAGCCGCAGCTCTCATATGTTGGCAGCTAAGATGACCATCTACAGACCAGAGCAGAGACAATTGGTTTTGAGGGAATATCAACTGCTTCGCCGGCTGAGTCACCCTCGGATCGTCCAGCTGCAGTCGGCCATCCTCACCTCTACCTGCCTGGTGCTTATTGAGGAGCTGTGCTCAGGACGAGAGCTTCTGTATAACCTTGCAGAAAGGTGAGAGTAATAATACTATTTAAAATATAGATTATATAATCACATTCACAGATACTAGTGAAAATCATTATCTATAACAGTCAGTGTTGAAAAAAATGACCTTACCATTTACTCTTGATTATATATAGGAATCTATATTCAGAAACCCATGTGACCGACCTGCTAGAGCAGATTCTGAGCGCTGTGGATTACCTGCACAGCCGACGCATTGTACACCTGGACCTAAAGTCAGACAACATGCTTGTGACAGGCCGAAATATAGTGAAGATTGTGGATTTTGGCTCCGCTCAGCCCTTCACTCCAGGACAGGTGCTGAACATCGAACACATCAAAGAAATGACAGATAATAAAGGTAAATCTGTCACTTTTCTTCAAAAACATTGATTTGATTCAATCATTATACACTACCATTTAAAGATTTACGGTCAGGAAGATTGTTTAATGTTTTTTAAAAGAAGTGTCTTATGCTCACCAAGGCTGTATTTATTTAATCACTTATACAGTAAAAACAGCAATGTTGTCAAATATTATTACAATTCCAAATAACTGTTTTCTATTTTAATATATTTTAAAATATAATGTATTCCTGTGATGGCAAAACTGAATTTTCAGCATCATCACTCTTCAGTGTCAAATGATCCTTCAGACATCATTCTATGCTGATTTGGGGCTCAATAAACATTTCTTATTATTATCATAATTGAAAACTTGTGCTGCTTAATATTTTTTATAGAAACTGTGATGATACATTTTCAGGATATCTTTTACTTTCTATATCTGGTGTATAGAAAGTTCAGAAAAACAGAATGTATTTTTTAAAAAAAATCAACATTATCAAAGTCCTTTACTGTTACTTTTGATCAATTTAATGCATCCTTGCTGAATAAAAGCACAAATGTCTTTCTTTGAAAAAATCTATCTATACTCAATCTTTTGACCGGTAGTGTATGTGAGTTATGCATTTTCTCAGCTTCTTGGCATCTTAAAATAAAATCGTGTCAAGTATCTTATCAAAAACAAACCACTTTGGTTTATGAAAAAATATTTTCTGTTCTGTGTGTTAGTTTATATTGTCCTTCCTAAAGCTCCTGAAATCTTAGAAGGACAAGGAGTTGGACCTGAAACTGATATCTGGGCTGTTGGTGTTTTGGCTTTTATAATGTAAGTACTTTCATTCAAGGAATAGTTACAGGGCCATTAGGGCATCCTTATTGTTCAGCCATTGTCAATCTCAACGTTCTTTACTTTCTTTGTAGGTTGAGTGCAGACAGTCCCTTTCATGCTGATTTAAATTGGGAGAGGGATCGAAACATCAAAAAAGGAAAGATCCAGTTCAGTCGTTGTTACCCAGGTCTCTCAGAGGGAGCCATCAACTTCATGAAGAACACCCTGACCAACAAAGCCTGGTAAAAATTAATAAATTCACAACTGATCTTTTGCTTATTTTGAGTGTTTATATCCAAATAAAATGATTTCATATCATATTTTGATTATGCTGATGGCATGGTAGAAAGCTAATAAGTTAAAAAAAAATAGTGTTATTACATTTATGACTTTCCATCAGTAGACCTAAGGGAAACAATAGTTGAATTTATCCTGCTTCTAAAATTCAGGCAAATTATGATTTCACACTGAATCAGTTAGTACGTTGATTTATTGTAGGCAGTATTTGATGTGGCACCATGTCTCCTCAGGGCTAGACCAACAGCTGCAGAGTGCCTCCAAAACCCCTGGATACAAGGAGACCGTCCTCCCACCAAACACGCCAACTCTGTGGTCTGTTTTTCAGCAGACAAGCTGCAGGCCTATCTCAGGGAAAGAGAGGTCAAGCGAGACCACGTCCGCACAAAAATTAAACTGCCCCTCTCATAATTCAAGGGACAGAACATATTTGGAGGCTGAAAGTGATGTGTGAAACTGTGAAATGCTTTTGTAGAATTGTTTTTAAAGCTTAGTCAGATTTATTTTTTTGTGCTGCACTGGGGAAAGATTATGATGAATATTGATTGGTGAGTGCTAATGAATGATAATGAATTATATTTCTTTAGATATAACATTTTTCAGCAAGTGTAATCCAGCAATTTGCATGGCAGTTCTTCAATTATTGCTTTGTAATCCTTCAAACAGTGACACATAACTTATATATGCGTATTATGGCTTGTTGCATTGGTCAAGTGATAATACACATATTCTGAACAATTTAAAGGTGATATGTTAAGTTTGAATTACTGAACTCTATCTATCTATCATCTATCTATCTATCTGTCTGTCTGTCTGTCTCTCTCTCTCTCTCTCTCTCTCTCTCTCTCTATCAATGAATGAAAGGTATCACTGTGCAGTATATTGTTTTCTTTGTGTGTTTTTTTTGTGTTAATAAAATTATATGCCACCACTCTATCAGGGATAACTTTCTTGTATGATATATGAAGTGGTTAAATGCAGTATTTTATTAATCACTGAAGATATTTTTCTCATTGTTATGGAAATCTTAATTTATGTGTGCAGATTTTATTGGTTTTGAATGTTGATTTTGAAAGAGTGGCAAGGATAATTTATGGATTGCTGTTGCCTCTGTGCAGTTTTTTTGCCTGCATTATTATCAAAAATGTCATGCTCTTAAAATAAATGTTTTATTACACTATAAAAGTTGTTATTTTTGCATTGGCGATGTATATTTTTTTATAAAACCCATAAGTAAGGCATTTTATAAATAGTGTAAGTGACAGAGTATTGTAGATGCACTACATCCTTTTGTCCGATAGGAGGCGATCATTTACACAACTGTGTCATGAAGCACAGAGCAGCCACCCGTCGAAGAGGAGATCGGCATCCGCTGTTAGATACAGCATTTTAGCTAACACTGTCCCGCAAATAAAGACCAGCATATATATATTACATAAACCAACTGCCTTAATTCTTCTCAGGTAAGATTAAATGTTACTTTTAATACCCTTAGATTTCGAAAATGCAGTTCTGGAAGTGCTATATGAGCTCAATGCGATTCCCGCCTGTAAGCTCATTGATTCCGAGATTCGAGTTAGCTCTCAGTTTAAGCTATAATTGATTTCTTTAACATCTACCAGCTCACACAGACCCAGCAAACAAGTTCTAACATTTAACCCTGACGTGTTGTCTGTGTTTGCGCGGAGTAGTGATCGCTGTCTGATGTACTGCGACCGGAGGTTCATTCAGCTCTCATTACAAAGACGATGCTTATTTGTCTCCTTTCAAAGCAAACCAAGCGTATCATTGTATACGTATTTTATATATGCATCTCTTTGCTAATCATTCTGTCTAAACTATTAGTCCCTCACCATGACGACCGGTGCTGACGTGAGGGATATTCTGGAGCTGACAGGAGGAGACAATGATTCAGGACCCATCAGCAAGAAGGACTTCATCAACTCAGACAAGGTAACCTGTCACAGAGAACCAACACCATCAAACTATTGAATTTAGATATATGGATGTTACTGTGACAAATGTCTTGGCTTTGTATTGAGAGTATTCTCATTCTGTTTATATTTGTAGAAAAAAGCCAAGAAAGTAACAGAGACATTAACCTTCAAGAGACCAGAAGGAATGCACAGAGAAGTTTATGCCTTGCTGTATTCAGACAAAAAGTAAGATGGCTGTCTCGACTCAAACTTTTCTCCTCACTGTTTTATTGCCCAGATTTTATTTGCACTGCCCTCTAAAACATTTATTCACGATTAGCGGTAGATTCTGTTGCTGTTTGACTGTATCATTGTCTTTGTTTTGTTGAAATGACTAAAATGCAAAACAAGTAACTAAGATCGTATCAATTATGCAGCAAAAGGGTTTGCATGAGTTTATTGCATCATAATTTTAAGTTATTTCAAATAAAAAATTACATACATGTGTTTTTGAGAACTAAACCTACAATTAATATACACTCCTATACAAAAGTTTTGTGATGTGTTTTTATATGTCTCTTATGCTCACCAAGGCTGCATTTTTTTAAAACTATTATTTAATGTGTTGTGTAAATATTTAATTATGTTGTGAACTTATTATAATTTATTTTAAAAGTATTCCTTTGATGGCAAAGCTTAATTTTCAGCATCATTACTCCAGTCTTTATTGTCACTTGATCATTCAGAAATGATTCTAATATAATGATTTGATCCTCAAGAAAAAACTCTTTATCAATTCTGAAAACTGGTTCGGTTATGCTGCTTTATCTTTTGTGGAAACAATTTGTCTGGGTTCTTTGATGAATAGAATGTTCAATAGAACAGCATTGAAATAGAAATCTTGGTTACACTTTATATTTAGATGTATTTGATTACCAGGTACTTGCATCAAAAAATATGTACAATGTACTTTGTGTGTTCATGTTGTATTCCAAAACACACTTATTGCTATTTAGGTGGGAATCGTGGGATATGGGTACGGTTAGGGACAGGTTTGGGATGAGTAGGTTTAAGGCTGGCATATGGGAAAGGTCAACGATGTAATAATAGATGTAATTACAGCTGGAATTAAATGCAGGATTATTTTCAAAGGTTACAAGGCACACACAGTTTCTGCCAATCTCATGTTAATCTTGAGTACCTACAGAGTAGTATTGCATCCTTTATTTCTCTGAAGAGTCTTTAGTTTTATCAAATTTATAAAAGACAGATACGCTGTACCGATTCTTTCCGAAAACAGCCGAACTCGTGCAGTGGGCGGAGCTAAAGAGTTGTATGAGCACAAACACACACACAATACATCATGGCATTATCCCTGGATAACTTTCAATACATTATATGTTCATGTTGTTAGCGTTATATGCACATGCCGATTGTCAAAAAAACTGAAATTTGATGCCGTTTCACTCACCGCCTGCAGTTTCGCCTCGTGACCGAGAAAAAACACATACACTTCCAGAACTACGTTGCTACTCCGGAAAAACAAACTGCATCCACTGTTTTCTTAACGCTGTGTTATTTGGTGAAGCTGAATACAGGGCCATACTCAAAAAAAAGCTTTTGGATCTTGTTCGAATCCTGAAGGAGTGTATTTGGCACAGAATGGTCATACGTCCAACTCTGTTTTTTTAAATGTTGAATTTAACTCTTTAACAGTTTAAATAAGTCAGAATGCATTAAATAGCATTAGACACCCCCTTTAAATAGAAGTACAATGGAAAAACATGTATGTGTACAATAAGTGCATTGAATCAATTGATTAATTTAAATGTTATTATTACATAGTAGTTAAAGACACGTAATATAAAGTGGGACCAAAATATTTTGTTACAAATGTCTTTACTTTCACTTGTGAACAATTTAATGCATCCTTGTTGAAAAAAAAAACAAGCGTTTAAACAGTAGTGTATATATCTTAACTTGCAAATAAAAATATTTTACTAAAAATGATTGTTTTGCTGTGATAGTGAACATGTTGGCATGGGCAAGTAAAAATCTGAACTACTGGTCCGACAAGGCCATCATAAAAATCCTTATATTTGAGCCCTGTATGCTTTCAATGGATGCTGATATTGTTACATTGAAAGATGACAACATATAATAAATGTTTTCCCTTTTTTAGTCGGGATGCCCCTCCCCTGTTACCAAGTGATACTACGCAAGGATACCGGACAGTGAAGGCGAAACTGGGCTGTAAGAAGGTGCGACCCTGGAAGTGGATGCCCTTTTCTAATCCAGCCAGAAAAGATGGAGCCATCTTCCATCACTGGAGGCGTGCAGCAGAGGAGGGCAAGGACTACCCATTTGCTCGCTTCAACAAGGTTGGAAAGAGAAGATTGTTGAATAGTGTAGGAGAAAAGAAAATGACATTAGTGACATTAATGACATTATTAGGAAAAAGAAGAGATTGTGTATTTATTATTGTTTTGAAATTGAAATTCCTCTCCTTGCATGTTATTAAAACTATTATTTGTGTTTATAGACTGTGCAGGTTCCTGTGTACTCTGAGCAGGAGTATCAGATGTATCTTCATGACGACGGATGGACGAAAGCTGAAACAGATCACCTGTTCGACTTGAGCAAACGTTTCGACCTGCGGTTTATTGTTATCCATGATCGCTATGATCACCAACAGTACAGAGTAAATTCCTCTTCGTGATTCTGCTTTTTACTGAACATAAAATAGTAATTTGACCACATTATATTTGGCTTCCTTCTAATCACATTTCTTATCCGATTTCATTGTAGAAGCGCTCTGTGGAGGATCTTAAAGAGCGTTATTACAGTATTTGTGGCAAACTAACAAAGGTCCGGGCTGGAACAGGAACAGAGCCCAAAATCTACATCTTCGACGCTGGTCATGAGAGACGCAGGAAAGAGCAGCTCGAGAGACTTTTCAACCGCACACCAGAACAGGTGAGACTGCACATCTGTATAACAATTATCACAACCGTGACATATTAGTATCAGTTTTAAAGAAGACTTATGGTTTTTTACATCAACTATTTTAGTATGTAATGTTGCTGTTTGAGCATTAATAAAGTCTGCAAAGTCGCAAAGATTAAAGTAGTCCACTTCAGAGGGAGTTATTCTCTATATCAGTAAGCACTGTTTCTGAACTCCTTGAAATGCCTTGATTGTAGTCTTGAGTTTTCTTCCAAGACTGTGCTCGAAACAATATTCTTCATTTAAATTATTCCCGTCCAAGGCATACACAAAATAAAGGAGCTGAGCCTCGTTAAGTTGCATTAGTACTGTGTTGGGACTTGCAGTTTTGGTAAGGGTGTGACATTTCCGAAAAACGCTGGAAGCGGTTGACCAATCACAACACACTGGTCCAGCCGACCTGTCAGAGCACATTGTGCTTTTGGAAGCAGGGGCTTCATAGAGACAAAGCGTTATTGACAGACTGGGAGGAGAGGTGCTGCAACAATGTAAAATATGTGAAAAATAATGTCTTTTTAACATTCAAGCATGAAACCTATTCTAGTAGATTGCTATAAAAACTCTTTCCCAGTCAGTGTTTTTTTTTAAGTTGCCTGCCAGATTTCACACAACGTTTTCTGGCCCCCAGAATATTTTGGTGTATGAATATCTGAACATGTTATATAGAAAAAAACAACATTTTATTCTAGTTTCATTCATTTTTTTAAACAAAAAGTTGAGAATAAATTTTTTGCCAAACACAATTCCGGATCAGATTCAGATCGATGATCAAAACAGAGATGGAGTAGATCACCTGTGTTTTGATCTGAAGATTCTGTACTCTTTAGAAGATGCGTAATAGCCCCCTACAGTAAGAACAGTGAAACATGGCTTGCCGGAAAATTCTGTCAATGGCTGGGAAGCACTGTGTCATAAATGATGGAAAATTCCATCAATGGTGCAGAAAGAGTCAAGTCCAAGCTTTATCTCATTTAGAATATGTACTTTATGATCATGTACCTTCCTTTAGGTGGCAGAAGAGGAATACCTGGTTCAGGAATTGAGGAAGATTGAGACACGCAAGAAGGAGCGTGAAAAGAAGGCCCAGGACCTCCAGAAGCTCATTACAGCCGCTGACACGACCACAGAGATGCGCAGAGCTGAACGCAAAGCCACCAAGAAGAAGCTGCCTCAGAAACGAGAGATGGAAAAACCTGTAATTTCCTCTTTATGTACCCTTCAAACTGTCTGAATTCAAAGTTAACCATAATAGTGGTTTAAATTAGCATTTTCAATAGTGATGATCATAATTGTGCACTTTCTTTTCTGTAGTTTGTTTGTGTACATTTCTTTAGAAAGAAGTTTTAATTTTTAAAAATCTATAAACTTTAAAACTTTCTAGCATTTTCTCCTCTAATACCCTGTCATCTGTCCAATGGCAGGCTGTTCCTGAAACCGCAGGCATCAAATTCCCAGACTTCAAATCTGCTGGTGTTTCACTACGGAGCCAGAGAGTAAGATCAATTTACATGCTTAAAAAAAACTGACCCCTGATCCGTTTCTTAATATACGATCTATGCAGAATATTATGATACATCCCTCCTCGCCACAGGAGCCTGTGGTGTTTAACTTCTCTCTCATTAGCCAGGAGTTGATTGATTCACACAGTCATAGGTAGAGTAATCTACCCACAGGAAGGCATTCCTCTTAAAGAGTAATGAAGGGAGGGCGCTCTATATAAAACACATTAAGGATGGTACTGGGGTAGTATATGACTCAGATGTGGCTGGTCATCTGTTAGTCAGACTTGGGTGCATAAACATGTTTTGATCTGCCCTCTCTGAAGTGCATATCAGGGGTATTATGAATGAAAGATGACCCTATTTTTAATCCATTGCTCCCACTTTTTTTCTACCATGTATCCATCTGAGATTAAAGGTGTTAATGTTCCATCTAGAGTTCCAAAGACCTCATGGATTCAGACACGAAACTTAAGTTTACTGAAAGTTTATTTGTAGTTGTAGATTTTGTTAACAAATGGATTTGCGTGTCTAGATGAAGCTGCCCAGCTCAGTTGGACAGAAGAAAATAAAAGCAATTGAACAGATCCTTACAGAGCAAGGAGTGGGTGAGTAGCGTTTTAAGTTGCATTTCTTCTGAGCTCCTACCTACCACATCATCTCAATGGTCGTTTTAACTGTAATAAACAGGTTTCCATCTCAAAATGGTATTGATTCTGATTCATAAGCGCTTGATTCAATTCTGATTTTAATTCTAATTAATTTACGCAATTTTCAGTTGTAATGTCAATCTCGCTTGCATATTAAAGAAAAGTATTTCTTGTTGAAATATATAAATGTATTTTAAATGATAAACTCATGAAAAGTCCCATGAATTAGTATAGAAATTTGAGATTAATTTTTAATAAATAATGTGCATTATATGGACAGATTATTTATTTATGAATCAGATTACACTAGTTGATTCACTAAAGAACTAATTTTGAGTCATTTTTGATTCAGACTTGCTCATGCTGTATCATATTCAGGGTTCGTACAGTCATGGATAAACCTTGAAAAGTCATTGAACTCTAAAAAAGCAATTTCCAGGCTTGGAAAAGTTTTGGGAAAATTAATAAACCCAGAAAGTTTTGGAAGAGTCTTGTAAATTTGTTCCTCAAATATATGTATAATCGAATAGGTTTAATTGATAAATTACAATACTTCGGGCATTCAATCAGGTGACTTTCTCTGCATGGACTAACGTCTGGCACAGTCACAGCTTGTACTTTTTATTAAAACAAATAGCATGCAAACAAAAAGCATTAATAGTCATTAATTTTAGTTAAAGGGTTAGTTCATCCAAAAATGAAAATCCTGTCATTAATTGATCACCCTCATGTTGTTCCAAACCTGTAAGACTGTATTTTTTTATTGAAATCTGAGAGCTTTTTGTCCCTCCATCGGCAGCCTATTCAAATACCACTTTCAAGCCCCAGAAAGGTAGTAAAGACATGATTAAAGTAATCCATGTGACCCAAGTGGTTTAATAGTACTTTGTTTGCACACACAAAAAAACTTATTTAACCACTTTATTTGTAAAATAATAATCTCCAACATGTGTTCACACAATGTCTGCTCTTGCATGCATTGTGGTGTTCTCGTGATTTAATGACTTAATTCAATTTAAGGATTTAATTTTCATTTTTGGGTGAACCCTTTAAGATGTGCTTAATTCTTATTTTACATGTATACTAGGGATGTGACCGTGAGGACATTTTCCCACCGGTTAATCAATGTGTGAACACCAGTAATAACAGTATCACCGACGGAGGCTTTTAAATCTCTAATTCTATACCGAAAGTAAAATGCTCACAGTTGCTCGGCCATTCACAACGGAGCAGAGCAAAGCACGTGTTTCCAATGAATTCTTATGGAAGTTGAGCTTCCATAGGAATAAACTGAACGTGCCAATGGACACGCACCTTGAAATGACAGTGCGCATTTTACTTTCGGTTTAGAATCAGTGCCAATTCGGGGGCAGGTTGCTTGAATGGTGGGTTCATTAGCCTATTATTCTTAATGAAAAACACAACAAAGCATTACAATGACAAACTCACTTAAATAGGCGCTTTTACATTTCGCTTTTGAAACGAAATCTTCCGCGATCATCTTGTCAGCTTTGCGCTCTCGTGATAAATGAAATGCTGGCTCCTGCTGCTGGTCTGTGCTGTGACTCTCATTCGGCTCACACTGTATTGAGCAGACACATTCAGTTTTTATTTGCAGTGTCTGTTCTCTAACTAAATTAAATTATTTTATTACTATAATAAAAATCAAAACGACAGCGGGGGTGGTGCCGTGGTGGGCAAGTAATGTAATCGGCCTTATCACCGCAACACCGACTACCGCAGCAAGCCTAATGTATACATAGACTTTAATGGAACTTTAAGTCATAAATATTGCCTCAAAAGTAATGGAAATTCCAAACCCATTATAATGTGTAAAAACCCTGGCTATTGCATGCAGACTCAATGGAAAGATGTATTTTCCTCCATTATTTCACAGTACAATACCTTTATCTCATAACAATCAATTTGAACTTTTAACTCAGGTCAAATATAGCTTCTTTTTCCATTGTGCTGAAAACACTAGAGTAAACTATTGCTCTTGAGATTTAAAAAAAATCAATATTGTGATTTTTGAAATGAACCTTCATTACAGTTCAGTTTATAAAGTCTCATAACATATCCCTTCTTGTTTCATGACAGACCTCAACCCTATGCCCACAGAGGAGATAGTGCAGATGTTTAATGAACTCCGCAGCGACCTGGTCCTGGTTTACGAGTTGAAGCAGGCCTACAGTAACTGCGAGTATGAACAGCAGATGTTGCGGCACCGCTATGATGCACTTCTAAAAGCAGGGGGCGCCGTCACACCACAGAGCGAGAGCGGTGGAGCCCCGGACGGTCAATCCTGGCTTGGCGCTGATGACATCAAAACTGAAGCCAAAGAGCAGATTATTGATGTGGTTGGAGCTCCACTCACTCCAAATTCGGTGAGTTTTCAGAGGGAAGTTCCTTTAAATCCCTATCTGTAATTTGCAATGTCTTAATAAATGATTGAATTAGTAATTTATGTTAGGCCTACTTTAGTAAACGACCTCAACAAGCATCATCATGCAGTTTTTAGCTTTTAAACATTAAAAACATTCAACACATGGAAAACCATCATGAATATAGAATCTATCATGAATTCTAATAAAAATCCTGATATAATCTGTAACTGTAACACTATAAATTTCAATATTATAATGCTTAGCAGATCATTAGTTAATGCGCATTCAGATTATTTAGAAATATCATGAAACATTATTTTTTTTAAACCTATTTTCATATGTATTTTCACATAAATACTAGCTTTGATTGTATATCCACTACTGATCTTGATTTGTTTTTTTTTAAAAGATCAAATTTACGAGCAATTTTCTATGAATCTTTCATAAAGTTCTACTGTTGACAGCTTAATTATTTGAATACGATTTTCTTCATATTCCTCTTTGTACAGCGCAAACGCAGAGAATCTGCTTCTAGTTCCTCATCTATCAAGAAGGTGAAGAAACCGTGACATAAATGACTCCGTAAACTCGATTGGACATTTTTGGAAGACGAGAGAGGGGTGTCTGGAGCTCTCTTAAGTGATTGCCTGTTTTGGTTGGGGTCAGAGGCTGAGTTTGTGGTTGTAGGTCATCCGTTATCTGCTCTTTTGATGACCGCTATCTGGCTCTCTTTGTTAATGTATTCAGCACAATGACTACCCTCCCTGTCCACCACCCCTCAATCCCACCTGCTTCCCTCCTCGTTCTCCAGACTAAACCTGTACCATGACACAGACCACCCTTGACAACCTATTCCATTATACCACCTCCTCTGTCCAACCAGGCAGCCCAAACCCAGATGAACTGTAAATTGGCAGAGAGAGCTAATCGGCACGTGACAAGACAGAAGCAAGTAGAGGGAGAATAAAGAAAGTCTGCTTGTCTGTCTGAAATGAACGTATGCTGTACAGATGGTACGAGTCTGGATCCTGTTGGGGAATTTATTGAACGGGTGTTTGTTTTAGGCTGCGTCTTGAAACAGCAGGCTCTGGAAAAATGTTTAAATTTTTGGATGTGGCGCTGTCTAAGTGCTATCTTTACGTCTGCCATTCTGATGTGCTGTTTTTCACCTGCAATCCTGTGTTTTCTCAGAAGAGTTGTAGACAGTATCACCCATCTCAAATAGATGCTCTTGTGCATTGAGCTTATTACCTGAAAAATTTCCTTGTGTTTAATAAATGTTTTTCCCAAGTTAGTCCCTTTTAATTTGTTAAATTTTAATGAAAGGGGTAAAAATGAACATTTTGGTATTTCACCACTGATTATCATCTAGGAGTTAGAATATATATATATATATATATATATATATATACACCATGATTTTGATATTAAGGTTAGGGGCTGGTTTAGATCAATAAATGTATTTTTAAAAACCCTTAAAGCAAAGGTAACATTTTCACCGTCATTTGACTTAAGACAACATATCTGGGTGCTGATTTGTTCCAGTGAGATTCGTGTCTTTTGCTCCGCATTTGTGAGCCACTCGGTGCGTTTTAAATTAGCTGTCAAGCGCGTGCATCAATAACGTGAACAGAGCAAGCTCTGCAGCTCGTCATCGCCACTTCATGAATTCACCACGATAAAGACATCTCCAGTAAATTCATTACAGTATTGAACATGACAGGAAACATTTATAATTTACATGTCAACTCTGCATAACCCGTGATAAATTTATGCCAGACAGTAAAGAGCGGTATAGTGAGCCTCAACTGAGGCAGTTACATCGAAAGACCTTCTGAAAGGTTTCCTTTTCTTTGGAACACAGCTCTGCGCCCAATTATTTATTAATATTAATGCTGTTTTAATTTATTTCAAAAGACAGTATATTTTAATTTAGAAGTTAACTATATGTATTTTATTTAAATTTATGTTTGTTTTTATAACTGAGTTAAATGGCTGTCAATGTTTCTGTTGTTCATTGGCAAGAGGGGGAAATTGTAACTGAAAGTTATTCCAACGATATCGTTTATCTGTGCCGTTATCGTTATAGCTGTGGTATGGACTACCCTATTTGAGGTGATATTTATTTTATACGCCAGATCTGTATATAGGCTACGCAAAAAGTTATTATGGAGTAACTTAAGTTTAAGACAAAATTTCACCAGTTTATATTTTTTTGTCTGTCAATGAAAATTCTTAAGAAGCCAAAGCATCAGGCGTTGCGTTGCACCAAGCTATGCACACTGAAATGGAGCAAGAAACTGGATTCAGCAATGTTTTTTTATTTATTTAACAAGCTCACTAAATATTCTTTGAAATACAAGGTTAGTAGTGTCCACTGGAAAGGAATTAATCCCCTTATCTTTCTTATCCAACTGTAGATAAAGCAGCTTCCATGGTACCTGAGGAAAGCTAGCAGCTGTGATCTGTTGAGAGGGGAGAAAGTGAAAAACAGTGGTAAAATTGATTCTTGGTGTCTATATTTCATGTTGAAAATTGGCTCGTAAATCCCGACGTATGATCTATGGTGGCCATCCTTGGAGAAAAAAAAAATCAGTAAGTGTGTAATTTCTCCCTTGACAGAACACAGCCGAAAGACGATCCTTCTTTCCCCCTCTCTCTCTTCCTCTAGGTTTCTTTTCATGACTTTGTGATGGCTCCATCTCATTACTGCAAATCCATTTATCAAACGTGTTACTAAGCAAATCTCATTCCAAAATTTTGTATGGACATTTGTGTCATTCTCAAATAAGGATGGAGGTCATGTGAGCAGTCTCATGTCTGTCTTCTAACGCTTTTCTTGTTTATTTTCATCTTGAATGCAGGGTGAACAGCTTACGTTGACGTTAATGTGTCTTTGGGAGCCCAAACAGGGTCATTGCATTGCTACAAATGTGAAAATGTAAATGGCTGAGCATTCCTTCTCAGTGGGACACCAGATGTAAGAGGTAAAAGGCATCGGGCCGAACCCTGGTGGAGTGGTTTATTATCCCAACGAAGAAGTGATGGTGTGAAACGAGAGCTCTTTATCAGAGGCACTGGAGTGGAGGAGAGCTTTTTAATCATGGCCTAAGAGGGGTGAAGGGTTTTTATCATAATTGAAGTCTTTCCAGGGCTAATTGTGGCTATATGTCATTGTCTGAGAGCACGCCTAGAAGCAGATGTGCTAGGGATATGATGGAGAAGAGTTAGTCAAGAAAAAGCCGACTTGAGGTCTGTCATTGAGGGAGCGGGGCTTCATAGAGTTTTCATCACTCTATCAAAATGCATGGATCTCCATCACAGTCGGAGGATGATAATGAGCTTTCATTGAACTCCAAAGTACATGTTCTGATGGGGGTGAAACTCATTTAAAAATCATTGTCTGATCCCTACATAATTTTTTCTTTTTTGAATATCAACATAGGTGAATTCATCTCCAAGAAAGACAATGAAATGCTGTATTTAAGTTTCACTCGGTTACAGTGGACCTTGCAGACTTCAAA
The DNA here is from genome assembly GCA_023029165.1 of Gobiocypris rarus. NCBI lineage: Eukaryota > Metazoa > Chordata > Actinopteri > Cypriniformes > Gobionidae > Gobiocypris > Gobiocypris rarus. The sequence goes on along the minus strand of CM040928.1, from coordinate 11,707,864 downwards.
TTTGAGAAGCAATAGTGGACGTCTACAGGGAAAGGTCAGTGTAGCTCATTTCATCTTCCTTTTACCTATTAGATGAGGTTAGTGTCCTAGTCACCTGTTATTAGTCATGCTCTTGGCCAGTTTTAACCACCCCAGTCTGCTTTGCACAATGTTTCCATATCCATGCCCCTAAGACAGTTAGAAACGAAGGTGATTAAATGGGGACACTCTGTGTCTCTGGAGAAAACGTGTTCGTTCAGGACACCTTGGTATGAGGGGAAAACAGCTGTGGACAGACATAATGCACTTTTCTAGAATGTCATGTGATACTTTTTTCAGCAAGGGTATTAAATTGATCAAAAGTCACAGTAAAGACATTTATAATGTTTCAATAGTTTTCTTTTTTAAATGAATGCTATTTTTTGAGCTTGAAAGAATCATGAAAACAAGTATTGGTTTTCATAAAAATATTAAGCAGTGTTTTCAACATTGATAATAAAAAGAAATGTTTCTTTAGCACCAAACCATATTAGATTGATTTCTGAAGGATCATGTGACACTGAAGACTGGAGTAATGACTGATGCAAAATCAGTTTTTCCATTAGGAATACATTAAATTCCAAAAATGTATTAAAATATAAATTGCAGCCTTGGTGAGCATCTCCTTTTAAAAATCTTTCCAACCCCAAACTTATAAGCAATGGTCTGTATTGTATAATATATATAAGAAATGCAAAATGTATCTCTGTCAGATAGGTATTTTATTTATATATTATATATATTTGTATTGCACGTTTCCCCTATTTTAGGGGGGAAATATTTTTATTATATTTGCACTCGTTTTGAGTTAATCTTAAAAACACTAATCACTTAATGGCCCGGTTTCACAGGCGGGGCTTAGACTAAACTAGGATTAGGCCTTAGTTCAATTAGGGCATTTAAGTAACTTTTATAAACATGCCCTAGAAAAAAAAACATTGCTGGTGTGCATCTTGAAACATGACATTGGCATATTTTAAGATATGTCAGCTCAAACATTATAGTCTAGGGATATCTTAAGCCTTGTTTGTGAAACTGGGGGAATAACAGATAAATGTAATCGTTAGAGAATCTCAACATGAATATCCATGTTTTTACAATATTTATAATATTATTATGCCTAAATTCACTCATAGTACTGAAAGCTAATTTTAGTAATATAATTGTATCTTAGGGCTATTTAGTTTCAGTGGCCATTTATCAGTTATTGGTCATAACATGATAATAACTATTGGCGCATCCCTAATAATTTATGTAAACAAAAACCTGAACCATTAGAAAGTATTAACAGATAAATGAAATGCTTTTGAAGTGACATTGACTGGCTTTTACTCCGACTGTTAAGTAAAACATTGTTTCGTTCATTGAGAGAAAGCTGTTTCTGTCCCATCTAGCAGCCAAGCCAATGAACCAGATGGCTGTGAGCAAGACAGAGAGTAGTTATTCTGCTCCATCCCTTTGACCAGCACTGCCTCAATTATCAGACTGACGTTTCATTAGCTCCTGCAGCTGATGCCACAGCGGAGGAGCGCTGAAGTGTGGTGAGAAGAAGTGAAGGTAAAAATGCCTCATGCTAGTTGCTAGCCTAGGCTGCTAATTTTAAGAACCATTATTATTAAATCCCCAAAATGCCCGAGCCCAGGGCTACATTTGCCATCAAAGTGTGTGGAAATGTAGTTGGCGGTTGAAACAAGCTTTGTGTGTGTACACTGAGAGGTTATCGCAGGGCTAAGCCCAAGGAAAGTGGCAGATTTAAAGGATTCAACCCCAAGATGCTGTTGAGCTATCACGGATGACAGGCCTCTCCCTCTGCTGTCAATTTCAGCGGGATATTAAACCCAAGAATAAAGCTTGGGCCATAAAGTATGCAAGACTTTGGTACCTCTTGTCAAGACTTTGTCATATCTCTGAAACATCATTTGAATTTCATTTCATTTTCTATTCTTAAAAACAGATTGTTGTTGACATAGCCTTAGGTGAGCGAGGCTGACTTATCAGTTCACTAAAGGCACTAAAGTGTAATCTTCAGTCCTTCCCTATGCGAGAAAATCAATACGTTCAGCTGGAATCCCGAGCTGAGGGGTTAATTACAGCTCAGGGTGCTTGAAAGAAAAGATGCATTGGGAATGCATGTCAGATTGGTTGGATTCATTCAGAGTGTGTATTTTTGTTTTCCGATAAGGTTGTGTTTATTGCATCTGTATAACAGAAGGCAAACCTTACATGTTGAATAAGATGTAGTCTTAAGATTCTTTGGGGTAGCATATTAGCATGCATCTCATGTAACATCATAAACCTATGGAATCCCATTTCCGCCACATAAGAAAAAAGAATCATGCTTTGGTAAATCATAATATTTATGAGAAAAAAGTCAAAATTATGACTTACTATGTCATAAATGAGACTAAAAGCTGAACTTTACATATCATAATAGGACTTTTTTTTCTTACAATCTACATTTTTATCATAATTATTCATTATATTTTTCATTTTCACTTAGATTTTTTTTCCCTCGTATGTATCAGAAATGGGCTTTCATAGAAACCTCATAAGCAAGTCTCCATCTTTATATTTTATAACATTCACAGTCCATTATCAAGCTATTACAAAATGATTACAAAATAAGTATATAATTTGCAATTTTCATATTTTTTAATGTTTGACTTGTAGTGAATGAGGGCAGAGAGGAGAATTAGAGCTTTAAGAAAGGCTCATAAAGTCTTATTAAGACAGATCTGGAATTTGTTTAATGATGTCTAATAGAGGGCGCAATCACACATTTAATGCAAAGATCCCTTTTGGCACAGTGCGTAGAAATGAGTCAATTACGTATTCATTAGAGGCACAGGCAGACTGCAAGTGCAGTGTGAACTGCATGAAGTGTTTGTCTTGATGGCTTAAAAAGCTACTAATAAAAAAACGTTTAACCTGGCTAAATGTGCAGTATTAAAGCCTGGGTGTGTTCAGGAACTTATAAGGATAGTTCACCTGAAAATAAAAGTTCTGAATGACTCCCCCTGAATGACTTTATTTCTTCTCCAGAACACAAAAGTAGTGCTTGTTTTGGACCCCATTTTATGGCCATAAAAACACTGATACATTTTTCAAAAAAAATAAATAGTTTTGTTCCACAGAAAAAAAGAAACATCTACACGATTGTAATGACATAAGGGTGAGTACATTTTTTCAGCAAACTATACCTATGATACACTTTAAACTGTGAATTTTGTTGAAGTGATGTCATATTTCTTTAATAGTTATTCTAGCAGTCCTGTGGTGAGCAACAGGGGCTACGAATAGACCCATTTTTTGAAGAGTGTTTTGTGGGCTTTAAAAGAGCTTTCAGGTCAGCTTCCTTCTCTTTTCTCATTCTTTGTCACTTTTTCTATTTCTTTCTCACTGCCCCTCCCCTGCCTTCTCGCCCTGTCACCCTTTACGTTGTCCGTCGGCGGCGCACACAATTACAGGCTCTGATTGCTATCAGCCAAGGTTGGGGGGCTTACAAATTAGGGGATAAATAGGATTTCCTACATGCTGGATGGCAAAGGCCAGGGAATGGTAATGAAAAACTATACATCACAATCAGCGCGACAATCCTATTCATACAGCCAGGCATTACATTCACTCTTCATAATAATAGCCAAATGACAGTCACGGCCGTAAGGCAGCAGCGAGAAGCTCCCCACATCCATACCTCATAAGCATCTCCCATCTGAACAACATCTATGCCCAGGCTTTATTGTTATGTCGTGGTGTGATGCCATTTGCACGCTTTTTGTGAGAATTTAATTTATTTCTTCATTGTCATCTCCCATGAGTTTATGGGAGGGCTTTTTCTGCGTTTTTCTGAAACTGGCTTGTGGTTTATTGAGAAATAGCTGGATTTGAGCTGGATTTTTATGATTTAGGACTGTTAAAAAATGTCTCTGTCTCCTCAGGAGAGGAATGTGGCTGTATGGTGATTTTAGGTTTAAGGCTGTTTCATTTATAAACATGTTGAGTGCTTGTTTGTCACACAGATGCATGCTGATACCCAGTATGACACCATATTGAGAAAGTTAACTTTTTACACTGTTCTGCACATCTCCTGTGGCTTATTTTAAGCTTCAATTTGCATTGCAGAGCCCTAAAACTTAACAGAGAGGGGAAAGTTAACCATTCGTGTTTCTCTGTCTGTCTGGCTGAGGGACAGACATTCTCGAGTAGATGAAGACTCATTTACTTCCACAATCAGTTGCAGAAGAGACAATCTGTCCCACAAAACACACGCACACACTCATTCTCGCGCACTGAGGTTGTCAGACTGCTGCAGGACTGAATCCACAGACCCACTCAGACCACAATTACTTGCGCTATAATGAGAAACTCGAGTCTGCCCACTTCAGTATCAGACTGCCACTAGGAGGAGATGGAGTCAATTAGAATGCATTGCACTGACAATGCAAACTCATTCACTTAGCCTGCCTATTGACAACCTATCATGGCATCCCTCAGAGAGGATGTTGCAGTAATTGGCTCTATTTTTATTTTTGGTAGTCAGTGGTCTAAGAAGCATCACAAAATGTTTTCTGCTCAGGACATCTCAAACTTGTGTAGTTTCTCTCGACTTTGGTGAAGTTTAGCTTCGCTGAGCCATTCTGAATCTGTTTTAGTTGCCTGGTTTAGAATTTTACAATCACATTACAGTAACCTATGATCAACAGTATTATTTAGTATTAATACCATGTTTAAATTACATTTATTTACAGAAACTAGGAGAGCAATGTATTAAAATCATCATTTTTGTAAATTCCATAAATCCAGCAGTTTCAATAATTTAATTTAACCCAAATATTGCAATTTATACCCTGATTCAAAAATAAAAACATTTTTTCAGGGAACTATTTAAAATGAAAAATGTTATGTTAGCTTACATCTTGATTTGTAACTGTTTTAGCTTATTTTAAAGCTTGTTTTAGCTTAATTTAAATCATTTTAAGACATATTGCACCCCCCTGGAAGTGTGCTGAGGCCTCCTAATGGGTCCTGGTCCCCTGGAGGAGAACCACATGGGCTTAGACTCTCCCACATAGCCGAATGTATGACTCCTCTCTTGTTCTCCCTAACTAATCCAGTTTTCTACTTGAGGGATAAAAGATTCCCTGATTTGCTTTTTGGGAATCATCTGATTATGAGATGATAAAACAAAACCTAGGGCCTCTTTAGCTTCTGGCAGCATCAAGAGAGATCAATCACATTTTATCAAATTCTCAGAGAGATAAAGGGCATGTACACACATAGCACATATACACACACACTTATAATTTATCACCAAGGTGACAAGCAACCCGACAGCATTCCGATCAATACCTTGAAGAGTAATCTGCGATAGAACGACATGGGACAATGGCCTGCACTTCCCCTTGTGAGGCCACAATAGATTGGCTGAGGAATCTGATGCCACCAAGACACTGAGAAATCTGATGGCATGAGACACAGTGAGGTGACTGAGATAAAGGGAAGATAGCAAACACTTCCCCTGTCGGGATTTTTAATCTAAGGCAGCAGAGGGATTTCGTAAAAGCCATTATCACCACTACAGATAAAAGTGCTTATCTGACCGTTTGCATTTGCGCAGAGTGCGTGTATGCGTAAAACAGATTTGTTTTACTAGTCAAAGCATTCAAAAACTCATATTCAGAGCAAGAACCTTATAGCTGACATTTCAAGCTTTATTAACAGGGCTGAATAATAAAATAATTTTCTGATTAATCACATTTAAATTCATTTAAATGATCCGATAGTGATTATTACTTTTACTCTATTTTCAGTGGCTGCATATAATTTTGTATAGTGCTAGAAATCATATTTTACCTGAGTTGTTCATGTGAGCTCAGAGTCTGTACCGAATGTGATGCAATATATACGTGTATATGTGTATATATTAGTGCTGTCAAATCGATTAATCGCGATTAATCGCATCCAAAATAAAAGTTTGTGTTAACATAATATATATGTGTACTGTGTATAATTTTTTTTATATTTATACATATACATACACACATATGCATGTATATATTTAAGATTTGTTTTAATATATAATATTTATATATAATATAAAATGATATTTTATATATACAGTAGGCTATATACAGTACATGCACATATTTCTTAAATATATACATGTATGTGTGTGTATTCAAATATACATAATAATTATACACAGTACACACACATATTATGTAAACACAAACTTTTTTGTGTGGATGCGATTAATCACGATTAATCGTTTGACAGCACTTAAGCACTTAATTAAAATGATTGGTTGGGTAATTTTAATACAAGGAGTACAATCACAGATCTTGTTCTTTATCAGTTTAGACCAGCATACTGTCAATACATTTCAGTGAATCATAATTCCATCACCAGTGGGCAGAGAGAGTGCATGCTTGTGTGTAATGGACTGTGGGAAGGGCCAGAGATGAGACTTCTTTCTTGGGGAATGTAGGCTCATAGTCTTCATCATATTGTCCCAACAGAGAACTGACTCATCCATCAGTTCCCTTCCTGCTCATCCATCACAAACCACCAACATGCAAGCACAAACACACACACACACACCTGGCTTCTAAACCACAGGAACCAGTGAAAAACAGCAGGGGTTGCTTAATGTCACACTCGCTCACTTTCACGCTCTCATTCATGTGTGGTGAGACGGATGTAATCGTTATATCTCGTTCTCCCCAAACTGAAATGGGATGTAAACATACTCCCCTCACTTGTGAGGTCAGGATGCAGCCAGTGGGTTGTTCAAGAAAGTTTTACAATGCTCTTGGCCAGTGTCACCTCGGCTGCCCTACGGAGCCAGAAATCGATCCACCAAAACAGTCCACTGAAGAGATGAGCGAACTGGCTAATTCACTATCGATCTGGACATTCTCTCTCTTCAGTTGTTATGGAGTATCTGTTATGGTTCAGTTCTCGAACCAGGGCAGAAAAAAAGAGATGGAGAGAGTATGCTGTATCCCACATAGTAGCTCCTGCTCTCAAAGTGTCGTTTGGAATCAACTCTCCAGGTCACACATGTGCTCTGTATTTTTGCTTGTAATAGTTATATATACTGTTCAAATGTTAAAAATGTTTGAGCCAGTGACAGTAAAGACATTTATAATGTTACAAATGTATTAGCACTATTTTAGTATGATCGGAAGGATCTAAGACTGGAATAATCACTGCTAAAAAAATCAGCTTTGCCATGCAGGAATAAATTATATTTTAAAATATATTAAAATAAAAAAAGTTATTTAAAAAAAAAAACAATATAACTTTTTTTGTGTGTATTTTTGACCAAATAAATACAGTAAGCATAACAGACCTTTCAAAAACATTTAAAAATCATTAATATGACTCCAAACGATATGACGTCTGTACATATGCTTCTGATCGCTTGGTATAAAACCTGAATGTTAACATGCTAATAAACTTCTCTCTTTTTGTCTTCCACAGAAGAAAGACAGTGAAACATATTTGGAATGAAGTTAGGGTGAGTAAAAGATGATAGAATTGAAATTGTTCTGTAAACCGGCCCTTATTTTCGATCAACAGAATATTACATATGTGTTGCACCAACAACATGTGATCCACCGCAACGACCCTGTCTGTGTGAGGTAATGACATTCTGTCTACAATAATTTGAATTGTGTTATGAGAGTCGTCCACAACACAGGCATGCTCACCTCTGACACTTGCTGCCAGATGATATCCTGACAAACCTCAACACACGTCTCTTAACATTCTAGAGGTGAGGATCAACATCATCTGCCGCTGGAGGCCTATTAAAGATGGAGGTAACATTCTTCAGGGATTGCCTTCATTGCCACCTTTAGTCCCAAAGGATTATTTAGTGGCTCTGTCAACAATGGTTTTGAGAGACACAGGTTTACTGCAATTCAGCTCATGATATTGTGCTTTAGTTCTTTGAATGTCTATGTTGGAGAAATGAGTAACGTGTATTCATTCTCAGTGTGTAAACATATAAGCTCTCTCTCTCCTCCATCCCTCTCTCTGTTTCTGCATTCGTCTTTGCATCTCACCTCCGCCCTTCTTTCTCCGGTGTCACCTCTATCACAGTCTAATTGGAATTCTGTCACTAGGTAAATGCTTTGTGACCAGTTAGTGACAGGTGAGTCGTCCCGCCATGAGAATCCGGGAGACAATCACCGTCACCTGGACAGCACAGAGCGGGACAGAGGCGTTAGAGCCAGAGGGGGGCCATGCTCAGCACTGACCTGACACCTCCATCAGGACAGTAAGACCCAGTTCGGAATGCCAGTGTGCCTGTAACAGACTATGTGACTGACTGACTGGATTCATACTAACCATATCCCTACTCATTTCCCTTGCCAATTAAATGGAGGAGATGTGATGCCTCGCTGCCTCTCACAGTCCTCCCCCTCAACCGCCGCCTATCTTGGACACAGGATAACAGGAGACACTGTGGTGCTCTCTGTTCTGGATTTCTTGGTGCCTGTTATGACTTGCATTACACCCACAGGGTAGAAAGAGGAATCATTTCTTGTGCTTTTTCAACAGTAGCAGGGAGTTTAAATGCCATTCCTGTCAAACATAATATTTAAACAAATGGTCAGATTTGTTTAAATATGCTAAACTTTACTATTAATGCCAATCAAATGTAGTTGCTTTGCAATTTATCTAAATACATTTATTCTAAATTCAAGTTTACCTTTTTTATAGATTACTCAGTTTTAGTTTGATGGAAATGTGTCATTTAATTGATGCATAAATCTTGTAAAATATGAAATATTTGGCTATTTAAAAATAAATAAATAAATACGCTATGATTAAAATATTTTCAAAAAATATTTTAGAGAGAAATGCATTTAATTGCAATTTTACTTGTATTATTAAACAAGGATGAACGCATTTATCCCATAATGGGAACTGGATCTGTGTTGTTTTGCTTATAGACTATTCCTCCGGCCCAATTCAATTCTTCATATTTCTGATCGTGCAGAAGAACATCACGACAATGTGGTAAGTGTGACTTCTTTCGGTTGCTAATATGTAATATTAGTTGTGCGAAATTGTGTATTAATAAAGATTTATATGTCAGAATTAAATGTGATATGCTACACTGAAGTAAACTGTTTTATTTGATTTTTACATGCGTGCTTTTCAACACCTGGTTGTCTTGATACCTACCTCAAAGCCCAGGTTTTGCATGATCTTCACACAAGAACAGGTCAGTATGGCGTGCACCACAAGGTTCCTGACAGTTCGTCTTTTTAACCCCCGCCCTTCTTTCACATTGCCTTAAGGGTCAGAGTTTTGCCTCCACTAATTCGTGGTGACATGGGATGAGGCCGCCCTTGCCAGGCATTGGCAAAGGCCATGGGCTTCATCATGACAGTGAAGTGATGTGCCACAGCAGCTTGTATGTGTTAACATGCAGATGTCCTTAGTACTGCGGTAATTAGGCAGGAATAGCTTCCCCTTAGGTGCTGCGTGCTCCCACTTAACATTTTACACAAGCCTGAAAAAGAGCAGCAGACTGATGTCTGCTGCATTAGTCACACACAAAGAGAGGAAAGGTTAAAAATGGCTGCTGCGTACCGCACCACCAGTCTTTCTATACATGAATTAAACATGCTATGGGTTCACTTATCAGAGTGGACTGCCAAAGCTATTTGCACACTGAGGAGATAATGCACACGGTATTGTTTTGTGCATGGCTGAATGAACCGTGTAATTCGCCGTGTCTGTTTTCATGTAGTTCAAATATTTTGGGTCTGTTGGATTCAAATCTTTTAGATCACCTCACATCTGATCTTCCTGCCTCCTGCAATACAGCTGGCCACCACTGACTCTCCTCTCGCCCTGTTTCGCTGATTACCTGCCACCTCCCGCCCGTAACGTTGTCGTCAGTAAAACCAGATGCGACACCAGGCAGGAAATCAAAGCTGAGAGGTAGCAAGTTGCAGTTCAGAGGCCTTCTCTGCTTTGACCGCTCTCTCTCCTCAGAGCAGCCAGGGGTTTAGAGGCTGGCAGAATGTAATTTACCACAGGTATGTATGGATGTAACTGGATGCAATCTATAAAGTGATGATCCCAGGATCTCTCTCTTGTGCATTCAAGAATGTGTGCTTGTATTTTTGTGCAATTCTTGCTTTATTGAACCAACCCAGATGTGCATTTTTATGTGAGAATCACATCTGTGCAAAGCAGAAATCAAGTTGACAGACAGTAAGAACTTGTGGTCTTTTAAACTGAAGTCTGGGAAGGGGTGCTAGGGGTCAGTTTTTTTATTATTATTATTTATTAACATTATTATTTAATTTAAATATTATTATTTGAATTGTGTTATGGTTATGTTATGCTTTTTAAAATGGGTTCAAAAATGTGAAATGAATGCAGATTTCAAACATTTGGTATGGCAATATACTCTGTAAAACTGCTTTGAAATAATATTTATTGTGAAAAATGTTGCAAATCATTTGTCATTTAATTGAAAATGTTTCCTTTTAGTTGCATACATCTAACAGCACATTAATAGTGTGAAAAAAGATATGCCGTCAACTTAAAGTTTTTAATGTTGTTTATATCATATATCTGTGTGGTGTTTTTAAAATGCTTTAAGACCAACCATATGCAAATTCATCAGTCAACATCATTGCTGAGTATTTTGAAAATAAGTATTTTGCAGGTAATATTTTTATAATTAGCTTTGACATTAATTCAATAATGCATAAATAATATGTTGTCTTTATCACAAATATGTAGATTTTTTGCATTATTATAAATGTATCTGTGTGTGTAGTAATGTATATAACTGCCTTTATAATTAAGGAAGGGATTCTTGCAAGGAGATCATCTTATTTGGAGGTCCTTGTCATCACCATGTTTAGGTAAGAGGAGGTTGAGGCCGATTAAACTCCTCCATATGGAAGGGTAAGGAGACATGCATATCAATGACTCTGATGTGGCACATGATCAATGGGTTTTAATTGCTTTTCCTGGTTTGTGGAACAAAGTGCCATTAACTATTGATCTGCTGAAGAAAAGGCAACTCACATGCCAGCGCTGGGTGAAGCCTGCCATAATGGGTATCAGGAAGGATACAAGAAAGCGGCGGTGTTAACAAGCCATACATCAGTGTCAGTCCTGGATGCTGTTGTCTTTTTATGCACACCTGGGTAGACTGCTTGACTGCGCGCCAACTGCCACAGCAGGTGCGGCTCGGTGATAGAGAGAAATCCAAAGTGATGTTTATTGCAGCAGCTTGTTAGTGCACAACAACTCGCAGCACCAGAGATTCACAACGTGAAGATACTGCATGATTTAGAATATATTTGGAATCAAATAGACCAAACAGCTTCTGTTTTACAGGGTTGATATTTTTCCAGGGAAGGTGTTATCCAGAAGACTAATTATGTGATGTGAGGGAATACCTTTGAGTATTTGACTGTAGTTGAGATGACATGCTTTTTCGCCCATCAAGGAGTTAAACATACATTAGATAAAAAGTTACAACATTTTATAATATGTTTTATAAATTCTGAAGTCCATGTATAAAATACTTGATGCTTAATGTGTTGGGTCAGATAAACGGGTTACATAACGTGACGTGGTAATTATTTCAACAGATTTGAGATGAAGCAGAGTGCATTCAAATAAAGAACATAATCATAAAGGACATCAGAAAGTCAAGAGGTGAGTTTTTTCTTCTGTATTTTTTTATTTATTGAATGTTCATGGTCAATTTTTTCAAATTCAAATAAAGCTCTGTTTATTTGGTTTATATTGGGGGAAAAATATATCAATTTAAAATAACTTTTCTAATTCTTTATATCTTTATGGAAACTGTAAAAAATTTTGTTTCAGAATTCTTTGATTAATAAAAAGTTCAAAAGAACAGCATTTATTTGAAATAGAAATCCTTTTTAACATTACAAATGCCTTTACTGTCACTTTTGGTCAATTTAATGTCTTTTCATGTCTTTTAAACTATAAACTGACTCTTCATGCTTAATTTTTTTTCCTGTTGTCCCATAGATGGAGTCAACAATACATGCACTGCAGAGAAGATCTGTTGCGCACAAAAATATAATACTACTACAAATGTCCGCCCCTCTGTATGATTGAATCAGTCTACGCAATCGCAAGCCCTGTGTATGCCAGGTCGGGCCATCCTGGCCCCCTTTTCTGTTTCTCCTTTTCGTCCCCCCTTCTCTTTTCCTTCCTTGAAAGAGGCTGTAATCAGAAGTAAGTCAAGCACGACAGAGAAACATTTAAGAGGAGTAATGAAAGGAGATTGGGGAGCCATTGAAGAATAACACCCAGGCTGCTTTGCCACTGTCAAATTGCATCAGACTCTAGGTAATAGATTCTCCAGCAGACATTCAATTTCATTCAAAGGGGAGCCCTCTTTATCCCAGTGCATCAAATATTTAAACACTTGTATTAGAGACAGTGTCAGTTCCTCAACTCTGAGCCTAGGCCACTGATCCCCCCGCCACCTCAGTTCTTTTTCACTTGATGTCACCCATTCTCAAGGTGTTATCTCTCGCTCCGAAGCTGCATATATAGGCTTTCATTTCATTCCAGATACTTAAAATGGTATTAGCTCTTTTTTTCGAAAATACAGTCTTTGTTGCAGCCTTGACTTTTCGATTTCTTGGCGTACGGCTTAAGGATCTCTGGAGAAAAGAAGATTGAGGAGTCATGGTGGAAGAGGAGGAGGAGAAGAGAGAGAGATTGGCAGCAGCGGAGCGTTTGACCGACGCTGTTCAGACTCAGTCTAGCTTGTCAAATCTTTGGACACAAAATGAATTGGCATATCTGCACCCTGCATAGAGATATCTTTCACAGAGGTTGATGCCGCCGAATTGTGAACAGTTAGGGTAAGTGCTGGATGTTCTGAAGTGTCTTCGGCCTAACATTTATCATTTCGGGGATTCAGCACTCTCAAGAAAGTTATTCATTCACCCTCTTAAATCACATCAGATTGAATCTCTCAGCATCCAGAGCTTTCCCACTCTCCTATACATTAGAGTCTGCAAATTAGGAGAAGGTGCTAGACTACCCTCTCCTCCTTTCCATGTCCCTCTTTTTTACCACTCCACCTTCTCATTTCCTCTCCTCCTCCCCCACCCCTCTCCATCTCATCTCCATCTCTCCCAGCTCTGTGTCCTCCGCCGGGGCCCCTATTAGTTTAGTGACCAACGTTGTATGAAAGCCAGCAGTAATACTGTCCCAATCCTCAGCCGACTGTGACAGCCCGCGGTAATGCCGTCCCCTGGCTGAGTGGATGGAGCTCTTCCATTAACGCCTCTAACATGGTGACACCTTACCCAGCCTGATATTACGCTCACACACTGATTAGGGGCCGGGAATAGAGTCGGCGAAGGTCCTGTGCGACGGTAGACTAGCCGAGTGTGGCTTTAACAGAGCCAGACCTGTCTACGCTACCCCCGCCAGTCACTCACACAGCCGGAATTGTTTAATTGGGACAGCGGGCGTGGGAGACTTGAGTTTTAAAGTGATATTTTGCTTAAAAATGAAAATTCTCTCATTAATTACTCATCTTTATATTTTTAAACTCATATTTCTTTCTGTTGGTGCATGTGTTGTGATGATGAGTTATGTGACATGCAATTACTAATGAGGTTTCATGTTATTGATATGTCGCTATTTTTGATTTACGGTCTGTACATGTGTTTAGCAATCATTTGATTTGTTTGAAGTGAATAAAAGTGTACATTTCAATCTGTTCAACATACAAAGTGATAATTTGACTTCAGAAAACTAGTTGAGTCAAATGATACATAGACAAAACAGCTGAAACATTATTCAAAAAAATTAATAAAAATAAAAATAAAAAAAAATATATATAAAATGTATTTTTATTATTATTATTGTTTGGGATGACGAAAATGATGTCAGCGCTTTTATTTTTGGGTGATTTATTCCTTTAAAATCATTCTCACTTTGCCAAAACATTAAAGGTGAAAGTAATTGCTGAGCCATTGGCACAACCAAATGGAACTAGTGTTATTATTTTATTACTTTTTAAATTTAAATATTATAGTATTTATTACAATTTAGAATTAACTTTAATTTTAGTTTGTTTTAATAACTTTATGCGATTTTGTCATTTTATTCATTTTTTTAATGTTTCTATGAAGCTTTAATTTATCTTTATTTCAGTTTTAATACGTATTTAGTACAACAAACTTATTTTATTTTAGTTAGCTGCAGAGGCAACATTTTTTTAATCTAATATTTATATTTTGTTTTTATTTCAGATTTATTTCTATCAATGAAAATAATTTTTCATAGATTTGATTTCAGTTAACAACAAAAACACTGAATGGAACTGCAAAAATAATTCTGTCTTCCATTGGTCGGACATACAGAAAATCCCTCCCAAAACTCACTATATCCCTTTTGATCTAATACAGCCATGGGTCTTTTTGGGAAAGATGCAACACATTTTTCACTCCTGGATTTGGGGATCCTCTGCCATTCCTCCTTGCAGATCCTCTGCAGTTCTGTCAGGTTGGATAGTAAACGTTGGTGGACAGCCATTTTCAGGTCTCTCCAGAGATGCTCAATTGGGTTTAAGTCAGGGCTCTGGCTGGGCCATTCAAGAATAGTCACGGAGTTGTTGTGAAGCCACTCCTTAGTTATTTTAGCTGTGTGCTTAGGGTCAATGTCTTGTTGGAAGGTGAACCTTCGGCCCAGTCTGAGGTCTTGAGCACTCTGGAGAAGGTTTTCATCCAGGATATCCCTGTACTTGGCCGCATTCATCTTTCCCTCGATTGCAACCAGTCGTCCTGTCCCTGCAGCTCAAAAACACCCCCACAGCATGATGCTGCCACCCCGATGCTTCACTGTTGGGACTGTATTGGACCGGTGATGAGCAGTGCCTGGTTTTCTCCACACATACCGAATTAAGGCCAAAAAGTTCTAGCTTGGTCTCATCAGACCAGAGAATCACATTTCTCACTGTGCTCTTAGGGTCCTTAAGTGCAGCAGAAATTTTGTAACCATGACCAGTAACCTGTTTTGTAACCTGTCTCTGAGCTCAGGCAGTTCCTCATGATTCTCATTTGCTCTGACATGCACTGTGTGCTGCAAGGTCTTATATAGACAGGTGTGTGGCTTTCCTAATCAAGTCCAATCAGTATAATCTAACACAGCTGGACTCAAATGAAGGTGTAGAAGCATCTCAAGGATGATCAGAAGAAATGGACAGCACCTGAGTTTAATATATGAGTGTCATAGCAAAGGGTCTGAATACTTAGGACCATGTGATATTTCAGTTTTTTTTTTAAATCTGCAAAAATGTCAACAATTCTGAGTTTTTTTGTCAATATGGGGTGCTGTGTGTACATTAATGAGAAAAAATCCTTAAATTATTTTAGCAAATGGCTGCAATATAACAAAAATTGAAAAATGTAAGAGGGTCTGAATACTTTCCGTACCCACTGTATACATATATACAGTGGGTTGGTGCTCAAACAGTGCAATGGTTTATTAGCGCTACATTATCCTTTTCAAAGGAATCAAGGTTATAATTATTTAACATTGAAAATGTTACATCATCTTTAAGATTTTATTTTTTTAGCTCTTCAATGACAAGCCATCCACTGACAGAAATTCACACTGCACCGAAAATCTGAAAATAAAGCCCCACGACACATGCACAAAAAAAAACCTAAAGGGTATTTGCATGTAATAAAATCATTTGTGTTTGATTTAAGTGTGCTGTCCTCGGGCAAGACACTAAGGTGTTTCTATCACACCGGCTACACCTCATTGCCTGTGATTATTCAACTCTCGGAGAGCCCCCTCTGCCCCAACACTTTCAGCCCCAAAATAATATCTCATATATGCATTATCCAGCCCCCACGGCGGCCCCCTCATTACTAAGGATCATTCCAGTTTTTCTTTCTTTCTTTCTTTCTTTCTTTCTTTCCTTTGTACTGTAGTCAAAGGTTAAAATACCAATCACGATAGCCCCGACTGATGGAGCCAGACATTTTAATATTCGCTTAGCTTGGTAATTGTGGAGGGACATAATATCGTTCTTTCTCCTTCTCTGTGTCCTAAAGGTAACATGTAGTAACGTCAGAGAACAGAAGTGCGGCCCAGTATGTCTGTAGGGCTTTTCAAGACATGAATACGGGTGAGGATAATGACTTTTCTTACACACTTCTCCTGCATTTGTGAAATAAAGCAATATATAGTCTTGTGTATTTTTGCTTTTAGTCCCTCTGGCAATATGAACACAGTAGAAAGTTGGTCACGTTGTATTTGTTTGGTGCATTACACCTTCAACCTCAGACCATCGTTTGATGTTTCTGTCTGTGACGCCGGGGTCTTTGTTAATCACTGTTGACACTGTGAGGAAGGGAGAAGACCGTTTGCGCTCAGGCAAGGAGTGTTTGTTGATCATTATTTTGGGAGTGTCATGTCAATGTCAGCCCTGTGGCGAGGAGAGACAGAGCTTACAGAGAGAGGCGGGGAGGAGGAGGCAGTGGGTTTGGGGGTCTCAGCCTGTCATTGCCTTTCACTGTTACTCACTTCACAGCCCATACACTCCTGATCAGCCCCCTAAGCTCTGTGCACCCGAACTGTTTTCCTTGACCAAAAAAGACATGGGGATTTGCTGCATGTCTTTGTCCTTTTTAGAAACCCTTATGCATGTTGGCCTAAATCATATAACGATTCTTTATTGACATCTGTGCTTGAAGAACCACATGTACACGCCCCACGTGAGCTGGAACTTCATTAAAAAATAAATGAAGTATTACACATTCCTAATATTAACACTCTTAAAGTTCTTTATTAGCCTCAAGGGTTCTATGAAGAACCTTTACCATCCATGGACCATTCTATTGCACAAAAGGTTCTTTAGATTAATAAAAAGTTCTTCACACACTGTTCTTTTTGCAACTGTAAGGTTCTTTGGGAACCCAAAAAGGTTCTTCTACATTATCACTAAAGAAACCCCTCTTTGGGAACCTATGGAAAATTTGCATTTGCACAAATGTCCTTGTGATTATTTAAATGTCCTTCACACTAAGAAAAAAAAAAGATTCGTTTAAGAACCATTAACTGAAAGATTCTTTGGGAGACCAAAAATGGCTCTTCTATGGCTTCACTTAAAAAAAAAAACGTTTTGCAATTTCTTATGTCAGATTTTAAGACTGTATTGTTTCGATTCCATTGTGGAAATGTGGTGGCTGAGTGAAAAGAGAATGCGCTGTGAATTTGTAAACAGAGGTGCTGCTGGGACACTGAGAGGGAGAGAACAGGGGAGTATCATATTTTAACCTTTTGTTTCCTGGTAGCAGGCGCCAAGACTCCTGGGAGGAAGCGATCAATGATGGACACCATAATGCGTCTCGCTGTATTCCTTGTCACACTCAAGCCTTCTGCCTGTTTTGGGAGTTCTTCGGTTCACACGCACACATATGCACAGATGGTGAGGCAGTGCAGACAGCTCATCACTTTGACACTCAGCTGACACTCACTACAGTTCTCCATCCTGAGTCTGCCATCAATGTCTCTTTCTCTCTCTCTCTCTCTCTCTCTCTCTCTCTCTCTCTCTCTCTCTCTCTCTCTCTCTCTCTCTCTCTCTCTCTTTCTTTTTCTTTCTTTCTTTCTTTCTTTCTTTCTTTCTTTCTTTCTTTCTTTCTTTCTCTTTTTACAGTCTTCTACAAAACATTTTATTTGTAACTCCTCTAAAACTGATTATTGATATAAAGCTTTCTGTCAATGCATGATACTATATGATACAACTTTACCCGCACTGCTCTCTCGCTTGTCCTGAAAACTTAAAAACAGCAATTAAACTCCAATTAGGTTCATGGCTTTGCAGAATTAACTGAACTAATTTGATTCACCACTGAATAAATGAATTTCAAAAAGAAGAGTTGGACTCAATATTCAGAAACGTGCCTTCTAGCATACAGATTTATTCGTTTATTTTCATTTAAGGACTCGGATTATGAAGCAAGAGACTTAAAAGACTTTGTTAATGATCTTGGAAGTCATAATTAGCAAGTCTGAAACCTCTATTAAACTGTGATTTAATTTACTCAAGCTAATACCTTAGTTGTTTATGAGAGAGTAACTTTATTTTATGTTCATACAAACAGTTTCTCAATAAGAGACAGGCCATTATCTTCAATAAATGTGTTTGTTTTAATTTATGCTGCCCACGTCAAACGTTTTTTTACACGTTTACATTAACCAAATTATGTCTATTGTTATATATAATAAGTATATAAGGTATAAAATATAATATTTATATTTATAATATGGAAATGAGAAAGTGATTCAAAACAAAAGTGATACAGGAAAGTTTTCTCTCTCAACAACTGCACTTTTGGAAAAAATGTGTCATGTCAGATCAGATCAACCAAACTGGCGTTCTGCACACAAAAGGGTGTCAAAATTCTACCTTTAGACGTCACCTTGTTGCTGGGGCAGTACCCTTAAAAGGACATATTTGTACCTTTTTTTTTTTTACCACAAAAAGGTTCATACACTGTAAAAAAAGTATTTTAAAAGTAAGTTACCTGGTTGCCTTAATTTTGAGTTCATTGAAATTAAAATGTTAAGTTAATGCAATGAACATTTTTCAGAATCGACATCACCCTTTATTTAAATATTATTGAAAGATTTTGTAAACATATTGTTTAATTGTGTGTTTTATTTGTTATAATGCAGTGAAACATGTCAAATTGTGCTATTTTCATGATTTATCACAATTTTTGTTTTACATTTTTGAGGTTCAGATACAATAATATTTTGAGTTTCTATTTATTAAACCAATTTCCTTCATTATATTAACTCAAATTTTTAATTTAAATAAACTCAAATTTTTAAGGCAACCAGGTAACTTGCTTTTTTAAGTTAAACCAACTATATATTTTTTTACAGTGTAGTACCTTGAGGTAGGGATGCGTATTTGTATTCTAAGGTACACATATGCACCTTTTAGGAGTAAGGTACAAATATGTCCTTTTAAGGGTACTGCCCCTGCGACCAAGCAGTTGTAGGTATAATTTTGACAGCCTTTTTCTCTGTGTGGACCAGTCTGGGTGGCTTTGGGTGGTCATTTGTTCTGAGGCCATAGAGTACAGTGTGTTGGCATCCTTTAAAATAACGTAGCTAATTGAAGACGCATTTGTCACAGTCAACAGGCCAAGTTTTGTCACAGCTTTATACACTTACTTACACTGTTTACATTGTTTGAAGGATGCCAGATTAAGTGAATTGAATGACCCTACCACTAAAGGTGCTATATGATGTTTAACCAGCAGATGGACACCCGTGGTAGCATATTGAGTCCGTACTAATACAGATAGAAAAAGGTAGCCTATATTTGAAGCATTGGATTTTTTTTTGTATAAATTTATGTCTCAGATTAACTGACATCGTTCACTGTAGAGGCGCATAATGGAGATCTAGCCTACATTTGACAAAATGGAGGGAGGTGGTGGAAGATGATAAATTTAAACTTAACAGAGCGGGACGGGCTGAGTGGAGAGAGAGAGAGAGAGAGAGAGAGAGAGAGAGAGAGAGAGAGAGAGAGAGAGAGAGAGAGAGAGAGAGAGAGAGAGCGTGGCGGTACAGTGAGGGGCTCGCGCGCATTAACAGAAGTGCGCGCGGATCGGATGTTGACACATCACTCTCATCTGCATAATCTTTATCACCACGCGCTAAAGAGCACAACTCTTTAAACCTCCGTGATTGTTGTCAAAACCGCAAAAAAGCTTCTAACGCGTCTTTTCGCGCTTTTTCTTTCAGTCATCTGCGAACTCTTCTGACTTGACATCTTCTGGACTCGAGCTTGGAAAAACAACAGTTTCATCTCCGACTGAGATCGTTAAGATGTTTGACTAGCCTACATTGTTGTGAGTAGCCTATTATAATGAGTTTTTCTTCATTTTACTAATGTAATACTAATTATGTTGTACTGTTCTTGTTGTGTTATTCTAGATTTTTAGTTTCAGAAGGACATTTTATTGTTTTATGTTATTGCTAAGCATTAGTTCAATTGTCCAGAGTGCACTGAAACTATGCATCACATTTATTAGGCGCTGTTCAAGAAAAGTTGTTGCCGACATCACTTTTTTTTTTTTTGCGAGAGATATCTCATTCAGCTGCATAAATTACAGCTTTCATTGAACTGATCACACCTGTGACCTGAACAAGTTATAAAGCCTTAAAATAGAAATGTGCACTTAAACGTTTGACATAAATTTAACATCTGGCAAAAACCGAAAGGAAATAGGCCTTTTCGAATTTAGTTAAAAGCAGATTTCAGACTAAATATCACGTCTGAAAAGCAATTTGAAAGATTAGTTTACTGTCCTGAAGAAATTCACTCACAGCTTATGCGAGCTGTTGTACAAAATATATATTTTTATTCGTTTTATTTCTATTATAAAAACAATGACGGGGACCAATAATAGGCTGCATTAGTCTGTTTAATTAATGAACATTTGAATGAACTTAATCTGAACCTTCACAAGTTGTTATTATTATTATTAGGCCTACTTTATATTATTATTATTATGGGCTGTTATTGTTTTCTTTGAATACGGACCCCACCCCAAATGACCGTAACGTTTATAAATATAGCTCGGTCTTTAAAATAATGTATTCGTTTTCTAAATAACAGTCATAATAAGGTCTAGATTATTTTTGTTTAACTAATTTAAAGTTATCAATCCTAAAAGTTCACTAACATAATTAATCTTAAAACATATAAAGTTGGATTGGCAAGTCGGAAAAAAACATATGTGACATTTTTGACTTCATGAACAGAATGTTTACAATTAATAAATGCTAATTAACACAGTTCCAATACACTTGACACTTAAACAAAAATAAATAAAATTATCATTAGCTATATGCAGTATTGTATATGTATTTTTTTGTTGTTGCATTTTTTGAAAATGTTCCCCAATATAATTTATTGTGCATTATTTAACTCAATCTTTGTACATTAAGGCAATATTAAATGATAGATTAGTTTTAATAACATCTCATTAATTAAGGTTATATAATAATATACCTCCTGTACATAGGTTTCTTTAAAGACTCATTTGTAGTCTAATTATATCCACTAAGTGTCACTGTACAGTCATGTGACACGTCTTTAAAAAGAAAGGAATATAGACTTGGAAGTTTTACATTTCTGCCTTTTGCCTATTTTTTGCCTATACCACCTGATGTTGTTTTCAGGATCATAATACTGACTTTTTTCCCAACAGCTTTCTGTCAGAGCATGGTTGGTCTATAAAGCTTAAAGTCTATAAGCATTGTGTCCAGTGCCCTTCAGGCCTCTTCATAACATTAACTGAGTGTGGGTGGACACTACACTGCTCAAATGGACCTCCATCGGACTGCCTTTAAGATGGAGAACTCCTACATGCCCAATCCGCTGACCTCCCCTGCCCTCATGGTCCTGGCATCAACAGCCGAGGCTGGACGAGATGCCTCTGTACCCTGCCAGCCCCCTCGGCCGTTTGGAGTGCCAGTCACTTTGGAAAAGGACATGCACCTCCCGTTCCCCAGTGGCTCATACACCTTCGCCTCCATGTATCATCGACAAGGCGGCTTTCCTACTCGAGACTTTCCCACCCCTCTGCTTCACCTTCACCCACAGTTTGCTCCACCCAATCTTGACTGCTCACCTCTGGGTATGCTCAACCATGGAGCGGTGGGGGCCTTCCGACCGTTCTCCTGCCCACCTGAGGAGCGTGATGCAGGGGCTTACCAGTCTGCCTTTCTCCCTGCCAAGCGCTTGAAGGGCTGTATGGACCCAGAGGCATCACCCCACCTCCGCTACACAGATGTGGAGGGAAAAGATTTTGACTTTGGGGGTGCTCATGTCCCTACTGGTTCTCCAAATGCCCTGAAAGTAGCTGAGGATGCTGGGAAGAAACTCTTTGGCTTGTCTGGGCTGTTGGCAGAGGGTTCATTTGGCCCAGAGGAGCACAAAGAATCAAGTAAGTGTCACACATCACAGTGTCTGTGATTCAAATGTGAATAGACGGCAATTTTGCCGCACAGTGCATGTATACTTACAGATATGTATAAGGCTCATAAAGCTATAGATAAGGCAAAAGCCCCCAATTATTTTTAAAACTCTTGAAATATCTTCTATTATTATTATTATTAATAATAGAATATTTATTATTATTATTATTATTATTATTATTGTTGATGTTAATGTTGCAAAAAATATTAAATTATAAAAATATATGTATTTTAATATATAATTAAAATATATAATAAATATGATGTAATAACTATGTATCATTACATGTATTATTTTATAATAAATACAATTATATAAAATTATTAAATATCTTATATAATATAAAGATCAACATTATTTTGAATAATTTTATTTGAATACATTTGGGGGTCTTTTTGCCTTTATTCTTATAGGACATAGAGTGCAGAAAAGCAAAGGTGAGAAAGGAAAGGGAGAGTAGGATTGGGACAGCAACCAAGAGCCTTTATATGTCCTGAGCATGCACACAGCCCACTGTTCCACATCTCTGGCATGTACTTTTAAAATAATAATAATTATTATTATATTATTGGTGCTATTGGAATGTGTAATCAATATATCAGTCTGAAAGAAAACACAAAGATCTGCAACTAATTCATGCAAGCAAGACTCATATAAAACTAAGTTTTGTTTGCATGTGTTCAGTGCAACTTACAGCTCCTGATTTTGTTATATAAGTCCCATGCACTCCACAGACAAATGCCAAAAGTAGGTCTAGTCTAACCGAGTAGGCTATAACCGTTAGGGTATGCATGGAATAAGTACAGAATCACGAACAAATGATCTTGAGATGACAAAGGCGAAGGATTCGCAAATCTCTCAGCTCCAGACAACTTGTCAATGATAACGAGCAGGAGATGCTGCTCGGCAACCGCGTCTCTGAGTGCGACACCTCCGGCTCAATATCGCCCCCACGCCATCCATCCTGATTTGTTGACAAATGAGTGGGAGAGAGTGTCAATCTGGGCTGTAAGGAGAACGTGGCTGCTCATTACCTTGCTCTGTAATTGGCCGCCGAGGCGAAGGACCCCACGTTCGCTTGGCGCGGCGGGACGGGGAAAAAAGACGCTCAAGCTTAAATTCGTAGGACATCAGAACTCCTCGTGGGGGCGGAGGGGCAGAACCTGAAACATGAAAGACACGACAGAGGTGGCTGTTGAGACACGCTATATCAGAAATGAATGTCAATAGGAAAAATAATGACTGACTTTGACAGGTAGAAGAGATATTGTTGAGAAAAAGAGCACCACATCAAGGTTCTTTTAGAAAAGTTTTTGCCTCATCTAGAAGTGGGTTAGTGACATACTCTGTTTTGAGTGTGACAGAGGATAGGGTGCATATCCATACACCTCAATACACCAAATTATACTTGGTTGTGTTTGTGTACACATGCAGTTGCCTATTGGACACATTGTCCTTTCAGGAAAAATATAGACATATATTATAAATATGGAATATATTAAATTATTTATTTCTATTATCTCCGTTAAGATTTTAAAAAGAGTCTATATGTTTGAAAACAAATGATTTATATTATAATTAGTCAGTAAGTGTGTTATGCTTGAGAAATAGTTTAGGTTCATGAACTGTAAATCAGAGTTTAGATCCACGTGGCCTGATAACCTGTACACAACCTCACACACATGCTGTTGTGTCATCAGAAAGAGATTTGTCATTTGTCTGATATCTGACCCTTAGGCCATGACTCCAAGTACTGTGTTATTTCAGTGCTTGTCTCTCAAAAATGTTCAAAAGGACAGAGTATCCTCACAGCTGTTTAAACAGTTAGATCTTTTATATTCTTTTCGAAGGACAGATGTCTTCACTGGGCCGAATCATGTTTATTTTCCTTCGGGAGGCATTTTAGATTTTTTTGGTAAAGAGCTGATGAGAAAGAAAGAGTAACAGTAAGTGTGGGTAAATGCCTTGTGCCCTGCTGCTTTCTGGGCTTAGGCAGTGTCTGCTTGGCATAAACTCTCTCAGAAAGTATACTATGAAATTTGCATTGTCAGACAGAATGGAAGTGCAAGTAGCTTTTCACTGTTTATACTTCCCCTTGTTTATACTATACTATAATTTGCCTGGATTTCCACAATGCTTCTTCTATAATAATGCCATTCTCAAAGTCTCACGAGATGAGACAATATTTTTAACACTATTTTTAAGAAATCTTCAATGACAAAATATGTGACTGGAAGAATAGTTTTTTGTTCAACTGAAAGTCACAAAATGGAAACCAATGCAAGTGCATTTTGAAAAGTTTTAAAGGGTAGGCCTACATAACACACACAGTTTCTGCCAATCGCATGTTAATCTTGAGTACCTATACTGTAGAGTAGTATTGCATCCTTAATGCCTCCGAAGAGTCTTTAGTTTGATCATATTTATAAAAGGAGCTAAAGAGTCACGAGCACGCACACACCTGTGACACACACAATACATCATTGCATTATCCCTGGATAATTTTCGATTCACTTATATAACTATCTATCTATTTATCTATCTATTTATCTATCTATCTATTTATCTATCTATCTATTTATCTATCTATTTATCTATCTATCTATCTATCTATCTATCTATCTATCTATCTATCTATCTATCTATCTATCTATCTATCTATCTATCTATCTATCTATCTATCTATCTATCTATCTATCTATCTATCTATCTATCTATCTATCTATCTCTCTCTCTGTCTGTTTCAAGAGAAAAATCTTCTGTGATGGTGGCAAACATCAGGTTTTCAGTATGACAGTATGTTCAGGTTTAGTTTGGGATCATATATTGTATCAATAACTCTCACAGTCGTCAGCAGGATTTTAGCAGAAACCCTTAGTATTATAAGCTTGACAAAGCAAGTTTCACGTTCTTGCTATCAATTACCTTAAAGTTGAACATGTGTTGAAGATATGGTTTGATCTGATCCAGTCAGACTGGGTTAATTTGCCCCTTCTGTTAGACATGCGATCAGCGAACGTGTACATCTGAGCTCTTTGTCAATTTTTCTATAATAAAAAAGATGGTATTTAAGTTAAATTTACCATTAAAATACATTAGTGCCATTCCATAATATGTTGAACTTTGAAGGGTTTTCCCAGGAAACCATGGGAGACTGAGCTGTCAGTGTTTGGAATTTCAGTTCTAATTGGTTGTTTGGACCATCCTGCCAGTTTATCTCAAGTGATTTGGTGATTCACAGTCAGTATGACAGTTTTATCATTTGAGCTATTTGTCGTGTATTCTCTCTGTGCCAGAGACTGTTGTAAGATGTCTGGTTTTCATTGATGTTGGAAATTACATGGATCACCTCATTCACAGAGTGAGAAAGAGGCAAACAAAAGTCAGAAGATATAAAGCTTATCAGTAGGACAGTGGCAGCACCGCTGACTTGTGCTTAAAAACAAGAAGAATTTATTACCAGAAAAACGCCCTGTTTATTGCTTCTTATTAGCACAGATGAGCCGTAATAAGCAGCCAACTAATCTATGGCCAAGGTGAAGGTGTACATCACCTCACCCTGTTGTGGGTTGACTTTATTGCCTGGGGTGGTGAATTGAATTTGCCATTGTAAATATTAAGTCTTTTGTTTCTAATCACACAGCAGGTACTATCTCTAATCCTCATGATCAAACCTGAATGGCAGGGGAGGGTCAAATTATAAATCCTCCCAGACCCTAAAAATGTTATCACTGCTTTGCCTGCTATTCCCTGATAGTGCCAAGAGATGTTAATTCTTGTCTCTATGGCAGTACAGCCCTTATGAAGCAAAGTGATTGGGCGGCCTAATTAAGGGTGCCTGTAAGGGACAAAAAGAGCATATGTATGAGCTACAGCTGGCAGATGCTATAAAATGCGGCTCATTGTGAGAACTGCAGATGGACTGTATTCAACTGGCTTCCATAGAGATCATAAATCTGGAGAGATTGTCCAGCGGCCACAGTGTTGTATTGATCTATTCCTCTCATCCTCTTTCTGTCCTTAAAGTTAGAGGCTTTCAAGGGCTGATATTTGATACTTAGTTCTGCTCTTAAAAGGATATATAAAAATATATTTTGGTTTAGCAAAACAAATAATTATTATATTATATTAGGCAATATTATATTAATTATGTACATGATGATGTATACAAATGTGGAATTTGTTTTTGCAGGTGAAACATCATGTAAAAAAGTAGTCATGTACTTTCACTTTTTGATGTTTGATGTTAAATGAGGCTAATTTGATATTTCACCTCCCGTTGCTAAAGTAGTTTACTCTCCTAATATTCTCTTAAGTGGGAGAGCTTTCATCCTGGTCGGGGGGCTTGATGTTCTTCTCTTGTTTTCTTCCTAATTCATCTTCTCCGGATGGAAGGAATGTGAATGAGAGGGGAGGTCTGTGTACCACCCATACTGTACATCACAGCAGTCTTCAAACAAACTCCAATCAGCCCAGCTCAGTTATTTCTTAGTTGCTGTTTAGTTGCTGCATTTATTTTCTTGGTGATGTAAGGTTTATTTGATCATTAAAATATTTAACACAATAACTGTTACACTCACAGTTATGAATGCTTAATAGGTTTCAATTGGGATGTATCGGATGTACAAACCGTAACCAGATGTGCAAGCTTTTGTGCTTGTGTATAGCAATTCTGCTATTAAACTTGAATACGTCAAGACTGTTGCTTTAGAATGGAAGCCTAATAAACACATTAACACCTTACCACAAATAATCTATCATTTAGAGATCATAGTCGTACCCTTTTAATCCTCTAGCAAAAAAAAAAATAAATCTCTTTTTGTTTTGGCTGTTGACTGCAGCTCAGATTCATTAACGTGCCAAACAAGGGAGTTGTAGGCCCATTACTGGCAGGATCAGCATGCTTGTCGTCTAAGGGCTTCACAGACTCTTGGGGCTCTTGTTAAAGCAGCGCTACTCCACCCAGGGCTTTTATGTGTTATTGGGAACGTGAGACAAATAAAATAAGGGCTTTAGCCCCGGAGGCTCAGTCAGAGCTACGATAACAGCTTCTTGCCCTCAATTATAAACAAATGTCCCACTTTTTTGAATGAATGCATTATAATTATTTAAATAATATGCTTATTAATCAGTCAAGTTGCATAACTGCATACATCATTATTTTCTCCAAAAAAAGCAAAGTATAATTAAAAGACATTACATTATTGCAGCAGATGAAAGCATTGAACAGACATTAGAAGTTAATATATTGTTTGTTTTATTTTAATCTTTCTGTTTTTGAATGCAATGACATTATTAAATTAAAGTGTTAAATTAACTCTTTCCCAAAATGTTTCCATCATTTATGACCAGTGACATACAAGTGAAGCGAGTTACATAATCAGATTACTTTTATAAAGTATATAGTAAAGTAATGCATTACTTTTAAATTTACAACAAAATATCTGAAACACATTGTTTTCTCATTTATTGACTGACACCTCTTTTTGAAATGTTGTGTCTTTTTTAAATAAATCTTTGGGAGCAGCAGTGGCAGTGGGCAGATTCCTGTTGACCTCTTTTGTCCCCACGTTTGTCCCCAAGTGCAAAGGTGTTGTGTGCAAGATGATGGTTATTGCAGTTATAGACGAAATGAGCATAAATTTACTCATCTCACTTGCACAAAAACAGATTCAGTATTCACCAAAAGGAATAAAAACAGTGAAATACAAACTCAGAATATTAATAAAACCTGCAATAATTAAATATGTTTTATTACACATACTTTATGCATTTAAGCTCACTTTATGAACCAATGTCTTTGCCGCTGACATTCAATTATTCAATTGTGTTTCTTTTTTTCTTAAAAAAGAGTGTTAAACTTTCTTCTGGATCCTATTCTTCTGCAATCCAGAATGGCCTCTACTTTAAAGTTTCCTTTAGCCTGAGGCTTTCATTTTTGGTGTGAAAGAGCCTTTACATTTGCCAAAAATATAACTTTTTTTGTTTTGTTATTAAGAAAACTGTAGTAAAGTTTGCGGAAGGAAGGAGGCGGGAACCGGCGAATGTTCAACAGACTTTAATAAAATGAATAAACAAAACAAAAGTAAATCGCGGGCAGCCCCTCACGGACGACTGCCCGCACACACATAACAAAACCTAAACAAAACTCAACGTAAATCCAGGCCTGGTCCTCTCTCTCCTTGCACTGTCGTCGCTCCTACTTCTATGCTCCTGTCATGCTCCTCCATGAGGCAAGACCAGTGTGGCGCACAGCTGGCGCTCATCATCCTGATTCGCCACCGGCCCGCTCTCACGGTCCCTCGCCTCGCTGCTTGCCACATACCCCCAACGCCCTTCGCAGGCCGGGGGCCACTCCGAGACTGCGCTCTACTCCCCCTCCCCCCTCCCCCGGGGGGGTCCGATCATGGCGGCCGCGGCACCTGGGGTAAAGACAGAGAGGCAAGGGAAATGGAGCCAGGAGCATGAGGAGCGACAGAACGAGAGAGGGGAGAGAGGTAAACAGCAAAAAAAAAAAATTCTGGTCTGGTTCCCAGACACACTGCCGCTCGGTCCTCTGCCAGCTGAGAGGCTCTTCCTCGCGGTGCCATGCGATGGTACTGGACGCTCGATGGACGGCTCGATCCTCCTCCGCCCCCTGGCGGCCGGCGGTGGCTTCTCCGTTTAAGGGCAGCCGGCAGCGAGTCCCGTGCTCCCTGCTCCTCGCCATTATGGCGGATGGCAGCAGGCTCCGGCCCATGGCGAACGTAGGCGACCCCTCCGCTCCCTCCAGGACGGCCGCCACCCCACCTCGACCTAGGGGCGCGGCAGCGAGCTCTCCATCCCACCGATCTTCACCCGCTCCAGCACCATCGCCTCGGGCAGCCACTCGCAGTCTTTCCTCATCCGCGCTGCCTGAACTCCTCAGCACCGCGATCCCCCTCAGCAGCGAGGGCTCTTCGACAGCATGTCCCTCCTTCCTCCCGGGTTTCGGCACCAGTGTAGTAAAGTTTGTGGAAGGAAGGTGGCGGGAACTGGCGAATGTTCAACAGACTTTAATAACATGAATAAACAAAACAAAAGTAAATCGCGGGCAGCCCCTCACGGACGACTGAGCGCACACACATAACAAAACCTAAACAAAACTTAACTTAAATCCAAGCCTGGTCCTCTCTCGCCTTGCACTGTCGTCGCTCCTCCTTTTATGCTCCTGTCATGCTCCTCCATGAAGCAAGACCAGTGTGGTGCACAGCTGGCGCTCATCATCCTGATTCCTCACCGGCCTGCTCTCACGGTCCCTCACCTCGCTGCTTGCCACAAAAACAAACAAGCAAGTCTAGCCCAGGTGAGAAAAGTAATGCAAAAGTAACATAACTCATTACTTTGACTTAAGTAACGCATTAAGTAATTTTTTTATGGAGCAACACAAAATTGTAATTTTCCCCAACACTGTTTATGACACAACACTTCCCTGCCATTGACAGATTTCTCACTGTTTTCACTATTATAAGGAAGGGGCCACTATAATGCATCTTCTGAAAGAGTTCAGAATCTCTGGATCTAAAAACTAGTTAAGAAGAAGCAGAAACAAGTGATAGAAGCCAACACTCGAACATCCAACATTCATCAGCATATAAATCAAAACTGCCAAAAGTTAATGAATGAAATGTTGAACCCACAAAAAGATATAGGACTGCAAGCTTTGAGGGTGTTTATGGACTCGATCTACTCGGTTAATGTTTTGATCATTGTTCTGAGGCATTTATATAAAAAAATATCCTGCGGGCCATGAAAGTTATGTGAAAATGATTAAAAATGCTGGCGCTGGCCCTGTTGGGGAAAGAGTTATCAGCCTGTTTTGCAAGAGAAAATCTTAATTAAATGCTGTTTTTGAGCAGTTTAGACTTATTTAGGCAATAGACAGCTCTGAAGTAGCTACATTGACACTGCACCTGAGTGACCACCATTGTGTGTGCCAAAGCGGCCCTCTCTGATCTCACATCAAAGACCGGCAAGAGGAAGACTAGAAGCATGTGGGGCAGGCCAAGGTGGAGAGGGAGGGAAGCAAAGATTGTCGATTTCTGGCTCAGGACAAAACAGCACATCTCAAGTCCCATGAGCCCACAAATCAGTCAAGCAAATGCAGAGGGCAAATAGGGCAGAATGTGGGTTAAAATAGTCGTTACAGAGTCAAAGACAACAGGCAGACGATGGCTTGACATCTACCTTTTGGTCAACTACTCTATGTTCTCTGTCTCATCCTGTCTCTCTGTATATCTCTTAAATGTGTACTCTTAAATGTGTACTGATTTTGTTGATACTTCTGAACTTTAGATTTGTTCATGACTGGCATGTTTCTGTGTGCAGAGGTCTTTAGAGAGCACCGATTTAGGCACAGTGTTGTTTCTGTGAATGACCCTTGAAACTCAGTCCACCTGTAGGGCCTCTAACATCTGGGGCTGTCATTAGTGACTGATGCTTGGCTAATGTTTGTAATAATATCCAAATGGCTATTCAGCCTTTTTACACAAGTCACACTAAACACACAGCTGGCTCACCGCAAACCAATTTTTTAGAGGTTTAGACGATATTGTGAAAAGATGACACATGCCACTTTTCGTCTGTGTGTAATGAGTGAATTGGTTTCACATAAAATAATGCTGTTTTAATATAAATCATGCAGGGTTTGTAAGCATTTCTAATATAATAGAAGAATGCAGTATTCATATAGCTCATATTTTTCCAGTTATTTTGATTGGACCCAAATAAAAGTAGAGATGTGTGATTTATTGTTACCATTATGGTAATAGAGATGTTTTTCCAATATCTGCTAATAGTGGATATTTAATTGCGCATGCTCATTTCCCCATTTTTACATTTACATTCCATCATCAGATTGAAAACCACTTATTCATTAAGGATAACATTAATTGAGTTTAGTTAAAGTTAACAAGAACCAACGATGCACCATACTAGTACAGCCTTTATTAATTATAGTTGATGTTCATTTCAACATTCATTAATATATATTTCAAATCGAAAGTTATTTTTGTTGACAATAGTTAATGCACTGTAAACTAACATGAACAAACACGAACAACTTTTTAACATTAACAAATATTAATGAATGTTGTAAGAAATATATTGCTCACTGTTAAGAATTTAGACCTCTTTGTAAAGTGTTACTTATTGTAAAGTGCAAAATTAATAACACTATTTGATGTAACTAGGAAAGCTCATAATGAATATTTATTTAAATTATTATGTGAAGCCTAAATTTACTTGTAACGTTTGGTTTTTGCATGGTAACATTGGCTCTGTTTTCAAAGTTTTCATAACATCAAATATTTGATTCACTGGTTTACAAAGTCTTATTTCATCACTGACCCCTGTGCACCGTGGTATATGTGTGTATTTGCATGGGAGCGTAAAAGAGCCTGGGGAAATGTAGTTTCAAATCTATTGGGGATTGTGTCATAACCATAAATCATTCCTTTGCTAATTGGTAAGAAAACAACAGTCGAGCAGTATATAATGTTTTATGTGCCTCTTATGTTTTTTACTGCGGTACTAACGAGGGGCTATGTCACAGAGTGGACAGGGAATTAGCCTGAAAGATGGCTGCTGTCCATAAGCGTCAGTGTTCTTCAGCTTCTGTTGCTTGAGATGTCCCTGATTTGCATGTGGCAATTAGTATGCTAATTGACCTAATTAGCCCATGGGACCACACAAGCACTGTGGCATTAAGAGGTTCAGTCTCATTATGACTCAACAATTCCCATGAGTTAGCGCAATCAAAAGCCCATCACACCCTCCAGAGCATATCTGTGGTTTTCTTCTTTAAACGTGTTTTGTGTTGATTACACTTAATCTGAAATGTATTTGAAAGTTATGTTATGCTTTGATTACCGTAGTCATTCTGGCCGACATTCAGGAGAATTTAGCCTCATTAGCAGATGCTAAGAGGGCATTCGATAGCTGCGTCCTGAGCAAATGAGATGGGAGATTGAACTTTTAGCTCAAAGTGCCCTTACTGCTGATTTGTTTCATGACCTGATTGAACAAGAACAGAGACCTGTGGATCTATATCAGCTCAGCTGGCAGTGGCCTTTGTTCCTCTGTGCTAGCAGACACGGAGTATTACCTCGTGGGATTGCTGGGGTATTGATGGGAGAAGGATGAGGTGAGCACACACACGTACACACCCAGAGAATGACTTTGGCAGGCTGGGTAGATGAGGAGCATCGGCTATTGTATTTACTCAGGGCTGTGTGAAGGCTCTGTATGTTTGGTTATCCTTGGCTAGGTGAACAAAGCAGAGACGCTGTCTGGCCATGACCTGAAATAATGTCCCCCACTGACTACTATTTAAAAAGGTAGACAGATGGGACAATTTATAATTGGGACATATGGGAATACATTACCTTAGATTTAAAGAACAATATAATGCAACTTAAAAAAAATAAAAAAGGTACAACATTCCTTAAAAAATATATTTTCCAGCAAAAGGCCAGTTAACCTTCAGAATTTTTTTAACTAAATATTATATGAGGTGTTTTATTATTCTATTAATTTTAAATGAGGTTTGCACATTATATGAGGTTGTTTACATAAACATTAAATATACATCATAATTAAATATACAAAATATGTCAAATTAAAAAATAAATAAAACAAAAACATATATTTTTAAAATTGTATATATTGCACATTAATTGTTTGTAGATATTTATATGTTTGTTTGAATATTTGTCTATAACTTGACCTGATGACTGTAGTCAACACAATAATAATTGTAAACTATTAATAATTGTTAATAATTGCTTAGATAATTAAATATTACCCCCCCCCTTTTTGCTTTTGATATTTATATGAGTTTCATTTTTTTATTATTATTGTTTTACGATTTTTATTGTTAAAAACAATTAAATTAATTATTTATGTTAAATAATAGTTTATAAAAAGTAACTAATATAATTACATTGAATCTAATATATATATATATATATATATATATATATATATATATATATATATATATATATATATATATATATATATATATATATATATAAAACAATATAAGTATATATAATCTAGATATGCATGGGATTTTTAAATAAAGTTATCAGAGACAAAAATGTACTATGTAAAAATGTCATGAAAAATGCCTAATATATTTTTTCTCACCTTTTCTGCATCAGTGACTTGTCAGTCTCTTACATCTCAAACTTCATGGTTTTACTGCCTCCAAGACAACGCAGTGTGGCAGAAATCCCTGATTCTCTTGCACCCTCCCCACTGAGCACTGCTACCCTCCACTCGTTAGCTGTCTAATTAGCCTTTAGCTACTTAATGAGCTGAACAATGCAGCGTTAGTGGAGCAACAAGCTCAGGGCATGTTAGTGGGCTGGGGTTAAGGATGTTGTGCTGAATTGGTTGCCTGGTGGCCGTTTTTCCATTGGTTGCTTGAATTACGCCTTGTTCTGTGGCCTTTCTCAGAGTGAAGTTTTATAGGGTGATGGTTTGTTGCTTTTGTTTGGGTTAAAATGGCCAGAGGAAGATTTGAACGGGCTCCTTAGACAAGCCACAGACACACACATATCAGTAAGGTCAAATTCTTGCTATGAAAAGTTTCATTTATCAAAGTTATTACATTTTTTGTAGCTTATTTTGGCCATGTAAAGCAACCAACCACAACTTCTTTCATTTTCAATAAACGTTTAGCTCATGATACAATTTGATGCAACTAACCCAGAAGTTGCATATTGATTCTGGCAATCTGATTGGAGCTTGTTTAGGAAAAGACTGGAAGAGGAATATATGGTTGCATGTTGTTGCAACCGCAACAATGCATGTAATATATATAATTGCTTTTGTTAGTCAGTGTGCTTCTAGAATTAAAAACCTGCCAAAGCCCTGCTGACATATAATGTCTTACGTAAACCCTCTGTTTGAGTTAAGAACTGAATTCCCAAGCATTCATGGTCGAATGGCGTCCAAAACACAGATGCTATTTCAGCCCATAATGGGCTTCTAGACGTTCAAGATGAAGTCATGTTTTTCTGTGCTGCAGGAGCTCGTCTGTGTTAAACTCTCTTCAGACTGGGTGGCCTAGTCTTCCCACAGCTTCCACAGCAGGTGGAAACCAAGAATTGCTATTAAACGAAGGTCAGAGGACTGTCATTAATAACAAAGTGTTTGTGTTTTTTCCTCAGTCATGAAAAAAGACACATAGTACAGCTTTAACTAATGTCAGGTTCTGGGAATTTCAGCAGTTGAAATTGTGCAACACTGCTTTGCTACTTTCACATGTCTTCATGCAAATATGGCCAATTTCTGCACCTTTGAAGGTCACTGCAGGAAGGGAGCGCAATTCAAAAAGTTGTTCCTTCAAATTTTTGTGAAGTGAACATACAATGATCCCTTTTACGAAGTACTATTTGCATCTATGATTTAGGGGTGTATCAGTATATTTAGTTTAGAGAGTCATTTTTTAGTTTAGTGTCAGTACTACATTAAAATGCTATATGTGACCCTGGACCACAAAACCATTCATTGGTCAATTTGTTGAAATTGAGATTTATACATGATCTGAAAGCCAAAATAAATATGCTTTACATGATTTATTGTTTGTTAGGGATAATATTTGTCCAATATACAACTATTTGAAAATCTGGAATCTGAGGGTGCACAAATCTGAATATATTGAGAAAACCGCCTTTAAAGTTCATAGCAATGCATATTACTAATAATAATATATTTTTATATATATTTACAGTAGGACATTTACAAAATATTTTCATGGAACATGATCTTTACCTAATATCCTAATGATTTTTGGCATAAAATAAAATTTTTTAATTTTGACCCATACAATGTATTACAGTATAAATACAAATATACCCGTGCGACTTAGGACTGTGACCCTGGTCTAGAGTCACATATATAATGTATAATAATGCAATTGGGGAATATCTGTGGGTCCTGATAGTGCCAAATGTCTTATTTTACCAGTATAAAGTGGACAACCTAATTTTAAATATATCTAGTCAGTGACAGAGTGCAATCATATTCGTCTAAAATAATTCTGTATTTTCAGCTTCCGAATTATGAATATTTTTATTCAGGCTACCATTGTCCTGTGCATTGTGTTACCAGCACCAAGTCCAAGCCTACTCATTTGCACCCCAATGCAAAACCAAATTTAGCATTTTAATTATTTTCACCATATGTATTGGACTATCGCAATAATATCATATCGTGAGCTCATTATCGGGATATCTAATACATATTTCAGTATCTTAAACCCTATATATATATAAAGTATCTTAAAATGGGCCAAATTTTCTTTATTATTTTTGAATCATTTTGTCAGCTATTTCCTCTGTGAAGGGCAACCTTACAACCATCTCGTCCAAGAGTTTCTCTCTCTGTGTTTGGCACTGGTAGAGACTCCAGTGAGGCAGTTGTGTGCTTAGGCTGACTGTGTCTCGCTGGCTGGCTCTGGACAAGCACAGTCCTGTTCTACCCCGGTGGCCAATAAAATGAGAAAATCAACCACTGTGCCACCATCCACAGGCCAGCCAGATAAATACACTTGTCTCTGTGTGAATGTGTGTCAGCATGGCTGTGTTGATCCAAAGATTTCATCCAACTGTTCAAAGAGTGATACAGGAAATCATTAAAGAGATAGGTCACCAAAATCAAAATTATCTCATCATTTACTCACCTTTTTTCCCCAATAACAAGTATTTATGGCAGAAAGTTCAAGCTGTTCCTTGCATCCACTGTCATTGCTTAGAAAAGAACAGCTTGAACATTAATCAAAACATCTCTATTTGTTTTTCACAGAAGAAAGTAAGTCATACGGGACATGAAGGTGAGTAAATGATGATTTTCATTTTGCAGTCCCTTTAATCAATTCCTAAGTCCACTAATGGCGTTCCACCGGGCAGAAAACTTGCAGGTGTGTGTAATCAGGGTGATCAATTTTTCTCTTTCATCCTTGGGTTGTTATTAATTTTCAGAGTGCTTCCGGCTTTTGTGAAAGCCCTGTTAGCCTCTTTGAGGAACCTCTGATCACATCCTCCAAAAGCTGTCACAAAATCTGTATTATTCCAAAACAAGATCATCTTCAAAGCATCACAGGTTTTCTTTACCTTGTAAGGGTAGTGTATTTGACACGCGAGTGCAAGACTATCTGATCTTATCAGCATGTATGTGGGAGTATGTAGCGTTAGATTCAAATGGATTATTATGGTCTATCTGCCTCATTAGTTTGAGCTGCTCACACCTGCTCCACAAGAATGTATTGAATGTGGGTGACTTATATTGAGGTAGAATAATGACAATCATGTGGTTATTTTGTATTTTTAATAATACGAGCATACGATGTAGCTTAGCACCGTATCTATGCGGCCAAATCATACACAGCAACATACAACAAAAAAATTATACATTGATGTGTATTGATACATGGGGCTGTATATATTTAAGAATGTTTGTATGTATGTGTGCATTTCTAATTGTTTGTGAGCGTGTTTTACAGTGAGGCTTAGTGCAGCTCAGCCCCTCAAGCTCAAGGTTTATGAGGTGTTAGCTGTCACTTCATTGACTCCCGACTGGCCCATTACACTCTGTGCAGACAGAGCTGTCTCAGGTGGAGAGTTGGGGTTTGGCCCCACACACACGCTTACACAAATGAATACACAAATATATATAGTCAGAAGCATTCAGATAGAGTTACGCTTAGATTTTTGAATGTTTTTTTTTTCAACTTACAAGTACATAATATACAGTGGAGCAAAAAAGTATTTAGTCAGCCACCAATTGTGCAAGTTCTCCCAGTTAAAAAGATGAGAGAGGCCTGTAATTTTCATCATAGGTACACTTCAACTATGAGAGACAGAATGGGAAAAAAATATCTAGAAAATCACATTGTCTGCTTTTTAAATAATTTATTTGCAAATTATGGTGGAAAATAAGTATTTGGTCACCAACAAAAAAGCGAGATTTCTGTCTCTCACAGACCTGTAACTTCTTCTTTAAGAGGCTCCTCTGTCCTCCACTCGTTACCTGTATTAATGGCACCTCTTTATTCCACTCCTCTCATGTTAATATTAAAATATTCGCCCAGGACCACTCGGTAAGATGACGTAAAAGTAGAACAGCCTTCTATCTGTACCGCTTTGACTTCTTTGATCGCTGTTTTGCTATTATTTTCTCGTGCACTGATTCATTCGCTAAGCTGAACAGCCAATCAAAGTCCTCCGTCTCACAGACGGCCATTCTACATGTTGAATCGGCCCCAAAAAAACCCAAACGTATCCGACAAGAGCCAATGGTGCGGAACACACAGAAAAAACTAAGTCGGCCGACACGCAAAAACGGCCCAACATTGCCCTGATGGCTGATTGCCGGTGTGGTGTGTCCCGGGCTTAAGGGGTTCAAGCACGTAGTGCTGAAACCCTATTTTAATTTTTATTAATATATCATCAAAATTTCAAGTGATCTCATGGCTGTCACCTTCAGTCAAGATTTTACTTGTTTTATATAATTATATGATTAATATTTATATAATTATTTATTAAGTCATAATTTGAACTCAATCAAATGTCTGGTAAACTATCTTTGTGGGGACTCTCCATAGACGTAATGGTTTTTATACCATACAAACTGTACATTATATCCCCCTACACCGT
The DNA here is from genome assembly GCA_023029165.1 of Gobiocypris rarus. NCBI lineage: Eukaryota > Metazoa > Chordata > Actinopteri > Cypriniformes > Gobionidae > Gobiocypris > Gobiocypris rarus. Next base: position 11,670,097 of record CM040928.1, on the reverse strand, counting down.
CCCTGCCCCTAAAACTACCCATCACAGGGAACATGCATTTTTACTTTCTCAAAAAAACTCATCCTGTGGGGAAAGTGGGGACCAGCCAGCGACACTTTGCGTGTCGGCCGACTTAGTTTTTTCTGTGTGTTCCGCACCATTGGCTCTTGTCGGACACGTTTGTTTGTTTTTTGGGCCGATTCAACATGTAGAATGGCCATCGGTGAGACGGAGGACTTTGATTGGCTGTTCAGCTTAGCGAATGAGTGCACGAGAATAATAGCAAAACTGAGAGCCAAGAAGTCAAAGCGGTACAGATAAAAGGCCGTTCTAATTTTACGTCATCTTACCGAGTGTTCCTGGGCGAATATTTTAATATTAACACTAGATTTTTTTTTTCTCATTCAGTCTCTCATAGTTGAAGTGTACCTATGATGAAAATTACAGGCTTCTCTCATCTTTTTAAGAGGGAGAACTTGCACAATTGGTGGCTGACAATGTAGAGGATCTCAGGTTTTACTATCCTAATGGGGACATTTGTCCCCACAATGTAATATAAACAAGGACACACACACACACACACACACAGGTGTAATTACTTTAGATACTCCGTGTGTACCTCAGACAAGACTGTCTCTCCTATCCTCTGGTTTGCAGGTGTGCATCTTCATTTGGCCAGTTTCTCAGACTGGGTTTATTTGAAGTGTCTGCCTTCACAGCCCTGTAACTCCTACTGATGAGTTCTTGGGGAGACCATAAAAAGGCAGCACACACCCATCAAATAATGGGAGTTTATCTCAGAAGGGAATGATAGTCTATGACCATCTCACCACAGTTTGAGTCATGACACATGGATGGATGATGGTTAATGAGTGTCATTAGAATATCACGCTGACTGCATCATATTGTTGCGGTGTGCAATGCGTAATTGTTCCTCCAAAGGCTTGACCTTACACTACGCCATTCATTTCCCCCGGTGTTATTTTCTTGTTGTCTTTCTCTCGTTTTCTTTTACACACACTCTCTCACATAGTGGTCTCTTGCTCATCACTACTATTGATCTGACTGTCTCTGTTATTTAAGACTCCCTGAATACTCATTAATTAAGCCTGTTGAGGAGATCTGGAGAATAATTCCCACCCTCAATATCAATTACTATCAAAGTAACCTTTTGAACAGACACACTGTAGCCTAGTTGTCTGCTAATAAAAATCTACAGCATGTTTCTTTATTAGCAGCTGTACAGATATATATTATGTGTTTAATTATAATTTTTTTTTAATGTCCTTTACAAAAATCTGCATATTTTGAGATTTAAATCTGTGTTGGTTCTCTGTAGTCAGCTCTCCCTAGCATCTTCGCATGGTTAAATGACCTGCTTTTCTTGACAAACCAGACACATTGTATTGATTTTCTGGAAATGAGATGTGGAGTGGTGGTTAGAGGGGTTTGTTAAAACATTGCTCAAAAGGATATTACATGTATGTTGGTCACAATAGCAAGTATGGTGTTGAGTTATTTTAAGATTACATAACATATTGGCCGTGATGCACAATGACAGAAGAAACTTTGTGTTTTCAACCCCTTCCTTTATCTTAAAGTTGAGTTCCCTTTCGTTCAGTCACTACGACGTAACGTTAGTGACTAACGAATGGGGGTTTCGCTTAGAAGCCTATCATCTTCGAGCTTAGAGAAAACGCCCAATGGCGTGCCAATGCCATGGGCATGCGGAATTTGCATACGTAACTCCGCCTCACCGTGTGAGTATATAAGGAGGTACGTAGCAACATCGCATTATGTTTCTGCTTTCGGAGCCAAGAGGACCTACCTCTTCACTCCTACAGCCTTCTGAGACTCTGTCAGCTTCTTCGAGGCGAGCAGCTTTCGGTCGGTGTTGGTGTAACGGCGGCGTTCAGTGATCGCATACTTCCTGCCTGCTGATCTCTGCAGTGGTCTGTTGACAGCTGGTGTGTGTTTCCCTGGGCGCGGCATCGACTGCGAGGCTTCCTCTCACAAAAGAGCTTGCGCGTGGCACGTCTTTTTCAAGGCGGTTCGCCGTGCACTTCGGGTCGCGATCGATATCCATTGCTGTCTATGGGCACTTTCACTGCTCGATGTGTTTGGGCTTCAGCACGTTCGGGCAGTGTTTGTGGATGTGTCATGTTCCCACTGCGGGAATGTGACCATCGCGATGTTGTGGTCGAGACTCAGTGATCTCCGTGAGGAGAGAGTCCCCTCTGCCACACCCCAATCTACCGTCTCCGAGAGGTGGTACTTTGGCTGGTGGCCAGGGTGACCTGAGGGCTGTGCTGTGGTTTAAGACCCCCGACGTTCATTCCTCGGGCCACACCCCCTCTACTTTGTCGCTTCCCGCGAGTGCTGGACTGAAACAGCGGCCCGTCTCTGACGCCTCGTTCGTTCAGTTCACACTCCAGATAGCAGTGAGATTTAGATCGCCGCATCCCAAGGTGGGCTAGAGTCCTTTGGGGATGACGATTAGGCAGTGCTCCGCCTCCGGGTGTGTCAGCGCAGCCTGATCTGACCCAGAGTTGACAGCCATGTTATCTCGGGCAGCCGCGCCTCGGGCTGGTGTGGAACTCCGCCCTGTCACGAGTGCTCGTGGTTGCGCGATTGGTTTTTGGGGCGGCACCCGACAGCTGTTGGGCCCCGCCCCCAATGCCTTTCGTCCCGAGGTGCATGAGGAGGTCACGCGGTCCGGGGAGTCTCCGTGCTTCCCGTGACCGCTCGGCCTCCTCGCCTTCTCTGCCCTCGATGGGGCCGTGGCCTAGGGTACACTGGGGTCCCCCCCACTGTTGAGCACTCTGTTGCGCACTACGGTGTCCACAGAGTGCTTCGACGTGGCGTGGCTATCCTAAGCACCCTCCCAGAGCCTCAGGGCCCGTCTGCGCCGGTGGCGTGGTCCTGCAGAGCTACGGGGCAGGCCGCGCCCCTTTGCACATGCGAGGTGGAGCCGACCCAGTGCTCTTCAATGAGCTGCGTGATGCCACTGATTGCGCCCTCTGGGCGGTGAAGGTGGCCACACGCTCCTGGGCGAGCGATGTCCACAGTTGTGGTCGGGAGAAACACCTGGCCTTACCTGGTGATGTGGAGGTAGTTGAGTGAGCCACCTCCTCAACTCGCCCATATCCCAGGCTGGCCTCTTCGGCGCGGCTGAGAACTGCGCCCAGCGGTTCTCGGCCGCCCGAGAGCAGACTGAGGCTGTAACACGTAATGCCCGGCGGCCAGCTGCTGCACCAGCCGCCGGCTCAGTCGCCTCAGTCCGCTCGCCGCCGGCGCCCTCCCCCTCCTACCCGGCCCCAGCAGCAGCCTTCACCGGGGCCGTGTCATGGAGGAGGTTGCAGGATGGCCTTGATCCGCTGCACAGCCTGACTAAACGCCAGGCTGGAGGTGGACAACTCAGAGATGGGTTCCAGTTCTTTCCAGGAGATGGTAGCAGGGCCTCTCCTTCCCCCGGTGGAGGGCCGGGGGAAAATCCTTCGCTGCTGGCCTCCGGGCTGGCGGCGCTTGGAGAGAACTGGTGTCCCCATCCTGAGGACACAGAGACTGGTGATGGCAGTGTGCACCGCCCTCGGGCGCGCGCTCTCGTCCCTCTCTCGCCAGCCTCTCAGAGCAGACCCCAGTGGAGCGCGTCCTTCCCTGGTCTCCTCTGTCAGGGCGCTGCTGGCTGTGCCCCACACCGGGGCCTTCGCCTCCACGTCTGGGCCAGTCACGCTGCCTCGCTGCCCCACCCGGGGTACGTCTGTGGTTCGAGTGACCCCCGTGGTCAGTTCCTGGGAGTCTGACTACAGCTTCCAGGACTGTCCGCAGGGCCGCAAAAACCATCAGGCTCAGCTACGCGATTCAATTCGCGCAGGCTCCTCCTCGCTTTCGAGGAGTCCGCTCACCATGGTGGGGCCCAATGTCCCAGTCATGCGCGCGGAGGTTGCCACCCTACTGGCGAAGGGTGCGATCGAGCCTGTCCCTCCAGCCGAAATGAAGTCCGGGCCTCGGCCTTTACTTCATTGTACCCAAGAGAACCGGTGGGTTATGGCCAATCCTGGATCTGCCCGTCCTGAGCCGATCCTTACAGGCTTCCGTTCAGGATGTTGGCAGCGAGCGCCTTCTCGAATGCGTTCGTCCAGTTGATTGGTTGCAGCGATTGACCTGAAGAAACGCCTACTTCTTTGTCTCCTACCTCGGCGGACCGTTCCTAAAGGTCTGCTTGAGGCGGACATTCAATGCGCGTCCCTCCCATTCGGGCTAGCTCTGTCCCCTCGTGACTTCACGAAGTCTGTCGAGGCAGCCCTTGCGCCACTCAGGCAGCACGGGGTTCGCATCCTGAACTGCCTCGGCGACTGGCTCAATCAATCAATCAATCAACTTTATTTATATAGCGCTTTTACAATGACGATTGTTTCAAAGCAGCTTCACAGTGTTAAACAGGACAACATTGCAACAAAATTTGATTTGGCTAGTTTAATTTGTGGCTCAGACTGAGTCACTCTTGAGAACATGGTGCAAACACAGAGTTCTAGTGCTCCAGCACGTAGCCTGTCTGGGCCTTCAGGTCAAATGGGAGAAGAGCAACTCTGCTCCGTGCAGGGGATCTCTTTTCCCGGTATGGTTTTCAACTCGTCGCCATGTATGCAGCTTACCAGCGAGCACGCGGCGCTGACTTGCCTCCGTTAATTCGAAGCAAGAGTGCGGTTCCACTGAAGTGTTTCAGAGGCTCCTGGGGCATATGGGCATCTGCGGCCGTGGTGACGCCGCTCGGATTGCTTCATATGAGACCGCTTCAGCATTGGCTTCGCGATCGGGTCCCGAGATGGGCATGGCAGTCTGGCGCTCCGGGTCCAAGTGACTCAGGCATGCTTACAGGCGCTCACCCGTGGTGAACCTCAGTTTCTACGGGCGGGGTGCCCTTAGCGAGTTTCCAGGCATGTTGTCGTATCGACAACATGCCTGGACAACATGCCTGGAACATGTGCCTCTGTCACGGGTTGGGGTGCCATGTGCAATGGACAAGCAGCCGCGGGCTCCTGCACAGGACCCCACCGCCTCCTGCATGTCAATTGCCTTGAGTTGCTGGCAGTACGGTTCGCCCTGCACCGCTTCCGAGCGTTGCTGAAGGGTCAACATGTGCTTGTCCGGACAGACAACACGGCCGTAGTAGCGTACATCAACCACCAGGGCGGTCTACGCTCCCGCCGTATGTCTCAACTCGCCCGCCATCTCGGTTTATGGAGTCAGAAGCGCCTGAGGTCCCTTCGTGCTGTCCATATTCTGGGAGTCCTGAAACTCGCGGCCCGGCAGGCTCTCCGGGAGAATGGAGACTCCATCCCCAGTCGGTCCAGCTGATTTGGGAACAGTTCGGGGACACGACTCTTCCCACTGCAGCCTGTTCTTTCCCTGTCCGGGGGCACGCTTGGCACGGATGCACTGGCGCACAGCTGGCCGCGGGGCCTACGCAGGTATGCGTTTCCCCCAGTGAGCCTACTCGCACAACTTTTGTGCAAGATCAGGGAGGACAAGGAGCAGGTCCTTGGTCGCCCCGTACTGGCACGGCCGGACCTGGGTCCCGAACTCGTACTCCTTGCAACAGCCCCTCCCTGGCCTATTCCTCTGAGACCTCCTCACTCAGAGACGGGGCACCCTTTGGCACCTGCGTCCCGATCGGTGGAGCCTCCACGTGTGGCTCCTGGATGAGACGCGGCAGGTTTGAGTGGCCTGCCACCTTCGGTGGTCGCCACCATCACTTCCGCATGCCTATGCGTTGAAGTGGAACCTCTTCGTCACCTGGTGCTATTCCCGCCAAGAAGATCCCTGGAAATGCCCGATCGTGTCAGTGCTCTCGTTCCTCCAAGAAGGGTTGGAGCGAAGGCTGTCTCCCTCCACCCTCAAAGTTTATGTGGCCACTATATCTGCCCACCACGATCTCTTGGAGAACAGAAAGGTAAGTCAGCACGACCTGATCATCAGGTTCCTGAGGGGCGAGGAGACTGAATCCTCCTCGCTCTCCTCTCGTTCCCTCTTGGGACCTCTCAGTAGTTTTAAGATGCTCTGCAGAGGCCTCCCTTTGAGCCTTTGCGGTCGGCTGATATTAAGTTCCTGTCGATGAAGACGGCTCTGCTGACCGCATTGGCCTCCGTCAAGAGGGTCGGGGACCTGCAGGCATTTTCGGTTGACGAAGCGTGCCTGGAGTTCGGGCCGGCTAACTCTCACGTGATCCTGAGACCCGGCCTGGATATGTGCCCAAGGTTCCCACCACTCCGTTCAGAGACCAGGTGGTGAACCTGCAAGCGCTGCCCGTGGAGGCAGACCCAGCCTTGGCACTGCTCTGTCCAGTGCACGCGCTCGCGCCTCGTGACGTGACGCAGTGTTTCAGGACCTCAGACCAGCTCTTTGTCTGTTATGGTGGAGAGCGGAAGGGAAGTGCTCTCTCAAAGCAAAGGCTGTCTCACTGGATAGTGGACACCATTGTTTTGGCTTACCAGCAGCAAGGTCGACCATGTCCCCTTGGGGTGCGGGCTCACTCCACTCGGAGTGTCACCTCCTCTTGGGCTTTAGCGCATGGCGCCTCGCTAACAGACATCTGCAGAGCTGCAGGCTGGGCGACACCTAACACATTCGCCAGATTCTACAATCTCCGAGTGGAGCCAGTGTCCGACTATGTACTCGCCCCGAGGGCCGGTAATGGGCCAGGCTCAGGTGTCTTCGCTTGCTTGCCATTCCACTCCTCGGACTGGATCGTGCGATATTCCTCAGGTGAGCTCCCGAGAGCCCTGAGTTCCTCCAGCACTGCTTACGCCGATGCCTGTGTGTCTGCCCTCTAGCGAGCCCAGACCCTCCTGTCCGGCCAGGTGCCCGTGTGCATGGTTCCCCTCCGGCGACCCCCACGTGTATTTCACCGTAAGCCTCCGCGGTGGCGGGTTTCTTCCCTTGGCATGTCCGGCCATCCCTAGGGTTAAAAATCCACCTTCGGCTGGTACCTAGAGTTTTCCATATGCAACCCTTGCGGGTCATATGTGTACTCTTAAGTCCTCCCTACGGGTAGGCATCTTGGCATTTCCTCACTGGGATATGCTTCCCAGTGTACCTTGGTATTCCTGTGATAAGTGGGAGTCCTTCGTCCGTACTAGTCTTACGACAGGAACTCGCACTTACGCGAGCACTGGAAGACAGCTGAGTGGCGGGATTAGATTGGACCCCATTCGTTAGTCACTAACGTTACGTCGTAGTGACTGAGCGAAGGGAACATCTCGATTACGGATGTAACCCTCGTTCCCTGAGGAGAAGCGGAGGCGTAACGTCCGTTGCCACATCAGCTGTGCTACCTGGAACGCAGGAGTTCAGTCTTGGCTCCTCAAGCAGGTAACATAATGCGATGTTGCTACGTACCTCCTTATATACTCACACGGTGAGGCGGAGTTACGTATGCAAATTCCGCATGCCCATGGCATTGGCACGCCATTGGGCGTTTTCTCTAAGCTCGAAGATGATAGGCTTCTAAGCGAAACCCCCATTCGTTAGTCACTAACGTTACGTCTCCGTTCCCTCCTCAGGGAACGAGGGTTACATCCGTAACCGAGACGTTCTATTTTCTAAATGAATTTTATTGATCTTATTGTAATGTTTATTTTTTAAATTTGATTTGTTTTGACCTAAGAATTTGGAATCAAACTCCATTTTTCGATGCAACTACTTCTCTTATGATGAATGCCAGACTTCTCCAATCATTTAGTTCGCTCAAACCCCGCACCTTTCTGATCTGGTCTGCATCTTCATCCAATCAATAACCGATAGATAGAGCCAAGTCCCTACCCTATATTTGTTTTCTTTTACAAAATATTGTTTCACTAAAATGTAAGTCACAATATCCCAGCTAACTAAAATATGTTCTAAGAATGTTTTGCTAATCTTGCCATTAAGTTATGAAAACTTTATTTTGAATGTTCTTTGAAAGTACAAAAATGTAAAAAAAATAATAATCTTGGTTATGCATATGTTAATGGGACATTCCATTTTGGAAACATTTTGTGATTATTACTTTTGAATGTTTTTTGAACATTTAAAACTATTACCCCCGGTTTCACAGACAAGGCTTATGCCTAGTCCCTGACTAAAATGCATGTTTGAGCTGTTTTAACTGAAAGCAAGTTGCACTGGCATTTCTAAGGCACTTTTGTAAAAGCTACTTAAATGCTCTAATTGAACTTAGGACTAATCCTGGTTTAGAAGAAGAAAAAATAGAAAAATGACATTTATATAGCACTTTTTGTGGGTACTCAAAGTGCTTTACATATAGAAGGTGGGAATCTAAGCTTAGTCTAAGCCTTGTCTGTGAAACCGGGGCATAGATGATGTCCAACTAAAACTTTTCAGAAAGAAAAAACCATGAATGCTGTATAGATAATATTTTTGTGCTGACATTTTGAGAACATTATTAAAGACAGATGTTCTTGTAACAAATGTTCTTCTAACAAAGTTTGTAGTTCAGGGAAGGAGGTGGGAACGGGCAAACATTTAACATAAAACTTTAATCCAAAAATAAACAAACAGCAAAATGAAAGTAAAGCGGGAGCCGCTCTCGGACGACTGCCGCACAAACAAAACACAATGTAAAGCCCAGGCCTGGTCCTCACTGTCGACACTCCTTTTATCCTTCCGGAGCTCCCCCGTGAGACTTGAGACGATGGCACTGCGGCAACAATGTAACAAGTTAAAGGCTCAGGAAAGGAGGCGGGAACCGGTGAACGTTAAACATAGTTTTAATCATAAAATAAACAAACAACAAAACTAAAGTAAAGCGCTAGCCCCTCATGGACGACTGCCGCTTAAACTAAAACAAAAACAAAACATCAAGTCCGGGCCTGGTCCTCTCTCGCCCATCAATGTCGTCACTCCTCCTTTTATTCCTCCGGAGCTCCTCCGTAAGACCCGAGGCTGGTGTGGGGCGCAGTGACTATCGTTAGCAATCGCACCACTGGACTTGCGCCGTTCCCAAGGCTCTCAGCTCCACCCTGCTTTCCACAGTTCTATCAACGTTACTGGAAGGAAAGTTTGTCCATAATTTTGAGTGCTAGAACATTGGGGAAGTTCTGAGAACGTTCAAGGGTTAGCTGGAATGGGAAAAAAGACACAATTTTAATTTCATTGCGGATTTAAATTAGCTAATGCTTATCTCATGGTGGAAATATAAATCTCATGATTTAATTTTTTTAATTGCATGACAAATGTCATGATATTTTATGATTTAAATTTGTAATTTCAATTCTCGGATTTTATAAGAGATTCACTTGAGTCTGAGCTCAGGGAATCAGTTGTATTTGTTGTCACTTACCTGTCTGTAGAGCTGAAGCTGGTCTTAAATGTTTCTCCAGGGCTGAACTCTTTGACACAGCACACAGTTAAAGGCAGCAATCAGCTCTCTGGAGTGATGAGTGCCACAGCTTTATCGGGCAGCTGTATAGATGTCTATTCCTCATCTTTATGGGGACATTTATGATGGAGGGATTTCAGAGACACTAATCACTCTCCTCTGTATCTGGGACTATACCCTACAGGCCCGACCTAGAGTTTCATGTTTTTGTGTGCTTTGTTGTTATTTATTTTTACTAAAATAATATGTATTGTTAGTAAAAGACCCGGAGAAGACATTTATATTTAAATCAAATAGGTCCAAGTTCTGAGTACTATTTAGTTCCTTTAAGGATGTTTTTGTTGCAGTCATGTTAGTTTTAATTTCTATAGTCCTTTGATATATATGGGTACCATTATTTGTTTGGCTGGAATTGTTTTGGGGGTTTTGACATTGAAATATTCAGTAAATATTAATTAACGAGACACTGATTGGCCAATAAAGTATGCGTGGGGACACAGAACAGAATGAGCTACTTGACTTGCTTGACTTGACAGTAAGGATGTTGATGGAAGCCATTTTCGCTTTAATCTAATAGCTCGCTTTATAATACGAACATGCAAGTGTGCGATGTCTCTCTCACAACTGCGAACGGGCTCTGAAGGATTTATCGTGGTAATATTTCCACTCTGCCTCTCATTGCAGGCATTGATCACCCTTAATAACAGCAAACTTGGACTTTTTTCCACATGTACCTGGTCCAGTGCCAGAGTGATTACGCTGTTTCTAAGCCGATTAATGAAAGAAGGTCTGAATCAAGAAAATACCTTTGAAAATGAAGGAAATTACTTTCCACAGCAGATGTGTTGCTACATTGCCTATTATGTTGCCTATTAAATAGCCTTTTTCAATGGCCCATTATTTTCCTCAATAAAAACACTCACTGGAGCTTGCATACTCCCCTGCACTTCACAAAGCATATTGAAGGAACGATGAAATCCCCTGTATAAAATGAAACATTTGATGTCTTAAACACGAACCAGACGGGTTCAGGCTACTTGACGGGGCTTCATGGCAGGTGTGGAGTGGGCCAATTCTGTTTTATAACTGCCACTCTCCTCAGAAAGTCTGCCAGGGAACAAGCCCCCTGCCAGTCGCCTGCCTCTCGCATGCCCTCGGATTACTGAAAGGTCGCGCCCATTATGGAGTTATTGAAAGGCAAAATCATGGCAGAAACCATTAAGGGACCTCCTTTTACTTCACATATTCTGTTCTGTTCTATTCTATTACATTATATTCTATTCCTTTTAAAGTAGTTTTTCAAATCCAAAACATGGATTACTGAACATAAGAAACTGATACTGTATGTGGTCTCAAACCTCGTTGGCTGTCTGAATTTTAAATGATGACATTTTGAAAAAGCCATTGCAACCAATACAGTTCACGTCAATCAATTACAGAGGGAGCCACGTTCATCTGGCCTCCAGTAATATGACTGTTTACCCCTTTGCATGCAGCTCTGTGAAATACAAGCCTCTAGTATTGTCTTTTTCGGGCCTCTGACATATTGTCGTAATGTGACAGAAAGCCAGGATGAAATGTGGCATTTTGGAAAGGTCAGTTCATGGCCGTCTCAGAATTCATCTCCCATCATCACGATGACAGTTGTCATATGGATGTTGGCATGTGCAGTCATCCTATAACTTGGGGAAAAAGTGCTATGTCCATATCTTACTCTCTCTGTGTGTGTGTGTGTGTGTGTGTGTGTGTGTGTGTGTGTGTGTGTGTGTGTGTGTGTGTGTGTGTGTATGTGTGTGTGTTTGTGTGTGTGTGCTGTTTTAAAAAAAATTTTTTTTAAGAAATTAAGATTTTTTTCCCTTTTATTTAGAAAGAGTGTATTAAATTGATCAAAAGTGACAGTAAAGACATTTATAATGTTGCAAAAGATTTCTGTTTTAAATAAATGCTGTTCTTTTCATCTTTATTTATCAAACAATCCTGAAAAAAATTATCAGTTTCCACAAATATGTTAAGCATGCAACACAACTGTTTTCAACATTAGCATATTAGAATGATTTCTTGAAGGATCATGTGACACTGAACAGTCTAGTAATGGTTGCTAAAAAATATGCATAAATATTATTAGTTATTTTAAGTTGTAATAATATTCCACAATATTGTATTTTTTATCAAATAATGTAGCGTTGGTGAGCATAAGAGACTTCCTTCAAAAATATTACAAATCTTACTAACTTTCGTGTAAATTTAATTAAAGTTAAAAAAAAAAAAACTTTCAGAATTGTATTTCCCACAAATAACTGTTAACTGTGTTTCCAGTCTTCAGCAATATAATCTTTTATGATGCAACATAAAATAATAAAATGACAGACATTAATAGATTTAAGCTGTTTATAGCCACACCTTGGTGTTTAGGTTTTGTTCTGTATATATTAATTAAGGCAGTGTATCCATGTTAACGTTTAAAATTATCATTTTGGAATTTCTCTCAAATGCCCCCCATGAGAGACTCTCCAACACGAGAAGGGGAAAAAAGACATGCCCATCACAGAATTTAAATCAAATTCCTTTTATCATCTTGTTATTTGCAGACGTTATCTGTGCAGGTAATGTGGTTATAAATTCAATTTGGGCCTTGGGATTTCATTGTTTGCTGATGTTGGTTGCCTTTAGGCAGAGATGCAAGCAGTTAGTACTTGTCTGTGAATTTATTTGCGCTGTACCGTAGATGAAATTTTAAAAGAGATGGGACTCGCAGGGGGGCTGACTGACACTTTCTCAAGGGCATGGCTCCAAGCAGCGTTAACATGCAAATCCATGCTTTATTCAGATCTGTTTGCTTTCATTTGGTCACTTGTTAGCCTGTGATGGATTTGCTACGAGACAGGTACTGCTATTCGATGTCTCTGCTGTCATGTGACTGTATTGATCGATTGCTTTATTTAGATTACACATCTGCCTGGACTAGATGATTTTTATAATTGAAGTATGAAGAATTTGCTTTATTGCTCATTGTAGGTTTATAATAATAAAGCATTATGTTCATTATTGTGCTTCCCTCTCTCCAGGTAAAGTAAAGGGCCTGTATGACACTCAGACGCCCATGTGTCCGATCTGTCACGCTGTTCTGCGGCCAGGAGAGCTGCAGGAACACATGGAGCAGGAAATGGAGCGTCTAATGCAGCTTCACAATAGGTACATACTCCACATCTGTCTTAATATTTATTTTTATTTCCTGTTTCACAACCAGTATATTATTTATTTTGAAGTTCTTGAATGTATTGTTGCCATTTCGCCATCTTGGAATTATAAGGTTCTATTTGCATTCAAAACAGGTTTGAGATATTGAGCTTCAAAGGTTTTGCATTCCATTCGACTTTGCCTTTTTTTAATCTTTTTTTTTAATAAAAAGTCCCAAAATGTACACAACATAACAAAACCATCACATAATGTAAAAAAGTTGTCACAGAATAAGAATATGTGAATAACTAGTTTTTTACAAAAATGTTAGATAGAAACTTAAAATTCCAAGGTGACGATTTATTCAAAATCCTAATAAAAATGAAACATTAAAATTAATTAATTAGTTAATTTATTAATCAAACTATATTAAAAAATCTATTCTATTTAATTTACAATAAATAAAGTTGTATTCACCTTTTAAAGAATAGAGTAAGAAAATAAAATAGTGTCCATGTTCTCCCAATTTTTGTGGTTGTTCTTTAATATATTTTGTTGCCATAGTCCAAAATAAAAATGAAACCACTTTATTTATTTATTTATGCAAACCATCCGTTTTATTATGTATGTTTTTTTTATTTTTATAATAAATTATGTTTTAAACTTTAAGTAGACTTTAATAAATAGATTATACCAATTTGCTCTGCTATCACACTCTATATCCCCCCTCATTCTCCACCTGCTATTCTCATGGAGAGGGCAAAAATGAAACCTGTCATGTTCTTCGGTAATGGACATGATACAATCCATATAATGACTGAGACAATCAATAATCTATCAACCTCCCTCTGCTTCGCTCATGTCTTCTTTTTTGTTTTTCCATCCGTCCAGCTCAATCTGAGATCATCAGCCGATCAGTCGAGGGTTGATTTGATTTTTTTGAACTGCCTCAGTCTCTCTGTATCGGCCGGGACACGTAGACAGTAAAGTGCCGCTGACAGTCAGCATGCTCTTCTGTCACTCTTACTCAAATCTCATCCAGGCTCATGAAAATGCATCGCCGCCCATAGTAAAGAGATCAAAACTGGAGACAAGAGCCCGGAAAGATGGAGGAAGGGCAGAATTAAAGCAGATTGAGACAATGAACGCACACACATATACGTACACAAACCCTGTAGCCTGTCCCTTCCAAAAGGCACATTAAATGCTTCCAGGTCTTGATGGCATATTTATCTACGGCCTCTGGGCATGTGCACCATGCCTCCACCCCTCTCCCTGTCTCCTCCATCATTGCAACATCACAAATTACAAGCTGTTACATTGTTCCTGACATTTCACAGCCAGTCAAGCTCAAGGCAGTCCTCGCGAAAATCATAGCTAGCTAATAATGCGTTTCTTCAACGTTTGCTATCAGCATCAGACGAGGCAGGGCAGCACATTAGCCACTCTGAACACATGAAAGATTTCTCCAATAAAGAAATTATAGCCATAATCTGCTTAGTGACAGAACTGTGGACAGTAATTGTGTCAAATTGAACTTGGCCCCGGGGTGTGTTAGAGCCTTCCTGCTGTACAGAACCCGAATGGAGACAGCTTTATAAATATATGATTTTTTTTATTTGACTTTGAAGGAAATGTTTGCAACCTGATTCCTCGTTTCTGAGCATGTCTGCATATTCTGATTCACACTTTGTGTTTTAAACAAGGCTGAGTTTTGTTGGTAATGGGATTGAGGTGATGAAATATGTGTTAATAACACTCTCTTCTGTTTACAGTCAGGGTCCCGCGCAAAAGGAGTGTCTCGCTGCTGGGCCGCCCAAGGTACATTCTCTCCAATTTACTTCACAACACTTGTTATATGCAATTAATTTATCTCTACAGGCAATAATAACCTCTCTACCCCTCTCAGTCTCTGTTTTCTATGCACATAAAGAGAGAGGGTTCCTCCTCAGCCTCCTCCCCACGTCCTGCTGATGAGGCTGTGCACTCCGACAGGTACCAGGTGAGCACAAAATGCATGTTATATACATGTCTAGCAGCATTAGGTTGCACTTCTCTCGAGGAGCACATTGAACTTTAATTAATTACAGGTGGAATCAAACTAATTTAAGAGTGGACTTTATCCATTCCAACTTGCATGTCAATCAAATGTTTAAGGCAGCCCTCAGTGTAGTGCTGCCACCTGCTGGACTTTAATAATTTAACAATTTAAAATAATGTTTCTGTTCTGAAAAAAAAGTACATTGTAATTTCATCCTGCTTTATAAAGAATTTTTGAATATTTAATTGTATTGGAAAAAGTATTATGTAATTGATAAGAAATAAAAGCAAACATTTATATTCAATTGTGAAATGATAATATTTAATTAATTTAGCTTTAGTGAAATGACAATATACTGTAAAAGTCAAATATAATTTTTCAAACAATGTTGTCCTTACAACTACAGTTTAAAAAAAAAATTCACTGTATAAATTGGTCTTTATATGTTAGGTTTGCAGAATATCATCATATTTATAAGTCCTTAGCATCAAAAAGTTATTTTTATTAAACTCTACATGAATTGCTGTTCGTAACCCATTTTACTTCTGTACCATGAAATATTTGCTAATGGGATAATCAGTGAGAATTTAATTTTTAAAGAGATTTAATTTTACTTTTTTTATTATTATTTTTTTTTAAACTTTAGTGTAATGTTATTGCAATTATGGATATTTAATAGTGTCACTTTTCTTCCTCTCTTTTTCATTCCAGACATTTTTGCGAGTACGAGCAAACAGGCAAACACGACTCAATGGTACGTTGTTAATGACCTCTCTCTGGATTTCTCTTTTTTATTTTGTATTTCAGTCATTGCCTATGCATGCAGGGCCATAAACATCCATCAAGAGCTTGGATCTGACCAAATTCACATTTCTCTATATGAATACTAATTCAAAAATGTTTATGATAAAATCATCTATCTTTGAAACTGATTTTCATGATCACAAATAGTCCACTAGTACACTTTCAGTCTAAAGGCCCTGACACACCGAGCCTTTGTTGAGCATCGACCAGCCTAGTTTTTGCTGTGTGTTCTGCACCATCTGCGCTAGTTGGAGCCCGTTGGGGGCGTTTTGGCTAATTTAGCATGTTGAATCAGCGTCCGTTGACATTGGCACCGTCGATGAGAGAGATCGCTCTGATTGGCTGTTCAGCTTAGCGAATGAGTCTAAAACGCAAAAGAGAATAAAAGCAAAAGCGACCAAAGAAGTCAAAGACAGAAGGCTGTTCTAATTTTACATCATTTTACCTGAGCATTTCAATGTGCAAATATTTTTCATAACAACATGAGCCAACAGGAATGAAGTAAGTGATCAACATGATTGATAGTCAAAATGTTAAGCAAGCGCTGCTTTGTTTACAGTTTGTATATTTGCGGTCCTAGTCCCTTTTTGAATGATGGATATGGAATCTTGATACCTGCTGATTAAGACAGTTATTTCCTTAATGCACACTAGTTGGCAGTTGCCTGTAGTCTTTGTGGTGTGTTCAAGCGCAGTTTTTTAGCCGAGACACAGCGACAACACAGTCAGCTTTCATCGCCGCTAGTTATTTTACATCGGCTTAGTGTGTCACGCACGACCTTTAGTTCAAACAGTTAAAGCCCCTCCCCAACCTTTGACCTAGCACCCTCACAAGCAGAGCAGATTATTGACCTTTAACCTTTTGATATGTTAACAGTTAAGGAGCTCTGCTGGTGCAGGTGCTACGCCAAACAGAAAGTGAAATCTATTCATGTTTGGACTGACTATGGATTTCCACATGTAACTTCTTGCCCACTGTCTGGTAAGATATTCTCCACACACGCCACACAACTGCATCATTGAAAGAGGCTTTATCTGGATGCTAATCAGCATTGATTTAAAATAATCTTTCAAAGAGAATGATTGTAAAATCATGAGATTGTGAAAATTATTTACTATTTAATGCAATATTACGCCCTTGGCACAGTAAAAGTCAGAGTATTAAGTCTTTGTACTGTGAAATATTGGTGCTCTATTATGTTGAATTTTTGATCATTTATCAGGACTGTTAATTTTTATGTTATTTCATTAACATCCAAAAAAGGTGCCCTGGAAGATTGGTCAAAGCTAATTGATCAGATTCTCTCTCTAATTAATGATCCTCTCTCCGTTTTGGTCAACTTCACTGTGATTGTTACAGGCTCAGCTCCTGTTTCCACTGTCCTTTTTGACTATATCATGAGCTGAGGCTCCTGAAGATTAATGTCCCTTAACACCATTAGCAGCTCAGCAAAACAGAGATTTTAATGGAGTGGTAGAAACCGTTCCACCATCCTGAATTTTACTGTGTGTGTGTGTGTGTGTGTGTGTGTGTGTGTGTGTGTGTGTGTGTGTGTGTGTGTGTGTGTGTGTGTGTGTGTGTGTGTGTGTGTGTGTGTGTGTGTGTGTGTGTGTGTGTGTGTGTGTGTGTGTGTGTGTGTGTGTGTGTGTGTAAGAGAGAGAAGGAGAATTCTGGAAATCTTTTATGTCTTTATTTTATAATCAGATAAACAGATCAGTTCAATTCCCTTGCCATTTATTTATCTTTTGTAGGCCATAGAGGCCTTTCTGTCTTATCAGTTTATGTCAGCTCGAGATCGTATATATTTCCATCATAAAACTGCCAGTGGAGAAAAAAACAAATCAAAATAATTTATTTTGTGTGTGTGTGTGTGTGTGTGTGTGTGCCATGCACCAATAAAAAAATCAGCTGTTGTGTGTGTGTGTGTGTGTGTGTGTGTGTGTGTGTGTGTGTGTGTGTGTGTGTGTGTGTGTGTGTGTGTGTGTGTGTGTGGAAGACCAGGTGTGATGGAAATGCAGCTCATTTGTCATTGTGCATGTTTTCATTTTTATAGTCTCATTCAAAACAATGAACCTACCTTCCCCTGTAGTCTGTAGTTCCTCTAGATCTGCTTTCACTGACAGATCACAGGCTGTTTGTGATGTCTGTATTTGACTGACAGGCGGCAGAAGACATGCCGTCAGCTGTCCTGTTCTGCTAAGTCAGCCGTATGATGTATAAGACAGGTAGATGTGGCCAGGAGGATCAGACAAAGTAAACCTGCATGTGAAATGTCTGTTTATTTTTATTTTCTGTTTCTTTTTTAGCTGTGACCTCATGCCAAGAGGGCATTCAGGGCAGGTAGCAGATGAAAGCGTAGTCTTGAGGCTGGTGGAGACATTTTCACCAGAGATACTGATATGTGTGTTTTCAACAGAGAGATGGCGTTTGTGTTGTTGAAGATGGCTCCATATTGTCAGCCGGGAGGGAGTTTGAATGGGCCGAACAGAGAAGAATACAGATGGTTTCTGTTCTCAGGGGCTTCAGAGGTAAAAAAAAAACACAAAAAAAACACAAATGCTGCACAGCAATTGAACTACACACTAAATATTTCAAATAAGTAGTCAGATTGTTAGGTATAATTAAAACGGATCAAATCAGAGAAGAGAAGAGAAAAAATGTAATACTGAAATTATCGATAAAAGAGTAATGCAAATAAAAACTTATTTTGTCCAATCTCTAAGCGTGCTATATTTTTATGCTTTAAGCTTATAATGATAAAGCTTTTAATTCAGTGATATACTAAAATAGAGTAATAGTCAAGTCACCTTTATTTATATATATTATATCACCTTTATTTATACAATACAGATCTTAACAGTGATAAACAGAAAAATAATAATCAGTGAATGCAAACAGAATTCAATTCTGCTGTAAAGCAGCTCTAAAAAAGACAATAGTTTCAATCACTTTCACGTCACTTTTATTTGCTTGATGAAATCAAATGCAAAAGTCAATTTGTAGAGTTACTGCCTATGCACAGCATACCAAATCGGTCACTTGTGAGGTTTAGTGACCGACCGCCAATGTAAGCAGCAAAGCAGCTCACTTGGTTTTGCAACAGTGCTTGTGTGTGCGTGTGTGTGATTAGTTCACAACAGACACGTGAGGAAATTGGAGTGGTGTTATCCTCTTGAGACGGAGATTACTGTAAAAGAATTTAGCTAGGGGTCAAAAACAGAGTCAATCACAAAGAAATCAGAGGTCATACAGACCCTCATGTCCTTATACACACGTTTAATTTTATTAGCACTTTGCAGTTCATCAGTAGTGCACATTTGAACCTCAACCTATTAAAGTACACACTCTCAATTACTTTGGCACTTGAAATGCGCTCTTGTTCTGAAATAACACTCTTAAGGCTTTGTGTTTTCTGTCATTTAATGTAAAATTTAATTTGAAATGTCTTAAGGTTTGGTGGGGAGCACATTGAAAGAGCACCAGGACAGCGATGTGGATCTGGACGTGGACGGTGATGATACTTTGGAGTATGGAAAAGCCCAGTATCCATATTTATGCTGTAAGATTGGCACAGCAAGGAAGTGCATTGATCTTTTGTATTATTGTGAAGGCATTTTTGATAATAAGAAATGTTTCCTCAGCAAATGATCTCAGATACACAGAGGCAGATGTGATTCCCTGTTCAGGAAATGAACCCAGAGACGCAGAAGAGAGACAGGCTTTAAGAGGAGCTGTTTTAAAGTATGCACAGACACAAACAGCACACATTTTATCAGTGCTTCCAACTACTTTATCAAAACTTAGTTTCTTTGTTTTTTTTTGCTTTGAAAGTGGAGAGACAGCCAACAGGTTATCTCCAGAACAAACCAAGTCTGCAAACTCAGGTGAGCCAAGAGATGTAGTTGATGTTGTCACTCTAATTCAGATCTTTATTGTTTTTGTACCAAGTGTAAATGTAGCTTAAATGTAGTTCGCTTCTTTTTGCTTTATACTCTATATATGATGTTCCTTGTCTGCAGAAGCTCCAACTACAAGTAATGGAGAGCTTGACAACACTACAAGCACAACATCTCCAAGAACCTGCAAGAACAACGAGTTAGAAGTGTAAGTGTACCTTAAAATGTGCGTGAAATGCATGTTATATATCTTATTGTGAATTATTCATCCATGCATGTTTCACTTTTGTATTATAATTTTTGTATTTAAAATACGTACAAACACAGCCCTGACGTCTAGGCAAAAACCAAATTGTATGTAACCAAATTCAAGATTATTTTGGCTAGAAGTGGGTTACTCATAGCCGGACTATATTGGGTCTATAGTTATTCAAGACAGTGAAATGACAACTATTGCTTGCTGGGATAGAACCAAGTCTCCACCCTACTATTTTCTATATTTTACGGTCATCCGTTTCACCCAGATGTATGTCAAAATATGAAGAAAAGAAATGTGTGTACTTCAGTTTCACCGCAACATTAATGTACACATTATTTGGGTATAAATTATACAACTTATGCTCATTACAGAACACAAAAGCAAAGCTATTAAAATGGAACTGAAACTAATCTCAATTGATTTAATTGGTATACAAATACTGCTGGAGCTATGGCGTAGTGGTTGGTGCACATATTTGCATAAACCACTACGTCACAAAAGATGTACATAGGTTATGCTTCAAATGCCTCCCCCCACTCTCCTCCATCCTTTTCCTCCTCTCTACTAAACTCTCCTACATTCGTGTCATTTTCTTGGAAGAGATCTCTGCTGGATCATGATACAGCACTTCTTAAATCCTACTGGGAAAAGAGATTTGAACTTCTCTCTGTGTGAACTGGGACAGATTTTAATACATTACTAATTGTACCACTGAGGTCAAGTTTGCATATGGAAGGGACACATGAGGAATTATACATGGCTGACCCATTCAATAAGAGTCACACAAATCATTTCTTTCTCGGCGGGGTTACATTATGGCAGGTCCACTGAAGTGTGTTTGACTTATGTTTCAGAGTGAATCATTAATCAGATTGATTGATCCATTTATCAGTTGAGGAGTGTCAGTTTGCAGGGAAACTATGAAAGACTTTTTAATGATTCTAAATGTATTATGTGGCAGTGATTTGTATATATTTGCATGTTAGGCTAGAGATGTTGCATCATCACTATTAAAATAACAAGGCCTCTCTCTTTCACTCTCTCTCTCACACACACACACACACACACACACACACACACACACACACACACACACACACACACATGTTGTGTTTCCATGTTTTATGGGGACATTCCATAGGCGTAATGCATTTTATACTGTACAAACTGTATTTTCTATCCCCCTACACTGCCCCTAAACCTACTCATCACAGGAGACATGCTGCATTTTTACATTTTCAAAAAACATCACTTAGTGTGATTTATAAGATGTTTTCCTCATGGGGACCAAAAAATGTCCCCATAAGGACAAGGATTTTGGATATTGCCATCTTTGTGGGGACATTTTGTCCCCATACCGTAGGGATTACCAGTCCACACACACACACACACACACACACACACACACACACACACACACACACACACTATTATATTGTATTGTATTATATTTTATATTATTTATAGACCTATAGTCCATTGTTCCTCACAAATGGCTAGCAATATTTAATCTTATTTGAAATATATATATGTATATTTATTAGGGTATGCACTTCTGTCACCACTCTCCAATAGGTATTTAGCCTGAGGACAAGGGCAGTTATTTCATATTTCCACCAGACAGCTACAAGAGAAAAACCAGCATTTATTATGCTTATATTTGGCGGCTATTACACGAGGCATTTTTGATGGATCACTTAAACCCCCTGCTGTCATAGTTCAATTCCTGAGAGCTGATTAAATGGGGATGCGTTGGCCAGGATGTTCCTACCGGGGATTAGGGGGCTCTGAGCGAGTGTTATTTAATTGTGGGGAAGTGGAAACACTCAAGTGAGGAAGGGTTAGTGAGGCGGGAAGGAGGACCGTTCCTGACAAATGACAGTGCGCCGCGGGGCGCTTGCAGCCCGGCCCTGCGTGGACACGCTAATAAAGCAATTACACTGAGACAATGTTTGCACACCGCGTTGACATGTCTGTCCCTCACCTACTGTGGGAAGCGCTGCTAAAAGGGGGCGTCTTATGCTGTTTGTGCCCACACTAAAAATTTTATTTTTGGAATTATATTGTGCTTTTATTAGGTCTACAAGTTTTCGTTTTTACTTTAGTCATTCTTTTTTTGTTAAACTAATTCAATTTGGCAACCATTTACTTGAACGTACACATATGTCATTTATGCTCTTCATATTTTACTGTTCGAATCTAGAGATGCGCACACTCATGTATTACAATGTTGAATATGCTTCCTCATTTAATGATGCAATTTATCTTCTGATTGCCGTTCTTGTGTAATTTAGAATTCATAACATGTGGCCTTCAGCGACATAGCCCTCAGCACGCTGTGACTCTCTAATCAATCTCTGATGGATTTGTTCTTTGTTTCGTTTAGCTTATCGGGTGACCCCTCCCTCAGTACGCTGGAGGCCCTGAAAACACGGATCAGAGATCTAGAGAAGCAGTTCACACGAGGGGACAGATTCAAGTGTCTCATATGCATGGTAAGTTTGAGCTTGCTATTTACATATTCAAAAAGCACTAAAAACATAGTAACAACTAATTTAATTATATGTATATATGTATATTATTTCAGTAAAAACAGTGAAATTGTTAAATAATGTTACAATTAAAAATAACCATTTTCTATTTGAATTAATTTAATTAATTCCTGTGACAGCAAGGCTTTTTTTTTTTTTTAGCAGCCTTTAGTGTCACATGATCCTTCAGAAATCATTCTAATATGCTGATTAAGTGCTCAAGAAACAGTTCTTATTATCAATGTTGAAAGTATTGTGCTATTTAATGTTTTTGTGGAAACTTTGATACTGTCTCTACGGTCTCTTGTTCCATTGATTGAACCCACCCTTTCTGAACAAAAGTATTAATTTCTTTTCAAAACCATTTACTCTTACTGACCCAAAACTTTTGTGGGGACCAAATGTCCCCATAAGGATTGTAAAACCTTTCATAGCTGATAGTAAGACCAGCCAGCGGTCCCCACTTTTCAAAAGGCTTATAAATCATAAAGGATGAGTTTTTTTGAGAAAGTAAAAATGCAGAATGTTCCCTGTGATGGGTAGGTTTAGGGGCAGGGGCGGTGTAGGGGGATAGAATGTACAGTTTGTACGGTATAAAAACCATTACGTCTATGGAGAGTCCCCACAAAGATAGTGAACCAGACATGTGTGTGTGTGTGTATATTAGAGTATGTATGCATTTTACATATATTTTTTAAATAATAAATGAAAAAGATATATTGTTTAGAATTAAGACAGTATGTATTAAAACACTTTTATTATGCAAAATATATGTATATAATAATATAACTTAGATAAGACAAATGTAAACTACATCTGCCTAGTCTCATGTAATATTATTGCATAAATATACATTTTTCTCCTAATATTTTCAGGACTCCTACACTGTACCTCTGACCTCTATCCAGTGCTGGCATGTCCACTGTGAGGAATGCTGGCTTCGCACCCTGGTGAGATAAACATCAGTATCATACTGTACCTAACAAAAGATTTTCGGCACAACCACGTGACTTGAACAAGTGAACTCTGTGTATCAGTATCAGTTGTGTTCGATTATTGAACTATCTTCATTGGTCCCTTTCTCACAGGGAGCAAAGAAACTGTGTCCTCAGTGCAACACTATCACCTCACCCGGGGACCTGAGACGAGTGTATTTATGAAGAGTTATAGCTGTCCTTTCATCTGCCTGTTTGCACTCTACTCAAACGGATCACTTTTACTGAGAAGAACCTTTCTGTGACCATGCAAAACTTAGAGAACGTCTTGCCCAAAATAATCATTTAAAAAGTTCCTGTCGGAATGCAACCCGGATACATGAAGACCACTGTGTTCATTTCTTGATGAAGTGTAACTCTTCACAAATATTGTGCCGTACCAATATTGTAAGGACAGTAAAACTGATCACAAAAAGTAGTTGTTATGTACAAACCCTTGTTTTATAAAATATTGTTAAGTTATTCTCATAGAGCAATCTGTCCAATAGTTTTGTGATTGTTTACACTGAAGAACTCTTTTCTAATTTGTATCTAGGGGTGTTGATATATTCAAAATGGTAAACAGTTAATATTTGAATCATTCATAAACTGTGTTTTGTGTAGAATGTGCAAAAGAGCAATGAATCTTGTACATTTATTTTCCTTAATTATGTAACTGTAATTTAATAGTGAATGGGATCTTTTTAAGATAAATGATAATTTCAGCTGATGCACATGTGATATAGTGTAATTGTTTATTTCATGCATTTAAAAAAAAAAAAAACATTATTTCATATAATTTTGATCCCCTTATCCCAAGCATGTAGACACTGAATATGATGCAAAATTACAAAGCCATTCTCACAAGGTTTGTAAATTCAAAAAAGTGCTGATACAAACCGTTCACATGCATAAATAAAAAATAATTTGTACTACAATCTTCGCCACAGCTATTCTGAGTCGAGGTAGTTCCCTGTATATTTTCAACATTTTATGCTCTTGTACCTCAACTTTATCTAAGATGCTGTGTGGATGTAATTGTCTACATTCTTGTAATGAATTACACTGATATTTGCATTGATATATATCGTACTGTATCTACAGCAGTTGCATCAAGGAGCTGCCCTTCCTTAGTAGCTGTTGAGTTGATTCTTAATGCAGTATATGGAAGTTGAGGTTGATCTCTGCTTAGCCTTCACTTCTCCCAGCTGCCAAGCAGAAGAAAGGTCTCCTATCACTATTACATTAGGATCAAAACTAACAGAAAAAGAGGTCCCTTTGTGGTATTTTGCAATAGTTTTGTTACTATCTACAGGTGACTGAAATATCGTAAAGCACTTTTTAATAGAACTGAAATAGAATAAAACACAAAACCAGCTTTGTTTTATGATTATGTATTTTGTATAGATTCATTTGTTTTTCTTTGACAAAAACCCAAAAAACAAAACAATAAACTAAAGTTATTGTCTAACAAATGTCATTGCTGTGCCCTACATATTAGACTCGATCACACGAGTCAGCGCCATCACTGGACCAAATTACAGCATTTGGAAGATGCTTTTATTCAAAGCTATTGAACACATTGCATTCATATGTATACATTATATCAGTTAATACAAATCAAAGCCATGATTGTGACATTGCCTGCTCTGCTAAAGACGAAAAACCTCAGCATTTCCCCTTGCCTTTAAGTCTATATTTATCGCATGTCAAGTATCTTACCACCTGGCTAGTTCGTTACAGGTGTTCTTAAAGATGCCTTTAATGAATGACCTCATAAAAGGATGTCTGAGGCTGATGTCCTGACATATCTCTAATTAGCAGCAGTATACGGACACTCGTCTGTGTGGATTTGGGTTAGCAATGGATTATCCCAGCCATGTGTCTAATGCAAAGGAAGTTACCTTCTGCACCACTCTTATTCAGTGTCTTTTACCTCAAAACTCCCCAAGAATTTTTTTTTTTTGGGGGGATATTTACAACTTTATATGACTGTCAACAGTGTGGAGAGCCTTTTCAGTTCATTTCTAAGAGCGAGCGAGCAATCCATAATCAGGTTTACCTTAAACAATATTTTTAGTTGTCTATGCATTGTATTATATTATGGCTCATATAATATCAATATCTATATATATTTTAAAAGATGTATTTTTTTTTTTTTTTTAGATCAGAGCAGTTTGATAGATCAGAACTGAATTCAATGGTTGGTGAATTTTAGTTTTAAAATTCCATATTGTCTTGAATAAGCACACTTTAAATATTCTCTATAACTTTTATGGCATAATTTCTATTTTTTTATTTTTATATATTCAAATATGTAGATAATATATCATTTGAGCTTTGTCTTATTTATGTATTGCAATATATTAAAATTCTAGGGTAATTTGCTTCAGGGAAGATTGGGGGTAGTTTTTAGTTATTTACAGTATTTAAATAAAGTTAGTTATATATTTTGCTATATTTCTTAGGCTGTGTGTTAATATAGGATTTGACAAACGCTTTTGAACATTTTCACCATTATTGCTCAGGATAAACAAGTGATTACTAAACTATTAAAGGCTTTTCCAAGTTTAGTATGATTAATCATTGTCATAACAACAGATACAGAAGACCTGCGATGTGATTGGCTGGGAGTCAGCGGAGGAGGTGGTAATTGTAGCTGGCAGTAAGCTGTGGCAGTTAGTTAGAAACACACACTTACAGGCACTTCACCACCATCTAAACTGCACAGACAAGGTAAGAGCTTTCTTTGTTTTTTTTTTGTTTTTTTCTGGTGTTCAAAATGTAGAGGTCAAAATGTATGGTTTATTGTGATGTAAATTAAGGTAAGACTGCCTCATGGTAAAAAAGGCTTGGTATTAAACATGCATGAAGTATGATTCATCTGAATAGAAATATATATATATATATATATATATATATATACAGAGAGAGAGAGAGAGAGAGAGAGAGAGAGAGAGAGAGAGAGAGAGAGAGAGAGAGAGAGATGGTGACATACATTTGATGGTGAATTTTAGTTTTGCAATAATTTTTTTCATATTGCCTTGAAAATATATGCAAACTTGTGTGCTTGAGACAGAAACATGCAGTAGCCAAAATATGACATCAAGTCTCAAGGAGATCCGTAGGGATATTTGATAGAATAAACAGAGAGCAGTCAACATGAGAAGGAGACAACTGTATGTTTATTTAGCGTTTTCCCAGATCAGTGTCCAGTTGGTTTGTCTAGTCTCCTGCAGAGTCCCTAAAAAATGGGCCGGACATGATTCCAGACAGACATTGTAGAAAACATTAAGAGAGGCATCAGGTCACTGGGCCTTTGTCATTTGGCTTATGGTGGCCTGGGTAATCCTCTTCATTGGCCTAACCTGACTTCATTAAGACATTTTCATGGTACTTTACATGAACATGTAAATGCTTTGCTAAATTGCATTAAAGAGACATTATTTATAAAAAAAATAAAATAAAAAAAAGATCAGAACATCAACACATTTTATATTTTTAGAGTTACTTTAAAGAGTTCCATGCTTCCATTCTGTTTAATAAAATATGCAAAAAAAAAAAAAAAGAGAGATATTATTTTTAAATGATAATAATAATAAATATATATATAATTTTCCGTAGTCAGAAAATCTGGAAATGGTCTTGTTTTGTTTTAGTACTTCATGTGTCCTGTTCTCCATTACAAGGCCCAGTCCACAGACCTCAAAACAGAATCACTAATCACCCGGATCAGTGGATTAGTTCCTGAGCTTCTCTATTGGAGAGACGCAGCCGTGCAATAGGCTCAGTGTCTGTCCATGTCAGCTTCTCTAGCTTTTAGCACTCTCTCTCTCTCTCTCTCTCTCTCTCTCTCTCTCTCTCTCTCTCTCTCTCTCTCTCTCTCTCTGCTGGACACCAAGACAAAAGCTTCCTGCTTGACCTAATCTGTTTTCAATATGGAAGGTTTTTTTAAATTAAATTTTATACTCTTAAATACATATTTTATAGCACTTAATGTCAGAATGTAGCATGCTACATTTCTTGAATTTTGATAGGTCACATATACAGCACACAATGAATCCTTATTGCAAGTTAACCCATATTTAATGTATTGTATTTTACATTTTCAAATCATTTCATGTCACAAATCATGTCATTTTGGTATCTGTCTAATTTCGCTCCATGATGGATTTATGCTGAAATACTGTAGAGTCTGATTAAACAAATGGCTTTCAACGTCAAAAGATATGGGAAGCAAGTTGTAAAAGTTGATACGCCTTTTTATTTTGCTGTCCGGTTCATGCATTGCTAGCATTTGTATTATACATTTGCATTTAATTACGCTACCATTCAAAAGTTTGGGGTTGGTAAGATTTTTTATTATTTATTTATTTATTTTTGAAGAAATGAATAATTACATTCAGCAAGGTGCATTAAAGACATTTATAATGTTGCATACTCTTCTATTTCACATAGTTCTATTCTTTTGAACTTTCTTTTCATCAAATTATCTTGAAATAATATATGTTAGAATGATTTATGAAGAAGCACGTGACACTGAAGACTGCTGAAAATTTGCCATTACAGGAATAAATTACATTTTAAAATATATTAATTTGTCCCATAACCCTATTTGAACTTGTGACTCATTGAAATTTTGTGTATTTATTGACCAAAAATCAAGTCAGTGAGAGTTCAGCATATCGTGTAAGTGCACTTTTAACAAACAATGCATCTGTTTCGATTCTCTGGCAGAGAAATGTCAGGACCCAGGCCTGTAGTTCTGAGCGGTCCATCAGGAGCTGGGAAAAGCACCCTGTTGAAGAGACTCATGAAGGAATATGAAGGGGTTTTTGGATTCAGTGTCTCTCGTATGTTTTTTTTAGACATCCTTGCCTTAAGACATCATTTTAATTGGTTACCAGATGCCAAGAATTCTAAATAAATAGTTTGATAACTTTTTTTGCAGACACCACCAGAAATCCTCGGCCAGGAGAGGAAGATGGAAAAGGTAGGGAAGGCTTTCCCCTTCACAACTATAATAATTGAAAGGCTTGCTTTATCAGTGAAACAAAAAGGCTTTTCCTCCTACATTCCCATTCAATTCAAGAGGTCCTCTACCCAAAACTGTCTTACTCACACCCCTTTGCTGCTTCTTACTCCCAAGTGAACTGTTTAGATTCATTTCCAACCATATCGCCACATTTCACAGGGGTAAATTTCTCTTTTTATTCCCCAATGTGCCTTTGTTGTTTTCTCTATAGGGCTGAATTGTCTCCCAATGCTTCTGGGGGCTACATTACTTCCTGTAGCAGACATCCTATCCTCTGAGACATCTGAAGGTGTAGAATTGTTTTGCATTATTGGTTGTAATTGGTTATCACTCACATTATTAATGTGATGAGAGCGTAATGGGGGTTACTTTCATCTTTCTCAAATCTAAAACTTTGGATGCCAATTACATTTTAAGCCAAATTGACAGCTATGATTGTTAAAATCACACGAATGCCAGTGTGCACTTTGGAGTAAAAAGCCTTTGAAAATAGCCCCCTGTGTTCCCTAGTGGTTTTCCATGTGATGTGAACTAGTATGACATCACTTCCCCACATACCCAGAGACAAATCATTAGCATCACAACAGAACCTTATTTTTTTTTTTTTTTTTGGGACAGTCAACAATTCTAATTGGTAACCTGGAAAAAAAAACAATTGGGAAAAAGTAAACAATATGTATACCTATATAAAATCTGTTATAGGTCACTTGGGCAAACTCTACTTATTTATTTTAATACAGATAACTTCCCCAGCTATCAGATTGCTATTTGCTAATGCTTTGGCAAGTTTCTCTCTCAAGTTATGAAAGAAAAGTGTTCCAGTAACGTTAATAGAATATTTGTTCAAAGTTATCTGGTCTTTTATAATGTTCTCAAAATGTCATCACAAAACATTATTTATTCATCGTTATCACTCTTAAAAATAAAGGTTCAAGGCAGGGTGTACGGTTCCATGAAGAAACTTTAATATTCAAAGAACCTTAAAAAAATAGTCGGTTCACAAAACGGTTCTTCGGGGAACCAGAAATGGTTCTTCGGCATCGCCGCGAAAATCCTTTTTTGGTTCTTCCCGGCCCCTTTATGTTTAAGGGTGTTCATGGAAGTTTTTTTTTCTGAAACATTTTAGATGGACGTTCATCTAACATTTTTTTTTAATGTTACTAGGCCTACTTGATTCAGAATGTTCATTGAAAGAACGCGTTCCCATGTTTGCAATATGATAAAATGCATGTCTCTCACATAACCAAGAAAAAAAAACCTGGATGTTCAGAGAGCATTTAAGTAGGGTTTTCATAACTTAATATGAACATTAGCAGAAAGTTCTTAGGCCTTTGTCAGCTGGATCAAAGGATTGATGTAAAATAGCTTAGATATGTTTTAGGTTGAACAGATAACGTTATATAAGCTAGGCCTATGTTTGATCAAAGTTTTTGCTAACTTGCTAACTGTTTTGTAATTCTTACAATGTTTTTCCACAGACAAATGTTGTTGTGCTAATGGACATTGCAGTGCTACCATGGATGATGTCAGTGTTTTGCCCTCCTGTAGCTGTGAATTTTTTGCCTTGTGTTGTCTGCAGAACCATTACCGTCCCGCTTTAGATCCCGTCTGATGTGATGTAGTGGAGTTAAACCATCAGAATGGTATGAATCCAGCAACATGTAGCACTGGAGCTTTCTCATGGGCTTAACGTGAAGGACTGTGATTGTGATTGTGATCGTGTGTGTGCGTGTGTGATCAAAAGTATAAGGGAAACTAACTATTATTGTATTTTAGAAGTTTTGCTCCCACCATTTAAGATATGAGTCATTCCACAAAACCGGTACATTATTTTTATGGGGGAGAATGATTTGTGTAACAGGGTTGAGAGGTTACTGAGGTACAGAACTAAATAATGTGATTTTAATGAATAATCATGAATTTTCTTAGAAAAAAACATTCCCGGCAAAAAAGCACAGATAGATATTAATGGCAATGGCAAAATGTATGGACTTTTTTCTAGTTTTATTATTCATATCCCAATTACAATTTCATAGAAGGCAGTGAGTGATGTGATAAAATAGGTGGTGTCACTGTCAACTGAAAAAACAACACAATTTCTAATACAAAGATGAAATGTATGTCAGGTTTATTAAACTTTATTAAAGGAAACATTTCAATTGATACAAAAAGCTTTTAAAAATAGATTTTGGTGACCCAATAGATAAAATACACTTAAAAAGGTCAGAGGGACTCAATTATACCGAACTCATGGAATGACTCGTATACTATTTTCATTCGAACAGAGATTCTGAAATAAACATTTGGCGCCCTCTGCTGACCATAACAGAAATTTGAAGAAAATAATTTAGAATTGCCACCTTTTAAAAAATACTTCACCCAAAATTATCAATTAATCATTTGAAAGTTATTTCTTCCAAATATGTATGTTAATAGTTTGCTAGTATCTGAATATGTGTAGAATATGCCAAATAAACACTCTCAGGTGACTACCAACAGACCAACTGAAATATTTATTATTAACAGTCATAATTTGGTTGGTTTTAGAATTAATCTTCATTTATTTCTGTCCTCAACCCAGATTACCACTTTGTCACCAGAGAGACTATGCAAGAGGGAATTGACAAGGGCGAGTTCATTGAGAATGCAGAGTTTTCTGGGAATATGTATGGAACCAGGTACATTTTCAGAAAAAGACATCTGACATCTGATCCTTGTGTTATTCATAGCAACAAAAAATACATATTTTTAATCAAATGTACTGCCATTTGCAGCAAATCAGCCATAGAGGACGTTCAGGCGCAAAACCTCATCTGCATCTTGGATGTTGACATACAAGGAGTACAAAACATCAAGAAGACCGATCTAAACCCCATTTATATCTCAATTCAGCCACCTTCACTGGAGATTCTGGTGAGTTGATAAAAGGTCTCAGTTTTATACAGCTTTTAAAATGTAGGAAAATACAGGAAGATGGTTTAGAGTATATTTTTGTTCAGGAAAAGCGTCTGAGGGACAGACAAACAGAGACAGAGGACAGTCTACAGAAGCGTTTGGAGGCCGCAAGAATGGACATGGAGCTCAGTAAGTGGCACTCTCAGTAAGTCAGTTGTGCTTGAGAGAAGACCTTTATTCTACCCTTGTCATTTTCTCCTCTGCAGGTAAGGAACCTGGAGTTTTTGATATTGTAATCATTAATGATGACCTGGAAGAAGCCTATGACAAACTCAAAAGTGTTCTTGTCGAGGTAAAACTATTACATCTCTGTAAAAAAATTGTGTTGACATGCATCATTTTTATTAATTTAATAAATAAAAACCCATGAGTTTTTTTTTTTTTCCAACAGGAAATTCAAAAGGTGCAAGATGCCCAGAAATAGGAAAGACGACACTTTTTTTACCTTTTTGCCCGACAACACAGGACATGAAGCCTTTTTTTCCAGCCTTGTACGGTGCAATTATAGTGTTTGTTCTCATGTTAGACTCTAAAAACTTGATTCATCTAAAGGGTTAAACATCTCAGTCTCAGTTGAGGACTCCTCTCTATAAACTCTTTCAAGAGCATTTGCACCTTGAATAATGAAGGGAGAAAATTGTATAGTAACCCAAAAGGAGTTGAGTAAACGTATTGATGGCAATAGTTTGTTTATCATCAGCATGTTTGTTCTATAATAATAATTGTGATCTTTGTAGAGAGCTAAACTATAGTATGTTTGATTCTCAGGTAACAATTTTAAATAGCCTACTCAGCTGAATGATTAGTTTGAGTTGCACCTTCATGTTTATAAATTTGTGTGAGTTTTTGGTCTAGAAATGTAAATTAAAAATGTAATAAAATAAAACCAAAACAATTTCTCTATTATCTTTTTTTCTAATGATCGGTTCCCCTCTGATTATTCCCAGGTAAAAGAGAAAGAAGAAATAAAGTAAATAATCTCTTCATTGATTCTGTTGTAAATAAATGTAGTCCAACATTAATGAATCACATTTTCATACCTCTGACCTCGAATGTTCCCAAACGGACACCGTAAACATCAGCAACCATGGAAACCGTAAACATCGCCGGAAGTGAAGGTGAGTTTGGTTTGTATATTCAGGCATATATCTATGGGTTTCACCCATTTTTATACAGTCTATGGTTTCACCCTGTTACCTGTTAAACAAAACTAATTAAAAAATGTTAAGATATTTGTACTAAAGTAACGTTACCAACTTAAATTTTCTGTTTTGAGTGTGCGTTATACAGAAATTAGAACAACCGTTCTAACGTTACCAGTAACGTTAATGGAGACATTTACAATGTGCGGTAACGTAGGTTTTTGGTGTAACGTTAATTCCCGTAAAAGTTTATTATTATGTCCGTTTTTATATTCAGCTCAATAATGGGCATTTTAGGCATAAATAATGTATGGGCTTCTTATACTGTTTTTGGGGGAGACTGGGGTTAGTTTTCATAAACATTGTATCTCATAATGTATGTTGGGGTGATTTAAGACATCTGAATCTTTTAAATGTATCTAATATATCTTTGTTCTAAATCTGTTAATTACAAATTCCAAAAAAATAAATTAATTCGTTCTCCAGAGTCTGAAATGCTTGAGTCATGTCTAGCAGTAAAGAGCAGGCCTCCATCAGTCAGGTGATGTGTTTCCTCCACGAGTGGGACCAGGGCTGTAAGACGGTGCGTAGTCGAATGCTGAGGGACTTTCTGGACAAGAACACAAGAAAGACATGTCCTGAACTGGAGCTTGAGTTTGCTCAAGTTGCCAGCCTGTTCCTTGCTCGGCTCACTGCCTGGTTAAGACTAACGTATCCACACTTACTGTCATGCTTAACCTATCTGTGCTCCTGAATCTCAGATTAATACTTTAACAAGCTTAATTTCAGGGTCATGTATGCATCCTTACATTTTTTGTTCCAGCTACATGTTTGGAACATGTCTAGACCTTCAGCTGAGAGCATTGGGTGTTTTCCTCTCTGCCAATAGCAGGTAAAAGACATTCTTCTTTCAGACGAATACAATTGGAGTTATATTAAAAAAATGTCCTGGCTCTTCCAAGCTTCCTGGCAGCCCAAAATTTGAAGTAAAAAAAAAAAAAAAAAAATCCATATGGCTCCTGGGGGTTAATAAAGGCCTTCTGAAATGAATTGATGGGTTTGTGTTAGGTTTAAATATGGATATTTTTCTTTATAAAGTAATTCCAGTAAAATATTCGGTATTCAATGCACTTTTTTGGGCTTCAAATTTTAGGCTGTCATTATAATGCTTGAAAGGGTTAGGACATTTTTTAATATAATGCTGTGATTATAATTTTAGTACTATAGGTCAAATATGCAGTCAGATCCAAAATGGTTTACATACAATATACTGTATAGTACTGTACCTTACACAATAAAAAGCTCAGCTTTAGCAGTACAACTTCAAAACAAGAGAAAAATAACGCAGATTGTTATGCAAAATGACAGCTTTTCACTAAATAAAGCAAATACACCAACACCAGACAACAGAAACACTTTCTAAAACATGGTATCCTTTTGTTTGTTTGCATGATCAGTCATCAGTACATGATTGAGTTTCTGGAGGTGGGTGGAGTGCTGACATTACTTGAGATTCTTGGGCAAGATAAACTCAAAGAAGAGAATAAGACAGAGGCTCTTCACCTGCTCCAGATCATCGCCAACTCGGGCCAAAAATATAAAGAGCTTATCTGTGAAAGCTACGGTACTAACACTGCACAACAAACTGACAATCAAAAAGTTTAACAGTTCCAGCTCATTTTCAGTGAATGAGATTTTGCAACATTTCTATAAAATATTGTGAGGTTAAAACCTTGCATGATCCAATATGGATATGTTTTGAAGTTTGTGGATTTTGACAGGCAAGTTCTGACACACACACAGTCACACAGTCACAAACGCATATACTGGTTTATGAACTCATTTCAGCTCTCGCATATGTTCTTCTCTGATTGACAGGTGTGAAGGCTGTAGCTGAATGTTTGGCCAAGTCTGAGATGGAGGGGACCCAGGGGACCGCCGCCGCCATGTTAGAATCATTGGCCCATGGAAACTCCAAATACCAGAATCAGGTGTACAAGGGCCTGATCGCCCTGCTGACCTGCACCTCACCAAGAGCACAGCAGCTTGTTTTACAGACCCTAAATAGAGTTCAGGTACAACAGTGTCACAGGATGACACCAGAGGAATTTTTTAATTGTAATTTTTTTTATATACAGTACTGGCCAAAAGTGATATCCTGAAGGGGGTTTTGTTTTTAATGACCTTGTGATTAATGTGATTAAACCATCAAAATATGAGTAAAATATTTTATATATAGGGAACAACAAAACATGGTTAAGGTATTTATCTGACATAATTATGTACATAATCAGTGATTAATATTTAGTTGGTTCTCTCTTATTTTTGCAACTTCATAATTTCTTTGTATGGCTGCCTGTCCAAAAAAAAGATGCCAGCACAATTTGGCATGTTTCATTGCGTTATCACAAATAAAACAAATGACTCCAAACACAACTAAGTAATATGCTTATAAAATCTTTAGCACTTTCTTATTATATTTGGAATAAAAGATTAAATTATGTTGTATGGGCTATAACTAGATACTATTTTATATCACCTATTTAGCTGTTTTGCAGATCACTTTAATTATTTTTAAAAGTACAAATATTTGAAATAGTCTCAGTAAAAATATGATGAGCTCTTGAAAACTGCATTTATAATAAATACTTATACAACAAATGGTTTTAAAATTGTTTTTATTATATATATGTTTGTCATACATGAAATGTCAGCATATAATTTTTGTTTTGTTTTGTTTTTGTCCAGCCTATTATAAAAAAAACCCATCATAGCATAGTGGAACCCTTACTGAATCTGCTGAGGTCCCTGCATTTAGAAGTACAGTATGAAGGCAAGTATACAATTCAAATTTGGCATTATTTGTTGTCTACACTTCTGTGAAGCTCACTGTTTCATTTTCCCTTTTATTATTACTTCCAGCAATAGAACTAATAATGGAGCTCATGCAATCAGAGGTTAGACCGGCTCTGCTCAGGGGTCTAGTGGCTTTTCTCAAACCAGCCAAAGAGAGAAACCCCATACACAAGATGCTGGATGGTATGATCTGTTGCTCATTTTCTCTTAATTAAAGCAAGGCATAAAACTTGTGTAACTGCCAGGGTATTTGTTGTTTGCAACTGAAACAGTGGTTCTCCAATAACAAAACTGCTTTGCAAGTTGCAGCGTGGAGACATCATGAATTCAACCTCTTAATTGTTACCTTTTGGGCTTTGTAATTTTATTTGAAGCAGATGCAGACGAGATGAGAAACAAACATGGATTGTGGATTGAATTAACATCTTTCTAAGTTATTGATTTGTCTGTCATGAGAGTCATAAATCATGTATTTGAGATTCAGCTGAAACAGTGTGAGTGTTTTGTTAGATACAGAGGTGGCCAAAATGACAGATTCACTCCCTGTGCTCCTCCAGCAAGCAGCTTCTGCAAAAACCATCAGGTAAAATGAGTGACTTCAAACAATACATTCAAGACATACTGCATGCAAAATATTATACAAGACAAGCTGATCTGTGTGTTTATTATGTACATATATTGACATGATATTACAGGATTCTGGCACAGAGAAGTGAAGAGATATCTAAAGAACTTCTCTCTCTCAGAGTGATTCATCACTTACTGTATGCAATGGGTAACCAGGAACATGCAGATGCCCAGAGACAAGCCAGCTTGGCTTTGGAGGTACAATTAAAACATACACCCAACACTCACTGACTTGCACGTTCGCTCACTCGCAAATGTTTATTCTGCATCAGACAAGAATATGATATTAATGTGTAATGTCTGTTTAGCATTTTGTGCGCATGTATCCAGTGGTGGAAGAGCATGTACGCAGAGCAATGGGCAGCACACTCTTCAAATCTTTTATGGTGAGTAAATTGTCATTTCCTATTTCCCTGTTTCACACACACGCACGTGTTTAATGGTGACATTCCATAGACATAATTAAGGGATAATCCACAGCTAGGTGTGCATTAAACAATTTTAATACACAACGTGGACAAGAAGTCGTCGCTGCAGCCTGAAGCACGATGACGTACTGGATCAGATCCAACACGTACTGGACGCGCATGCGCGGTGGTTTCATTCACATTTTGATGACTTCATATGCGCACGCGCAGTTGAGAGCTTTGTGAACTGGATAAATACTCAAACCGCTCGCGCATAAACAATTATTAATAACACGAAATGAGGACACACGTTTTGCACTTTTGTGTAGGTTCTACCTTGAGGATTAAAATTACAGACAATTAGGCTACTTGAGTCATTTTTGCTTCCACTCAACAGCAAGTATGACCAGAATATGTTACAAATTAAACTGTTTTGCATGTATGTAGAGATAAACTAGGATAACTTCAGCATTACGATGACTAATTCATAAATAATTACGTATTACTATTTATCAGAACTACTACTACACAGGTTAGAACATCATCTATACAGTATTGACCATACATGGCACTTATGACCAGCGCATACGCATTATAACTAGACTCGCACTCGCATAACTATACGCACTCGCCATAACGAACCACCATCCAGTACGTATTGGATCTGATCCAGCTACGTCATTGTGCTACAGGCTGCAGCGAGGAGTGTCTCAACGTGGAGGCAAAGAACCACCTGACATGAAGCTAGCCGTGGATTATCCCGCTTATACAATGCCCTTTTGGGCAATACAATGCCCTTATACAATGCCCTTTTGGTGAGTCTAGACCCCTGACTCACCAATTTAAAGTGAGTGACTTATGTGTGCATGTTCTTTAATAAAAGCAGCGCATTAATATAGAATGGTGATTAAACTGACTTAGAATTAAACTGACCTGTGCATTAAACGCTTTTATTGCAGCCTATCAGAATTGAGTATTCAGACAGACCATGAAAGGATGATTTGTATACTGTATAAACTGTATATTCTATGCCGTAACCCTATCCCTAAACCTGCCCATCACAGAAAACTTTCTGCATTTTTACATTTTCAAAAAACATAATTTATACTGTTAAAAACTGTACGTTTATCCCCTAACCCTACCCTAAACATAACCCCCACAGAAAGCTTTTTGCTCTAAATATCATTTAGTATGATTTATAAGCTGTTTTTCTCATAGGAACCATACTATATACATTTGCAATTTTCCCTTTAAAAAACATGAGACTTTAAAGTGTGTGTTTCTTCATATTGTTTTACAGCACAATGCAGATGAACTGCATTTAAGCATGGATGACATTCAAGCTGACATTTTACAATCAAATAAAGTAAACATTGCATGTGGTGAGTTGATAGAGAGAGAGAGAGAGAGAGAGAGAGAGAGAGAGAAAGCTTGTTTGTATGTTTTTATCATTATATGAATAAATAAAACACTTTGCTTTAATTTTGACCATTGACAATGATTGTATAATGATTGTATGTCCTTTCATTTTCCCTTTATTTTTCTGCAGTGCTTGAAGAACAGATTTCAGATTCCTGAACAATGCATATAATGAGCTTCAAAATAAGAACACAATTATTTGTGGTATTTTGTTGCTGCTGATGATGGTGTTTTTATACATAAAATAATAAAAGTGATCACAAAGATAATTAAGAGTCTTTTGTATTTCTTTGGTTTACTTCAATGTGGGTGCATTTTATATACACACATATATGTATGCAAATTATAATATTCAAATTAATATGATACTATATTTATGCTATAATTCAGGGTTGAAATGGTTCTTCCAAGGTAGAAGATTCATTATTCAGTCAGCACACTTACAGGCTTTTGACCACGCAAACAATTTTTAATTATGCAGTGACGAGGCGTTCCAGAGTCAGCCATTGGTTCAAAAACGCCCCGCCCATCAGGAAGTGAAACAGAAGGCGGGAACGGTATTGCTGAATGTTGTGATTAAGATTGAGTTCCCTTACTGTACGTCTGAAATCTTTGCTTACTGTCTGCAGTACTTTGCATGTCGTTTTTAATCGGTGATTTGTTTTTACACACTGATGTACTTTCAGTTTGGGCTGGAGCTTAAGTTTTAAGGGAGTTTTACGTGTCCCAGCGGTTGTTTTTAAGTAGTGAAAGCGCTATGAGCAGGTTAAGATCAGCAGTGCTGAAGGGAAAGAGAGCAGCTCTAGAAAATACTGAGGTGATCAAATCCAGCAATAAGAATAAATCAAAGCCTGCCATTAAACAAGGTGAGTGGAGCTCTGTGTGCTACTGAAAGACATTAGACTCCAGGGCACTTCCATGTTTGGCTTTAAAATGTTATAATGTTTGAGTTTGTCTTGATTTCTTATTCCCATCAGAGGAACCATCTGAAACTGAACCTGCATCATATCACTTTTTCCATGATCCAACTGAAATCTCTCTTTTCCGCTCTCACCTTCTGGAGTGGTATGAACAAAATAAAAGAGAGCTTCCCTGGAGAACGTTGGTAAAGGCGTCTAATATTGTTAATTGTTAAATAACACTCTGTACACTGTTTTTGTCACGTGGCCGTATATATATATATGTGTATGTATGTATGTATGTATGTATGTATGTATATGTGTGTATATGTATATATGTGTGTATGTATGTATGTATGTATATGTATATATATGTATATATGTATATATATGTATATGTATAGCACATTTAACACTGAAGGGAAAAAAACATTTTATTCTAGGTCTAAAAATATGTATCATACATATCTGTGAAGTGTGAATTGTCTTTAAAACCACATAAATTATTCAGTTAAAGTTTAGCTTGAATTATTAAATTAAACATTTTCCCACAAAATGTTGCCGCGGGGTGAAGTGTGTTAGAAACTTGAGTATTGGTTGTGTCAGTGGCTTGACTAATTCTTCAAAATTAAGGAAATGCCATTACAAACACAAAATGTTAACATACTAAATATTAAACCCTTTCTTGACTGGTTTCTAAAAAGGTGCATCAAAACTTTGAAATTTGATAAGGATTTTTTACCCCTCATTCTTTTTCTTATGCTGTAATTCATACAGGCTTTGACAGAACCAGATGTTAATATCAGGACATATGCAGGTATGCAACAAAGGGTTTCATTATGATCATAAACTAAATCCTTTTTATTAATCATATTATTAATCCTTTTTTCCCCTCATGCCATTCTCAGTGTGGGTCTCAGAGATCATGTTACAACAGACTCAAGTTGCCACAGTGATAGACTACTATAACAGATGGATGAAGGTAGGCAAGCTCCTTTGGTGTGATTTTTCTCATTTTCTTCTCTGCCACATGTTTATGCTGTTTCTATGTCTTTATTTTTAGAGATGGCCGACTGTGGAAAAACTTGCTGCAGCTACACTGGAGGTGATGGTTAAATCTATAGACACACAGAAAAAACAGATGGAAACATAGTGAGCATCTGACAGTGGTGCATTGTTGTCTCCCTGCAGGAAGTGAACCAAATGTGGGCAGGTCTTGGATACTACTCTCGAGGACGCAGGTTGCATGAAGGCGCTCAGAAAGTAGGTTTAAACATAGTAATGCAGAATCTATATAAGATTTAGATGTTTACCTTTTTATGATTATGTAATGTGCACATATTACAAAGACATTTTATGCAAGATTCCTTAAAATAGGTGGTATCACAACTGAATGGACAGATGCCAAAGACCACAGCGGGACTACTGAAACTGCTGTCTGGAGTCGGACGTTACACCGCCGGGGCGATCGGTTCTATAGCACTTGGACAGGTAACTTTTTTTTCATTGATGCATCTGATTTGCACCACTGAAAGTAATTGGGGCAGCACTGTATTGTTGGGGTATTTTGCTGTAAATGATGATTGTTCCTTACTTTGTTGCAATGGTGTTTGTTGTTCTCTAGGTGACGGGTGCAGTTGATGGAAATGTTGTTCGAGTTCTGTGTCGCGTTCGAGCCATAGGAGCAGACAGTTCCAGTCCCACTGTAACAGATGCTTTATGGTACTTAAAGATCCATCAAGTTGATTTACTTTTAAGAAAATCTAGTTCTAAATCTAGTAAAATGCTGGATTTAATCGTGATGATTGTTGGCCTATTTCAGGAAAATTGCTGATGCACTTGTTGATCGAGAGAGACCCGGAGATTTTAATCAGGCTATGATGGAGTTAGGGGCCAGAGTCTGCACCCCGAAATCCCCTCTCTGCAGCCAGTGTCCCATTCAGACCCACTGTCATGCCTTTAGGACGGTACTGCTGAACAACTGTCACCAAAATACACTCGCTGGCCACTTTATTAGGTACACCTTACAGGGCTTGAAATGACCTTTTTAGCTTGGTAGCACTGGTGCTCTCAACTTCAAAAAGCACCAGCAAAAATTTAGGAGCACCACAACTAAAATGTGTGTGTGTATATATAAAGCCACATTAAAGGTGATGATACACATGGCAAATTTTTGAGCAATGTTGCCGGGCAGTTTTGCTGTCACCGGGCGACCAGGTGAGACACAGAGCCCACAACTGATCTAAAGTATCCAGATAGAAATGTGTTGCCCATTCTCAATGGGAAAGTGCCAATGGCAACATCGCTTGGCAACATTGCTCAAAAAGTTGCCCTGTATCTCATCACCATAAGCCTTGTCATGTGCAAGTAAAAAGTTGCTTGTCTGGAAAAAATGTAGATAACATTTATTCTAAAGCAATATTCCCATTACTGTTCTATCAGCTTTGACACATATAAATATGCATATTTGTGATATTTACGACAAGGGCATTTTTTTACTTTTTATAAAGACCCCCCAATCTTATTAGCCTAAATGTATGCTTCATCTTTCATTTTAAATTCTTAAATTATATCAATAAATTCAATTAGAATAAGAAGACATAGGCTGTTACCAATCATAATTAAATAGTTTACACTGACAAATTACAACTTCATTAAATATGAGATTGTTTTAAAGGGATAGCTCACCCAAAAATGAAAATTTGATGTTTATCTGTTTACCCACAGGGTATCCAAGATGTAGGGGTCTTTGTTTCTTCAGTAGAACACAAATGAAGATTTTTAACTCCAACCGTTGCAGTGTGCCAGTCGTAATGCATGTCAATGGTAACAGATGGGAGTATGAGATCTATGAGAGTAAAAGAAACATACATATACAAATCCATATTAAACCCTGTGGCTCATGACGACACATTGATATCTTAAAGACACAAAACGATCGGTTTGTGCGAAAAACCGAACAGTATTTATATCTTTTTTTTTTACCTCAAATGCGATCTATGTCCAACAGCCGTCAACACGTGATGACTTCCGGTGAGTGAGGTCAAATGTACACGATATGGCGTAGAGATGCGTGCAAGAGATCACCTCCGCCGCTTGTAACTGATTGAGATCCGGATACTCACCGGAAGTCATCGTGCTGATGGCTGTTGGACATAGAACAAATATTATTCGGTTTCTTTCTTATTTCTGTTTCTTCTCGCCGGAAGAAGTAGGTCATCAGGGGTTTTTTGCCTGCTCTTTTATGAGTACTGTAAATTCGGACATACTACTTTTGTCACATAATGTTTTCGCCTACTATATAGTAGGGAAGAATACGATTTCAGATGCAGCCCAGATGCCTACATGCATTGAGTTGCTGCCATGTGATTGGCTGATAAGATATTAAAGGGTTAGTTCACCGAAAAATGAACATTCTGGCATTAATCACTCACCCTAATGTCGTTCCAAACCCATAAGACCTCCGTTCATCTCCGGAACACAGTTTAAGATATTTTAGAGTTAGTCCGAGAGCTTTCTGTCCTTCCATTGAAAGTGTATGCCCACTCTACAGTCCATGTCCAGAAAGGTAAGAAGAAAGGTATGAAAAACATCATCAAAGTAGTCCATGTGACATCAGTGGGTTAGTTAGACTCTTTTGAAGCATCGACAATACATTTTGGTCCAAAAATAACAAAAACTACGACTTTATCCAGCATTCTATTCTCTTCCGCGTTTGTATGAATCCCGCTGCTGACGTAAGACGCTGCTGTGTTATCTGGTGCGTCAGAGCGTTCATGTAGTCTGAGGGAGACGCACGCTTTGCATCTTATGTCAGCAGCGTCATTGTGGACTCGTGAATGCGGATTCATTTCAAACAAACGCGGAAGAGAATAGAATCTAAAATATCTTAAACTGTGATGAGATGAACGGAGGTCTTACGGGTTTGGAATGACATTAGGGTGAGTCATTAATGACAGAATTTTCATTTTTCGGTGAACTAACCATTTAACAGGTGAACAGGTGTACCTAATAAAGTGGCTGGTGAGTGTACTTTCTTGTAAATCTGTCAAATAACCCATTATATATACATTTTTATATTGTCTTTTATATTGTAGATGAGTATTAAACAAGAGATCGACTCCAAAAGACTTCTAAGTAAACTTGCCTCAAATCTCAAAAACTCTGTTCCTGACATAGAGAATTGTTGTAAGTCTTCTGTTGAAGAAAATTCTCTCTCTATTCATACATCAGCTCATCAAGTGAAAAGCCCTGTCTAATGTCTGTTCATGTTCTCTGACAGTGGCTGGTGGCAGCTGTAACTTGTGTCTGTCAGAGGACTGGGACCCTCAGCTGGGGGTGCAGAATTATCCAAGAAAGCCTGTTAAAAAGGCTCCACGTGTGGAGCAAACACTAACCTGTATAGTGGAACGCAAGCGGGACGGGGAAGAGATGGAATATCTGCTCACTCAAAGACCAAGCAAAGGTGAAACATCAGTGTAGACTGGATGAATTAGAAATTTCTTACAGAAAATGTAATAAAACAGCACAATTTTGGATTTACCGGCATGTGTTGGCCTTTTGCAGGACTCTTGGCAGGGATGTGGGAGCTACCCAGCATGCTCTTGGAAGCTGATGTCTCTGAGAGTAATTATAAAGGCTTGATATGTGACATGATGCAAAAACTGATGGAAACATCCCTGGACACTCACTCAGTGCAGTCTGTGGGAGAGGTGGGTGTTTTCCCAAATCGTATGTTCTTGGGTTTGGAATGGTTTCAAACTGATCAAAATTTAATTTACAAACATGATTTACATCTTTGGTCATGTTGTGCCCTTTTTTTTAAAATGCACGCACTTGATCTTGTCTTCTGTGTTTTCTGTCAGGTGGTTCATATTTTCTCCCACATCCATCAAACCTACATTGTCTTTTCCGTGCGTGTGTCTGACTGGTCAGATAGAGAGCGAGAGCAGAAGACCTGCTGGCTCAGTAAATCAGCTCTGCATGAGGCGGCTGTATCCACTGGGGTTAAAAAGGTTTGTGTTTTTTGTCATGGGTGTCACAGCAAAGCCAAAATAACCAGTGTTGTTAAAGGAAACTAAAACTTATATAGCTTCCTCTATTTTTAAATTAAAATATAAATATTAATGCTGTCAAATCGATTAATGGGATCTAACATAAACATTTGTAAATATACAGTATTGTTCAAAATAATAGCAGTACAATGTGACTAACCAGAATAATCAAGGTTTTTAGTATATTTTTTTATTGCTACGTGGCAAACAAGTTACCAGTAGGTTCAGTAGATTCTCAAAAAACAAATGAGACCCAGCATTCATGATATGCACGCTCTTAAGGCTGTGCAATTGGGCAATTAGTTGAATTAGTTGAAAGGGGTGTGTTCAAAAAAATAGCAGTGTGGCATTCAATCACTGAGGTCATCAATTTTGTGAAGAAACAGGTGTGAATCAGGTGGCCCCTATTTAAGGATGAAGCCAACACTTGTTGAACATGCATTTGAAAGCTGAGGAAAATGGGTCGTTCAAGACATTGTTCAGAAGAACAGCGTACTTTGATTAAAAAGTTGATTGGAGAGGAAAACCTATAAAGAGGTGCAAAAATGATAGGCTGTTCAGCTAAAATGATCTCCAATGCCTTAAAATGGAGAGCAAATCCAGAGAGACGTGGAA
This sequence comes from Gobiocypris rarus, assembly GCA_023029165.1. Lineage (NCBI taxonomy): Eukaryota > Metazoa > Chordata > Actinopteri > Cypriniformes > Gobionidae > Gobiocypris > Gobiocypris rarus. Next base: position 11,626,048 of record CM040928.1, on the reverse strand, counting down.
GAAAACGGAAGACAACCATCAAAATGGATAGAAGAATAACCAGAATGGCAAAGGCTCAGCCAATGATCACCTCCAGGATGATCAAAGACAGTCTGGAGTTACCTGTAAGTACTGTGACAGTTAGAAGACGTCTGTATGAAGCTAATCTATTTTCAAGAATCCCCCGCAAAGTCCCTCTGTTAAAAAAAAGGCATGTGCCTTTTTGGGTCCAAGGGCCACAGGCAGTTTGTGAGACGACCCCCAAACTCTGAATTCAAGCCACAGTACACAGTGAAGACAGTGAAGCATGGAGGTGCAAGCATCATGATATGGGCATGTTTCTCCTACTATGGTGTTGGGCCTATTTATCGCATACCAGGGATCATGGATCAGTTTGCATATGTTAAAATACTTGAAGAGGTCATGTTGCCCTATGCTGAAGAGGACATGCCCTTGAAATGGTTGTTTCAACAAGACAATGACCCAAAACACACTAGTAAACGGGCAAAGTCTTGGTTCCAAACCAACAAAATTAATGTTATGGAGTGGCCAGCCCAATCTCCAGACCTTAATCCAATTGAGAACTTGTGGGGTGATATCAAAAATGCTGTTTCTGAAGCAAAACCAAGAAATGTGAATGAATTGTGGAATGTTGTTAAAGAATCATGGAGTGGAATAACAGCTGAGAGGTGCCACAAGTTGGTTGACTCCATGCCACACAGATGTCAAGCAGTTTTAAAAAACTGTGGTCATACAACTAAACATTAGTTTAGTGATTCACAGGATTGCTAAATCCCAGAAAAAAAAAAATGTTTGTACAAAATAGTTTTGAGTTTGTACAGTCAAAGGTAGACACTGCTATTTTTTTGAACACACCCCTTTCAACTAATTGCCCAATTGCACAGCCTTAAGAGCATGCATATCATGAATGCTGGGTCTTGTTTGTTTTCTGAGAATCTACTGAACCTACTGGTAACTTGTTTGCCACGTAGCAATAAAAATATACTAAAAACCTTGATTATTCTGGTTAGTCACATTGTACTGCTATTATTTTGAACAATACTGTATATGTGTATTTCTAATTTGAAATATTAATAAATACTAAAGTATATAAATAATACTAAAATAACACTGAAACTAACATGGAGGAGGCCATTTAAAAAAAAATTAATTCAGTTTTAGTCCTACTAAAATAAGGCTAGACAATGAAAGACTTCATAATGAGTTTGTTGGGAATAGTTATCAAACAATGGTTTAGTATTACATTTACTTGTGTGTACAAAAAATGTGTATTTATATGTGTTGTTATTACTGTCATTCATAGCTATGTATGCCTGGTATATTTATTTACACAGATTATGAAGCTCTATGAATCTTCAAGAAAGGTGGACATCAAGGTATGTTTTCCTGAGTTTGCGTGTGCTTTGTATTTTGAACTGTTTGGTATTGATTGTAAAAATGTTCTTTGTACATTTCACACTTTTTTAAGGACAAGAAGAGAAAAACCAGCCCTGAGAAACGGTCAAACAAAATAAAAAAGCCTAAGGGTGCTGTGACTAATGGAGGACCCAAACAACTCTGCCTCACTAAATTCTTTTCTACCTCAAAGGCAACAGTTTAAAGCTAAACCTGTTGACGGAAGCTACTCTGTATATTGATTTCTAGGATTTCTCATTATTTTATAATCTGTGGTTATCATGTAAATAATAACAAATGTTACCTGCAGCTCTGTTGTATTTTATAATAGATTATTCATTGTTATGAGGTATGTTTTTAAGTAAATAATTCATAATAACCCCTGAAGTGTCTTTTTAAAATTGTTATCCAGAATAAAAGACTGAGCTGGTTTTAAATAAATCTGGCCTTATTTCATGATCTACTTTGTACTATATTTTGCACTACCTTGTTTAATTTGGCAGCATACTTTTTTTATTAAACAGCATTTAGCCAGACAGGTAAATTAAATAACATGGTCATGTTCATTTCATTTGCTGTGCCCTGAATGCCCATCCCTGTCTAACACTGACTTGTCAAAATAAGAGTTAAGACATATTTTTAAATAAACGCACGTTTATTTATAATATTACACATATGTGGGGGGGAAAGGCTGTACAGCTTCAGAACGTTTAACGTTTTATCCGTTGGTCTATTTGTTTAAAATTCAGATTAATATGTCTGTTTTACTCGGCAACGGTGGGGCTTTTAACTGTGAAATGTGTGCTGTTAAAACTGGGTGCAGTCCAAAGTTGTCTTCCAATAGTTCTGTGCATTACTGCATAACAACTGATAACGCTCTATTTCCCATGTTACTCAAATAATTGTGTGGAAGTTCAAAGTTAACATCTGACCGTGATCTGAAATCTTCCGCACAGTGCGGTACATTTGTACATGTTCTCGACCTCAGGTAAGTCCACAACTTCATCGGTTCATGTCGATTGCAAACTGTAGTGTTACGAAGTAATCCGTATAAGTTACTGCAAAAACGTTAAATGCATATAATAACGCATTTTTTTCCATTAAAATTAAACTGCAGTGATTTGCCAGAACGAATTGGATAAGTTAAAGGTAACTTATCACTCTTGTTAAAGGTATCCTCAAAAAGGACGTTATACAAATCTTTGCATTTTCATTACATCAGATCCTATAAACAACGCACAAACCAGATTTATTACGCTGATTTGGTCTATGGTCTAAAAATCATCTGGTCCTTTAAAATTAGGTAAATACAACCTCAGATGAACTATAACACATGACATGACAGTGTCATTATTTATTTAGCAAAAACTTGGCCAAAAGGGAAAAGCTATGGGTAAAAACAAATAAGTACACAGGAATTAAGAGGGCAAGTGGTAGTCCTGCGCTGCTAATCATCAGTAAAATGTCTCCTTTGGACAGGCGAGACCAAAGTGGAGATGTTTGCCCATAATGCACAGCATATCAACACAAACTCCTCACACCAACTGTTCATCGCACTGATGGAGGGTTGATGATTTTTGGCTTGTTTTGCAGCCACAGGACCTGAGCACCTCACAGTCATTGGTTCTACCATGAATTCCTCTGTATACCAAAGTATTCTAGAGTCAAATGCGAGGCCATCGGTCCGACAACTACAACTTGGCAGAAAGTGGGTCATGCAACAGGACAATTATCTCAAACACCAGCAAATCTACAACAGAACGGCTGAAAAGAAAAGAATCAAGGTGTTACACTAGCCCAGTCAAAGTCCTGACCAAAAAAGAGAGCTGTGCATAAACAGATGCAAACAAACCTACATGAACTGGAGCAAAGTTGTAAATGCCAAAATTCCTCCAGAACGACGCGAGAGACTGATAATGTCATAAGGAAAATAATTCCTTCTGTGGCTCCACAAGCAATTGAATAAGAGGGTGTACTTAGTTTTTACCTGTGGCTTTTCTGTTTTAGCTCTATTTTTGTTAAATAAATAATGGTGCGGTGTAATACAGTCGTGGTCAAAGGTTTACATACCCCTGGCAGAACCTGCAAAATGTTAATGATTTTTACAAAATAAGAGGGATCATACAAAATGCATGTTATTTTTTAATAAGATATTTTACATAAAAGATGTTTACATTCCACAAGACAAAAAATGTATGAAAAAATGACTGATTCTTAATAACGTGTGTCATTACCTGGGAGGATCCACGGCTGAAAATTAAACATTTTATTTTAATAATAGAGCAATCTCTTGGCAGTGAGTTATATTAGTGTCCTCTATGGAAACAACATGGAAGAGATTGGAATCCATGCACCGCTGGATTCTAGAAAATGGGGGTATGATTTATTTCATATTTTGTAAGAATGATTTTATTATGGTTTTGTTATTAATGATTTATTCAAATTTATTTTATTGCGCTATCTACATGCAGTAGTATTTGTATAATAAAAATACATAAAAAACGTTACATCATAAAATATAATAATTTGTAGAATGCACTGATATGCGAAGCTTCTTGTGTTTGCTGTCATTTTATTTCAGATCAGCGGACAGACCCATGGCTTCTAGTCTACTCTCCTGTACCGATCATCTGTATATTTTTGTGCTATCTTGGGGTTATTTGGATCGGACCCAAACTTATGAAACACAAGGAACCAGTGAACCTAAAAACAGTGCTTATTGTGTACAACTTTGCCATGGTCGGTTTGTCTGTTTACATGTTCCATGAGGTACATTATATATTTCATACATTACTCTAGTTCAATCCAATATAATTTCTTTAAAATAACTTAGTCATCAAATCTTAAAAAGATCAATCTGCTCGTGATCCGCTGTTATCACAGTGTATTTTTTTTCTTTCCACAGTTCTTGGTCACATCTTGGCTAGCAAACTACAGTTATCTGTGTCAACCTGTGGACTACAGCCGCAGTCCACTGGGAATGAGGGTGATTATGTCTTTTTAGCTGTTTAACATGTTGCCTGACTAATAACCAATAATTCATGTATTGCAAATTAAATTAGTTGATAATGTTAGCATATTTATTTTTTTAAATAATTGTTCCTATAAAGATGCATTTGCTTCCTAAACATTACTTGTGATATTACTCTATCTTTTAGATGGCCAGTGTATGCTGGTGGTTCTTCTTCTCTAAAGTCATTGAGCTTAGTGATACAGTAAGTTTTACTAATTTAACAAATTTGATTATTGCAGATATTTTCACCTAGTTTAGACATGCAGTAAAAAAAAAAAAAAAGCTTTATCTCTCAATTTCAACATTCAGGTGTTTTTCATCCTAAGAAAAAAGAATAGCCAACTCACATTTCTACATGTGTATCATCATGGAACTATGATCTTTAACTGGTGGGCAGGAGTTAAATTTGTGGCAGGAGGTCAATGTAAGTCAGAAAATTAATATGTGCCTAAACTTTTTTCTTTTTCTTCAAATAAATAAATAATAATGCAAACACATGCAAAAACACCCCCAAAAACTTTGAACTAAACTGTTTAGTTTATGTTATCGTTACATTCTGTTACTAAAAAATATTTTCCTAGCCTCTTGGAATTTTATATTTGAAACCCATTAAATGTAGAGATTATGTTACGCATGTCATTATGTTTTAACAGAATATCTTGTATTTTATAAATTTGACTGTGTGCTTTTTTTACCTATTCATTCAGCATTTTTTATCGGGCTGCTGAACACTTTTGTTCATATTGTGATGTATTCGTACTACGGCTTGGCCGCCCTGGGGCCTCACATGCAGAAATATCTGTGGTGGAAGCGCTACCTCACCTCGCTGCAGCTGGTAACTACACATAAATGCATACACATTGCTAATCTGGTCATTTGATATGTTAGTAGATGGCCAGTTGATACTTCGTCTAAAAAGATCCATATAGAGTAAAGATTCATAACACATCAACAACCTTTCATTACAGGCCCAGTTTGTCTTGCTGACTCTTCACACCGGATACAACCTCTTCACTGAGTGTGACTTCCCTGATTCCATGAATGCAGTTGTGTTTGCATACTGCGTCAGCCTCATTATACTATTCAGCAACTTTTACTACCAGAGCTACATAACCAGGAAGAGCAAGAAGTCTTAATAGTAGGTCCACATGCTGAGGAGACATTTATTTTTCCATCGCTGTTCACTTTGAAATCATGTCTCATCCTTTTAGTCCTGATGACTAAATATAGCTTTGTTAAAAACCACTGACCTCATATCTAATTTGGGTTATAAATATATTGTCTAGTAGAGATGTGTAATTTTTATTTTTATTTTGGAGCAGTGAAATCTCCCGTATTGGCATCAACCAAAACAGAACTTGAATGTAAATAAAGTGAAATCTCAGATGCTAAAAACAGCTTTGTACTATCTTTGTATAATTGTGTCTCTGTATTAACAATAGTGAAGTGCACTAGATGGCACCACAGTATGTACGTAATTTGACTGCCGCTGCTTCTAGATGTTCTCGCGTGAATTCTCGCGATACGTACTCCAGGGATGCCAAGTCCGCGGTTTCCCCGCTGGATTGAACTAGCCTACTTTTAAACAATTGATGCATACATTACATATTATGTTAAACTGAAATGCTTGATTAGAAATATTTTATATTTTAACAATGATAAAACTGCGCTATATGTTAAGTTTTTTTTTAAATTTTGCATTCAGTTGCTAACACAAGTTAATTTGTAATCTGTTATATTCAGTGAAACCATAACACTTAAACTATTTATTTCTGTTTGTATTTATAACGTAGGAAGCTTTATGGTGTGTTTGTGATCATTACAATATAGTGATTTTTGATTTGCTTAACAGTGACTGTAAAATACGTAGGTATGAGAATAGAATATTTCGACTTTTGATATGTGGGTTATGGTCGTTAGGTTACTTTTGGCTAGTTGTTTTATTACGCAGACCTGGCAATCCTGACGTACGCGCAGAAAGTGGCAAAAGCTCCCAGGAATGGGTAAGTATTTATAAGGAAAATAATCTCAAATACTCAGGTCCTTCTTCAGCACCATTATATTCTATACATTTACTATCACAATCACAATATAGGCATATGAATATATAACGTGAATGTGAATAAACAGGACTGGCATGATGGCGGCGGAACTTGCTGCTCATTAATAATCGCCTAAATAAGCTGTAAGCCTGTAGCCCGGTCATTATCGCTTTGCACCACAAAAACACAGTCGTCAAAAATCATAATTGTAAGTTGATAACCCACAAAAATAAAGTTAAATCAGGCTGCGCAATATTCGCGACAGGTGTTTTGCGTGCGCAGTTTGTTATTTCCAGCAAAAACGTTAGGCATTAGAAGTAATGACATTAATACTTTTCTATGTAATATAAATTAATTTGTTTGTGTTTTTCATATATGTTCTCTTCAGGTATCTCCAGGGATCACTGGCACAAGCGCCGTAAAACCGGAGGGAAAAGGAAGCCCTATCATAAGAAAAGAAAATATGAACTGGGTCGCCCTCCTGCAAACACAAAGGTGCGATTCTTTACTTGAATAAAAAAAATAAGCATATCATATGATATGTGCGTCATTTCATATGTATTTGTTTCGAGTCTGTAAATACGCAGGCTATATTACATTGGACTTATACAATTTGTTGTTTCAACAGAATAAAAAATAAATTATTTGGAAACTTTTTAGATCGGCCCCGCCGTATTCATACAGTGCGCGTGCGGGGAGGCAATAAGAAATACCGCGCGCTGAGACTGGACAGCGGGAACTTCTCCTGGGGCTCTGAGTGTGAGTGCGCATCTCTCTCTCTCTCTCTCTCTCTCTCTCTCTCTCTCTCTCTCTCTCTCTCTCTCTCTCTCTCTCTCTCTCTCTCTAAACGTTTTGTCATGTTTGAGTGTTATGTTTTGTTAATACACTTGTTTTTAAGAAACTAAGATTACATTTATTAAATCTCTCAGTGACACTGACACAACGGCAAGCATTTTTTAAATTTAAATTCCATATTAAATTGTGAATATCACACACAGCCTTGTAAAAACTTTTTTTTTATTTTTTTACTTTATTAATTTACCTGTTTACCAATTGGAAATGAATATTGAAGGTTTTCGGACATTTTTCATTTAAATCATTAGGTTCTAGTGAAGGAGTGACTGAGCGGTCAGCAAAGGCCAAAGTTTTTACGTTATATACTGACAAATCGGAGTAGCTTCCAAATGTCTTGCTAACTAATATTTGTATTCGTTGTCAGGACACTGAGTGTATGTGTCAGTGCATTTAGGAGTATTAAAACCATGAGATGCCTTTAGACTGAGATCATGGAAGTGGTGCCTGGAAATTTTCTCATAAATTTTGCGTGAAGTCTCTGATGTAACACATTGCTGTTAAACAAAACAATTTGCTTGAGCAGGGAAAACTGTTGAATCGACCTGTTCTTAAATGTCTGTCTCTTGGGTTGCATAGACATTTTCTTTAGCTTTTACACATGGCATTCATCATGCCATGTGAATTATTTATTCTCTGTGGTCAAATCTAAACATGACATGGTAAATCCTACTCTGGCTGTTCTCTGGCTTTTTTCTTCTTCTTTTTTTGCCACAAAGTACATCTAATTTTGTCACTTTAACTCACAGGTTGTACTCGCAAAACCAGAATCATTGACGTTGTGTACAATGCCTCCAACAATGAGCTTGTGAGAACCAAGACCCTGGTGAAGAACTGCATTGTTCTGGTGGACAGCGCACCGTACAGACAGTGGTATGAAGCTCACTACGCCATTCCTCTGGGCCGCAAGAAAGGAGCGAAGCTGGTAGGCTTTCATTTCATAGCTCACGTTATAAATAGATGAGCATATCTATTATTGGAGATTCAGGTGTCTCAGCCTCAGAATGTTCATGGACTGAATGTTCTGAGATGCATATTGCACACAAATATGACAAGAACTTTTCCAAAACCACTAGCTCCAATATTATATTTACACATTTGCTTGCTACAATGCAAACTTTTCAAGGAGCTTGTAATTACATTGGTGATTTATGTTGACGTTAGTAACAGAGACCATTGGCAATGCAACAAGTTAAACAGAGTTCAACTTTATGCGCGTACCAATCGAAATAACACCTGCTAGTTGGCAGTCACCTGTAGTCCTAGGATTTGCCTAGCTGAGGTAAACACAAGGCGACAACATAGTTGGATATCGCCACTTAGTGTGTGTTCGTTTAAACAGACTCGCAGAGATTAATCAATGTCAATGTAAACATACTATTAGATTAAAATGTAAACATTAGAAGTGGGTTAATATGACATCTAAGCAAGAATTTCTATTATTTTTTAATTTGGCTCTAATATTAAATTCAGACAACTAAAAGACTGGGACCTTGGTCCAACAATGTCATCAGAGTCTTTCCCATAAAAAGAAATGGGAGATGAGAGAGTATCTGGATGAGTTGCCTTTGTAAATGTACATATGCATCTTCATCCCTCAGACTCCAGAAGAGGAGGAGGTCTTGAACAAGAAACGGTCAAAGAAGGTTCAGAAGAAGATTGATGGGCGCAGAAAGAAGAGCAAGATCAGCAGTTTGCTGGAGGATCAGTTCCTGCAGGGAAAGCTTCTCGGTGAGTTTGCCACACTTTTTCCATCATGAATCCTTTGAGACACATTGAGACATTCACGATCATCTCCATTTTCTTAAATTGGTCATTGGCAAACAGTTGTTTTTTTAAAAGCACACATCCGCATCAGTCCACTCAATCCATAGTCCAAAGCAAATAATCTTCACTGTATGTGTGTAACTGATTTAGTAATGTCACAGGATGTTCTCATTTTTATGCTCATTTGAGGCAAGAAACTCAAGCTATCAGCATTTTATGCTCCATCGTGCTCATTTGACATGTGTTTATTTTTCATGTTGTACAACACCAGTCAGACTGGTCTCAAAGGCAAATCTTTGTTTAATTAGTAAGAGTCCCAGTGCTTCTAAGTTTGCTTTTTAATGTTCTTCCTCAGCTTGTATAGCGTCCAGGCCTGGCCAGTGCGGCAGAGCAGACGGATACATCTTGGAAGGGAAAGAGCTGGAGTTCTACCTCCGGAAAATCAAAGCCAAGAAAGGCAAATAGACACAAGCAATATAACCAGGGCTCTACAGTACGAGGGTGAAAATGACTATGAATGTGAAAAATGATTCAGGTCAACAGTGTGAATGATTACTTCCTAATTGGCTAACAAAATTGGCTGCTTTTTTGTGCAGTCACTTGTTTCCTGCTCTTTAATGGTACTACTTACTACTATTTATTGGTTTTCTTTGTTCATTTATTTTCAGTATATATTTCAACTATCACTTTGAGAGTCCAATTTAAATATAAAATAAATCTTGTACATGTACAGAAAGGTTATTCAAAAAAATGTAACTGTGGAAATTATGAATAATTATTTTCCCATGTCTGAGTGTATAAAACAATAATGTTACAGTTTTAAAGGGTTAGTTCACCCCGAAATCCTGTCACTAATTACTCACCCTCATGTCGTTTGACACACGTAAGACCTTCGTTCGTCTTCAGAACACAAAGATATTTTTGAAGAAATCCAAGAGTTCTCTGACCCCTCCATTGACAGCAAAGTAATAACACTTTTAGGGCCCAGAAAGGTAGTACAAATAGTTAAAATAGTCCATGTGACTACAGTGGTTCAACCTTAATTTTATGACGTGACAAGACTTTTTGTGCATGTCGTAATTTGTGTTTTAAAGATGAACGAAAGTCTTACGGGTTTGGAATGACACAAGGGTGAGTAATAAATGACAGAATTGTCCTTTTCGGGTGACCTAACCCTTTACGGGCACAAGAGCTTCTAAGTGTAGAGCCCTGATTACATGAAACAAAATGTACCACCTCAGTCTTTTAGGGTATTGTATTTCTATGGTCTAGTTTATTTTTTATATTTAGTAAAAAAAGTTTCAACTTAAGTGTATATTTTCTGAGATGAATGATCCTCATCCTCTCCAAAAGGGGGCAGACTTCCCCTTGCAATAGCTCAGTCCACCATACGTTTGAGACTAGTTTCTAATAAAGTTTAGGGGACATATGCACATCATTTGCAAAATGTCTTGGTATTTAGTCCCCAGTATACTTAAGAATTTAATGATATTAAATGTGAGTCACCATGTTTGATTAGTCAAGCGCTCAACATAATTACCACACCTAAAACATACAATGATGAGCATTTGACTGCAATATTCAAGAGTCATTTATTTTAAGAGATTGACATCATTAATATTAAACAAACTGTACATTTTATACATATGCTGAAATTGTGGTAGATATTAAAGCCATCAACCATTACAAAATAAAGAACTCTGTGTATCTGGGATGATGACAACCAAAGCAATACAAACATTTGCAAACATTCACTGACAAAACACAGCAACACTAAATAATTGTTTCCAACACAACAAATCTGAAAAAGAGCTCTGAGAGGGAAATGTGGAACTCATCACTGATGAGCTGTGGTGGCTCTGAAGTTTCTATCAAACTGTTCCAAAGTCACAATTGGATCAGAGCTGACCAGCTGGATTTATTAAGACTAGTGATGCCGTGCTGACGACGAGGGAGAATCTCATGAGACTTTGAACATATCTTTCAAAACACTGGGAAAAAAGCACAATTTCATAACATCCCACAAATAAACACACTCAACAACACAGAGTCCTCATTATTTAACCTTCATTGTAGTGGAATAGCAGCTTTACGGGTTATCAAAGAAGCAGATAATATTTCAGTCCAATGAGGTGATTCAACAATGCATTTTATGGAAATGGGGGACGGAGAAAACGGAATCTCTGACAGGTTGAAACTGCGTTGATGGAAGAAAAGAATAAAAAAAAAAACTGGTCTGAAAGAAGACATTTGTGTTGATAGCTGACAGGATGGCCTGATTCTACGTCTCAGTGTACACTGAAGACATTTGGCTCAAGCCGCGATCGAAGCCGCCAACCTGAAAGAAAACACTTTCCTCTGTGCCCGGCGAGAACTGGCAACCCGATCCTATGATGTCCGGCACCAAGCTGAAACCTTTGCATTAAGAAAAAGGGAACAAAGAAAAAGTTTTATACTTTCGTTGAACACTCAGATAATCACTAAATCTACATCTAAAGAGAGCACTTTTTTCCGCTATTAAGGATGCTGTGTGGAATGCTATGACTTAATGCATATTAAAAGTTCTTCCAATAAAGAACCTTTATTTTTAAATGTAGATAAGCTGCCCAATTTAAATACACTTGTTTAATATCAAGAATACTTTTTAAGGTAGTGAAACTGGAGACAAATAGATGAAAAACATGGGGGTTTCAGAGTATGACATCATAAAGGGCAGAATCTCCCGGATGAACACGTGCGCACATCAACCAGAGCGAGAGCAAGATCGCGCCTATCAACGAGCTTCGTTCGGGTTACGGAAGCCATTGGCAGCGCTGTCATTTTGTTTGTAGACCATGAAATCATGTTTTTTGTTGTGAGGGAAAGATAACCATGTTCATCTTCCCAAATAACTGTTGGCTGTTTTTGGAAATAATTGGTGCAGCGTATTTGTCTTCAATCTCATGTTAATCTTGAGTACCTATAGAGTAGTATTGCGTCCTTCATATCTCTGAAGAGTCTTTAGTTTTATCAAATTTATAAAAGACAAATCTTAAAGCTTTGCACAAGTTGGAATCGTCGGCCATCAGGGCTGGGTACAAATGGACATGGAAAGGTCGTGGGGGGATCTGTGGGGCACCCTTTCATATGGTTGTATTCGCGGGGCACTATAGCACAGCCCTTTCCACCTATGGTAACCAAACTTCATACACATATACTGTAGATCTCATTGGGCCAAACAACTTTCGCATTCTAAGTCATACACCAGCCCAACAGAAATTCGCTGTTATGGGTTGTTTAAAAAATGCATGCTCTGGAATTTGATATACTCCTCCTAGGGGATTCATCCGATCGTCAACAAACTCGGTCAGCATGAAAAATTGTAAGCAGATTTTTTATATCTCGAATGGTTTGGCTGTGGCAAGGCAACACATTTATGGCGAAAAAAGGGAAACAGAAAGTGTCTTATAACTTCTGCATACATTGTCTGATGTTAGCGAAACTTCAGCTGTTTGTTTATTGTAGGAGGCCGATTACATGGATGTGACTATTGTGAATCAAAGTCATAGCACGACCAACTGGCAGCAGGAAGTGTGTCACTTTTAAGATGCTTTGAAATGCTTCAAAATTTTCCTTTTATAAAATTGATAAAACTAAAGACTCTTCAGAGATATGAAGGATGCAATACTACTCTATAGGTACACAAGATTAACATGAGATTGACAAAAACTGTGTGTGTTATGTACCCTTTAAGTAGATCGTAGAACCACTGCCACCTGTTCTCTATAATCAGCTTAGCCAACAATGCTTTTGAGAAACGCAGCCCGGATCAGTTCCGTTCCCAGATACTACTGGTCCTGAAATGAATCTACTGTACTCTAATGTATAATGACAGCTGACAATATCAGTCATGCTTCATTTTAGTGTGATATTGCTTAATAATAAAAGGATTTGTGGAGGTATGGGTGTGGTTATATTTTTCACGTGTGAAATTTCAATACGGATCAGGAATTTCAAGCGAGTGTAAATGATTGCCCAATGCAGTTCATGACATGAATTCGCAGTGCTGACCAACAGAAAGCTGCTTAGTTTGAAAGTGACTTCTTTGTGATCAGTGCTTTATCCATCACTACACTATTGACAATAGAAAATTGACTATTTTGCCCAAAAAATGTGTGTACCTGTGGAAGAGGTGCTGGTGGAACAGCTCATGTGGAAGCCATTGTGTGGGTTTGTGTTGAAGCTGTGAGACTCTGCAGGTTGATGACCGCCGCTGATGGACTGGTCCATTCTGTAGCTGTCACCAAAATGGAAACAGCTCTGGAAGTTGCCACGATAATCTGTGCACAAACACCCAAACATAATATATAAGCCTCAGAATTAAATGTCATTTGATTGTGGCTTTAGATTCAAAATTTAAAAGATCTTTAGCAATATAGCAAAAACCACAGACAGCCTGTATTCCTGTTTGTATTTCTATTTTGGGACTTTTCCCTCTTCGTCCGACTTTGCTTCCAGAAGTGTTTAACTATAGTCTTGCTCAGAAGGGGGTCTTGGATTTGAGGTGGTACACACATGTACATCTGTGTCTTGACAAGGAAGTTGAGCGTTTCTCCTTGAGAGCAGTTCTTTTGACAGACAGCTTAGCTGTTTTGGACTGGGTGGTTTTAGAGCAAAAAGCTTCCTCTTGTGGTTCCAGGCGTCTCTTTCAGCCCACATGTTCTGGCTAATACACAGAACACTGCAGAGACTATGCCAGTTCTCATACTGATGTGGCTCTCCCTGACATGAAATACTATTGTGCTGATATTTTAAACAGGTATATTCCAATAGATCAGGAGTAAAGGCAGGGGATGGGCACATTGAGTGTACCTGCTTAGTCACCACTAAGCTCTGAGGGAAGAAGGGCCCTTTTATTTTCCATAGGTAAAATTTTTTCCCAACCTTTCAGGCACTTTTGAGGCCCTTAACATGCTCAAAAAAAGAAAAGAAAGTGTCTTATAACTTCTGCATACATTGTCTGATGTTAGCGAAACAGCTGTGTGTTCATTGTAGGAAGCTGATTACATGGATGTGACTATTGTGAGTCAAAGTCATAGCACGACCAACTGGCAGAAGGAAGCATGTCACTTTTTAAGATGCTTCAAAATCAGCCTCTTATTTTTATTACTTATTTTTGAAACTCGACACACACATAAGAGTTGTCAGTCAATAGCCTTAGCCATAGTCAAAGCCTTAGAAATGGGCGTGGAGGAGAGGCTCAGTAGCGACACCTGTTGACTAAATTAAATAACAAAATAAAGGCATAGAACCAGTTCATTAGTAGTGCACTGACAACATTGTTTTACATAATTAGTTTAATAACTAAGTTAATAAATGTACAGTGGGGCAAAAAAGTATTTAGTCAGCCACCAATTGTGCAAGTTCTCCCACTTAAAAGATGACAGCCTGTAATTTTCATCATAGGTACACTCCAACTATGAGAGACAGAATGAGAAATCCAGAAAATCACATTGTCTGATTTTTAAAAGAATTTATTTGCAAATTATGGTGAAAAATAAGTATTTGGTCACCTACAAAAAAGCAAGATTTCTGGCTCTCACAGACCTGTAACTGTCCAGGCAACCCGTAACCCGTGTTTTTCCTTCCTTCTACCCGTGACAGTGCACTGGAACGGCTGTTAAACCCGTGACTTCCCACCCGTGAACTCGTACTAGATCGATGTATTCCCAGTTACGAGTTCTGACGTCACATAGCCCGCAAAACAACAATGGTAACCCATACCGATGCGGTGTTTATGGAAGTCATGCATTAAAAACAAAATCGCTTATTAAAATAAGGTATTGCTCTAACGTTATTTATCAGCAAATGTTATGCATTATTAGCAGCTTTTCTAGCGTTAGCTAGTTTTCAGCCCATTGAGTGCAAGAATACATTAATACCAAATACATTTCCAAATATACAAATAATGTAAAATAAAAGGTATAACAGTAATTTTTTCTCCTCCTTTTCACTCAAATAAGCAAAGAGTAAGCACCTTTGGCGATATAAATGAGTGTAAATGATCATAAGCCCCATATGGTCCTATGCTTTGTTTACATCTCTCTTCCGCAATTCCTTGTGCTCAGGCAGTTTGGCGTGACTGCGTGGAACGCTACAAAGTCGTGAGTCGTGGTTTGAAGTGGTAATTTACGGGCTCAAAAACTGTCAGCATTATTCTTTAAGAGGCTCCTCTGTCCTCCACTCGTTACGTGTATTAATGGCACATGTTTGAACTCGTTATCAGTGTAAAATACACCTGTCCACAACCTCAAACAGTCAGACTCCAAACTCCACTATGGCCAAGACTAAAGAGCTGTCAAAGGACACCAGAAACAAAATTGTAGACCTGCACCAGGCTGGGAAGACTGAATCTGCAATAGGTAAGCAGCTTGGTGTGAAGAAATCAACTGTGGGAACAATTATTAGAAAATGGAAGACATACAAGACCACTGATAATCTCCCTTGATCTGGGAGAATGTCATATGGTCAGATGAAACCAAAATAGATCTTTTTGGTAAAAACTCAACTTGTCGTGTTTGGAGGAGAAAGAATGCTGAGTTGCATCCAAAGAACACCATACCTACTGTGAAGCATGGGGGTGGAAATATCATGCTTTGAGGCTGTTTTTCTGCAAACGGACCAGAACGACTGATCCGTGTAAAGGAAAGAATGAATGGGGCCATGTATCAAGAGATTTTGAGTAAAAACCTCCTTCCATCAGCAAGGGCATTGAAGATGAAACGTGGCTGGGTCTTTCAGCATGACAATGATCCCAAACACACAGCCCGGGCAGTGAAGGAGTGGCTTCGTAAGAAGCATTTCAAGGTCCTGGAGTGGCCTAGCCAGTCTCCAGATCTCAACCCCATAGACAATCTTTGGAGGGAGTTGAAAATCTGTGTTGCCCAGCGACAGCCCCAAAACATCACTGCTTTAGAGGAGATCTGCATGGAGGAATGGGCCAAACTACCAGCAACAGTGTGTAAAAACCTTGTGGAGACTTACAGAAAACGTTTGACCTCTGTCATTGCCAACAAAGGGTATATAACAAAGTATTGAGATTAACTTTTGTTATTGACCAAATACTTATTTTCTACCATAATTTGCAAATACTTTCTTTTTCACCTATGATGAAAATTACAGAGAATTAAAAATTCTCATCTTTTTAAATGGGAGAACTTGCACAATTGGTGGCTGACTAAATACTTTTTGCCCCACTGTATAAAAAGACCTTAAAGGGTTAGTTCAACCGTTTGTCATTAATTACTTACCCTCATGTCGTTCGACACCTGTAAGACCTTTGTTCATCTTCAGAACACAAATGAAGATATTTTTATTGAAATCCTAAATTGGAAACTAAATAACTTTTCAAAACTCTGCTTCCTGAAGCTTCGGCGCATTATGAATCAGCATATCGATTCATGATTCGGATCGTGTGTCAAACCGCCAAACTGCTGAAATCACGTGACTTTGGCGATCCGAACCACTGATTCGATACACTGATTCATAGCGCTTCAAAGCTTCAGGAAGCAGTGTTTTGACATCTTTATAAGTCGTTATTTATTTATTTTTGCACACAAAAACTATTCTCGTCACTTCATAAAATTATTGTAGAACCACTGTAGTGAGATGGACTTTGTAATGACGTCTTTAGTACCTTTTATGTGTCTTGAGAGAGGAAATGACATTGTTGTCAATGGAGGCCTTTCTGAGCCTTCGGATTTCAACAAAAATATCTTCATTTGTGTTCCAAAGATGAACAAAGGTTTTACGGGTGAAACATTTTCATTTTTGGGTGAACTAACCCTTTAAGATAAATAATTCAGGGCTTTAATCCACAATAAAAACTACAGATCTTTGTAAGATGATCTTTAAATGCTAGTTTTATGACCAAAGACATATAGTGATATAGTGATAAGACATAGAGTGATATAGGGAGACAACTGACATTTATATGCATTTTATGCAAGTTGCCTGCTATACTAAATTGCATATTTTTGCTCAGTTTGGGCCTAAGATGTTTTTTCCTCCTCTAATATGAGCTCTATGCTATCTATATCATATTATATGAGCCATAAAGGCCTGATGTATAAAATATGTCACTCAACAAAATCACATAAGTTCTTTTTAGATTTTGTCTAAAGATTTAATAAAGTGCTGGACTTTTAATGTGATTAATGGTGTGAATACTTGAACAAGACTACCGAGTAAAATCTGATCAAACAATCCCTGAAAAGGACACAGAAGGTCTCGTACCCTCACTTGAAGGCAGGTTGTGGAAGGTGGCATAGGGTTTATGATGAGTGTGGAGGTGTTGCTGGTTGGAAGAGGAGTTCTGTTGCTTCTCTAGTGTTGGTGGAGGAGATGTAGCGGCCTTCAGCAGACTGATCCCTGGAGACAGCAAAGCTCCAGATAATCTGGAAGACAGAGAGTGAACATTAACTATTAAGATTAATGGTGAAAGATAAGCAGGCCAAAAAATATACCATAAAATTTAATATGGAGTATACAACTTTTATTACAAGAGTCTTCTGAATGTAATTAAAAGTAACTTTAGAGCCTCACCCCATCTTACCTTTAACCCTGTGAAAGATATAAAAGGATTACCTCAGAAAAAGAGTCGCATAGCCTCAAGTGAAACATTATTTATTTATTTTATTCATTTATTTTTTATTTACTCTAACATGCTTCATCCTATTCCAATTCTTGTTATAATGGAAAATCATGAGCCTGGTTTTGATTGAGTACAAGCCTGTTCTTCACTCCAGATGCCACTTCTCCATAACATGCCCCTGACTTACTGTACACTGTGATGGCTCTGGGGAAGTTATGATAGCTTGCTCATGCTTGCACACAATGGAACAAATAAAGGCTTTGTTAGTGCCATTAGATGCAGCTGTCACAAGCAAGTCTTCAAATATGCAAAACCGAGTTTCAGCAAGACACGAAGTGCCAACCAACGGCCCTGTGAAGTCATTCCTGCCCCCCTAAGTCAAGGCCCTCTGCCTTTAGTGCAAACATCAAAGAGTCATATTCTGAATTTCAGAAAATGAACAAAGTACAAAAACAAACTCAAAGAATCGCCTGTTTAAACAGAAGTATGACAAACAGATGCTCATCATGATACAGTTATGGAAAGACATTATGAGGACATATACATCTGTAATGTAAGACAGGGAGAACCAGAGGAAATTAAAACATTAATGCACTTTTCTGCCTTCTCAGTCTTGCTATTGATATGAGATCAATATTTATAAATATGTTCACTTTTGTTACCTACATATTAAAAACCTCATGGAATAAATAAAGCTAAAACACATCTACTGTATATACTGGTCTACTCCTAAACACAGATACAATTCACTTTTAGAAGATAAACACTACCGTTCAAAGTCTGGGGTCGGATATAATAATACTTTTCTTTCACCAGTTGCACAATTAATGTATCAAAAGTGACTGTAAAGACATTTACATCGTAAAAAAAAAGAAACGATTTTAAATAAATCCTGTCTTTTGAAATTCTTGAAAATCTTTTTGCGTATTTCATCCGCGTATTTCATCCGACCAATAAAAGAAAAGTGTTTTTAATACAAAAAAAGTCAACCTTCAAATAATTATGTTCAGTAATGCACTCAATACTTGGTCTGGAATCCTTTTGCAGAAATGACTGCTTCAATGCGGCGTGGCATGGAGGCAATCAGCCTGTGGCACTGCTGAGGTGTTATGGAGGCCCAGGATGCCTCGATAGCGGCCTTAAGCCCATCCAGAGTGTTGGGTCTTGCGTCTCTCAACTTTCTCTTCACAATATCCCACAGATTCTCTATGGGGTTCAGGTCAGGAGAGTTGGCAGGCCAATTGAGCACAGTAATACCATTGTCAGTAAACCATTTACCAGTGGTTTTGGCACTGTGAGCAGGTGCCAGGTCGTGCTGAAAAAGGTCGTTTTGGAATTTCCTCCTCCCCAGTCTTCCTCCAGACTCTGGCAACTTGATTTCCGAATGACATGCAAAATTTGAGCGACAGTCCAGTGCTGCTTCTCTGTAGCCCAGGTCAGGCGCTTCTGCCGCTGTTTCTGGTTCAAAAGTTGCTTGACCTGGGGAATGCGGCACCTGTAGCCCATTTCCTGCACACGCCTGTGCACGGTGGCTCTGGATGTTTCTACTCGAGACTCAGTCCACTGCTTTCGCAGGTCCCCCAAGGTCTGGAATCGATCCTTCTCCACAATCTTCCTCAGGGTCCGGTCACCTCTTCTCGTTGTGCAGCGTTTTTTGCCACACTATTTCCTTTCCACAGACTTCCCACTGAGGTGCCTTGATACAGCACTCTGGGAACAGCCTATTCGTTCAGAAATGTCTTTCTGTGTCTTACCCTCTCGCTTGAGGGTGTCAATGATGGCCTTCTGGACAGCAGTCAGGTCGGCAGTCTTACCCATGATTGCGGTTTTGAGTAATGAACCAGGCTGGGAGTTTTTAAAAGCCTCAGGAATCGTTTGCAGGTGTTTAGAGTTAATTAGTTGATTCAGATGATTAGGTTAATAGCTCGTTTAGAGAACCTTTTCATGATATGCTAATTTTTTGAGGTAGGAATCTTGGGTTTTCATGAGCTGTATGCCAAAATCATCAGTATTAAAACAGTAAAAGACCTGAAATATTTCAGTTGGTGTGCAATGAATCTAAAATATATGAAAGTTAAATTTTTATCATTACATTATGGAAAATAATGAACTTTGATTAAATATGCTAATTCTTTGAGAAGGACCTGTATTTAGCACTGTTCTCAACATTGATAGTAATAATAAATGTTCATTGAGCACCAAATCAGCCTATTAGAGCTATTTCTGAAGGATCAAGTGACTAATGATGCTGAAAACTCGCAGCACTTCACCAATTTTTGTCCAATAAATTGCTCTCTATAATGAGAATGCCCTTCCCCTTAATACCATGTGCAACTGACTAGCAAACAGCAAGTTATGTCAATTGCTTTGATGTTAACTAAAGCATAGTGCCCTACTTTTAAAAGAAAAGGCACAGGACTTTCAGTGTACCCCATCCACACTAAAAGTACCTATATGAAATATGTTTATTAGGCCAATGATATGACGGGAGTATTTATCTCATGTCAGTGGTTCTAAAAAATGTTTAAAGTAAAAGAAAGGACATTTACTGTACCTCTAAAGCATAGACATTTAAACATAATAAATAGCATATAAACTGTCTTTTGTACCATCATCCACAGATTTAAGACCTAGCAAAGCGCTAATGTAGAATTTGGACTCCAATGATATGATAATTCGTTTTTATTTATGCTCCAGGCCTTATGTGGGAGTGATATTTCCCATTGTTCATTTGCCCAGAATCTGATAAGGACTTCCTTGGCTGTTACATCTGTTAGACCATTATGTCATTTTTCACTGTTAGCCAAATTCGCATTCCAAGGATCGGTTTCATCACAAGTACATTAAAAAAATAATAATTCACACATTTTTTAAAACTGTGCTCGGATTTAACCCCATGATTCACTGGACTCTCCTCACACTGCCTCAAAACGTTTGCACTAACTAACATATTTCACAAGGCATGCAGCAAATATAGACCCCTTAAAAGTTTGTAAACATTGCAACGTTTCATGGTTTAGGAATTAGCTTTAGCATGCTAGCTTGTGTTTGAATGCAAGAAAGCTATTCCGATAGTCGCTGGCTGTGATCTGACGTGTGGCCATGTGTTTCTGCGAGAGCACGGCGGCAGCGTTCCCCTAGGAGCTGCTGTCAGCACAAGCTCAGGAAACAGTTATACTGTTCATATTTTTACAAGCAGCCTCTATGTGCAGCTAAAGTGAATCATGCTATAATCACTGCCAGCTGTGGCTCGCTAAGGCTCCAGGAATGAGGGGAATCTTTCATATGCAGGATTAATCTCTCCCTTCGGTATTTACCTTCACTGATCATCTGCTTTCACCTTTGCAGGCTCGTTTTGTGACTATTCCGCCTGTCTCTCACGTAATAAGAGCTTTATATGGCCGCTGACCTATGGATCATCCAAAAGTTCATGTTCCCCTAATATTAAAAAGTGATAGAAAAGGATTTGGCTTGCTCAAAGTATGACGCTTAAGTCGACCTCAAAATGCATCCCTGGATCTAAATAAGGAAAGAAAAGTCCAATTGAGGTGGAGGATTGACGCTGGAAGACTTTTACACTGTTATAAATATATGAATCAGCTTATTAGAATGATTTCTGAAGGATCATGTGACACTGAAGACTGGAGTAATGATGCTGAAAATCAAGCCTTTCCATTACAGGTAGACCTATTAATTGTTAAATTGTAATATTATTTCTTATTACCAACTACTTGCAATCAAAGTCAATCAGATTTTTATGCAGTGGTTCAGTGGTATAATATAGACATATTTAAATAACTATCATATTCATCACAAACATGCCACTTTCAATGCAACTGAGGTTTAAATAGTTTAAAAAATAAAATAAATAAATTTTAATTAACATTAGATGTTTACATTTATATTGATCACAGCAGCAGTAATTAAACAACTTACAGTAACCGCATCCACAATACTCAGAACCAGTAAGAAACTGTATTTAGCACAATTTTTTTTAAGGCCTTATGTGTTTCGAGTTAGGAATGATAGAATATAGGAAACTTTAGTCCACTAAGCAGAAAAAAGCAATGAGTCGACTTCACAGGGACTTCAAAGCATAATGACCAAACCCTTAATAGTTTGCTTGTGAACAAAGTGTTTACAAATGGTATTTCTTCAAAGTAGAAGATTGAGTAATAAAGGCAAAGTGTTTAATGCTGACTGTGATTCAGTGCATGTGACTCCATGGGAAGTTCTGTGAGTATCCCAGAGCTTCACTCACTTGACATGAGTAAGTCTTTACTCAGCATAGCAGACACGATTGAGTGAACGTGACTCTTCTGGACGTGCTCCATGTTAAAGAACATAGTTACTTTACGTCTGGCTACGAAGGTAACCACCAAAGGATCAAAGAAAAGTGGTCCAAGTGGGACATAGCAACTTAAAAAAACAAAACAAAAATCAGATTGATGTGAACAAACCAGCATTGGGGGTTTGAAGTTAAGTTTACACTGCCTACACACACTGAAAAGTTACATTTTGGATGATGGAATAATACTGTTATTAAATGCAGGCTGCAAGTTTCATGAAAAGCTCTGTCGTTGACTCTTTTGCAAACCCTGTAGTGTCACGTTCCAGTTTAATCCCTGTTAGAGGGGTCAAAGACCTTACAAATCGGGCAACAGAGGTGCTGCTTTCAGAGGTGAGGCAATCCTTATGCTCAAACAGACACAAATCCTCCTGGAGTCGGCCGGAGACAAAATAGATCAAGATGGGAGTTTTTTCCCCCACATCCTTTTTGAATGAAGATTCATGAAAATGAGTGCTCTGTTCCCAGTTTGTCTTGTCTCACCTGTCAGGTTGTGCTCCTCTGGGAGATGGCGTGTATAAGCGAGCATGGATATCCCTGTTGCCTCACGGTGAGCTCTTCTGATTGAAGAACGAACTGGCCGCTGGCTTGGCACCGGTCGGTGGGAACCTTTCTGGTTCTGGTTAGCAAACTAAAGCCACTCATGAGAGATCAGGTCCTTACTGATCCGAGCCTCTAGCATGTATCTAAATACTCAAAAGCTTAAGTGATCAAACACTCAACATGCAGTCAGGCAAGGAAATTAACTTAAGATACAGTGTCAGTGTAGCTACTGTTTAGATCAGATGGTGATATTGGAAACTACTCAAATTCAAGGAATTCGATTTTTTATGACTATATCATATTAAACTTATATGACTAAACACTATATTTATATATATATATATACAGGTCCTTCTCAAAAAAATAGCATATTGAGATAAAAGTTCATTATTTTCCATAATGTAATGATAAAAATTTAACTTTCATATATTTTAGATTCATTGCACACCAACTGAAATATTTCAGGTCTTTTATTGTTTTAATACTGATCATTTTGGCATACACCTCATGAAAACCCAAAAATCTAAAAAATTAACATATCATGAAAAGGTTCTCTAAACGAGCTATTAACCTAATCGTCTGAATCAACTAATTAACTCTAAACACCTGCAAAAGATTCCTTTAGCTTTTAGAAACTCCCAGCCTGGTTCATTACTCAAAACCGCAATCATGGGTAAGACTGACCTGACTGCTGTCCAGAAGGCCATCATTGAGACCCTCAAGCGAGAGGGTAAGACACAGAAAGAAATTTCTGAACGAATAGGCTGTTCCTAGAGTGCTGTATCAAGGCACCTCAGTGGGAAGTCTGTGGGAAGGAAAAAGTGTGGCAAAAAACGCTGCACAACGAGAAAAGGTGACTGAGGAAGATTGTGGAGAAGGACCGATTCCAGACCTTGGGGGACCTGAGGAAGCAGTGGACTGAGTCTGGAGTAGAAACATCCAGAGCCACCGTGCACAGGCGTGTGCAGGAAATGGGCTACACGTGCCGCATTCCCCAGGTCAAGCCTGACCTGGGCTACAGAGAAGCAGCCCTGGACTGTTGCTCAGTGGTCCAAAGTACTTTTTTCGTATGAAAGCAAATTTTGCATGTCATTCGGAAATCAAGGTGCCAGAGTCTGGAGGAAGACTGGGGAGAAGGAAATGCCAAAATGCCTGAAGTCCAGTGTCAAGTACCCACAGTCAGTGATGGTCTGGGGTGCCATGTCAGCTGCTGGTGTTGGTCCACTGTGTTTTATCAAGGGCAGGGTCAATGCAGCTAGCTATCAGGAGATTTTGGAGCACTTCATTCTTCCATCTGCTGAAAAGTTTTATGGAGATGAAGATTTCGTTTTTCAGCACGACCTGGCACCTGCTCACAGTGCCAAAACCACTGGTAAATGGTTTACTGACCATGGTATTACTGTGCTCAATTGGCCTGCCAACTCTCCTGACCTGAACCCCATAGAGAATCTGTGGGATATTGTGAAGAGAAAGTTGAGAGACACAAGACCCAACACTCTGGATGAGCTTAAGGCCGCTATCGAGGCATCCTGGGCCTCCATAACACCTCAGCAGTGCCACAGGCTGATTGCCTCCATGCCACGCCGCATTGAAGCAGTCATTTCTGCAAAAGGATTCCTGACCAAGTATTGAGTGCATAACTGAACATAATTATTTGAAGGTTGACTTTTTTTGTATTAAAAACACTTTTCTTTTATTGATCGGATGAAATATGCTAATTTTTTGAGATGGGAATTTGGGGTTTTCATGAGCTGTATGCCAAAATCATCAGTATTAAAACAATAAAAGACCTGAAATATTTCAGTTGGTGTGCAATGAATCTAAAATATATGAAAGTTATTTTTTTTATCATTACATTATGGAAAATAATGAACTTTTATCACAATATGCTATTTTTTTTAAAATCAGCCTACTACTGATTCATATTACAGCAAGTGAACATTTTGTCCTCAAAGTTGATGTGTTAGAAGCAGGAAAAATGGGCAAGCGTAAGGATTTGAGCGAGTTTGACAAGGGCCAAATTGAGATGGCTAGACAACTGGGTCAGAGCATCTCCAAACTGCAGCTCTTGTGGGGTGTTCCCGGTTTGCAGTGATCAGTCTCTATCAAAAGTGGTCAGAGGAAGAAACAGTGGTGAACAGGGTCATGGGTCGGCTCATTGATGCACGTGGGGAGCGAAGGCTGGCCCGTGTGGTCCGATCAAACAGACGAGCTACTGTAGCTCAAATTGCTCAAGAAGTTAAGGCTGGTTCTGATACACAGTGCATCACAGATTGTTGTGTATGGGGCTGCATGGTCGCAGACTATTTAGGGTGCCAATGCTGACCCCTGTCCACCGCCAAAAGCGCCAACAGTGGGCACGTGAGCATCAGAACTGACCCCGGAGCAAAGGAAGAAGGTGGCCTGGTCTGATGAATCATGCTTTCATTTACATCACGTGGATGGTTACACCAAGTGCATGTGCGTCACTTACCTGGGGAACACATGGCACCAGGATGCACTATGAGAAGAAGGCAAGCCGGTGGAGGCAGTGTGATGCTTTGGGCAATGTTCTGCTGGAAAACCTTGGGTCCTGCCATCCATGTTGATGTTACTTTGACACGTACCACCTACCTAAGCATTGTTGCAGACCATGTACGCCCTTTCATGGAAACGGTATTTCCTGGGGCTGTGGCCTCTATCAGCAGGATAATGCACCCTGCCACAAAGCAAAAATGGAATGGTTCAGGAATGGTTTGAGGAGCACAACAACGAGTTTGAGGTGTTGACTTTGCCTCCAAATTCCTCAGATCTCAATCCAATTGAGCATCTGTGGGATGTGCTGAACAAACAAGTCAGATCCATGGAGGCCCCACCTCGCAACTTACAGGACTTAGGCCTGTCGTGTTTAGCTGTATACGTAAATTCGTATCGTATCAGCGTTTTGTCAAGACAGATCCAGCGTTTGGGAGCCTGAAACCGCTATTTTTTTTAAACCGGGTCCCAGAGTGAATAAATCTGAAAACGACACCCTTGTGTTTTTGTGTGTACAGCCAATCCATATATTTTGTGAAACAATGATGTCATCACCCCACGTCTTGACCTGAGTCAGACATTTTTTTGAACAAGGGATTCGGATAGGAAAAGCTCTGGCTTCAAGTGGATGTGGCCTTACAAGAACCTGCTGCTAACATCTTGATGCCAGATACTACAGCACACCTTCAGGGGTGTAGTGGAGTCCATGCCTTGATGGGTTAGGGCTGTTTTGGCAGCAAAAGTGGGACCAACACAATATTATATAGTCATAATGCTGAATACAATTGTTAATTTCTTCCTTTTTTATAGATTTACTCCAAACTTTTAAATTGGTAGTGTATCAAGAAAAAAATCATCAGCTTTTCCATCAGAGGAATAAATTCCATTTTAAAATACATTCAAATAGAAAACAATTATTTTAAATCGTAATGCTATTTCACAGTATTGCTGCTTGTATTGTATTTTTGAAAGAACTAAATGCAGCTTTGGTCAGCATTAAAACATTAAAAATCTAACCAACCCCATTAATACAGACCTGTTTCTCATTACCATTAAGGAACTCCAGTGTCAGCTATTTGTAGTTTTACTGTAAAACTGTCACCTACAAAACATGTAAATGAAGACGTTGAGGTGCTGATGCCACCCATTAAGCCTCTTGGCCCTCCAGGCTAGTGAGCACGTTCCACAGCTATGAACACTTCTGCCTCCCTCCATCTCAAACTCCACACAACGGAGACCGCTAGATGTATTTTCACTGGCATACTTTTTAATATTAGCTTCAGAAAATGACACTAGTATTTGCGAAGTAAAAGGAGTCTAAATGGGCCATTTCAGCCAGGGTAAACACATTTAGCAATGAGGTCAGAGGCTACAGCAGTGGAGTCAAGCAAGTTAGATAATTTTGTCAAAATGTTTAACGTCCTGCTAAACCATTTGGGAAAAACAAGAGCGGCAGCTGCTGTTGACTTTGGCAGCAAAGTGTATACTCTAGGCTTTAAACATGTAAATCAAAATGCTCCATCTTCAAATGTAAGTAGACGTTTCATACCTGGTTAGTTGTAGGTCCTGGCAGATATGTTGCGTTAGATAGACGGCATAAAGTGTGCTATATGTGCGTACACATTTTTGATCAGGAACCCCAACTCTAATGACTTCCGCAAACAAAAAGACGGCCATTTTCTTAATGCTACGTTGTCAGCGTGACTGTATCGGGAACCTCTAATATTACAGATGACTCTTGACTTACTAGGTGGATAAAATACTATTACATTTTAAGTTCCACATATCACTTTTTTTAAAAGTTCAAAAAGTTCATGTCCACCTTCATCTCATGCATTGTGTATAATCTTACATTTTCGCAGACTTTGGCCTTCAGCGTCAGTGAAAGGCAGAGCCTTGAATATGTCATCGTGATCTTCAGTGCAATAGAGTATAGTGTTACATGAGTATCCCCTGAGCCGGTTTCGTTCAGCTCTCATTCCTCTCCAAGTAGCAGTAATTGTTTGTGGAGCTTTAAAACGGTTCGCTAATTTTTTTGAGCTTTTTTTGCGTTCTTTCTGCGACCTGGAAAAACAGATCACCTTCCAGAGGGATTTTAAAAGAACATGACAACTCATTGCTGCCTGGGCACATTTCATGGGTGCAGCTTGGGTATTTTTGCTAGAAATTGATGTATCCAATGGGCTTATGCTAACAAAAACGTCACTTGAGTGCACTGTTAAAGTGTGTAAATCTCTCTTTTTTTGCCAGAAAATTTTATCAAAGTATACATGCTTTTGTTTAGCCTGGGTATCGAAACCCACAACCTTGGTGTTGATAGCGCAATGCTTTTCCAGTTGAGCAAACAGGAAGAGAAAAGAGGGAAATGAGTTGTACCACTCATTGTTCTTTCAATAGAGTCATGTTGTTTACAAGCTCTTTAATATGTTTCTATTCTCAGATGTGGGTGAAATTAGTTAATTTACTTAACACGGCACTTTTGCTTTCATTTAACTATGATCAAGAACAGAAAAATCTAATTTAAATCTGGTGCTTAAAAAGAACAGATGTATTTTCTCTCCTTTACTCTGTCTCATTTCCAGCATCTCTGTTTGTCACTATACACATAGCGCGTCTTGATGACACATTGGATTTTCAGCTCTACTTTGCTGGTCCAGGGGGAAATCAGGGTTTTTTAATGGGAAACATGCCTCAGTCCTGTTAGGGACATATTAGGCTTCATTGTATTCCTTCTTTGAGAGTTCCAGAACACTAAACAGCTTGAGGACAGAAAGGAACAGAGGTGTGTACGAAAATCTTTTTTAGAAACACGGTCCTGCTTTAATTACACAACACTGACACCTCCAAACTGGTTTATGTTGTGTTAAGGTGACATTGGTTCAACCTAGATTTGCTGGATAAATACACACTAAAGTCAAAGCAAGGGACGAGCATTAAATGTGTCGTAGGGTGTGTGCTTTGGGAGAGTGTTACAATGAAAACAAACGTTCCGTATGGACAAGAGAAAAACTCCCGGTGGTGCTTTGAATAGTAAATAAATCCAGGTCCCTAAATCAATATGGTTCTAAAAACACATTAGACGGCACAGATTACCAAAGAATATCTCCTGTTATGAGAAAAAGCTGACTAACTATTCCAAAGCAAAAAGATGATATCAAGGTAGGTGATTTTTAGTCTGTTTGTAGGCGGAAAAGCGTTAGCATTTTAACGCATTTACAGCCTTGTAAACTTTCCAACTTTCTGTGAAAATGTTATTTTAGATAACTGAAAGAGTTGTTGGAAGCTTAGTGGTGACGTTGAAGACGTGGGACCGCAGTTTAGTTTGTTTAGCCTACCTCTAACTTTTTACTTCTGGTGACTGCATTTAGGCTCATAAAATTCATAAAAGTTGTGTTCATCTGTGATCTTGATGGAAAAAAACATGTAAGTATCATAAACTTCTGTTGATCACAGGGCTTGTTTTTTTGCGATAATCCAACAGCCCATGGAAAAATCCTATTGGGATTTTGTCGAGGGAACCAGTGCGATGCTAACTGCTGGTAGGGTTACAAAGTGACGTCATACCTGCCTATTGGTGAAGATTTTTCAGAGACTCTTTCTGCAGGTTACATTGTTACACCAGTAGGTGGCGACAAATGACTGTCTTTCAATGAATCCATACATATGTTGAAAAACATTGTCAATCTGTTTTTTTTTTTTTTTTCAGCCAGAAAACTGAATCAAAGTATACGTTTTTGTTTTGCCTGGGTATCGAACCCATCCTTGGCGTTGCTAGCACAATACTTTTACGGCGTAGTATAAATAGGCGAATTGGGACAGAGTATGATTTATTCTGGAAGTAAGTATGTCTGTTATTCACTTACTCAGTGACTTAAAAACATTGATTCCTTCAGGAATTAATCAAAAACAGTGGCTGAATTCACAATATCATACTAGCATAGTACTTACTATTTGTGCTATATCTTTAGATGGCAAGAATAGTAATAGTAAGCTAATAAGCTATTATGAATTAGGCCACTGATTCATTCAAGAAAGAAACAAGTGACAATCTTTATGAGTGAGTCAACTAATCATTTACTTAAATGATTTCTTTAATACCAGTGATTAATTCCAGATCAAAACAATTAACTATCTTTAAGAGTGAATCAATGAATCATTCACTCAGCAAACTACTTAGTATCTTTTATGGCAAAGACAGTTAGAGGAGTATGGTATATTATTCTAAATTCAGCCAATGATTAATTCCAGAAAAGAAACAAATAGCTGTCTTTCTGAGTAAGTCAATGATCATTCCCTCGCCTGATTCATGCAAATACACTGATTCATTTAGGAATGAAACAAGTGATTACTGAGTGAATCAATATATATAGTCATTTTTAATTGGATTAAAGTATAATAAACATCATTTTCTCACTTGTCAGACATCTTGGGTGGATTGCTGTGCATCGTGGAATTGCCTTTCCTCAACAGAACCATGCAAAGCTGACTTTTTGGTCAAAACAGCCATTTTTTCAGTCACTGCTTACTAACTGAAACAGAGCCACTTTGTGTAACTATGACTACAGTGATATCTGTGACTGTGATGACAACCTTTATCCGTTCTGACATCATCTTAATTGATCTCATCCAACCTACGTGAATGTTAGCGCAATTGGGAGTAAACGTGATGCTCGGTGGGATAGGTACTCACCCTTCCCGGGTGTTCTCGAGGCCAGACAACGGGGAGAGATGGTGGGGGCTGCCAATGTCGCGGTCCAGGCGGGGCTGCCTGGGGGGCAGGTCAGGTCCAGAAGAGAGCATCTCAAGTGGGGCTCCATTGTGAGTCGTGCTGGAGCCGGAGTACAGGCCTGGAAGACAAACAAATCTAATGCGCAAAACATGCCTGATAAACCTCAAGGAGCCCACAAGAACGGCACATTGACCAAATTAAATCTCTACAAAACAGCCCTTAATGGCAACAAGCGCTTGTTATGACAACACAAACTCACCAAGGCCCTTTGGATGAAATTAAATGTACTGTGCTGTTAGCAATTTACGGTACATGATTTATGTGGCTGTGTGGAATGGATTTGATTGACTGTTGCCATTTTGAACATATCTTTGACAGATCGGATAAATGAATGGAATGGCAGAAATAATGAGAAGAGACAGATCTACTGTAAGCTACTTGCACTGAAATTAATGGAACAGGTGGGCTGGATCTTTAGCCAAGGACACATAACCTTGAGGCAAAAAAACAGAAGATACATCAACTCCATCCACAGTTTATAATGGAAATAACAGACATAGATCAGATATCCAACTGGTCCAAATGTCATCCCACCATAGATTATACTACTGTATGCAAACCAAGCCAGATGAAAATCATAGTTGCTCGTTCTGTAAAGGGGCTTCTTCCGTCCCCGGGCTTCTTGTGCAGCCTGAGAGACTGACAGGCAGACACTTTTCCTGGTTGCTCCGGCTGTTAATGTGTTCCTCTGAATTTGCCCAGTAATTGTTTTCCCAGAAGCCCTCTGGGGGGACGGCTGTGCATTGACAGTCCTCAGCGGCTCGTCCCAGCAACTCTTCTCTTTGTGCTCCTCTCCAACTGCTTTACAGTGGAAGCGGGGTCTATCTGACAGTTTTCTGAACTGGATACAAACTTGATTCATTACCCGAAATCATCAATCAAAGTCCTTAAATGTTTTCCCCTTTAGCCCTAACATCTGCTACCAGACTGGGAAGCATTCAACAAGTAATGGTCATGATTGCTTTAGTTGTTATCTGCTGGAGAGATGGGAGGGGGAGTCCACCAGGAGGCAGAATCAGACCCTAATGGCTAAGAGTAATCGCAAATTTCTAGATTATATATATATATATAAAAAGAATTGACAAAAAAAACCTGTAGCCTTTAAGAATCTATAACCAACCTTATCACAATATATTATTGAGACATGATTAGCATATTCTTAAGCAGCCACAGAGAATGCACAAAATTGTATGGAACAGCCATGCAAACCTACACAAAGGCACAACACAGGACTAGAGCGCACTTTATACGTGCAAATTACAAAATGACAGAGGTACCCACTCTCTGCTTTGCTTTTTCTACTGGCCCCGGAACAAAGCACAGGGAGAGGCAGAAACATCAGGAACATTAAATGCAGGCATCTTGGCCAGACCCAACCACAACTTCTCCTCTAAACAAGAACAAACAGCCACAGTAACATAACAGGTCCTTCAGGCTAAAGACATTTGCACATTGAAGTAACAACTTATCCCCTTTGAACTGAGCGAATGAGAGACGGTGTAAGCCAGGACGTCTATTTTCCCCTGGCACACGTTGGGGGTGATTTAAGCTGTTGCAGTGCAAAGTGTGTTTTGTACAAGGATGCTTTAATGATGGGGAGTTCAGCAATTGTCCTTCAAATTACTCTCACACAGAAATGTAGGGTCTGCTCTACAATCTCTTGCCTGTATCACTGCTCTTATGTTTTTTGTCACCATTTACTCTCATGTACGATGACCGAGATGAGACATGTTCAGTTCATTTAGTTTTATCGAGGCCACAATATATTAACTTGTTGGACTGTGATAATATGCTGTGGCCACAAGATTGTTTTGTTGAGGTAATGACTTCCCTATGTTGTGGCCATATATTCCAATGTCGTGGCCTCGAGATCCAACATTGAGGGAACGACATCTATTTGCAAGTTTAATGCGCTAACAAACTGGAAACCTTTGATTATCAGAAATGGATATTATTAATATTTTATTTTGAATTAGGAATGAAAAAAAAGTGCAGAATTAAGAAATTATTAGCTATATTAATTAGCTATATTAAAGTTTACTATTATGTTAACCTATATTATATTGCGTGCGATGTTGCCTATTGACAGCATTCAAATTAAGTTTATTAATATCAATAAATGTTAAAATGATGTGTAAAATAATATGCCTTAGAAAACATTTTTATCAATCCCATCCAACAGTCTTTAAAATCCATTCACTGATTGTTTCCTTTATATTTATTTCATATTTTTATATTATACTATTATTATTATTATTATTATTATTATTAAATACTGACTGTAAATGCCCCATTCATGCCCATACAATTTTGACTATATTTCTGTTTTCATTTATAAATGTAGTCTCTTGTGCCAGCGACAGCATTAGAATGAAGTTCGAATTATTTGTTATTTGGGAATTTAAAAAAAGTTTTTCTATTAAAAATGGAAATTCAAAATGTGACACTTGAAAGAAAAAAAAAACGCTCCAGGTATGACGTGCTTGTTTGTAGGTATGTACAATGTGTGATTATATATCAAAATTACTATAAATAATATTGTTTATTATTGAAAGCTTCAGTCCACATTCACTGTAATTGCATGGACAAAAGAGAGCAACAGACTTGCATGAAAGAAAAAAAAGTTTTGTAAAAGATAACAGATTTTACATTTTTGGGTGAACTGTCCCTTTAGTATTCCTGGTATCGCCTTTTCATGAAATCTCCTCTGCTAACTATTGCACCAGAGTATGTTCAGCATTTTGACAAGAACAAGCCAGAGAACAAGAAAAATTACTTACAGGGAGGACTATAACTACTGTGGTTTATCCAACGCAAAACAAACACAAAACAAAACATGCAAAACCTTCACCTCTAACCTCCCTCTCTAAATCAAAGAGTCATGAGTTATAGCCGGGTATTTTAAGGTAAGTGTCCTCAAGCTCCGATTTAGCGTGAATTGCATAACATTGGAAGTAGCATGGGAAAATTCACATCTAACGTAGATTGTGCATTACAGCTGTTTGCAATATTATCATAGCATATGGTCTTCATAACATTACAATCCCCTTTATTCTGTCATGTCCATTTGAGCTGTTAAATCGTAGCTTATTGGTTTTGGATCACATAAATGGTTCTGCAAGTGAACGTACACTTAAACACATCTGGGTTTTGGTACATTCTAGGGTGGAGGGAACAGTCCTCTCTACCCATCTCTACAAAACATCCCAGGATACATAAATTAGACAGCACATATGCTCCTACAAAAACAAGCAGTAATGGATGCTATAGACCAAGATATACAATCATTTCTCTCAAGGCTTGGAAAGCAGCAGTTAATCTCCCAAAATAAAGTATAACATTACAATCAATATAATCTTTAAAATCATTTATATAATTATTTAAAAACATTTCAGAGTACTTTAAAAATATTATTATTAGGATTATTTAAACATATTTGGAGCTAGAACTAGATTCTGAAGAAAATATGAGTGGTGACTGTAAAACTCACTATCACAACAAAAGGGTGTGCTATGCGGTTGCTGGGGTGTTCTGGGTAGTTACCTGGACATTGCTAGATGCTTGCTAGGGTGTTCTGGGTGGTTTGTAACAGACTGCTCTTTTGACTTTGGCCTATAAGCAACCAGAGACCTCATGAGGCGAAAATTGATCACTTGGAACAGTAACAAGCCACTTGACTTGAGCTATCATTGTGGTCATACAAACAGAGTCTGCAGCCAAGTTTAATACTCATGGTATATGCAAAACTTATAGTGATGCTTGTTTTATCAAGCAGCACTAATTACAATTATAATCCACAATTGAAACTAAATATCCATTCCCCTGTTCCACCCGATTTCTTCTTTGTGCCACACCCACTTCACATCAATATCAAAAGAAAGTGCATATAAGTGCATATAGAGCAATGGATCTCAACATCTCCGAGAAATTATGATGCATTTTATGACAGTGTCCAGAGTATAAAAGACCATCTTCAAGAACTACCACTGACAATTGATAACGTCTTATTAGTAATCAATTGGTAATTCCTTATAATCTATATAATAATCAAATTAATAGTTCTTAATGAATTACTGATTACCTAATAAGGAATTATCTCAGTCCTAAGTTTGCTATACTGTATATATTACCGATTAGTTAAGATTGTTTCCATACTAGTTAATAGTTGCTGAAGTGTTGATGTAATACTACTCATTTGTCCTGCATTACTTCCTGCATAGCTACCTATTAATGATGGACCATTTTTCTGAAGTGTTACCAAATATTTTAGAGCTTGGCATAACTAGAAAGATGTACTGAATATTTGTAAATAACCAAATACTAAGAAATAATTGTTTTTTTAAAAACTTATTTTATCTTCATTTAAATCATTTTAAAGGGATAGTTCACCCAAAAATGAAAAAGTAGTTTCTCTGTACGAGTTTCTTTTGCTGAAAACAAAAGAAGATATTTTGAATGTTTGTAACCGAGCAGATAGAGCAACCATTGACTACCATAGTAGGGAAAAAATACTATGGTAGTCAATGGTTGCTCTATCTGCTTCGTTACAAACATTCTTCAAAATATCTTCTTTTGTGTTCAGCAGAACAAAGAAACTCACACAGATTTGGAACAACTTAAGGGTGAGTAAATTATGACAGAATTTTCATTTTTGGGTGAACTATCCCTTTAAATCATGTTGAGGCCCTCTAGTGGGCTTCGTCCACCTAGTTGATAACCACTGTTATAGAGGATAAAGTAAGCCGTACCTGTGTATATTTCCTGCCCGAGTGCTGGGGAACGGCCTTCTCTCCCATTCAGAGAGTGCTGAGAGGTGGCAGGGCAGTGGGAATGCTGGGAAGGGGCGGGGCCATGCAGATGCTGGATTGACAGGCATTCACTCAGAGCATCAGATTCTAAATGGGGGCAGGCCCTTAGCTGTCAATCAAAAAGTAAAAAAAAAAAGTTCAAGATTAGCAATACAAATATCAAAGCATGAAAGAAATTTTCATGAAAGAAAATCACACAAAAAACCTGTGTGAAACAAAATTCTTCTGTTAAAAAAACAAAACAAATATCACTCTGTAGTGATATTCTCCATCGGCCAGCGTAGTATATGAAAAGCTTAGAGACACAATTTTTTACCGCAAACAGGAACCTTTTATTGGAAACATAAGGGGATGAGGGGAACGACACACCCCACATTCACATCCATCGTCCAGAGTGCAGGTCAGGACGCTACGTTAATGGTTGCAGAGAGGTGGAGAGCTCTTTTTTGCTGGTGAGACTAGCATGCAAAACTGATTTTTCTCTTCATGAGGCAACAAAATCTAAGTTCTGGAAGTAATCATGTATTATATGCAACATTTGTTTAGAATTTGAGGAGCCATATGTGTTTAGGACTATTAGACTGACTTTGAAAGCTCGGATTGTAGCATGGAATTATGTTTAACTGGAAAATTATCTACGGTCAGATGAATTCTTGATGAGTACTGAATCTGGAGACGATACATCGCAATAAACAAGAGCCAGAAATGAGCTGTGACATGCAACTTGAAAGTGTTATGTCATTTTAATTCCATTGCAATTAAAATTTTCAAAATAAAAGCTCACAAACTTGCAAATTAGAAATAAAACAAACACGTTTTAATTACACCCCAATGGGCTGCAGTTCTCGAATATTACAAAAGAGTGCAAACCACACGTTTTCCAGTTGAGATCTTAGTGCAAAACTCCCAGCCATTCGTCAAATGTAATGGAGCTTCGGTGCTTTGCAGCAGCCTGCTATAATAGGCGTCGCTCGCGATAGATGGAGTGGGAGTGTTTGTTTGACATCAGCCCACAACATCTGGCCACTGGGGTATAGTGCTGCACAGCTTATTAACAATGGTACACGCTCACATGTGTTTCCGCTTACAACGGCAAGCAAGAAGAACGTATCAGTCAGCTGTCGTTTAGACCAGTGCAACAATGAGGCCATTCTGTTTATAATTACCCACTTTAATGAGGAATGCACTCTTCACCATGTAGATGCTGAAATGTGGTCAGAGTTGATCTATTGTAGGGGAAATCCTTTTCAAAAGACAATCCTAAGTAGAACCAACTGCACCAAGCCGTTAAAAAGACACAATTGACCATGAAAAAAATATCTTTTAGAAATGTTTCTCAAGGGCGATGGCAAGAGCCAAAGAGCTAACTGTACTCTGATGCGCCGATGAAAAAAATTGAGATGGTTTTTATCCTTACCTTCCTGCGCACCTGCTGCTCTTTGGCGGAGTGGATCTTCACATGCTTGCGGAGGGAACTGGGGTCTGTGTAGCGTTTAGTGCAGCCTGGGATCTGACACGCATATGGTTTCTGAAACAGGAAATGCACAATGAGTCTAAGAATCATAATTATACACAGTTCAGCCACAAAGAGGACATGGGAACACACTGGTGTGGACACAAAGACATTAATCATTACATTATGTCAGCATTCATAATTGAGTAGCTATAATAGTTTATAAGAGACATAGTGCAGAACATTTATGAGCAGACATGGAAACTAAAAATACATGACAATTTAAGACAAGCAACTATTAACTCTCAAAATAAATGTTAAGTATTTGAAAATTAAAAGTCTATATTATAAAGTCACAAATTCTGCATTCAATTTCAAAATATAAAACAAATGATTCAATGTCCACATTTAAAAGCTGGAAATACATTAAAAAAATCAATAAACTGAAAACAAAGAAATATTATTTAAAAGGAATAAAAAATATTAAATATTCTGAGCTATTTCTAGGTTAAAACAAATATTATCAATACAAGTATTGCATTAAATCAGAAAAAACTTTTTTTTACAAGTGGGCTTTTTTTCCGTTAGCAGCCTTAATATTTACACTTTCAAATCGAGTGTAAATGGACAAACACAAGTGCAATAACTGTTTATTTTGAGAGTTTATAAATAGTCAACGTTCAAGAGGAAAGACAGTATCCTACCTTTTAGCTGAGAGGACAGGAAGAGGAAAGAAGAATACAGATTGTTTGGTAAATGTGCAGGTATACAGGTACTGTACAAGCACTCATTTACAATTTTATGTTATTTTACACATTTTATCCGCGTTGAATTGTAGAAAGGTATGTTTTAACATATATGTCAGTGTACACATGATTCTCGCTGGTAAACTTAACTGAAACACACTCTCATGTTCCAAAACATGCAGAGGTGATTTTCTCCCATGCATTTAAGCCGCTCTTTTTTTTCAACAAAAAAAAAAGGCAGTCATTAAAGTGAAAGTGGATAGGCTTCCTTTATTAGCTCTCCTTTCCTACCTTCCCTCGTTCTCTAAATAACGCTGTTTTTACAAGCCGCTCGCAGGGCAGCTCGTCTCTGCGCATTTATTTGTTTTCACTGTGCAATGCCATATAATCCCCCTGCCGTCTAAACGCACCAAAAACAGAAAACGAGAAAGCTTAGGAATGGAAAAAAGAAAAAAGGCCGTCAAGAATAAATATCATTACAGTCGGAGTGATTTTTTCACTGTATATGAGGCGTGTTGGAAGGCTGTGACAGGGCAGGTTAATGTGCAGCTCTGGGCATCAGGGGTCGAGGGTCTAATTGGCCGTGGCAGTGTGGCGGTAGCGCAGTGCGGGAGCTGCACTGCGATGTGATACAGGTACAGGGTTCTGCCAGTTAGTGAGAAATGACTAACTCAAGCTTTCCTGACTTTTATTTTTCCTCAACATTGTTGGAGCGGGATGCAAGACGTCCTTGCTCTCTCTGCCACGTTTCGTTGCTATCACAAACGGAGCATGGTGTTAAACGGCGTATGATATAACCCATAGACATAACCGTATGCATGTTTTGTGCATGCAAAATTAACATTTGGGTCAAAGAAAGGCAGCAAACAGCACATTTACGGGTTAGTTTGTACAGTCCATTTGGTTGGGAACTTAGGTGGTTGGGACATTTACTCTGAACTTAAAGGTCCTCCATGGATCTCCCTTTAGTTTAGTTAGTTGTGAATTATCTTTTGAATTTATGTTAACAATACTACAAGCTACCAACAAAAACAGCTAATCACATTGGGAGCATCACATCACCTACGTAAGAAACCTATATCTTTTTAAATACTGTATATGAATGTCCAATTATGCAATACTTCTAATGAAGACCTTTGAACTAAAAAATATAGTACTCCCTATATTACATACTGAAAGACAATTGAAAAAGATGTGAAGGACAGCAGCATTTACCAAAATATCAAGCTAAAAAAAAAGATGCTATGCAAATAGTTTTATGAATCTGTTCATTAACATAAATTTGTCCGAATGAACTGATTTACTAGAATGATGTACTCAATGCTATACGAGAGAACTATTGAATATATTGAATGAATCAGAGTTTTCAATGCTATATATGAGAAAGGTCCGTTTAGAATGGACCTAATCATTTTAGTATTGGACCTTTAAGGATGAATTCATTTAATATGAGTCAAATTTTCAATGTTATAGAGAGAGAATCATTTAGACTGATCTTCATTTGAATAAATGAGAGGGAGCAGTGTTTAGAATGCATTGGACTTTTCAAAGCTACATATGAAGGTGATTTATTCGAATGAAGTTCTGTCTAAATAACTTTAAAAAAAAAAACAATTTCAATAAAAACTACTGTCGCACTTCTTGTAAATGCTTAATTCATTTGAATAAAGTCAGTAGCATTACTATAGCTTGTATTTCTCCAACACTGCTCATTTCTATATTCAGG
This sequence comes from Gobiocypris rarus, assembly GCA_023029165.1. Taxonomy (NCBI): domain Eukaryota; kingdom Metazoa; phylum Chordata; class Actinopteri; order Cypriniformes; family Gobionidae; genus Gobiocypris; species Gobiocypris rarus. The sequence continues at coordinate 11,587,420 of CM040928.1, read as the reverse complement.
ATGGTGTCAGCAGAGCAGTGTTTTGTGTGTGTGTGTGTGTGTGTGTGGGTTTTCGAGTAGGAACGAATGTATTCATGTACTCACAGTGTCCAGGTGTGTGCGCTGGTGCTTTGCCCTGTCGCTGGAGTTGCTGAATGCTTTCTGACAGCCTGGGTGCTGGCACAGGTACGGCTTCTCTCCTGTGTGACTCCGTAGGTGAATCTTCAGATTCTCCAGCCGCGAGAAGGCTTTGTTACATCCTTCAAACTGAGAGAGAGATACAACATCAGTAAACTTCAAGTGCTTTTCAGAAATGCCATCTTTCTTGGAGGTCAATGGTTTATAAGGCCTTGCCTTTAATTTGTGCATGAGTGTGAACCATGCATTCAGACAAAAATTTGAATCAGAAAAGCTATTCGGATTCGCTAGCTCATTTTCATGGTCTGGCCAATCAGAATTCCTCAAAATTACAGACTGTAGACAGCGGACTACTATGCCACGCCCATTCCAATTAAAACTTCCCCCTTAAGTCATCACAGGATGGTCCTCTGCAATCTGTCTATCTGTGTAATGAGGCATTGGACACGCTGATAGTATTGATGTTGTCTTGTAATTTAAGGGCCTCATACATCCTATACAACCCTATCCCTTAGTTCCGCCCCAAAATAACAACAGCCCACCAATAAGGAGCCTCAGATGGGACGGAGTGTCCGCTTATGGAGGTGTCAGAGAGAGTGAAACCTGACATGGCAGCTTTGCTCTCTATTGTCCACTGACCTCTATCTGAGGCCCCCGCTTCTATCGCAGCTCCGGTTTCACTGAAGGAGAGAGCCGTCCATTCTTCTAATGGGCCCTCAGAACATCATTCGGGCTCTGGCCTCCTTCAATCACTCGCAAAAGGCTTGCTATTGAGGCCAGGCCATTTAATACGGGGCGAAACCTTAGACTGCCACGGTCGGGATATATTGAGTGACCTGGATTATACAGTGTGTGTATCTGTGCTCGCAGAATTCTTATATTGCACATTAAATTGTGTGTATTTAGGGCAATTCCATTAAAAAATAATCAACATTATCCTGTAATTTTACGGACATTCCCGTTAACCCTAAAACACAATACAATGAAGTACAATAATCAAAATATAAGTAAAATACCTGTAAAAAATGTATACGGAAAATTATGTCAAATTAATACTGTACATTGTGCCCTATTTGTATGGATTCATTTTAGAGTGTAGCTAAGAAGTTAGCTACAAAGTATGCTATCAAACACAATACATTTAAGATGTGGTGGATGTACACTACCATTCAAAATGTTGGTATTTTTTAAAGTTTTTGAATATTAAAGTGCTGCAACGACGCGTCGACGTCATCGACGACGTCGACTACGGAAATACGTCGACGTGCGTGAAATGCGCCGACGCGTGATCATACATTCATTCGCAGAATGGCGCTTCTGCTCCTGGGAATGGAGAGTTCCATTCTATCACAAAAACCTAGACCACGATTATCAAAAGTATGGGGATACTTTAAACAGAGGCCAACCAAAATGGTCCTTTGTTCCCTTTGCAAAGCCGAAATGGCGTTACGTTACCACGGCAGCACTGCGATGCACGAGCTCCTCACACCGGCTTCACACCGCACGCGCTAGCAGTGTGTTGGCAGGGCAGAAGCGGTGCGTATGGAGAGCGGGAGCCGCGCGCGTCAGTTTTACATTCACACTGGCTGCGTTTGCCTCGCGCAGCTGAACCGCTGCTCGTATATTGCAAATACAGACGAATGTCGTCAATTCTGTCACTTTCCCAGTGTTCTCCTCCGACCCCTGTCTGTCTCGTGCTTTGATTAATGATGGGCAATATATATCTTCTGCAAATGCGACTGTGTTCTCTTTCCCAAACACACATGCATAACATGCTGTATAAAGGTAGTTTACGTGATAAAAGTACTCTTAATGTTAATATAAGCCTCTAGTTTTAATCATTTAAACAGGCATTTGAAGTTTGAGCAAAACTGGCAGTGTGTATTCCAGTATTTTTTTAAATCACAGCGCGATGTCATATGGTGTTTGTGAAACACACAGAACACTTCACTACATGATTTCAAGGTGAAATTAGTTATTTTGCATGTTAATCAGGTCAGTTTTGATCAGAACAATGCACTGTGGCTTTAATTCAGCGTGAGCAGCGCACGCCAAAAATAGACCCGGCGCGAAACGATCGCGGCACTGACGCTTCTGCTCTGCTCCTGCTACGCGCCGCGCTGCCTCTGCTGCCGTGTGTAAATGCACTCATCTGTTAACATGAGCGCCGAAAAAATTTGCGCTGCTTACGCCTGCTTACGTGTGTGACATCCAGTGAACATGCTTAAGCTTCCATTTTCCACAACTGATGTGTGCGTTGATGAATGTTTATATGTGAATAAAAGCCTAAATTAAATCTGTTCATCATATAAAGTGATTGTGTCTCTTCAGAAAATGTGGACTAAACCACTCAATTAATTTGTATTAGTTTTACAATTTACGATAAACTATTTGAAGTGTCAAAGTGGTAGTTGCATTAGTGCTGCAATTATTGTGTTTGTTTTTTTCTCAGGAAGAGGCAAAGCTTAGAAGAAGAATTCTTTCAAGATGTGCGTGAAATGCGCCGACGCTGTCACACATACATTCATCTTGCGTAATGGCCCCAGCTGGCCGTTACACTTACCGATAGCATACTCAACATGATTGTAAAAGATACTTTATGGCACTTTATTTTTGTATACTGTAAAAACTAACTTGCAGTACTTTTTGGTAAAAAATTAATAAAAGTTGAATATTATATTAGAAGTAGTACTTATCATTTTTTTGTATAATTATCCAAAGGATTCATTAGCTAATCAAAAAAAGAACACTAGATTGAAAAAAAAATAATAATAATCGTTAGATTAGTCAAAGTATCAATCAAAAAATAATCGTTAGATTAGTCGACAGAAAAAATAATCGTTAGTTGCAGCTCTATATTAAACATGCTCACCTTTTTTGATAAAAACTACATTAAAAAGTAATATTGTGAAATATTATTACAATTTAAAATAACTTTCTATTTTAATATATTTCATAGGCTAATTTATTCCTGTAATGGCAAAACTGGACTTTCAGCAGCCATTTTTTTTTTAGTTCAAGCTGACTGAATTGCAGAGGTTAATTAAATATTTAAAGTTTAGGGTTTAGAAAAAACTCTAACCAGAATATCTGAGGAATATCAATTCAAACTCTAACTGGCCTCAGACGTTTACACATTTATATTCTCAGCTCACACAATCGAACGGCGCAGTGGTTGAGACACAATTGCTTGAGGCTTTTGAACATTCAGACCCCGCAATATCACTTTGTGCCTGCATTATTCAACAGCATGAAAACATCTCTGATTATCCCCATAACACAGAACTTAAAGTCTCCGAAAACCGGACAAGCCATACATATCACACCGGAGATATATGCCCTGTGCTGATTCCTAAAATGTCTTGAAAACTTGTTTTGAAAAAAAACACTGATTATGTATGTCCCAAAATGTGTGTATTTATGTATAGGGGAAATAATCATTCTTTCACTGCTTTCTTTAACGTAATACAAATTTCAGGCTAAATTGAATTTATGGGTCCGCAGAGAGAAGCCTGCTAATCGTGTAAAGCCCGCCATTAACATGAGGCTGCCAATCGAGCGAGGTTCGGAGCATGCTGGGATACCTTACAAACACAGCAAAGCATTCTGGGATGCCATGCAAACACAGCAATCTGCCAGAGTTTAATCCATTTGACTGGGAGGAATTTCTTTTTCTCTCTCTATGTCTCTCATTGTCTTTGCACTTTTTTTTATGTCTCTGGCATTTTATTTTTCTACTTTTTAAGAACATTCTCTTTTATAAAATAGTACAAAAATGTACCTGTATTTGCCAAGTACAGAACAATATTTTCCAAATAATTCTAATGCAACCAGTGGACTCACATCAACATCTATCAAAACATACTCACAATTAAACCAAGGAATGTCAAGTTTCTGAGATACAAACAGAAGTTTATCATAAAAATCAGAGAGAAAAGTGAGACTCCAAATGCACTAAATACACATTGCCTTTTTAAACCGCTATAAACCAACAGTGACAGCTCCTAAACTACCCTTTGATTTTATTTGCAAAAACAGTTTAGCACGCTAATCACATTAATTGGCATAAACGTGTTTAGCTTTCCGCTCTGAAGGCCTGTGTGTGGGTAAACAGAGTGATAACCGTCGAAAGTGGATTGTGGTAAGTTATTTGACGCCATCTTTCCGAAGTGGGCCTCAGGATCTGCTGTATACACACAGAGTGACAGTTTGGGCTGACATTTGTGTCAGGGGCGCAGAGCCAATCATGGATGATTGCGGGCCACAGAGGTTGGCGGAGGCCGCTCAACCCCAACCTGATGACTATATGGGAAATGAAGCGTGATTGCGGCAGAAAACGTCCAACGAGGCATCTAGCAACTAAAAGCCTGTAGTGTACACAAGCACTCGGAAGAAAAAACAGTTCATTAATACCCTTAAATACCATCAGAACACAAGCCAGCCATTATAGCACATTTTCTGCACAAAAATAAGGCCGTGTTGTGACGCTTAATGACGTCACACAGAGCTCTGATGAAGTGACCTGGATTAAGAGGAAGAGAAAATTTGCTTATTATGGGAATTGCATTCAGGACACATTCTTTCCCATGGAGTCAAAGGTCCACTGCTGTTCCCGTTAACATTCAGAGGTGCTCTGAAACATAAAACATACATCCCCATTATACTGTAACTACCAATCTCACCTTCCCTCGGGCATGCGTTTATTCAGACATTAAAACCTTTAGCAACTAACAAGCATTAAATACATTATTACTCCTAATTAGTGGGCTAAAAAGAAAATTTTAATGAGCACCATGACTTCTTTTCTTACAGCCTGACACATTTTCTGTAATTCGTTGTGACATCCAAATTGCCTCAGAGCCTCAGATATGCAATACAGGGTCTGTCTTCGGGTTATGGTGATGTTCTGTGATCAGCACTTGAATGAAATCGATTCTGGTTCCTGACGGAGAACTAGAGGTGTTACGAGGTTTACCGCTGAGCGCCTGGAGTAACTGTGACCAGTAAAAAAGAAACCGCCGACACGTCTTTCGGCACGGAGAACAGCGGAGCTCAGACGGAGTGGCTAAAAAACTACAGGCGAAAGTGAACATGTGCCTTTAATCTGCCTGTTTCCAAATGCCCCCTGGCAACCACAGCAAAGAGCAGAAAAACGTAAATGGATGAAATTATATCCATATGATTCAATGAGACAGCTAAGGGGAGACAGGTTTCTCATGCACTTCATCAGGATACAAAATTAAACACAGCTTAGCTAAAACATTCACATTACATAGTTTACACATATCATTTCCACATCCAAACGCCACTCGTTTTAGCAGCCAACTTCATCTGTTGCTAATAGGAGGCCTAATATGAATCAAAGATCTGGTTAATTTCTCTCTCTCTCTCTCTCTCTCTCTCTCTCTCGAACGGCACTGAAGTGAATTCACATTTGATTATTCTCAGGAATCTTTGATTTTTCTTTGTTGCTCTTTCGTCCATTACTTTCAAATTTCAAAACATTTGATTCATACCTAATGTGATGCATACACAAACCCTCAGCTGACAAATGTTGTCCAGATGGGATCGAAGCCTTGGCTGATAAACCGGTAGAGGAAGTAGTCATGTAAATGACTAGCAAAATTGCTCCGAACAGCCTTTTTTGTTCTCATGCAACACTGGTTAATCCAGATTGAAACCCATGTAGATTGTAGATGGGACCTTCACAGGAAGCAACCTATGATGACTAAATTGGGCCTCTCACATAGTCATTACACCCCCCCCCACACCCCCCACCACAGTCTGAACCACGTTTTTGAAGGAAATTGAATTGAAGGTGTATTATGGATTCTGACCTCGCCGCTATGGAAGTCAGACATTAGCAACTTATGCTACATGTGGGAATCCTGAACGAGAACATGCAGGAAACATATGGGTCTTTATGGGTGCACTTAACCCAGAGTCGTTCTGGGGCGCACCGTCAAAGTGTTACCAGCCAAAAGACATAGTGTCTACCAAAACTAGCTGTGATCTTCTTTTGACCTAGGAATAGATTCAGACTACAGAGGAAGAAATGAGTCAAGGTCCTCTTCCAGGTCAACTGTTGCTTCTACATGTTCTCCTTCTTCCTAAAAGCCTTTAACCTGTAACTCCAGCATGAACTTTCTCTGGCGTCCCTCGCTCTGCATTGATTTGAATTTATGACTAGGTGGCATGCTAACTGATACATCCTGAAAACAGATTAGTGTTCGTAATCTTATATTCCTGTAAGCACTCTTCTGAAATACATGGCAATGATTTAGGCTACATACCAACAAAATACATTCTGATTTAAAATAGTGGTTGGCATTGTATGGAATGGATACAATTTTTCTTTTAAAATGCCAGATTCTATTGAAACAATGTGAAGATGCTGGCTATGCAATATGAGTTTGGGATACTGGATCTTCTCTAGAGAGAACCTGAATCCCAAAAACAGGGTAGGACGTCTCTCTCTCTCCTACCTTACCTTTTCCTTGTCACAATAATTGTCACTACATCTTATCTTAATTTTTGTCACTACATCTTATCTTAATGTCACTAAATCTTATTAATTTTTACTTTTCAATAATTCCATGAATCAGATGATTTCAAACATCATAACATACAGGCCAAATTGAGTCATTCAAGTAGATTTAGCTGCAGACCTGAGATCTCCAAAAGTGGGCAGTGCCTCCAAAAGGGGCAGTCTCCACACGCAAAGACTTTCACTTCCACCAAATGTCATTGACATTTCTAAATAAAGGTTAGTAAATTAAACACAGAAGAGAAGAGGGCATCCCGGGGCTCGAGACTCAAGGCTCCAGCTGTCCGGCAAGATCTGGGAAGTCACGGACAGCTGAAGCCCAGGCTTCCAAAGCACGTTGGTCTCATATCGGATAATCTTCTTGTCTGCTTACCTCCTGAACTGTCATTTTACTCTGCAAATCCTGGTGTGGTTAGGGATTAGTATTTGTTGTAGCATTGTGTACTAGGAAATCAGCACTGTTTGTCATGACCATTGAAATCTTTGAAATTGGCAGCGGGGCAGAGTTTGTGCTGAACTGGTTTGGGGGGGAAATCATGCATATGTGTCATGTCTTTGTCTGTCAATGGGAGGAAGATGAGCCCTGTTTTCAACTGTATACATATGCCACCTCTGAGATGCATGCAATCCCAAATTCAGTTCTCTTTCACAGCTTATTGCACTTGAATGGTCAAATACACACACAATTATGTCAAATTGCACATCATGTGCAGTATTCACATAAACACAGTCTACGTGAACATAAACAGTTGGGAACAAATTAGATGTGTAACATTATGGGCTCTATCATACACCCGGCGCAATGCGATGGCAGGTGCAATGCAAGAGTTTTTGCTAGATTCAGCCTGGCGCAGTTATCATATTCACCCAGCGCCACATTATTTAAATAGCAAATGCACTCGCACCCATCTGTTCACCCATGGGGGTGCTGGTCTGAGAACGAGGTGTGTTCAGGCATATTGTTGGTGTGTTGCTATTTTGAGGCAAGTGAAAACAACTGCGCCATTGACCTACAAAAACCTGGTCTAAAGTCAATAGTGCAGTATTTTTTGTGTTATTTAAAGGGCGTGTTAGTAATGTGCGCCTATAGGCGGGTGCACAAATATTAAAAATAAAAGGATTCCTCACTGGAGAAGCATTCAGTCATTCCAATTGTAAATTCCGCCATGTAAAACTGGCGGAAGTGGCTTTTTAAAGGGAATTCAAATTTTGATTTAGATTTTAATCAAATCGCGAGGTACAAAAAGATTCCCATCCCTAGTACTAAAATTGTACTATATTACTGTTTTTACCGTATTTTTGATCAAATAAATTCAGCCTGGATAAGTAAAAGAATCGTATTGCAAAAACTATAAAAATATATATAAAAAAATATACAAACTTTTGAACAATGACATACCTGCTGGATTCTGTTATTTGATGTAAATTTTACTAAAATTGTCAGAATATTTTAAACAGAATATTTGATTTAGTCTTGTGCATTAGCAAAAATATAATTGATATGCATATAGATGCAGACACACATTTAAAAACAGTTTTCGTCACAGGAAGAGGGTCATTTACCCCATTACTGATTTTTAATTTTGTCCCATCAACTAAATTAGCAAAAGTTTCCATGCATTTTTCTCAATAATATATTGGATGATGCATCCTTCACATGCTAAAGACATCAGTAGTAAAAGCACAGTGTTCTTAAATGGGCCATCTTCCATCATCTTACCCTATACATATTCAAGGCACCAGGCACCATTAAATTAGTGTCAAATTAATTCAATCCATGTTTTCTTTGTTAAACCGAACACCAAAGAAACCAAACAGCATTCTCAGTTTCTCTGGCCGAACTGTGGAAGCTCTCAAAGCGCTGATGGACACCGAGCAGAATCTGTCACTCCAGTAACCGGCCTCTCACTCTCTCCGTTCTAAGTATCTCTAATAGCTAATTAGAGAGTATTACACTCGCCCTGATGCCTTTACAATACCACCGAGCCATCAGTTATCTCCCCGTTTCGTGCAACATGAACCAGGGTACAGTGAGATGCAATGAAACTCCTCAACATGATATGTGCAGTGTGTTCATGCCTGCGGAGGGGCAAATCCAGCATTTGACACAGAAGGATCTGAGTCCATTAACCGTCAGTCCCCATCTACTCACTGACACCTGCTAGCGTTCGGTTCCCAGCGGCGCTGGCACAACACAAGGGGTAACGTGACAGATACTTTGACTGCAGTCGCTCAGAAACTTCCTCTTTAACTGGCCGGCATGAGAAACACATCGATTTGAATATGCTGGAGTGTGAGTTTCCCCTTTTATATTCGATTTATGGATGAGAATTACACTTGCTGAACTTTCTAAGCGACATCACGCAGACTCATAATTCTCACATATGAGCTATTTATTTGAAAAAGTTGGCTGTCAGGGTCAAGCCATACTTCTTAATGTTCAAACGTCGTCCAGACACTAGGCTAAATACCCAAAAAAGGCCACATTTCACAACATCTCTCGTTATATGACATTGTGAGGAACATGTAAACTATAAACTCTCCTGACCGACGGTCTTTCTCTCGCCTTTTCTTTCCGCCCTCCACCCTGTTGGCATAATGTTCAGAGTTGACACAGCTGGCTCCGTCTCATGCCCACTCTCTAAGCTATTCTATATCTCCGACCTGACAACAAATACACATCCCAGAGTGCCTTGCGCCTGCCAAGTCAAACACCTCTGTGTCAAAGGCTCTGTCAGATTCATGAACAAAACAAAACTATTCAAATGGACAATAGGTCAAGATGGCATGTTAAATGTTTTGGATGACAATGTAGAAAGGTCGAGTGACATCTAGCACAGTTGGATTGAGAAGCAGAACATTTACGCCCTCCAGAAATGTGATGAAATTGATCTACAATAGAGAGAGCTTGCATTGTTGTCTTTTGGGAGGATGATTGTTGCGTTTCCCCTTCAGTATTTTCTTATTTTGTTATTTTCTGTTCAAAAGTGCAGTGCAAGGTCGATTTATCTGGTCATATTTCAGAACACATTATTAATAACGATACGTCATACAGCATGACTGCACATTAAATCATGTTGAATCACAGTGGAATATGAGGCACAATGTTTTGCACTGAAAATAAATAATATGTAATACATATAAAGACCAAATCATTATTAAATGGAAATTTAATAGTGCAACAGAAAGATAAACAATTATACATTTGTGAAATAATATATAATATAATATAAATTAAGAACTTGCATCCACATTTTATTCAAATACCTAACTGGGGAGAGAGTGAGAAAAAAAAAGAAATAGACCCAAATAACAAGGTCTCAGTTTCCTGTGATATTCCACAGTAAACGTTTTCATATTTATGGAGTATTTAACTTGAAATTTCTCATCACGTACATGTTTACCTTAGCAGTAATATGAGTCCAGGTCTGGCTCTCGCTCCCCTCTTGGTATTTGCAAGCGAGACGCTGACGGAATTGCAAAGAAGTGTTTTTTCGATGCTAATATCCATTTTCCATCTTTGCATTAAATTGTGCATGACCTAATCCAAGTCTTGGCTTTTCTACGCTGAATTATGAATTTGGCTCATCCGTGTCACTTGTTCTGGTTGTATTTAAGCTTTGAAGAGGATAATATTGAGTCTTCAAGGAGCCATAGAACGTGCTATTTTCTTAATTTTTCACTACTGTGGAAACAATGGCTGGACATTATACAGAGATTTGGAGCGTTTCTTTATGGTCACATTCAAGTCCATTAAGAAACCGAATCCTTTATAGCTTCACAAACCTGTCATTTTAAATCAAATTTAAGGGGTGAATTGATGAACCATGGATTTTGAGGATGCATCATGAGTGAAGGAATGAAATCATTGTTTGGAAAAAAGTCTTTGGCGGTTTGTCACTGAAATGAACAAAACAAGAGTTGTATGTCTGTGCTACTGATCTTTGGGAATCCACATCAATGAGCCGCACACAATAACAGACCGCATGTTATCTCGATGAAAACTCGCAAGCACAAATGGAGCAGGCACTTTCATATGGAAACATTTTTGTTGGAACTGCGACACCAAGGTCATGAGTTTGATTCCCAAAGAGCATGAACTGATTTAAAAAATGCTATGTAAGTTGCTTTGGATAATGCTGTCTGGCAAATTGTACAAAAGTTTGGGGTCTGTAAGATTGTTTTATGTCTCTTTTGTTCACTAAAGCTGCATTTAATCAAAAACTCAGTAAAAACAGTAATATTGTGAAATATTATTACAATTTAAAATAACTATTTTCTATTTTAATACATTTTTAAAACATAATTTATCCCTGTCATTTTAAGCAGCCATTACTCCAGTCTTCAGTGTCACATGATCCTTCAAAAATCATTTTAATATGCTGATTTGCTGCACAAGAAACATTTCAAATTATTATCAATGTTGAAAACAGATGTGCTGCTTAAAATGTTTCTGAAAACAACCCCAGAATCCATTAATGAACAGAACCTTCAAAAGAGCAGAATCCTTGCTTAATTTCTTTCAAAAAATGACCTCAAACATTTGAACGATAGTGTCTGTGAAATGTAAAGCCTTTCTACCTCAGAATTAACCAAATAAAAATGTACTGACTTTATATCTCACTATTGCGACTTCATATCTCAACATTTTTATCTCAGTGATTTTATATACTGCAACTGCAACTTTATATTTCACAATGTGACACAAGGTGAAAATAAATTATCTTGGGAAATTGTGAAAAAGTTACATTAGTCATTGAACTTCATTACATTGCTGTAATGAAGAAAAAAGTCCAAGTGTAATTCAAGCGTTATTGGCTGACAGAACAGGGTTGAAGTTCATGTTGGAAGTGCAGAAGTTACTGTTATTATCAATAATTGTTAAAATAGTTTCTGAACCATACCTCCATACGAATGTAGGAGCGCTTGAACAGACAAGCGCTTTGAGAAAGCGTGGACAGCTCTTCTGGCGGGGTATGAATAGTTTCAAGGGGAGAGCTCTAATTGGACTGTTGAATCCAGCTGTGAGTCAGCAGTAAAGCGCACCACGTCCTGCCAGATCTTTCTATAACACCCTGCTTGAAATGTGGAACCGAAACAACGTCTTTCCAGCGAACCACATTATTACTGCACCGCCACACCCATAACTGTCGCTGTGGCGAGGGGTTTTATGGAAAGGGCTTTTGGTGAAGATGTTGCTCTGGTTACATCTGTGACAGCAGATGACAAATGAGACAGAACGCTGTCACAGCCCATAAGTTTGTAAGAGAGAAGCTGCCACACTTAGTTTTGGGCGCTGTTCAGACCGCAGATGGGACGTGGTTTCGGACTAGAGGGGCGCCATAAAGCCTCCAGTTATGTGGCTGTTTATTAACTGGGTTGGTTTGGTTTCGAGAGATACTTTGGATCCTAACCTGGCTCTCGGTTCTGCTAAGTCCCATAGCCCAGCTGTATCTCAACAAACCCATTCTAAGAACACTGGGATATTCAGTCTTAACTTAAAACTGTCCTTGCTCTGTTTACATGATGGGGTTTATGGCTAATGTTTGCGGAAAGGCTGGGTGTGATGTAAATAGCACCCTGACTACTGTTGTTTATTCTAAGGAGTGTTTGGCAGATGGCACCTGGCATCAGCTCCATGTCAACATGCTTTCTATAGTGACAATGAGGAAGGTACTCTAAATTAAACACATTTATGACTGGCTTGTGTACATTTAGGCCATAAAGGGCCCACATTGAGACATTAAATCACCATTATTCAAATTTATTATCACATTTCTAATGTGTGAGTAGTGAAATAAAAGCACTATAAAACACTTTTAGCACCCAAATTTCATGAAAAATTAATAAAACATATTTATTACCCTATACCTGTGACCAAAATGTTGGAGACAAATGTCCTTTTTTATTAAAAGAAATATTCTAGGTCCAATAAGTCAAGCTCAATCGGCAGGACTCGTGACTTAATGTTGGTTAACATAAAACTAATTTAGATTAGTCTCTCTTTTTCAAAAATGTTAAAAATCTGTTAAACTCATTAGTGTGGGAAAACACAACAAAAATACAATTGACAACTTTTCCTCAATGACAACCTTATGCCTAAACCTTAAAACAGAAGAAATAAAGGTCTTTATGAAAATTATAAGCTTCACATTTGCCCTTTTAAATCCTCTGAAAATTGGGCCCATTTACTTACATTATGTGCCTCACTTTTTTTTTTTTTTTTTTAGGAAATGAGGGATATGTTGAAATTCAGCTTGTAAACTCAGCTTGTAAAATTAGACAGTTAATGCATATCAACTTTAAAGAAAATGTATGACTAAGGGGCAAAAAAATATGAGTAGCAGCTCTTTAACCCTTCCCCGTCATTGATGGAATTTTCTGGTTATCCATGTTTTCACTGGGCGCTATTACTCATCTTCTGAAAGAGTAAAGAATCTCAGGATCAAAACACAGGCAAGAAGAAGCAGAGACAAGCGATAGAAGCATTGCTTATGTACATGTAAAATAATTAATCATTAAACATTAAAAAGCATATAAATCAAAGCTGCCTAATGTTACAGAATGAAATGTTGAACCCAGGAAAATGTATAGGACAGTGCAAGCTTTGGGGGTGTTGATGGATTACGTCATCTGCTTTGATAATCTTTCTGAATCTGATAGACACATGCTATTTCCTCAGCTTTTTGTTCAAAGTGTTGCTTTTTTATGAAACTTACCCACATTCAAGTGTTGATAAAAAAAAGACAGCATTACATTTTTTTTGTTGTTGTTTATATGCAGAGACTCTGGTCTATATATATATATATATATATATATATATATATATATATATATATATATATATAGGTCCTTCTAAAAAAATTAGCATAATGTGATAAAAGTTCATTATTTTCCAATATGTAATGATAAAAATTAAACTTTCATATATTTTAGATTCATTGCACTCCAACTGAAATATTTCAGGTCTTTTATTGTTTTAATACTGATGATTTTGGCATACAGCTCATGAAAACCCAAAATTCCAATCTCAAAAAATTTGCATATTTCATCCGACCAATAAAAGAAAAGTGTTTTTAATACAAAAAAAGTCAACCTTCAAATAATTATGTTCAGTTATGCACTCAATACTTGGTCAGGAATCCTTTTGCAGAAATGACTGCTTCAATGCGGTGTGGCATGGAGGCAAATCAGCCTGTGGCACTGCTGAGGTGTTATGGAGGCCCAGGATGCTTCGATAGCGGCCTTAAGCTCATCCAGAGTGTTTGGTCTTGCGTCTCTCAACTTTCCCACAGATTCTCTATGGGGTTCAGGTCAGGAGAGTTGGCAGGCCAATTGAGCACAGTAATACCATGGTCAGTAAACCATTTACCAGTGGTTTTGGCACTGTGAGCAGGTGCCAGGTCGTGCTGAAAAACGAAATCTTCATCTCCATAAAGATTTTCAGCAGATGGAAGCATGAAGTGCTCCAAAATCTCCTGATAGCTATCTGCATTGATCCTGCCCTTGATAAAACACAGTGGACCAACACCAGCAGCTGACATGGCACCACAGACCATCACTGACTGTGGGTACTTGACACTGGACTTCAGGCATTTTGGCATTTCCTTCTCCCCAGTCTTCCTCCAGACTCTGGCACCTTGATTTCCGAATGACATGCAAAATTTGCTTTCATCCGAAAAAAGTACTTTGGACCACTGAGCAACAGTCAACAGTCTACACAAAAAACAGTCTTCTCTGTAGCCCAGGTCAGGTTTGACCTGGGGAATGCGGCACCTGTAGCCCATTTCCTGCACACGCCTGTGCACGGTGGCTCTGGATGTTTCTACTCCAGACTCAGTCCACTGTTTCCACTGGTCCCCAAGGTCTGGAATCGGTCTTTCTCCACAATCTTCCTCAGGGTCCGGTCACCTCTTCTCGTTGTGCAGCGTTTTTTGCAACACTTTTTCCTTCCCACAGACTTCCCACTGAGGTGCCTTGATACAGCACTCTGGGAACAGTCTATTCGTTCAGAAATGTCTTTCTGTGTCTTACCCTCTCGCTTGAGGGTGTCAATGATGGCCTTCTGGACAGCAGTCAGGTCGGCAGTCTTACCCATGATTGCGGATTGAGTTTGGGATTGAGTAATGAACCAGGCTGGGAGTTTTTTAAAGCCTCAGGAATCTTTTGCAGGTGTTTAGAGTTAATTTGATTCAGATGATTAGGTTAATGGCTCGTTTAGAGAACCTTTTCATGATATGCAATTTTTTTGAGATAGGAATCTTGGGTTTTCATGAGCTGTATGCCAAAATCATCAGTATTAAAACAATAAAAGACCTGAAATATTTCAGTTGGTGTGCAATGAATCTAAAATATATGAAAGTTTAATTTTTATCATTGTATTATGGAAAATAATTTTTTGAGAAGGACCTGTATATATATATATATATATATATATATATATATATATATATATATATATATATATATATATATATATATATATATATATATATATATATATATATATATTGCATGTTTAGATATTAGGCGACCTTGAAAGTTTTTTGAAAATTATTAAAAATGCTGGCGCTGACTGGCAACTTAAAAAAAAAAAAACGATGGCAGGGAACAATTTAAAAGATAAAATAAGCTCAAATGTGCAGAAACATTACAACTAAGTGCCAAATATCTGTCTTTAACTAGCAACACTTCACTTTACAACAGCTCAATATTTTCTTGGCACACTGTCTGCCAGATTTTTTTTATGTCACCTGGCTGGATCATGTTAAAACAACTGATTTTCCGCACGTTTGTGCTGCAATGCTAATAAACAATTACAGGAAATACAGACAGAGGTTATATGGGGCTAATAAAAATACTGAAATCGAATAATAAAAGCAATATGGCGCTAATATAAATGTAAGGAAAATAGGACAATAGTAATAAAAAAAAACTTGAGTGTTTCCACAACTTTGTGCAGTAAATAAACCAAATAAAAAAGTGCAATAAATGTTCACATATCTTACAAAACTAGAATCAGGGAATAGTAAATTAAAGTTCAGTCATCAATCCACCTTTTTATGGAGATATTCCCGGGAGTAATTCTGACGAGGAGTATACCTCCAAATATAACGTTTATGGAGATCGTTTCAAAATACCTTTCACAAATCTGCTGGAAAGTCCATTATAAGATGACTGAAAAAAGACAATTCTTTTTCTCCACAGTAAGGATGTCAGGACTAAATGAAGCCTATTCGCTTGTGTAGAAAGCCATACATGTATATAGTAAAAGGACTGTGTCTAGCAGGGTCTAGCACTCAAAAAGCCTGAGGAAATTTTGGCCATTAGCTGTGTTTGGTCCCCTCAGTGTATTAGTAGACGATACGCCCCACTTGCAGGGTTAAACCGATTAAGCACTTGGATTTGGGACAGATATGACACAATGTTAAAATAATGTGGCCGTCAGTCTCACATTTCAGGTATATAATTAAATGTCGGGAAATTACTTACTCAAAATATAGCATTCCAGACAAATGTAATTAGCACAAAACATGCATGGATATTTCACTCTTTGATACCTGGTTATGCACATTTAAAGCCCAACATCCATGAGGTGCATTGGCTGAGATGATTGCATCCCATAAGACCAGCTTTAAAAAGAGTATTTAGCAGGAAAAATAGCTACCAGATATTTGACAATGATTATGGGTTAAGTAGCTTTTGAGAATGCTTAAGTGGCAGAATGTAAGACAGGAAGAGAGAGAAGAGGAGTAGTGACTGGATTGCATTACTATACAGAATGACTGGAAACCTTTTACGGCTTGACAAGAACTTGGCCTGGCGTATTTGACAAGGAAAACAAGCACGATCCATCAATTCCCAGGCCTTTCATTCCATTGCCAAAACATCAGTCTCCTGACAAATCTCAGACATTTTATGCCAGCAGTTTCATCATGCTAATATATGTATCACATATGGTCTCCGTTGCTTAGCTATTAGTATGACGAAAAGACAATTGAGTTTCAGATTGGATCTGACAGCAAGAGAAAAAAAAGAGGCGGATTTGTTGATCTTGAAATTAAAGATATAATTCAACCGTAACTTTCATGTGATGAAACATTAGCAAGTTGAAGGTTGCAAATTATGAGCCTTAATTGTAAAAACGATTCTGACCGCGTGCATTCTTCTACAGTACCATCTGGAAACTTGGATTCAAGTGAAATTTATGACTTTTCTGAAAACTCATTTGAACAATGATTGTGCTGGAATCATTCACTCCACCTTCCCATTAAATACCCCAAACAGAATAACCTCCCCAAGCCACTGTTTAAAACCATTGCATCTAGAATGCAAAGCTTTGGCAAATGGAGTGGAAACAGATAGGAAACAGTCCTCGAGTCCTGCTGCTTCAGTGCAGGTAACTGTCGCTACCTGCTAGCATAATGGGGTTTAGAGAGTTGGCAGTTGCTAAGTTAAATAGACAGGGCAGAAATGTCAGCAGCTCTTTCTAGTACATCCACATTAGTATCAACGCCACTTGCTGCCTTTGCTGGGGCAGAACCCAGACGGCTCGGGTTTCGCCGTGCATTCAGAGGAAAAAGTCAGCTCATGCACAGGCCATGCGTTTTAATTAGCTAATGGCGTGAGCCGTTTCATCTCCAGCATCTGTGTTGATTGCTCACAAAAGCCTCCATTTACTCCAAAACACGCCATTTTGGCAAAGGTCTGGGCCGTCTGCTGCTAGAGAATTCTGAACGCACATCCAAAAATCAGTCTAATAAATCTTTATATATACGTTTGCAGGTTTCACACTAGCAAAGAGGGGGGAAAAGGAAATTCCATGATCTATGTTTTTTCCAGCAGGTTGTATGAGCCAATTTTCCTTCAAGCAAAGGCTTGTATGTTCAAACGTTAAAATGAATGCGCCATAAGGGCGGCTTCGCAATTATTTTGATGAGGTAACAAAAGGTGTGGTTTAGGAAGTAAATCATAATATCTGTTAACATTACGAAATGTCATTAAAAAATAAATACTTACTTTTTTGTGAGACAAATGTTCTATGACCAAGTGTCTGGTGATGGTGACGACGACAGAGATGAGACATGCAAAAAAAACGGTGTGTATTGCTCAGAAATGTTTACTGCTTTAAGCCACAAATACAAAATGAATTGCAAAAACCTGCAACCCTACCTATGTGATCTAGTAAACTAAATATTTCATAAATGAAAAACATTAAAACAGGGGTAGGCAACCTCAGAGGTAATAATGGGTAAACGATCAATAGAAGTAAAGTAAATAATTATTAATAATTGATTATTATCATTCAATATTTCAAAAAGTTTTGGTGAGGAAAATGTTGTGATTGAATATTTTAACCTCTACTTGAAAAGACATGAAAAGACTACTCAAAAAACGTGACAAAAATGCAAGAAAGAAATGACTAAACAAACAGTCCTTTTCCAAAATACACTGACATATTTGCATCAGACATATGTCTGAATGAATGTCAGCACAGATGACGCAGGAAAAGCCAAAGTAGTAAAACCTAAAAGGGCAGAGGAATTAAAACAGAGTGTTATTATGACTATGAGAACTCAGTGACCGTTTAGTACAGTAGTAAACACACACTAACCACATAAAATACAGAACAGAACACAGCCCATATACTAAACCTGTCACAGCAGGCATAAACTGCAGAAAATGGCAAGAAAAACTCATGTCAACTGCAAGCACGCTAAACCATAGCCAAGATATTAATGTAATAGGATTAAACCAATACATTCAAGAGAGGAAATTCAATAAAGAAACAATCATCAATGTCCAACGATGTAGCATGGACCTGCTCATCAAACCTGATCAACTGGATAAGTATTATCAATATCAATAGATACGCTATGAACATTTCACAAGCTGGGATAGGTGATCTGAAATGCAAAGTTGAATCCAGTACAGCACTGACGTATAAGAGCCCTGGGACAGTGTCGGGGCAGTAATCGCTGGATAAATTTTTAATATTAATGCAGACAAGGAGGGCAAAAATCCAATAAACTAAAACAACACTTGAATTAGGCATGAAACACAACAGGATATTGCAGTGAGATTATGTTGTTTCCTTTTAGATGCCTTCTGCTCTGCTGTCCGACTACCACAAAACAGCCCGCGGTGCTTTTTAATTGGAGAGGGTGAACCAAAAAGAGGCTCTCAAACTCCGCAGAGCGGTTTTAAGAGGTCTGCCGAGCTCAGTGCTTGCAGATGTAGCTGCGTTTTTACGTGCCGGGGCATAAAACCGCGTTCAGGTATGGCCGGTGACAAAGCAGAGAGTCAGAACCCCGTCCTATGTTTGTGATAATGACTTTTTCCTGCCAAGGCGCTGCATGATACAAATCAAATGCAGCACAGCTGGGAGAGAAGACAAAGCAAGGGAGAGAAAGAGAGAGAGAGAGAGAGAGAGAGGAATGAGGGAGTGTTTTGTTTGGATGCAGGGGAATCATGCCTCGTGCGCCCTCGGAGGAATCTGCAGTTGGAAAGATAATAAAGGGATTAGCTGGGTTTTCTGAAGCATTTGCTTCTAAATCAAAATGTCTCATCGGTTTCCTCTGCACAAATAGCTAGAATACCAAAATGTCTTTGTATATTGCGCGAGGCCCACAAACGCAACATGTTTCAGACAAAAGTTGCTTCCTGTGGAGGTCACAGGAAGGCATCGATTCGGAGGACACATCAGTGAGAACGCATCAGAATCTGAGCAGGGTCAACTAGGCATCATGTGTAAATAAATGAATGTGTTATTTTATTTCTCCAATGTTTACAAGGTACTGAATGAAACAAGATGAGATTTAATTTGTGTAAGTCTGTACTTTAGCTGCAACTGCAAAATTACATTATATAATTTGCATTAGTATAAATATCATTAAATAATAATAAAAAAAATATTCTGCTACAAATTAAATCATCACAAACTTATCTTTACACACAACCTTTTTCTTTCCTTTTTTTTCTTAAAAAATGAATTTAAATATGTCAGTATTTAATATTTGACAGCCCTAAGCTGTTTTAGGTTTAACCAAACAAAGTACCTGAAATCTTCTCAATTACCACATAGGCAACACATACTGCGTGTTGGGAATCACTCAATAAATCACCAACACTTGAGTAATTGAGTAATGCACTAACATATAGTAACTATTACATAACAGGAAATTCTGATTAACGAATTAGTAAGTAATAGTGCTCAGTTGACTGTAGTAATTCACTATTAGTTAATCAATAACTACTATTTTTGTCACACCTCCCAGAAGATTACTAAGAACTATTATATACAGATTCATAATTAAGATGAATAATGCTTAATATATAATTAATTCTAATGTGAAGGTCATAGTAACCCATAACAAATTTCTTAGTAGTCCTCTGGGAGGTGTGTCAAAAATAGTTATTGATAAACTAAAAGGACCACCTTCAACTGAGCACTATTACTTACTAATTCATTAATTAGAGTTTCTTGTTAGTTATTAGTAGTTACTAGAATGTTAATATTGCATTACTCATTTGTTCCCGTGCAGTTATTCATTAATGACGGAACAGTGTTCTAAAGTGTTACCCATTTTTCTTTTCTCCTATTTTTGCTTTTAGGAAACGTGTAGCGATTCTAGCAAAATAGAGACTAAACTTTGACAGAGATGACTCAGTGAGAGGCCCTCACTACATCCAGAAACAATGTCCAGCCATTTTAAAACAATACATGGGTTTGTTCCTATCTTAGCATCTGCGTAGTATCGATCTGAATAAAATGAGTTTGTTTGTTCCAACAGGCTGTGACACCGGGGCTGGTCTTGCCACATACTCTGAGCAGAGTTTTGAGAGTAAGAACAGAACCCCTAAAGCACTTTTGTAAAAGTATGAGCAATTCAGAAAAAGAGAGCTTATTAGACTATGATATAAAAAAACTGAACAATAACGCATATACAACAGCAAATGCAACGAGTCACGAAAATTTCAAACACTACCAAGTTTATGCCGCAGAGTGCGCAGCAATGCCATAAAATATGATCGCACGTTTTAGAAGGAATTTACATGATCTAATTACATCTGTCAGTCCAGCTGCTGTGAGCTCAGAGTAAACCAACATCCTCTGGATAATAAACAAAACTTGTCATTAATAACCTCAACTGAACTACTTAATGCTAGCTAATATAAATGTTACCCTTGTAACATACTCCACATATTAGTGTACAGCTGTCTCCTATTGACACGGCTAAACAGATCATTTGGATACAAAAAGGTATCCTGGGATTTAGGGGAATAGGCAGACTTTAAAGCAGGCCGTTTATGTATCTGTAAAATAAAAGCCATTTTGGACAAGAGTCGTGTATATGAAACAGAATATATCTGACAAGAAATCCAACATTCTCCGATTGAGCAACAGAGGGGAATTTCGCTGGTCATCTCCTCTGCGGCTCCGTTCTTACAGACTACTACATTTTTCCAAGTGTTTAGTTTGGATAAAGAGCCAATTTGCTTAATACTTGTGGGATGGCTAAATGTTTAAACCTCCTATTTAAAGGGATCAAGTGAACGCATTATTTGGTTATGTTACACAGATGTGTCGTTTTTTTTTTTGTAATGATCTCAATCATTTAAAAAAAAATAAAAAACTGAGACAGAGAGACAGAGACAGAGACAGAGAGAGAGAGAGAGAGAGAGAGAGAGAGAGAGAGAGAGAGAGAGAGAGACAGAGACAGAGACAGAGACAGACAGAGAGAGAGAGCTTAAGAAAACAAACAGAGTTTCACCCTACACAAATTGTGGACTAATTGTGTATTTGGACTTGCGCATTGGTGGGGTTGGAGCCATTTTTCCACTTGAGTTGAGAATGTTAGAAAAAGCACTTTGACATTGATTAGTGTGTTGACTTGTGGAATCGTAGAGTTTTACCTGGATGTCTTGGGTTTCATCACAACACTATTTATACAGCTAGACTACAGGTCCAATTAAATACCCAAACCTGTCAGTGGAAAAGTTAGCTGCGCTTTCGGTTGAAATCATAACTTCTCATGCCATGTGATATGGTTGTGAAAAAAAAATGCTGAGGAAAATAGGCATAGGTGGTCCCTTGAAAGCTGTTACAAAAAATGAAGCTTGGAGAGAACTTCCAAATCTATTTCTCGAATAAAACTGACATTAAAAAAAAATATATATATTTGTAAAACACTTTTGTGGGGCCTTTAAAAAGAGATTTGATTTGATAAAGTTTAGTGAAAGAATTATTTGTCCTCTGTTGATAATACATACTTAAAAACCTATTTTAAAACTGACCTTCTTAATTAAAAATAATTATACTGGCATTAGGTTTCACGAACTTTCCACTCAAATTAAAGTCAATGAGGATTCCAACTAAAACAATTCAGTCCAAAATACTGCTTATGCCTTTTCAAGGCCATTTCAGCTGCCAGTTATAATCACCTCTATGAATTTCATTATGGGAAACTGCTGAAAATTGTGCACTTTTGACAGCCAGTTAAAAACTGTGGACACTCACCATACATTTGTTAGGTTTCTCTCCGGAGTGAACCCTCATGTGGATGAGCAACTTGTAGCGGGCATTGAAGGGTTTGTAGCGACGGACACATCCGGCCCAAAAGCATGTGAAGTCCTCACCCTTTCGCTGGTCGATATGGACCTTCTCGATATGCCTAACCAGTTCCTCCTGCTGCTCATACGCCGCACTGCAGTCAATCCAGCGGCATACCTGCTTATCGGTAAATACGTCCTCCCTGTCGCTCACCTGCTGTTCGACCAGGCCTGTGGGTTTGGGTTGTGCCAGCAGGCCAGAGGGTGGAGATTGCTGCTGGCTCTGAAGATGCAGTAGAGCTCCTGGGCCGGAGCCCATGTACTGGTGCAGGTGGTAGGGAGGGGGCATGGGTGGCCGTGGGGGGCCTGTTTGGTGGTGGTGATGGTGGGAATGCCCAACGCAGTGGCTTCCACGGCTCGTCAGATGGTGATAGTGATGCTGAAAGAGCTCCTCCTCACTTGGAGAGAAATCATCCACCGGTTCCTGTTTCAGCGTACAGCTGTCCAGCAGAGCACCGGGCTGTATGAGAAGTCCAAGCCCGTTGCCGTTAACCACACCGGGCCCCGGCTGCATGGAGGCTACGTCCTCACAATGCTCCACTGATGACACTGAGGAGGATGATGACGAGGAGGACATGGGTAGGAGACAGGACGAGGTGGAAGGTGAAGGCAGCTGAGGACTGGGTGCGGGGAGAGGCTTGTGGGAGAACGTGGTGGCGGTAGGCGACGACGAATTGGTGCGCAGGCCGTTAACGCAGGACATCTGGGAGGAGCAGATGTTGGCGGCAATATCGATTCCCTCTGAGGCTGACTGGGAGGCCACCAAGAGGCAGCGTCTCTTCAGTCCGCTCGCGTTCGGCCTTGCTGAGTGACGCGAGCTCGGGGACAAAGCCAGCGGGGAGGAGCCATCTTCATTATTAAATGGATACACAGTCACCGCCATTGCTGACAACGACAGAACAGTTGCTAAGTTACTGTCATCGCCGCCACCACCGCTGTTCGGACGGTCCAATTCCCTGCGACCTGCTCCCATCCCTCCTGAAAAGTCGCTCCGGGCCGCTCCCAGCTTGTAGCCCTCCTGTTTGATGGGGTACGATGGCAAAGCATGACACCCATTGACGCCACCGGACAGAGACAACGAGCTGAGCTCCGTCTGAAAGCCAGCAGACCTGCGGGAGAATGAAACACACCCAGAGGAATATGAGGAGCGTTTAGGTAGAACGGAGCAGGAAGAATATGCTCACTATTAGCGGCCCAGCCTGTTGAAAGATAAAGGCCAGGGTTTCTAAAATTGCTGCCAACTCTGCACTGTCAGACACCAGGGACACAGACAAGCTCTGTGCTCTTGTCCTGGCAAGCCTAAACTCTCAAACATCTCTGTTAACACTGACAATGCTTGACCAAAAGGGGTGCGATTGGAGATTCATTTTACAAACCCTTACAGAGTCTTATTAGGTTAAAATGTTTGGTTTGTGCTGATCAGAAGCTACTTTTTATGTTCTCCTCTCTCACAGGAAACAGCCATTGGATGGATTTCCACTGTGGTGTACTTTAAACACCGGTTAGATCCACCACAAATGCTCCTGAGCAATTCCATGAATAAATGAAGCAGGAAATTTGGCCTGAACTATAGTTATGAATGGGTATTTAAAAATAAGAAAAGAGAGAGATAAATACAGGCAGACTGTCATGCTCGGCATATGACAGGCTTTGATGACACAATAGGGGTTAACCGAAGCCTACATGTGGGCTAAATAGAAGTCACCTGGTTTTGGAGGTATAATAGTGGGCCTCTAAATGCTCTGTGTTTACAATACTCCCCATTATAGTGGGAATCTTTGCCCCCCCTTGAATGGGGGTCAAATTTCCCAGTGCGTCGCTGTGATCTTCCACATAATAATTCCTGTCAGTTTGCTCATTATGGATTTGTGTGCAAAGCTCTGGAATGATGTGAGAAGGGCCCTCTGTCCCAGCAGCCTATGAAGGATTTTGTCTAAGTCCCCTTTTCACTTGGTGCGGGAAACCGCTAAAGCTAGCGCACTGGCTGAACTGAAGCCTCAAGTTTGTCATGAGTCGCTCCATTCAGGCTTACCACTTCCTGTTTGGCAGGAGCAGTGACATTCAGCGACGATATTGGGAGAGTTGGATGCCGTGTTTGAGTGAAAGCACTTTGGAAAGCATCCCTCACTGAAACGATGGGTTTCAACTGTACTGCGGCTGCACAGAAGTCAACAGAAAACCGTCGACAGTGTCTTTTTCTAGCCGTTTAAAAAACAAACGCAGCCAAGAAGCAGCATCGATACTGCAATGTTTGACGGGCTTGTTTGACTTGTTCCACACTGCATTAAGCCTCGATAAATCAACCTACATTATTTGACTTACAGATATGTTTGCATTCTTAATGTAATTAGCATCACAATTGTAGAGACTCTTAAACGCTTTACACACTTTACTAGATTTACTAGATCCTAGTATACTACTTTCAATTTTGTATGTTTACTGGGTGTCCTTTTCTGTCTTACAATCATTTACATGTATTAATAAAAATTGACAAAAATCAGAAGCAAATACCTTTTTTTTTTCTTTTTTTTGTAAACTACATATATTGGCTTCACTTTGTTGTATAAAACATAATAATAATAAAAAACACTACACTCCAAAATATTTTTTTTATGCTTTTGAAAGAATAAAATAACTGTTTTCAATTTTGGTAAATGTTAAAATGTAATTTATTTCCGTGATGCAAAGCTGAATTCCAGCAGCCATTACTTCAGTCTTCAGTGTCACATGATCCTTCAAAAATCATTCTAATATTCTGAGATAGTTCACCCAAATATATATATATATATATTTTTTTCATAATTTACTCACCCTCAAGTTGTTCCAAATCTGAGTTTCTTTGATCTGTTGAACTCAAAATAAGATATTTTAAAGAATGTTGGTAACTAGACAGTTGACGGTAACCATTGACATCCATGGTATTTTTTTTTCTATTATGGAAGTCAATGGGTGCCGTCAACTGTCTGGTTACCAACATTCTTTAAAATATCTTATTTTGTGTTCAACAGAAAAAAAATATAAAAAAAACATTCAGACAGGTTTGGAACAACATGAGGGTAAGTAAATGATGACAATTTAAATTTTTGGGTGAACTATCCCTATAACATTTTAAATAGCACATTTATTTACTCTTGTTTATTGACTCTTGTCATAAAAGTAAGTTCCCATGTAGTGACTGTTCTTGTTGACCAAACCAAGTGCACAAATGTGCTGGGAGTTCTCACCTGACGTCTCTGTGGGGGCTCTCCTGCAGGTGAAGGTTCTGTGCAGGCTGCTCACAGTGG
Organism: Gobiocypris rarus; assembly: GCA_023029165.1. NCBI lineage: Eukaryota > Metazoa > Chordata > Actinopteri > Cypriniformes > Gobionidae > Gobiocypris > Gobiocypris rarus. The sequence goes on along the minus strand of CM040928.1, from coordinate 11,561,860 downwards.
TGGTACTGGGCTCCAGACTGAACTGCCAGGTTCTGCCCACAGCGCAGCGAGGTTCCCTCTTCTGCTGTCAATTCAGAAGCGCTCTCCTTCTCTGAACAGAATGAGATACATCCTCCATTCACTGAAACAGGTGGGAATACAATAGGTGTATTAACAATTACAGATCTTTAAACCATTTATCAAACTTTTAAATCCATTGCATGGCTTTCTGGAATACTTGATTCTGATTGGCCAATATTTTCAACTAGTGTATAGCAAATCAAAGTAAAATACAATTTCATAGTGCTTGGAAATATATACAGAAGGAAAGCCGACACTCTTTTTGACTCCAGTGTGAGTGCCTGCATCTTTCAAGTTTTTTATCAACTCAATTTCAGAAACGTTATTTGCTCACAATGATATTAGTAATGCATCACCCATTGGAGTATGATCAAAACCAGCATCTAAACATATGTATAAAGCAAAGCCAAACCAAAGACAAAGGAGGCTCGGTAAGATATTGTTTCCAAGTATACAAAATGGGAAGGTGACAAGTAATTGCTTTAAAGCAACAACAACAACAAAAAAAGTGAGGGGAATCAAAATAAATGAGTGTTGAGAGGTAAGAAGAAATGAGAGAAAGAGAAACAATGGAGCAGAAGGTCACAAGACACGCAGGTCCTGTAAAGCACATGTTGGATCCCTGAACTCAATAAACAGAAGAAACACACATTTCACATCCATTCAAAGAATAATAATGGCTGTTTATTAAATCTTGGATCATTTTTTCTTGGCTTAAAAATCCCACAGTTGGAATGTCAAAATGTGTTTGTGTATAACATCACTGCTCGCTGAGCTAAAGCCAGGGCTTTCTTGCTTCATCTGGAGAGGATTGAGAGGTTTGTCAATACCACAAAAAAACTCACGTTCTTTTAATTACATCCTCCTATTCTTGCATCCCTTAGTAAGCTACTATGCTGTGCCCTCATTTTAAATAAAAACAAGATATGTTTTTAAATATTTTAGGCTTGATTCCTGCATGCGACACTGATAATAGGTTTCACAAGAAGCCTTCAAATGCCACAAAGTCAAGTAGAGGTAAACTATACTGCTGATGTGAGGTGCAGAGAGAATATAGCCAGAAGCCACAGGAATTCTCAACACAAATCTGTTTTACAGATTTTCAAACTTGCTCAATATCATATCTGGGATGCAATATAGCCACAAGAGGCAGCTTGTGAAAACAATTTAGCTGCTAGCCCTTTAACTGAGACCCTTTAAAATAGCTATTTTAGCAACCACGAATAACTTTTTTTCGAAATAGCAGTTGAACCTATGAGGCATTGTTGATTAAATGCATAACAACAGTTACTAATAGCAGATGAAATGCCTTTGCTCAAGGTGAGGACTGGATTTTAGATGATTCTCCCCAATCGACACTCTTGAGCAACACAGAAATTGCACATCCAACCTGTAGAAGATGAGGCAAATGGCTCAGCAACAGAATCCTTCACACTCCATATGCTTCTTTTAATGTATTATTGTCCAACTCTAAAAATGTGCTGCCAAGTTACATCAGTTCAGATCCAAGTTCACACTAAGAGCCTTGCTCTGTATGGACAGAACTATGGGAGAGGTTTAAAGATATGATGCTTTGTTACATTAGCAGAATTAGTCACGGCAAAGTTGCATAAAAGAAGCTTCTCCACATTTGGAAACTTGGATAGAATGTTAGTTTGGATTTATATTGAATTTGCAATGGTAATTCACTGTTGGGTATTGCTCTGGGTTTTTGTCAGAAGGTGGAAGTCTGTCAAAGCTCCCGTTGTGAAAGCTATTATTTTGGGGTTTTATTCTCCTATTTATTGATAGAGACAATGAAAGGAAATTAATGGGGAGGCCAGAATCAAACCTGCATCTGCCATATGAGCACCACAGGCCAAGGCTCTGACTTGAGGCGGTTCTGGGGGGTGGGGGGCAGTCCCCCTGTGTGAACAAGCTTGGCCCCCCTCTAGCCCACCTAAATTTAGAATCGTATGGGTGCAATGTGCAGTTTTTGCTGTGGCGGTAGTGATGAAAAGAGTAATTTATTGTGCCATAACCTTTTAATCTCTGCAGAGAAGAAATGACTTGATGACCAAAGCAGAGAAGTGAAACTGCATGAATAGGTTGCTGTGCACGAGTAGTAGTTATGGCCATTCACAAATAATTCTTCACTATGTTTGCATTCAAAGAGTTGTAAAAAGTGAGACAGAGTTTCACCACAAAGAAACACGAGAAAAAATACAGCTAAAGAATTGTTTTTTTCAGTCATGTTCACGTGTAGCGAGAAATAATATTAATCTAATTGTCAAGTGTGTTTTTTTGTGTGTGTGTAATGTCATCACTGTACAAATTTCTTTCTTCTGTTGAATTTCGTCACTGCTTTTTGCAGATGATGTTGTCGTGTTGGCAACCTCAGACCAGGACCTTCAGCGTGCACTGGGATGGTTTGCAGCTGAGTGTGAAGCGGCTCGGATGGAAATCAGCACTTCCAAGTTCGAGGCCATGGTTCTCAGTCGGAAAAGGGTGGCTTGCCCACTTCATATTGGTGGAGAATTCTCGCCTCAAGTGGAGGAGTTCAAGTATCTTGGGGTCTTGTCACGAGTGAGGGAAGGATGGAACGGGAGATTAACAGACGGATCAGTGCAGCTTCTGCAGTAATGTGGGGGGCACTGTACCAGTCTGTCGTGGTGAAGAAGGAGCTAAGCTGTAAGGTGAAGCTCTCGATTTACCGGTCAATCTATGTTCCTACTCTGACCTATGGTCATGAGCTGTGGGTCATGACCGAAAGGACAAGATCCGGGATACAGGCGGCCAAAATGAGCTTTCTCCGCAGGGTGGCTGGGCGCTCCCTTAGAGATAAGAAGTTCGGTCACTCGGGAGGAGCTCAGAGTAGAGCCGTTGCTCCTCCACATCGAGAGGAGCCAGCTGAGGTGGCTCGGGCATCTATTTCAGATGCCTCCTGGACACCTTCCCAGGGAGGTGTTCCAGACATGTCATCGGGAGGAGACCCCGGGGAAGACCTAGGACACGCTGGAGGGATTATGTCTACTGGCTGGCCTGAGAACGCCTCAGGGTTCCCCCGGAGGAGCTGGAGGAAGTTGCTAGAGAGAGGGAAATCTGGGCGTCTCTGCAGCGTCCGGCCCCGGATAAGCGGAAGATGATGGATGGATGGACGGACGGATATATATAATATAATATAATATAATAAAATATAACATATGCTGCTTGAAATTAGTTTTAGATGAAGCACAGCATTGCACAACACTGCTATGTCAACTACCCGGATGCAGACATGATACTTAAAAATAAAAAAGTCTTGGTCACACTTTAGTTTTGCAATCCAATTCTCACTATTAACTAACTATTAACTATGACTTTACTAAATGCCTAATTACTGATTATTAATAGTTAGTAAGGTAGTTATATGTCCATGCAGAATGAGGCATTATGAGTATAAACAAATAACCTAATAATATGCATGCTAATACACAACTTGTTAATAGTGAGAATTGGACCCTAAACTAGTGTAACCAAAGTCTTAATATATAATAGAAACCCTCAAAGAACTTCTTTCCCAGACTGAAAAGGATAGTTCCAACACATTGGCTCTCATCTATACCTGGAGGACAGACAGAACATAGAGAAGGATATTTCTCCAGCTCTCTCAGAAGACCTCTGATCGTTGACCAAATGTAAGAGAGGGTAAAGGAGGGAGCAGGTTTGCAAGCATTCAGAAGCCATTAAGGAATGACAATCTTGGGCGTGAGATCACTGCTGTGCGGTGCCAATAACACCTGAGGGTAAAGCAGAGCACCGTGATGAAGACCAGACTGAGGTGCTGGCCTCATTCACAAAAACACAAGAACACAAACCACAGAGCAGAACCCAACTGAGGGGAGAAAAACACTTCCATTGTCATTCTTGTTTCACACGTACAAAAGAACAAGGCTTCTGGACACTGGACAAGTAGTATATGGCAAACGCTTCCATATATATCCATTTTATCCAGACTCACCAACTTTTAAAAAGTCAGAGAAAACACTTCCCATATCTTTTGTTGTTGACATCAAAGTCTCTGCTTCCAATCAAGTTATACATTATTTGGCACACATTCATCTATCATTTGGAAATTTAATAACATGGTTAATAACAAAGTATCATGGTTTCCAAAAAATTTAAGTATTAAAAACATTATTAATGTTAAAAATATTAAGCATCACAACTGTTTTCAACATTGATAATAATAAGAAATGTTTCTTGAGCACCAAATCAGCCTATTAGAATGATTTCTGAAGGACCATGTGACACTGAAGACTGGAGTAATGATGCGGAAAATTCAGCTTTGCCATCACAGTAATAATTTTAAAATATATTAAAATAGAAAAGAGTTATTTTAAACTGTAATAATATGTTTTGTAATATTTCTATATTACTATTTTACTGTATTTTTGATCAAATAACTGTAGCAGTGGTGAGCATAACATTGAACAATCGTACTGACTCCAAACTTTTGAATGGTAGTGTATTTAAATGACTTTTTCAATGACTTTTGAAATTTTCAATTACTTACATCTCTTTGCACATGTCTGACATCAAAACTGGAGAAAAACATAATCATTTAAAAATCTCATGTAAACATGTTTTCTTGTGTGTCATAGTTATCAGGGTATAACATGTTGCACATATAGACACACTTAATGTTAGATTTTTAAAAATAAATTATGACATTTTATACGATAAAATTTGTATTATTACTAGTTTGAGCCCCACTTGTTGTCCAAAATAAAATTGGAACTGTAAAGTAAAACCAGTTGCGAATCATTGCTTTACGATATCATACAGTAGGAGAAGACACAGTGCAACCCCCCCTACCCCATAACCCCACCACTGGACCATGGGGACTACCTGCATCTGATCAGCAGATGGGTCGGCCATTATTAAATGTAATTGGTGGTAATCTCAGGCGATTTTTTATTTCGGTGACACTTCATTTTCTACAATTCTCGCCTCCTGCCTTTCAAGTCACCTAAGTGCAGCATTAAGTGCTGGAGTGAGACCGAGCTTGTGCCAGCATTTAATGTTTTCAAGTCTTCAGAGATGCTGGCAATGGAAAGCAGATGTGTGAAGATGCAGTAATACTGCAGAACAAGACGGGGGCTTCAGAGAAAAGATGGGAGAGGGGTGCGCTTATGCATGTATGTGTGTATCGACTCCAATGCACGTCAAACATGTGAGTCTACAGAACAACAAGCTGCCAAACCACAAGACAGATGCGTCTGGAAATGCACTGTGACATTTCTACTCAGGCCACTTTAGCACCATAAATCATAGGATCCGCACTTGAACAGTTAATGACGATCAGAACTCTCTGATACCCTCTTCTTCCTATATTTGTTTGTCCTTTTCTGCCTTATTAACTCATTAGTGGGGCTAGCTAAGGTGGGAATTACTATTACTAGTGCTCATATTTTGGGTTAGGGATTAAATGTTGACATATGTGATACCTCTTTCATGCACTTTATTGAGAATAGAAGCTCTATTACTTTAAAAGAGGTCTGATCATTTTTCTACAGGTCAACCTGGCAGACCTTAAAAAGAACAAAATCCTAGACTTACATCATATAATATCATAAAGACTTGTGGAGGAAACCACTTAGAAAATTCCCAATATATATCTGCAACTAACTGTTATTAACATAATATATTAAACTATTGACTATTTCTTTGATTAATCAGAAAAAAACACACATTTAATTTCCTATGCAAATTTTAAAAACCATGTAACTGCAAATCCTGCCCAATGTTCCCCTCTAAAGTTATAAATGCAAACATAAATGTGTTTGGCAGATGCTTTAATCCGTATATATTTTAATCAGTTCATGATTTCCCTGGGAATCGAAACTATGACCTTGGCGTTGCTTGTGCCATGCTCTACTGTTTGAGTTACAGGAGGGCATATTATTATATATCAACGATCTCATGAAAATACGTGAGTATTTTTACATAAAGTGTGATTCTACTACGCGTACATTTACTTACGTTTTCACACACAATAAAACGTACAATACTGACTTATTGCAGCACTAAAATGTACAATATTGACGTATTGACAGCACTAAAATGTAAATTATTTACGTATCCAAGTGTGAACGGGTAAATTACCAGCCACCGGCTCCCATGCATGAATATCAAAATCGTGGCATTAAAGGGTTAGTTCACCCAAAAATCTGTCCCTCCATTGAAAGTGTATGCACACTCTACAGTCCGTGTCCAGAAAGGTAAGAAGAAAGGTATGAAAAACATCAAAGTAGTCCATGGTGGGTTAGTTAGACTCTTTTGAAGCATCGACAATACATTTTGGTCCAAAAATAACAAAAACTATGACTTTATCCAGCATTCTGTTCTCTTTCGCGTTTGTATGAATCCCGCTGCTGACGTAAGACGCTGCTGTGTTATCTGGTGCGTCAGAGCGTTCATGTAGTCTGAGGGAGACGCACGCTTTGGGTGAACTAACCCTTTAATAATGTTTATTTTATATCCAATAATGTTAGTCACATTAATACATGTTTTCAGTTGTATTTATTCAATGCATTTTACTAAGTTAATCTACCTAATATAAAATAACAGAAATTTAAAATAACATTTTGCTCTGTTCGTGACTTCTGCTACAAACTCATTTCGGATGACTAGATAATGTTAAAAGAAGACTGCATTTTAAAACCTTAAGATGAATAACATTCTTGCCAACCATTTTATTTAGCTTGTTGTTTGCCGTGAGACATAAAAAGGCGTTTTCTCCTATTCAGCAACTGGCGATCACAAGATACACCAAATAACGACATCAGTTCATAAAATACAACACTTTATTCGTTCACTGTAATCCAAATCGTTAGAATCCATATGCTTGCGAGAAACAAATCCAAATTGAGCACTTAATCCAGTGATCTTCATCTCCATTAGCCTTCCATTAGTCTTCATCTCCTCTCAGTAGCGCGACCATAAACATCAAATCTCGTGCTCATTGTGAATTCAAATTCAAAAAACGTGCCTTCATGAAGCATTACGACATGATTTACGGCAGTGGCATTGAACGCTCATTGGCTCTCGCCTGCTGGAGCCTGCTTCGTCACAGATTTTGACATGCCGTGTTTCAGTCGATTTGTATTTGAAATGGGAAACGCGCAACTTCACGGATAGAAGCTGGATTATTATTTTCATTGATTAATAACTTACATTCTGCTCTGTACCTCATACAAAACTATTATATACCACCAGAGAGGACTGCAAAACATCTTCATTTGAACTACTTTTGGTACCGCTTTTGACATTTTTGCAATTAATAAATTATTGTGATTACACTGGTCTGTCTGTTATGCTTTTATTTATAACAGTATGTTGTTTTAATAAATTCTAATGGTTAGGTTTTAGGGTTAGGTGCAGGATTAGCCATTCAAAATATCATTTTCCAACGTTTTACCTTTTATTCTCTTTATAGTCTGTATTAAATTGGTAGGTTTGGGGTAGTGTTAAGGGATCTTACATTAATCAATAAAATGGTCAAAGGGAACTTATATATATATATTTTTATGATATAACAAAAAAAAAAAAATTTTTTACCAGTATAAAGTTTTGTATTCTTAAAAAAAAAAAAAGATTTCATGATAGATTCGTAAATATTTTACGTTTTTTTAGCTGTAAAAATTTAATAATACTACGTTTAAATGTTGCAAATACGTCTATATTCTACATTTTAGCACTTCTCCAAATGTACTAAGACGTTTTGTCTCTTTGAAAGTAACGTATTAATACCCACGTATTAACGATGAGACCAGGCTGTATATATTGTTTCAATTCAATTCAAATATTTATTCAATTTTTTTGAACTGCCTTGCCTTTTCTGTTATCATTTGCATGCGTTTTAAAGCCTTATCACTCTTAACTTGAGCATACACACCCGACGCAACGCACACAGATGTCTGCACGTCCGACCGTTTAGGACTAGACTGGTTCTCTTTCATGTGTTATTGCGATTAAACTGTCAAATGCTCACAAGGTTATGTCAGAAACACCAAAAGTTCACATGAAAACAGTTGGTTATGTCTGTGCACATATGCAGCAAGAACAAAAATCCTGTGTGTATATTAGATCTGTGTACTAAAGTGAAAGCAGTGTAATACACTATACCTACTGCTATATCTGCTGTTGATTTGAATCAAACAACAAAAGATAAACCGAAAATCACTCACTGCTCTTGACTGAATAACATTAGTAGCTTTATTAAGAACACATTTCTTACTTGAATGCTGCTGTTAAATGCTCTGGCGAGGAGATAAACATGGCCAACTGTGTACAGCGCTCTGAGGGCAGGGTCTACGCTAATACAGCAGTGTCCATTAACACTCATGGGCGGGGCCTGTGAAATGTGACATCACATTACCAGGAATCTGCAAACTGATTGTTCTGAGACATGGGGATGATTCATGGGGATAAAAAAGGAGTGGGTGTTATAGGGTGCTTGTGTACACACACTGCCAACACACATTTATGTTCAAACACCTTATAAAAGTAAATTTTGCATAATAGGTGTCCTTTAAGGTCGTGATAAAACTGAAGTAGCGAGAGATATTTTCTTCCATATTGTGACATAGTAACAGTTTATCAGAAAAGAAAAAATTTAGCACATGCCTTTGTTTTATGCATTGTTTGTTAATTGGATTTTGAGATGTGAGTATTGCAGGGTCAGGTTTTAACAGGGTACTTCACTACTGGCTTTCAATAAAACTCGGTTGCCTATACAGTAGACAGGTGAAATAATTGTTTTAATCAGTGCTATCTGACTAAAGAAAACAGAGAAAAAAGGCTGTTGTCTTCCCTTTTGCCAAACAGGAATGAAAACTTCAACACCCATAATACACTGGACATGTTCCCGTCCAAGGCCTCTCCTGCCAGTCTGATGTGGATACACTTACCAGAGTCAAATACCGTATTGCTTTAGCATGAAATACTTCTTACTTATCAAACTTTTAGTCAAAGTGGTGTCTACTTGTATTGTTCCCGAGTGTAAGAATTCAAATAGTAAATAGTGGGAGTGAGTTATTTGTATACGGTACAATTTTCAGTGATAAACCTACCCCTAAAATAACTATTCTGTTAATAACCCTCAAACATGCTGCGTAACACGAGAATGAACCTCATTGGTTCTCTCACGTCAAACGAACATGCTTGAGCTTCAGTTTACCACAACTGATGTGTGAGATGATGAATGTTTGTATGTGAATAAAAGCTTAAATTCAATCTTAAATTCGATCATTTAAAGCGATCAAGTCTCTTCAGATAATTTGGACTAAACCACTCAATTCGTATTCGTTTTACGATCTCTTTATCGTGTCAAACCGGTAGTTGCATAGCTGTACAGAAAGCTCTCAAATTTCATCAAAAAGATCTTCATTTGTGATCCAAAAATGAACAAAAGACTTACAGGTTTGAAACGACATGAGGGTGACACTCGCTCTGCCATTTTTCAAATGTGTATTTTCTATAGAAATGCATTTTGTAAATTGATGCTGCCGAGTTTCTCTGTGTCCGGTGTACACATACCTGATTAATCAACTGAATGAAATTCGCTAATCAAATATTTGATGCAATCCTGCCCAGAAAACCCTAACAACTGCATAGCAACACTACAAAAGTCTATTATAGTTCCAGTGAGTTTTGCATGAGCAAGCACCATTCACGTTTTCTAGTTTATTTTCACATTTCATTTCTCAGCTTCTCTCACTGTCTTTATGTTATCCTTTCAAGGTCCTCTCCTCTCTTTTTTCATTAGGGGACAAAGTCAGCAGACGCATGAGCAGTGGGATTATACAGAACTCTCCTGCGCTCCTCAACACGGCTGCAGTGTCCTGTGCAGATGTTGCGTATTATTAAAAGACAAGAGCCTTTTGCATCTTTAAATCTCATAACTCATGTCTATATTTGTGTCTCCACACAGACCCGGAACTTATTTGTTTGCTTAGTAATGAAGGTTTGATTGAAAACCTGAGGGCACAAGCAAATGAAAAATAACAAAGTCTGGAGAAAGGTTCCCTTAAACAGGTGCATGGCATAGAAAAAAACTTGATTAAATTATGAGGGACTGAAATGACTTTGTTTTTCTTGCTAGATTATTGGTACCGCCAGACCAGGATTTTCATGAGGATGAAATTGGTTTGTTATGGCAGTTTCTGTATGAAGACAAATCCTGGTTTGTGTTTCACTTCTAAGAACAAAAATGTCATATTTAGCAAATAATATATTTTTCAGTTAATGTTTCATGTCAAATGAAAACAAGGTATACCAAAAGCAAAGAAAAAATGACGGCAATCTTAAGAAGAACCCACCCTTATGTAGAATAAACCATTTATAATTATTATTTAGATGTACAACTATTAAAAACAGTGATAAAAAGTACAAAGTCCACATTTAGTAGAAATATGTAATTGAAAAATATACGGTAATTTATATTCTGTTATTATTTACTATTATAAAGCTCCATGAAAGTATCAAGTAGTTATTTGTCTTTTTTATTTAATGTTTCTTTTTTTTTTATTATTTTTCATGCAAAATAGCTGCATACAGTAGATTCCATGGACAAAAAATATATCTTGGGTTTGGAACAATATGGATGTTGAGTAAATAAAACCAGAATTCTTATTTGTGGCTAAGCTATTCCTTTAAGAAACTATTTACAGCACATTGCACAGGATTTTCTCTTATGCAACCACATGAAAGGTTTTACTTTCAGTTGCACAGACAAAATTAAGTTATAAATAATATGCTTAAAGATCTGCTGTAACTACACAAGAGTTCATCAAACAAAAGAAGAAGAATCTTTTGCTCGTGAGACGGACAGATGCAGCTGCCCACTGATTTCGTAATAGCCTCGGCTCCTAAAACAGTCCGAACTGACCGCAGACTACTGAACACAAACAAACACAAAACACTGCCTGCACTACTCCTACGGTCCAATGACTAAACCGCACGCTTGGACAAGAGAACCTTATAAATCAAGGCTCACAGTGATTAAAGCATTACATGGCCATTTTAAAACCGTATCAGCCGTGTACACATCCACACACACACACACCCAGCAAAAAAAGATAATCTGAGACAAACATCTTGACATGCTTCCAGTCATCATGATCAGTGTTGATGTTCTTCCATACCTTTACTGTAATTACTGGGTTCCACTTGGGCATGTCACCACCTGCTGGTGACTGGCTGTCACTGGAGGAGCCTGCGAGTCTGTCCTCTGTGGACTGACGTGGGTGGATCTGGACCACCATCGCTTCGGTTTCCAGTAAGCAGCGGGTGAGGCTGGGTCAGGGTGGTGCTGGAGAACCTGGCAGCGCTATGGCGATGCCCATTGTGCCAGGGATGGGGTTCGTGGCTCCAGCTTTTCAGTTCGTAATGGATATGCTCTCATCAGTTCAAATAGGGTACATTGCAACTCCTGCCATCTAACAGACTTTTAAAATGTTCCAAAGCCACAAGCATTCAGGTCATCCTTCAAAACCAATGTTCAATGATCCTGAAAATCAACAGTCATCTTCAATGTTACCATAATAATCATTATCTTCAACCATTTTGAGCATGATCATTATCAAAAAATGTTCGTCATCATCAAAATGCCGTTTCACTGAAGTAGCAAGGATGGTTAACTTTGAAATGTTGGGTTGTTTTTAGAGCTATGGCCCCGTCAAAACAGATTTAGAGTCCAATGAGACATGGCTTTATTGCGTCGTCTTCTATTCTATTATCTTAGAACAAAATGTACACCTAAATCATAACCTAAATTCTCATTTTACGTACAGGATAAAGTTACTGGAAACGATTTTACATCAAGCCCACTGAAATCTATAGAGTGTGAAATACTTACAACAAAGACATTTATAATGTTACAAAAGATTTCTGTTTCAAATAAATGATGTTCTTTTGAACTTTCTATCATCACAGTTCACCAGCAGTTTTCAACACTGAAATTAAGAAATGTCTTGATCACCAAATCAGCATATTAGAATGATTTCTGAAGGATCACGAGACACTGAAGACTGAAGCAATGATGCTTTTCCTCACAGGAATAAATTGCGTGTTAAAATATATTAAAATAGAAAGCAGTTATTTTAAATTGTAATATTATTTCACAATATTACCATTTAAAACTAAACCATGTCATGACCCTTTAAAAAATAATGCACAGTAAAAATAGAACAAGAAAGTTGTTTTACAATGAACAGTAGTAAGAAATGGGTGCATAAATAGAGCTCTTGTTTTGCAGTGTACGTACAGGATGAGGTTACTGGAAACAATTTTATATCAGGCCCACTGAAATCTATAGAGTGTGAAATACTGGAGGTGATTACCATGTAAATGCATCAGTAGCACGGGACGGGGCTGCTTTACATTCCTGTGTCTTGTGCTGTAAAAACGTACAGCTTTAACATTAAGACTCAGAGTTCCTCATCACAGGCTGCTGTTCTGGCTTTTATGGGATCTTGACGGCTCTATGGGGCTCTGTAAAAACACAAGAACTTCGGGACCTCTGAGGCCCTGTGATACTGCCGCAGTGGAACTGTTCGGGTTGTATTATGTTGTTTCTGTTGTGTGTGTGTGTGTGTGTGTTTGTGTGTGTGTGTGTGTGTGGACTGGTAATCCCTACGGTATGGGGACAAAATGTCCCCACAAAGATGGCAATATCCACATTTTTGTCCTTGTGGGGACATTTTTTTGGTCCCCATGAGGAAAACATCTTATAAATTACACTAAGTGATGTTTATTGAAAAAGTAAAAATGCAGCATGTCTCCTGTGATGGGTAGGTTTAGGGGCAGGGGCAGTGTAGGGGGATAGAAAATACGGTTTGTACAGTATAAAATGCATTACGCCTATGGAATGTCCCCATAAAACATGGAAACACAACATGTGTGTGTGTGTGTGTGTGTGTGTGTGTGTGTGTGTGCGTGCATGCAACTATTTCGCTTCTATACGTCTTAGTATTTATTCTAAGCTTTGAGACAAAACAATAATGCCATGTTTGAACAGAAATAGAGCTTTTCTTCTGGAGTTTCTATGTTTGCCCTCTGATGTCATATTTTAATTATCTTGAATTCCCTGCAAAGATTATGGGAAATTAATTCCATTAGCGAAATATCTTTTCACACTAAATCAGGCTGTCAGGGTTGTGACTTTATAATACAGTTCTCGCATAATCCTTATTATGAAAACTGGCTCTTGTAATTAAAAGTGAAATGCAGTCTTGTACGGTATCCAACATTCTAAGCACAAATTCCTGTATTGAATGAGTCAAGGCTAATATTTTCATTTGAAGCATTCCTAAGGCATGACAGCTAATGGTCAGCACGCCATTTCCAATAAATATGACAAAGGGAATTTTACTATACACTTTCAGCTGTCCTATTAGCCTAGTTAAAATCAGCTCTTCACACAAATCCTCCAATGCAGAGTCAATGGCTGTCCTGTCGCTGCCTGCAGCCAAAAACACGCTCTGTACACAACTGTATTGGCCCACATTACCGAGTATGGCGTGCACTTTAGGCTGCTTCCAATATTTACAAGCAAGCCTGAAACTGTGAGAGAATTCGATTGAATGCAGATGGCAGGAAGTTCCACTCAAATGACAGTGGCCAAATTCAACCGCAAAACATGAGAGGAACCTCACAAGCACACATCGCATATCCTATTTCCAAATGCTAGTACACTTGTCTGAAGCTAAAGAAGACTGTAAACATACATCATTATATACTATCCAAAAGTTTGGGGTCAGTAAGATTTTTCTTTGTAAACTGATCAAAAGTGACAGTAAAGACATTTATAATGTTACAGAAGATTCATATTTCAAATAAATTATGTTCTTTTGAACTTTCCATCATCTTGGTTTCCACAAAAATATTAGGCAGCATAACAGTTTTTTAAAACATTGATAATAATATGAAAATGTTTCTTAGCCCTTACATGCATGAATGATTCACCGATCATTATTACATATTCGGGTCTTTAGCGACCCGGATCTATGTCTAACACGGATGCATCTCTAACTGCCGCAATATAAAACCTGATATTTTAATAAGAATTACAAAATAATAAAATAAAGCATATCTTTTGGAACTCGGAAGGGTTCAATTTGAGCAGATGCTTTTTGCCATCGCTGACAGCTTCTTCACCAGATCCACTATCAAGTGACAGTGACACTAATATTTGATTGTGTACAGTACTTGCTCTGCAGTAAATAACTGAGCGTTAAAGACCCGAGGTATGCGTTTAAGGGTTAAGAACCAAATCAGCATACTGGAATGATTTCTGAAGGATCATGTGACCCCTAAGACTGGAGTAATGATGATAAAAATGTAGCATTGTCATCACAGGAAAAAATGACATTTTAAAAGAGATTGAGCGTGGATTCACAGGAGATGTCGTCTTCACCTCACAGCCGGTGGAAAAGAATCGGGACGGGACAGAAATCATGTTCATGGATGAGATTATTAACATTACTGTAGCATGAAGCAATGCAGGGTCGAGTGTTGGAGCGAGAGACAAGCGCAACACACAGCTCGAGAGCAGTGGAGCTTTTATTATGCCACAGTCACCGCTTCCGCTTCTTCCGGTCAAGAGTATGTGGGGTAACACAGTGCTGTTTGATCATATTAGATACATTTGAGTGTGTTAAAAATCATGTACTAACGTTACTCTGTGCATTTGCTCGTGGCTACTATGAGACACTTGTTGCACAATGCAGTAAGCTAGATCGATATTAGGCATGGTAAAACATGATACTCACGGTAAATCAAGAACACGCGACTCAAACTCTAAGACTAAACATGTTGAGCTATATAACAATGATTAGTTTTCTGTCTATAAAATGTATCCAAACAGTTGTTCCATTGTCTAATAAAACATATAATATATTAAAGCGTCTTTGGTGTTTCCATGGTTTCTACTAAATAAAACCAGAAATCGAGGGTAATTCGTCATTGATAGGCGACACACGGCCCCGCGTCCTGGTTAATAAAGGCTTATTTCTCTGGATTTAAACATTCTTGGAAAAATCTAGGATAATGTAAGTACACAAAAGTCAACAAAATATACAACACTGTTCTAGTGGTCTTTGGATATTTTAATCCAAATATTGTACATATTATTCCTTTAAAATAGACATTTTAAATTGTAATAATATTTTAAAATATGACTGTTTTTACAGTAATTTTAATCAATTAAATGCAGCCTTGATGAGTTGAAGAGACTTATCAATCCCAAAATGTTGATATACTATATATATAAAATGAGAAGAGTATTATGAGTGGCAAGAATTGTTGAGTAATCCCCTTGACAAGTATTATGAGAGACACGTTTGTAATTGAGTCATAAATAAATAGAACGTTTGACAATGATTATATCGTTATCTATGCAGCCTGCAATTCTCTAAGGGATCCTTTGTTATTAGATGGGAAAACCGAATGGTTATGTGAGGAACACAACAGAGAATCATATTTCATTTCCTATTTTTTGTTATGGTTGTTTTAGTGGAGAAAAAAAATAATGGAAGCTTTCTTTCAGAATAAGATGTTCAAAGCGTTCGGTATAATTGGTTTGGCTTTGAAGTTTCTGGCAGGGATCGGGATAAAATCTTACTACAGACTCACACACTGAGTAGTCTTGGTGATTAAGAAATGACTTGGCTCTATGACTTTTTTTAAGAGTCATGATTTGCTTTGACAACAGGGGCAGAGAAGGAAAAGCTTTTATTTTTATTTGATTATTCATCTTCTTTCATGTTTCCCGCTTCAAGCCCCATGCTTTCCTATTACAGTGTGTGGAGATGACCAGTCCAAGCCGAAACAAGAACATAATCCCTGCTGATATCCTCAAACAAATGTTATCTGCAAATTCACAGCAGATGACGGAGCTGGCTGCACTCCGCAATGGTAAACTAACTTAGTCGCTATCAAAGCTCTCTCTCAGTCAAGCATCATAGCCACGGTTAAGACTGTTTCGGGCTTTGAAGAACACAATAGAGGAATTCAACCCAAGGCGACTTCACAAATAAATAGAACTGTCAAAATTGAGTCCATGCTTACTTTTGATTCTTTCTAATAAGAAAATTGCATCATAGAGCTCAAAATCAATAACCATGTTTACAAGAACATAATTTTCCAATTAGGGTCCAGATTTTGGTCAAAGGAATAATTCACTAAGAAATATAAATTTCTCTCAAGGATCACACAAGGAGACCATTTCCATGCTCTTCTCTACGCAATTACAATGAAGCTTACAAGCTTTAAAAAGATAAAAGCACAACAAAGGCATCATAAAAGTTGTCCAGACGACTCTTCTGAAGCCATATATTGGTACATTAATGAATGATTGGTGAATGAATTATTGGACCTTTTCAATGAATCATTTGATCCAATGGTTAAATTTTTCAATGATCCAATCGCAGTTTATCAGTGAATAACTTACCGGTACAGTACATTCTTGACACAAAGCTATCATATCCAGTATATTCAGTATACAGTTTTAGAATGATTTCTAAAGATTCATGTAACGCTGAAGTCTGGATTAATGGCCATCACAGCAAAATATTAAATTAAATAGCATATAGTTTAAATTGTAATAATATCTCACATTTGATCAAATAAATGCAGTCTTGGTGAGGCTTCTTTTAATAACATAAATAAATCTTACCAACCCTTATCTTTTGAATGATATAGTGTAAATTAAAGACACAATATGTACGATTTTTCAATTACAATATCCAAAAACCACTAGAACAATGTTATATATTTTGTTGACTTGTGTACTTACATTATCCCAAATGTTTCCAAGGATGTTTAAACCCAGAGAAATAACCAGGACATGGACTGTGTCTGTGTGTCATCTATCAGACATCATACTCGGTTAGATTTCCGGTTTAGAAACCATGGAAACACCAAAGATGCTTTAATATGTTGTGTGTTTTATTAGACAGGTGAACAAACAGTTTGGATACATTCATCAAAAGAAAAATAATTATTGTTATATATAGCTCAACACAGTCTTATTGTTTAAATTTTGTTTTCTTGATTTACAGCGAGTACCATGTTTTACCATACCTAATATTTATCTAGCTTACTGGAGTGTGCAACAAGTATCTCAGCCGCCTCATTCCGCTCCAACAGCTTTCAGCCCCACCCAGTAATATTAATAAATCTTTAATATATTAGCTCATCCATGAATATGAATTCTTTTCCACCGACTGTAGAGGTGAAGACAACAACTCCCATGATTATGCGAAATCAAGGCAGAAAAAAGTTTTTTTTTTGAATAAGCGACCTCTACCGGTGGTAATTACATTTTGCACAGTCGATATTTGGAAGAAGGTGTTTACACGACACTGTCAGTTGTTCAACTAAACATTTCCATATTAATATGTCTGTTACTGACTTGCAAAGAACTGACTTGCAAAGTTTAGAAATAAGCACATGGGGCCCCAACACGCACATTTCATATTCTCAGAATATATTCACAAGGATGCCTATTTTCCATTACCCTCAAACAGCATAGAGTTTCAAACCGCACATATCCCTGAACGGAAGTGGGCAAAACAATGTGACTCTTTTTGTTTTGTGGGGTATCATCCTCAAAAACCACAGGATCATTCTAAACTGACCCCCTTTTATAGTTTCCCCACAACTACCGTCCCACTCAGGCCTCTGGTAACCCGAGAGGGGACAGATCAGCAGACAATATACATCATCACACATCAAACGGGGCCCTCACAATGCAGACGTCCCCAGAGAGGAGAAGAGAAGGTAGGGCATCCGTCAGCACAGGAGTCCCTGGTCAGGAATAACACGCCGGCTGCTGGTTTGAGAAATGAGGGCTATAAGAAGGGAGAGCAAGGGCGGCATGCATAAAAAAGCAGGGCATCATGGGGTGATTTTAATGGAAATTCTTTCAATCTTAGCCCAGCGATAGAGTTTGTATAGGGGAAGGTGGTAAATAAAGGGGTATTTATGCAGACAGCGAGTCATATCCAGCTGAGGAGACGGGCCCACCGTCAGCGTGGTTTAAGAGGAAACCTATTCTCGGGTCACAGGCCCTGGTGTTTTTTCTGCTTGCTTGATAGCCATCTTTTCTTAACTACATATGGTAAACAACGTCATTACAACAAAACGCCTTGAGTTATGGCTCAACTAACAAGTTCACGGTTCGATTCCTGATCCAGAGCTGTGCTAATGTATCATAAACATCTCTGAAAGTCAGTTAGCTAGTGTTTTGTGGATCTTTATTCCCTCTCAGGGCCGTAAGCATGACTTAACACCAGCATTTTCACACAACCTGGCATTAGCTGTGCGTTTATGAACTATAAATCATATTCATTTCATCCCTAGACTTTTCCAAAAAAGACTCCAAACCCATAAAGAGTTTGTTTTTCATTTCACTCTGAAAGAGCTTTGAAATGCAAATATTTGTTTCCTTTGCGAGGAGAAAAAAAACTCAAGTGTTTTTTCTAAAGAAAAATTTGAGGCGAAATATGAATTCTTGCCATTTTACATCATCGCTAACACAAACATGTTAAAAATGGGTCCATGGTGGGTTCCTACAGCCTTTTTTGTGTGTTCTTAAACGAGTGAGTTTTGGCCAGCAGTAGTGTACATATCCTAATGATTTGCTAGCCAATTATTGGACTTGATTCCTGCTTTCCGAACTCTTGAGGCTTGTAGAAAGCTGGCATCTACAAGCTGTACAAACGGGATTTGACGTGCAGCTGGTGGTCAATTCTATCGGTAAGTCTAAAAAGCCGTGATGACAACCTTCAAACCTATATTTTACAGTACTTAGTGTTGTTCTTCCTATAGCTGACTGCATTATGCCTTGACGGTGATTATATTTGGTCTAGAAGTATGTAATGAATTTCCTTTATGTAGACTACTGTTTTTTCAGTCAGGGTTGTATGCATAATTGGATTTTAATACTAACTTTTAAAGAGTAAAAGAAGGAAAGCACTTATTTCACAGCTTGTGCCCTGTAAGCACTCACACATTTTAAATCCATCTCTCAAAGACTCTAACAGCTTTTAACATTAAGCGTTCTGACATAATGTACGTTTTATCAAAAAGTACAAGCAAGCAGAACAAATCACTGAGATAATGATGAGAAAGCATGTACATCGAAAGCTATTACGCAAGTCTTTTTTTTTTTGCTGGCTTCCCTACATTTTTCTGCCATCAAGTAATCCTCAAAGACAACCCTTCTATTTGTCACTATATCCAAACTATATGGAGTCAATTAAAGCACAAAGTGATCTGAAGATGTGGCTAACCCCATGTAAACAAAGAGAACACATGAAAATACAACTCAAAGTCCTCTTCAAGATGTCTGTTTGGCAGCGATCTGGTGAATTGGAATGAGAAACATGTTTAGAAAGCTCTGCACTTCCAATCGAAGAGGCATTCGCGAAACGGAGGAGGAGGGCGTGGGAGAACCAAAAGTCCTTCGAAATTAAGCTGCGTGTCTAACGTCATTTCTCCCCATATGCTTCACTGATAAGATGTTTGTTAAAACATGTTGTACCATTATGGAGATGGGATTGCTTGTTTAATGAATGATTTGGCGTAAATACTGAAACAAATGTCGACATCCATATATCAAGTAATCAAGATCTGGTTGGTTAGTATGTAAGCCCCTGCTGGTAGAAGCTGACTCTACAATACCTGGGTTTTAAAAAAGCACCTTTCTTCATTGACATGCACAGTTATTGTGACTTTTTATCTCACAATTCTGACTTTTTTCTTGCAATTGTGAGTTTACATCTCGCAATTATGACTTTTATTTCTCAGAATTGTGATATAAACTTGCAATTGCAAGAGAAAATGTCAGAATTGTGAGATTACTTTTTTTCTCAAGAGTTGGACTTTATAACTCGTAATTGCAGAATTCTCCCAATTCTGAGAAAAAAAGTCAGAGTTACGGGACATAAACTCACAATTTCTCGCAATTGCAAGTTAATTCCTCGCAAATATGAAAAAAAGTCAGATTTATTAGATAAAAAAGTTGCAATTACTTTTTGTGTTTTTTTAATTCAGTGGCAGAAACAAGCTTCCAGAAAAAAATATCTTAAATGTAATTTTGTCTGAATTTTACATGCGACATTTACAAAATAAAATGTTATAGTTTTGAATTAAAATTGTGCAAATTTGAGGTGGTTTCACCAAGCCAAAAAAAACTAAAATGCTTAGTTCAACTTGACCTTTGACCTAGTTTTTGTACAATCTGAACTTTTATATGAATTTTATAATTTTGAATTATTTGGAGAGTTTTGTATTTCTTTATGCAAAACTATAATCAGAATATTTACAGCCAATTTCACCTCAAAGAATTGTGGCGTTTAAAACACAAAGATGCCATAAAACTAAAAAAGCCTCAGAAGAATTAAATGCTATTAAAAGTCACATGACAAGAATTCAAATTCCCATCCAATAACCATGATGATGGGGAATGTTACATTTCTTCAGCTAATTCTCTTGACGTCATGAAACGTCAATCATCGTAAAGGCTCACAGACTTGTTATGACAATACAATCCTCTAGGCAGTCCACTGTCTCCACTCAGTAACATCCTTGAAAATAAGTGTGCCGATTCTAAAGAGAAACCAGAGGCTCCAGATGAGCGTGAACGTCTCCGGTAAGGCTCGCTCTCATTCGCAAAGTAACCCTGCAGACAGAAGGTATGTGTTAGTCACTGTTTGATTCAGACATATTTTCAATGGAGGCTCATTGAGAAACAGGGTCTGTTTTGACTCGGTCATCTTTGAGAAAGCCTGGTCTTGGAGACTAGCAGCATTTGTAAAAGATTAGCGGGCTAGCTCTCGTCTACTGTGCTCGGGTCAGGTAGAGTGCAGTAAGCAGACAGTTATAATGCTGATATCTCTCCATCTACAGCGGGCAGAAACATTCTTACAACATGAACGGCCCTGTAATCCAATTAAGCCCTGCAAAAGATATGACCTTTAGGCATAAGGTTAGGTTTTCAGGTATCCCAAGGCAAGATTCTTGCATCGTAATGCAATTTCTTTGTGTCGCAGATCAGAAAATCCCTTTTGATGAATCTTTCTGCCGCAAGTTCCTGAGCATTAAACTCACAATCGATCTTTCTGTCAGCGTGGAGAGCAAATATGCTTTGTCATTACGGGAACAGGCCCAGTTGGGGTGCGTTCGCCGTGTAACACAGCGAAAGCAGATCACTCTGCCTTAACCTATCATTAGCCAAAAGAATAAATGCAAACCAACTGTGCGAGAACAATAAAATAATTTGTCAAGGGAAAAGGGTGCAGATAAATTCTGGGACTCATTTTCCAGCTGGCCTGAGAACTAAAATCGCTGGCCAAGTCCACAGCACCTGGCTGTCAGAGCTTTCATACGGCCTTACTTCATTTCAGTTTTTAAAAAGCAAAGCTGTTAGGTCATTCACAACACAAGCACCTAATTCACTTTTTTTCCAGTGTTAGTCAACATTTTACTTTTTTAGGGCAAGAATCAAGTAAACAGGAAAAAAAAAGGACAAAACGAGAGTGTCTCGAAACACATACCGCGGCTCCAGCCAGAATTTCTCTCTTTTTCTCCTCTGAATATTCTTGTCAGAAACGGCAAGTGATATATAACTGTTTCCTGTTGCCTGTGTCATCGTTTTTTTCTTTAGGAACCTTGTGAAGTCGGCCATTGCTTTATGTGTAGATTTAGGAACACTAGCAAATCAGTTATATGGTGAAGTGTATAGCTTTGTGGACCGGCCCTGCTGTAAAGCGCAAACGTGGAGCCAAGGGAAGGCCGTAAATGTCAAGCACGGCCTGGACAACAGAGTGACCTGGTTCTGATTAGGCTGAGATTGTTTTCGTTTCCACTTTCTCCACGGCGATATTGAGCACACACACACATGCACTCATCGCTTACATTTCCATAAGATCCAGCAATGTATAACCTCCCTCACATGTGTTAGTTGAATAAGAAACACACGTGCATGAGACATGAAGGTTACGTGTGACAGATGCGCTCAACAAGCATTCCTCGCTCCGTCACTTACAAATGTGACCTGGAGCTCACCGAGAGTACTTCCCGATTCTTCAATCAGTACTGGTTACGTTCCAACCTTTGACTGCCAATGGTAGCATCCCTTAGATATCTTTATAGTCACCATGAAATAAAAACTGACCATTCTTATTTTTGTTATGGAATATTGCCGTATTTATTATAAATGATTTATCCATGCACATCCCTTATTTTATTGTTTTCATGTGCCCTCCTAATCTTAAATTAAATGAACTTCCTCTCCCACCTGGCATTGACATCTCTTCTCTGATGACGTATTTACTTGTGCAAGGGCGGGACAACCACTCACATGAGATCGACCAACAGCAAATTACAACGATCCAATCGATTACTGACCAAATCAAATCCCACCCTACATTTGTTCTTGTTTGAGACAGGGCCGTAAAAACCACAGACATTGAGGGGGACAAGTCCCCCTGAATAATTAGAAAAGGCCAAACTGCCCCCCATATTTGATATTGCTGATGCTGCTCTGCTGTACTCCATTACACACCGTGTTGCTAGGATAACAAAAGTAAAATGTTAAATTTTTTAGGTTGGTCTGCCTCAGCGGTCTAACAGCCCTCGTCACTGTCAGAATGAGTGAGATGACCAATCAATTCAAAGAAGGCGGGGCTTACTGTTTGTGGGAATTCCATCTCGACACTAGTTATAGCAGTAAAAGAGTGCATCATAAGATGTAAGTAGCTAAACATTTAATATTTGTCAACTGTTGACTGTTACGATAAAAACGTTCAGTGACCAACAGTAATATCAGGTGATGCAAACTACATGACATAAAAATGACACCATTTTGAATTGAATTGTAAATTATGTAAACTGAATTTGTTGTGACAAGAAACATTTAGCATTTTTATATATAATAGGCAGACGAAAAATAAGAGTGAATGTGTGCATATAAAAAAAACAAAAAAAAAGAAGAAAAGAAGATTATTCATAACTGGAACTTTTAATGTTCTTATTTTTTTTTTCTTTATTTCTTTAAAGGGGTGATGCATTGAGAAATCAACTTTCTCTTGAGCCTTTGATATATTAAAGGTCATGGTAATATAAGAATATCCTGTACATTAGGAACTTAAAACTTCCCTGTAAGACATTTTGAGATTAAAACACAATGTTGTGCCTTCTATATTGGATCCGACAGGAATGGTGAAACACGCTTATGTGAGTAAAACATGTTTTTGTATGTGATAGAATTGCATTGTTACAGATCGTTATGATTATGTGTACATGTCTTACACAGAACATACCTCGGCACGCTGTCACAGGCAGGATAATCCTTTATTTGTTGGTTCATTGCGATTCGGAATCAGACTTGGACATGTATGGGCCAGGGCTCACAAAGCCCAACGTCCTGGGGCTATGTGGTTTCCAGACGGGCTGCCCCTGTTGGCCCCTAAGCCCGTCGGCAGGCCGGTGGATTTTTAATAGTGAAATAACATTGCTTTCTTGATCTGCGTTGTTCACTCTCTTGACTTGATATTTGAAGAGTGAGCACCCGCGCGTGTGTGTGCAGTTTGCGCTTATATCCACCGATTGGGCTGGCCAAGTAATAACAAAATAAATCTTTTGCGGGTAGATGAGAGATGAATCATTGTGTTTGTTTGATAAATACGGTTTGAAAGCCCTGACAGGGGAGCTGAAGCTCATTAAATATGCAAGTCTTATCCAATCCTAGCCATGGGCGTTTACCACCAAGTCTGCCCATCAAAACCCATCGTTCAGGAGAAAGCCTCAAAACCAGTGTAATAGCCTCAATAACCAGTGTAATAATTATTAACTATTCATTATGATGTTTTTTAATGTAAACCCCACACGATCGCCATAAGTTGACCTCAGACAACAGTATTTAAAAAAGCCAGTTCATGACACCTTTAAATCCCTTTTAATCCTTTAATAATTTAATTTCTTTAAATAAACCAATAAGACCAATACCCCCACCCACCCCCCACCAATGTCTAAGTCATGGTTACGGCCTTGGTTTGAGAAGCCGTTTCACTGGAATATACGTCACAATAGTGAAGAAAGGTTATCGCAACTTCTTTTTCATGCCGACTTAAAGTGTCTAATGTGATGTACAGTCAAACTGACTTGCACCCAAATGCACTAAGAAAGGGTTTTTCATGCATTCTAGAAGTGCACGGCCGGTTGAAAGAAAAATTGAGCAGTTTGCCATAATGGGATGTCTTATTTCTCATATTAATGGGACGTTTGACAGTGGAATTAATGCTGTGTCAACACTAGAGAAGTATCTTAACTTTTATGGTACATTTGCTACAGCATGATGAGTATGTTCTCATACACACACATGCACATAAAGGGGTGACTCCAATGGAAAGTTTGGCACAGACCGGGCCCTGGAAAACTCATCTGTGAGATTGCGGTCAGGGCTTAAAGGGTGAAATAGTGGGGGAAATATTTGTGGTAGGTGATAAGTCAGCAAACTCAGTGCAAATTGTAAAAAGCTGAAGTCAACATTCATTCCTCAAATTCCTCTCATCCTGTTAAAGGGCCGGGATGCATTAGTCTCTCTCTTCTCATGCTCTGCTTTCTCATGAGCTATTGCAGCCATATCTCAAATGCTTTATTAG
This sequence comes from Gobiocypris rarus, assembly GCA_023029165.1. NCBI lineage: Eukaryota > Metazoa > Chordata > Actinopteri > Cypriniformes > Gobionidae > Gobiocypris > Gobiocypris rarus. The sequence continues at coordinate 11,537,108 of CM040928.1, read as the reverse complement.
GGATTTTGGTTCTCTTTATACGTTAAACTGTAAAGCCTGTCACACATCCCATGTCTGAATTGCGTATTTACAGTATTTCATTGGCATCCATATTAACTACAATCACACTGCCCACGTGAACAGTGCGGTGCTCCTGCACTGAGAGTATAGTTACGGCACAATGTGGAACTCACAGAAACACATTGAAAATGCACTGTAAACCTGTCAATCACAATTTTTTCAAATAAATGCTTCTAAAGCAGGGCCGTAACTACCATAGACATCGAGGGGGACAAGTCCCCCCATATAATTAAAAAATGGCCAAATTGTCCCCTCCAGTATTTGATATTGTTGATGCTGCTCTGCTGTACTCCGTTAAGCACCGCTCTGTTTGTTGCTAGGATGACAAAAAGTTTTAAATGTTACATTTTTAGTCTGGTCTTCCTTAGCGGACTAACAGTCACTGTCAGAATGCGTGAGATGGCCAATCAAGTCAAAGAAGGCAGGGCTTACTGTTAGTGCTAATTCCAACACAACACTTTAGTTATAGCAGTGAAAGAATGCGTTGTAAGATATAAGTAGTTAAACGTATATTTGACAACTGTTTTACAATAAAACCGTTCAGTGACCAACAGTAATATCCAGTGATGCAAACTACTCAGTTTTCTCTAAATTTCAGTTTTGAATTGAAAATGACATTATTTACATAATTTGTGTAAATCATTACTTTTTGCATTTTTTTTACATATTAGGCATACGAATAAGAGTGAATGTGAGCATTTAAAAAAAAGAAAATATGCAAATAATATATTTCATAACTACAATAGAACTGGAACCAATCTTATGAATTTTTCTTTATTTCCTTAAAGGGGCACCTATTATGCCCCTTTTTACAAGATGTAATATGAGTCTCAGGTGTCCACAGAGTGTGTCTGTGAAGTTTCAGATCAAAATTCCTTACAGATTATTTAATATAGAATTTTGAAAATGCCAATTTTTGGGTTTAAGAAAAATGAGCTGTTTTGTGCGTATCTCCTTTAAATGCAAATGAGCTGCTGTTACCCACCCCAGAGGGCGGAGCCTTCACAGCTCATGAACACCAGTGAACACACGGATGAAAAACTGAAACATGATACATCTGTTTGTTTTGATGGTCATCTCTATTGCAGACATGCTTGTGACATTGCAGTTCTTCATCATCATGAAATATTATCATCTGCAAGTGTTTTAAAGCCTTAACTTGAGCACACACAGACACGACGCAATGCACACACAGAGCTGGCAAGAAAGAGTATGCAAGAGTTGCAAGGAAAAGTATGTGAACCACTTGCAGTGTCTGTGAAAATGTGAATAATTAATCATAATCAATTAATCGTAAGTAATCATACAAAATGTTATTTTTTATTAAGTGCTGTACTCAATAAGATATTTTACATAAAAAAATGTTTACATATAGTCCACAAGACACAAAATAGCTGAATGTATTAAAAATTACCCGTTCAAAAGTTTATGACCCATTGATTCTTAGTTCTGTGTGTCGTTCCCTCGATGATCCATGGCTGTTTTTTGGTTTTGTGATGGTTGTTCTTGAGTCCCTTGTTTGTCCTGAGCAGTTAAACTGCCCAATTTTCTTCAGAAACACATTCTTCAGTTTTCCAACATCTTTGAACCCTCTCCTGCAGTGACTGTATGATTTTGAGATCCATCTTTTCACACTGAGGACGATTGAGGGACTCACACAACTATTAAAAAAAAAAAAGTTTCAGACATTCACTGATGCTCCAGAAGGAAACACGGTGCATTGAGCCAGGGGGTGAAAACTATTGAATAGGATGAAGATGTCCACATTTTTCTTATTTTGTTTAAATATATATTTTTTTCTTTTAGTACTGCCCTTCAGAAGCAACAGAAGATACGTACATGTTTCCCGGAAGACAAATTAAGTACAATTTACAATGATTTTCAAATTCAATAAGTTTGAATTTGTATATGTAAACAATTTTTAGGTAAAATATCTTATTTAGGACAGTACTAAATAAAAAATAACATTTGGAATGATCTCTCTTATTTAGTTAAAATTATTCACATTTTCACAGATTCTGCAAGCGGTTCAAATACTTTTTCTTGCAACTGTAACTACTGTAGACTCGTTCTCTTTCATGTGTTTTTGCGATTAAACTGTCAAATGCTCACAAGGCTATGCCAGAAACACACAAATTTTAAAAATTGGTTATGTCTGTGCACATATGTGTATATTAGATCTGTGTACTAAAGTGAAAGCAGTGTAATACACTATACCTACTGCTATATCTGCTGTTAATATGAATCAAACAACAGAAGATAAACCGAAAATCACTCACTGCTCTTGACTGAATAACATGGCCGACTGTGTACAGCTCTCTGAGGGCGGGGTCTACGCCAAAACAGCAGTGTCTATCAACACTCATGGGCGGGGCCTGTGAAATGCTCCCAGGAATCTGCCAACACACATTTATGTTCAAACATAATAGGTGCCCTTTAAATCCCCTTTAATACTTTAATTATTTAGTTTTTTTAAATAAACCAATAAGACCAATAACATGGAAACAATTCGAATAGTGTTTTAAGTAATACTATTTGGGAAAATAAAAGCAATTTCCAATTGATGAGAGAATTTCCATAATAAAGAAATATGTTTAAATCAGTTCTTCCAAAAGGTTTGCTACATAGACTTTTTAATTACTTTTTAGAGACAAGACATATTAATGCAAGTCTAATAATTGATTATTATATACTCTAAACGTCAAAAAACAATAATATGAAAAAATTGTATTAATTTCTTATATATATATATATATATATATATATATATATATATATATATATATATATATATATATATATATATATATATATATATATATATTATATAAATAATCAGTCAAAAACTACACTGATTTAGGTTACACAGTTAGTTGTAAGCTGTCTGTGTTTTTGATCTATTAGCAAGAACCGTCTCGTTTGAGTCATTTGTTTGCAAATCCGACAAAACTGAATGGGCTGTATGTTTTTGATTCACTAAAAAATACAGGGACATATGAGTAATTAGCTTATTTGCATAATCTTCCCAACATCTGGAGTAAAGAATTTCAGACAGGACCCAGTCACAGTAGTTATGTCCTCCTTGCACAGAACACAATAGTGCCACTTAAAGGCGCAGCACACATTACTTGTTGCGTAATGAATTATTCTTTATTAATCGGCTCATTGTAATAGGGCTACACAGAATAGGGCTACACTGGATGAGCTGTCAAGATCAAGAATCTGTGCTTTATTCATTCTCTTTAACCTTTATTTACCTGAAAAAGTACAAAGTTTTCACTGACAAACTTAAGTGTATTTTGTAAATATAAACAAATTTTGAGTTTGATGGCTGCTACACACTCCAAAAAAAGAGTCATGTTAACCCCTGTCACATCACGTTTCCTTTTAAATTCACATTCGTTAAATGTTTGGGAATTGAGGATACTAATTATTGAAGTTTTCCAAGTGGAATTTTTTCCAATCTCGCCTGATGCAAGACAGCTGCTTAACAGTCTGTGGTCATCATTGTCTGATTCTTTTTTTTTTCATGATGAGCCATACATTCTCAATAAAAGACAGATCTGGACTTCAGACAGGCAGTCAAGCACATTCCTTCTATGGTGTAGTGTCTAGAATCCACTCTGATTTAGCATGTGCAAAATGAGGCCTGGCATTGTCTTACTTCCCAGAAAAGATGTCATCTTGATGTCAGACTCCACATCAATGGTACCTTCCACACATATGTCGCCCATGGCAGATGTTTGCTTTTGCACCTGTCACTGATGAAAGTCTGGATGGTCCTTTTCGTCTTTAGGACTGAGAACTTGAAGTCAGTTTTTCCCTAAATAAATGTGGACTCATCTGACCACAGATCACATTTCCACTATGTTTTAGACCATCTGAGATGAGCTCAGGCCCAAAGAAATCAGCACTATCTCTGCATTGAACAAAATGTATAGCTTTCTCCATGCATAACAGAGATTCAATTTGCATTTCTTGATGCAGCTGCAGACTTATTACAGTTAAGTAATAATGGTTTTCCAAAGTACTCCTGAGCCCATGTGGATATATTTAACACGGTAGCACGGCGGTTCCTCATGCAATGCCGTCTGATGGCTCAAAGGTCACGCACATTCAACAGAGGTTTCCTGCCTTGCCCTACACGACTGAGATTTCTCTGGATTCCCTGAATCTTTTCACAATAGTATGTATGGTAGTTGGTGAAAGACCTAAATACATTGCATTCTTGCATTGAGAAATGTGATTTTTGAGTTGTTTGACAATTCTCTCATGAAATTTGGCACAAAGTGGTTTACCAGGACCCATCTTTGCTTGCAAAGACCCAGTCTTTGGTGGATGCTCCTATTATACACAAACACGATAGCTTCACCTATTACCGGTTCACCTCCTAATTGTGGACCGTTTCAAAACATTTTGTCTTGGATATTCTATGGTCTTTTCACTTTTATTTAGCCTCTGTCCCAACTTTTTTAGAGTGTCGTAGTGCAACCATCAAAATCTAATTTTGTTTATATTTACGAAATTAAATGAATTTGGCCAGTGAAAACATTGGAAACATTTCTTTGTACCTTAGTCAGTTAAATAAAGCTTAAAGAGAATGAACAAATCACAGGTTCTTGATTTTATTACATTTTACAAAACATCCATTTGGGGTTGAACAAGGCACGTAGCAATTAATAGTCAAACGTTCTTGTTTTTTCGCATAAAATTCCCATAACATGAAAATGAAGTGAAGGATCAGGGAAAAAACAGATTGGATTGTCTGTGTCGTGGGAAATTGTGTCCTCTTATCGTTTGCCGGCATCTTTTCTCCAAATATTAACCTGCCAAACTGCTGATTTCAATTTATGCTTTAAATCTGAGTAAACACCCCAGAGCACTGTGTGGAGATGAGACGACAAAATTGTCTGACAGAGAAAAGTTTAATAATGTTCGGTGTTCTTTTAACCTCGCTCTGAGCATGTCTCCCATCCGAGTAATCCAACAGCAGCTTGACGGAAACAGGAAGTAGGAATGCACAAAGCTTACCGATTCATGACTGTAGACTGTTCTGAAAAAAAAAAAACTTTCAGCCCCAAAGGTCAGAAGAATCTGATCAGACTGTCACAACACACAACAAAAATATGTTAAGTTGCCAGACAAAATAATTAGTTATACTCCATGACGTATATTATGTCTGGAATTCACAAAAATATTAGCGTTGTTGAAGAAAATGAGGACATAAATGATATTTAAGAGGTGTTTTGTGTGCTTACAGCGAACTGTCTGTCTCTTTACTATTTATTAATGTCTGTCAGTTCCTTTTTTTGGCCTTTGAACTGCAAAAGGTCAAGTTTACTTGACACACGCTCAGTTGGGAAATGTTATTTCTCCACGTTACTGTGGCTGAACCTAGGAGAACGTCACTAGACAAAAAGGCAGTGAAAAATAATAAATACACAAAGGATTTTCATCTTACTAGCATTCCATTCTCAACCATCGTTACACACAAACAGCACAAATATATCAAATTTACAACCATCAACGATTCTAAAGATGAATGGCTCCCATCACATAATCCAGATCTGTTCGTAAAAGTGAAGTGTTTTCATTCTAAACAATCTGCATTCAGGGCTCATGTCAGGTTATTAGCCTTCAGAAATCCCTGAGCGTAATGTAATATTACACTCGGTTGGTGTTGGATCACTAGAGGACGAGAGAATAACTAATTCTTCCAGAACCCTGCGCTTTATTAACAACCAGCAATAAAGTATATAAACTGAACTATTAGACTTTATAATGTATTTCATAGTCCTCCAGGGTCATTCCAGCCAATCAGATCACAGACTGAATGGGCACTGCCCCATGGCAGCTTCCTGGCACGACGAAACAGCTGAACAACAGAGGATATAACTGTGCCTACTGGAATGCTTTCTGCTCTCTGCTAATGAAGGAATAAATGTTTGTACATTTGTTTCTGACCATTCGAATGAAGCCAGTGCTCGATTGGATGGCTGACGTGCCCAGACTTGTAAAAAAGGTCTAATGACTGGCAGAAAACGTCTTATGAATCTGTCTACATTCACTACGTCCTCTGTATAAGCTAGAGGTTTTGTTTGTACCGAGAATCTGTTGTAATCTTTGTGGTATTTCTCGATATAAAAGAATAATACTTCTTCTAATAAAAGACCCACCAGGGAACTTGGCACTGGTTTCGGTATCCATATTTATGTTGTATTAAACAGGCAAGTGAACTGGGCGGAGCAGAAAAACAGCTGTATTGGTACAAAAACCAGAGGGGTGTCGATTGCCATCCGTCACCTTTAACATTAAATCAACAGTGGATCCAAAGGGTCACGGCCACCTAACCGTCTTGCAGCGCCCCGCTACGGGAAGCCAGGGCCCGCGCGTCCGCTTTAAGCACTGCGATCAGCGCCGCCACAGAGCGGATTTTTCTTTGATGAAGCAAACAAGCACAGGGCCAAGAACAGCAAGTGCCACTGTCGAAATGTAAATCAAAAAACCACCCGCGTGCACGGTCACACGCGCTGAGAAGTCTGGAGACGCAGTTGCTGCCGTCTAAAAATGCATGAGTAATTCGGCCCATGTAGATGTGCGGTTAGCTGTGGCATGTCCCCCTGGCACAGGCCGAAAGCGAGTAGCCCCTTCATCTCAGTACGGAGTCAGGGAGACAGAGCGAGTAGGCAAAACAATCAGATCCATTTCACATGAGGCAGGAATTCGACCCCTATATCAAAAAGCAAGAGGGAAAAAAGGTTGGAGAGTGTGGGTGCATTTTTATGAGTGATTCTCAAGACATGGTCCAAGCTAAAAATACACTTTATGATGACACATCGGAGCCAATTTTGTTTTTCCTCCATTTAAGCCCAGGTCCAGAGCACATTTCCTCTGGTATTCCAGCGATATTTCGACACTTATTCAAACCAGATAATGTTTTTAAAACAGAATTATTGGTTTGAGGGTTGTATTGGCAGGGCGAGGGTGCCCTTGAAATGAAGGATAATTCAGGCCGTTGCTTTGGCTTAGAATTACGCATCCCACAAGCATAAATAAAACAAAACTGGACATGAGCAATGACCTCACAGGTGCCATAAAAAGCCTAAATTGTAGTCATAATCCAACCAGTAATAAAGGTCGCAGACGTCTGAATGTTTTACCTCAGGATTGATTAAGTACGTTGAGGTTTTACAGATTATTTGAAAAATTACAATGGAATGCTCCCAAACCATAATGATTGAGCGTCAGATGCTGTAATCTTCTAAAACCACCAAGAGTATCTTCCATCAAACGCTACTCGATTAGATTATAAAATGTTTTCTGCATATTATGCGTCACCGACCGCATCGTTCTCTCAAAAATAACTCCCACCCGAATTAAGCTGAATCAACACGTGAGAAGGTCCTCTAGAGACCTGTTTGTGAGAAATGATCAAATAACTTCCATTACAGCAAGCTGGCTCTAAAAACCTTGGTGACTGACGCTGAAAAATGTTCACTTGTTAAACGTTTGCTTGATGTCATCGACCAGGATGAAATAGCACTGCACATTGATCATGAGGACTTTGTGAATCAATGGAACAAGCTGCAAACATTACAGTTTCCCCACACAATCCATTTATCCATGCCTCATTCTGATGTCATAGGAGTTCCCCAAAAGACGTGGGCCGCAGTCGAGTAGGATGTGTGGGAGTGAGAGCACAATTGCGCAGGGATCAAGTGTGTGTAAGTGTGAGAGAGAATGCCCAAAAACAAGAGAAAAGAATGGAAAACGCTGAGGGGAGAGGAGGTAATTGTGCAGTCCAAGAAGTCCACTGCAGATTAGCAGTGATGCAACCAACATTTTTTTAAAACTTGAGTGCACTCAGCCACAGCAACTAAAACAAAGCAATCTTGTGGACAGCACATGTTTACAGAAACCGATAAAGCTAGTTGTTGTATATAAATCATCCACCACCTATAAATTACCTGAAGGAGAACATCTAAATCTGATCAATCTGGGGGTTTAGCCTATAATAATTTCTAATTAATAATGGCAGCGCCACACATTGTGAGACATACAGAATATCAGCCTAGCAAGCACAGGAAACTTTATCAAGCTACAGGAATTCAACTTATGAGTTCAAATGTCACATTTTCGAGTGACCAAGCGGTGCTGATTTTGTATATGTGTGTGGGAGTAGACCTTTTACCATAGAAACCCGAAACACTATAGCAATGACTCCCTTTAGAGTCAATTACTCATTTTTTCATGAGCTGAATCAACACTTCGACGTGGGAGTTTGTCTGTGAATACTAAGTATTACCTTGTGTTCAAAAAACACAAGCACAGACAATCACAGCAACTTTTATCATGGTAATCTCACATGCTGAAAAATGATCTTGAAGAACGTAATGGGACGACTTCAGAATGTTTAATATCATTCATTGCTATGACTAACAGCAATCCAGCTCAGAAAAGTAGAAATGTGAAAACGATCCAACTATATTTACCAATGCACCACAAATCAGTAACTGACTTATCCAGAAGAGAAAAAGCCAAAGAACAAGTTAATTAGCCATGTAAGAGCGATATTGTCCCTTCGGATGAGCGCTGCGTTCTTAGGATGTTCAGATACATCGATCATGTACATGTGTGAAGCCTTGCCAACTCACTGGTTGCATGGCCCACTACTTTTGTACATAATAATAACTAATTGTACAACATGGATGCTACTGTAATAAGGTGATTTTACCTTGTTTGAAAACATATCTAAGTTTTATTGAAATGGCAAGAGCTTCAAACTACTGAGCTACAAAACTGCCGTAGCATAAACTTAAATTGGCTGAAAAATTAAAACAGTATTGGAATTTTTTATTTTTTTTTTACCACTTTTCAGCAAAAATCTGTACGTTTAATGCCATGTGACATGCAATCAATGCTGTTATGTGTTTATATATAGGGTAAGTATAAATCCAACTATTAGTCTGCAGAATAAAATCCTTCATTGAGCCCTGAAAATGAACGGCAGCACCACTTTCCTTCTAAAGACTGTGCAATAATGATTGGGGAAAAAGAAAAGGCATTTTCGGAAAAAAAAAGACTTTATAGGTAAGGTAGGGTTAAATATTTGTACATTTTCTTCCACATCACTTAAGTTTCTGTACAATCAAGCATGTTCTGCCAGTCCAGTTGAAATGAAATGATCACCTGATCAGCGTTTTTTTTGCTATTGGTTTTTTTACGAATGAAATTGTCTTTAAGTTACAGCCTACGCTCACAAAAGACTACCATAGATAAATACAGAATCATATAATCAATGCTAAAAAAAATTTTTTAATGATTTCCTATGTGAAACGAGTAAGATTATATCTCAATAAGGCAACAAGATTTTAACAAAATCACGCAACACACTACATGCTTACTTCAAAACATTTCACAAAAGTCTCATTCCATTCCTTTCCAGCATGTAAAGCAGGATACCCAAATAGGCACATCTAAAACATTAGTGTTCCCTTCTGTCAAATGCATCGGATAGACATTGAAATGATTCACTTTGGATGGGGGAGAGTTGGGGAACCAAGTCTCATTAATGCTGAGACACATTCAAGAAACATTTGGTTTGAATTTGTCAGGCAAACATCATAATCAAACCCTCTGAGTCTCTTTGGTGACAAGGTATGATTACTAATACAAGTCAAATTTGTATAATCATAAGCTGGAGTAAGCGGTTAACTGTGTCAGCCCACGCAATCCCACGCTATTGTAGCATCATCTAAACAGGGTGACCACCCTAGTCCAATACCAGAGAGCCCTGTTTCTGAGGGATGCATGCTCAACATTATTTGCGATAAGAGTGTCACCCAAATCTAAACACACATATGCACATATTAACAAAATATGCATGCATGCACTGAAGAGTATAGTAAATAGAATGTGTATTCCTTCTACAAAGAAAACTAGCAAGTATTAAGATGCTTTTATGACTAAATGAACGAGGTGTATGTTTTGCATAAAGTGATCTCCCAAAGCAATACCATGATGGTATTCACATAACGCACCCAAAAATGTACATTCTGTTGTCATTTACTCACCCTCATATGGTATGTATAAACCTGTATGTCTTACTTTCATCCACTGAACACAGAAGATGTTAGGCAGAATGACAGCCTCAGTCACCATTCACTTTTATTGTATGGAAAAAAAGATGCAATGACAGTGAATGGTGACTGGAACTGTAAATCCCAAACATCTCCTTTTGTGTTCCACAGAAGTAGGAAAGTTAAGTTTGGAACAATATTAGAATGATGACAGACTTTTACTTTGTGGGTTAACTCTATCTTTAAGTACGTAACAATAAAATAATTAATTTCGCTACTTATTTTTTCAAATGAAAAAAAAAAATGCGCGTGCGAGTTCAATATATCTTCGACAATCTGAAAATGAACTTTTTGTTATTTCATGTTTTTTAAAGGGTCGCATTGCTATCCGCGATACATTTAAGACACTTCAAGACACCATAACCTCTAGCAATGAGGAATTGCCTCAAAATGTGTCAACGAGACGATGTTCTATATGCAGTTTTGCGGTTCTTTATTGTAAATTACGCCCAATTATTATCGATGTCAGTTTGAAACAGTTAAGGTAAGTTAAAGAAAAAGAGCTTCGATTGTATAGGCTATCTGGTTGTTATGCAACAAAATAAATCCAAACAAACTGTAATAGGCTAATTCATTTATAATCTATTTAGTAGGCTATAATTTATTTATGTTTTATTAAATATGTAGGCATATTATAGCCTAATGCATTCCTTTTTTATTTTATTTTTTTATTTTAAATAGCATACCTACAGCCTATTAAACCCCGTCAAAGGTTTTTGGCTCGGTTGTACAGATTGACATTTGGCATCTGTTGTTCAGTTAAAAGTTACAGAAGCCGCTATAGGCAAAATTTACTTGAATGCTAAATTTTGTATTGCTATTTGATGTTTGCATTCTTAATTATGCTCAACCAGCTGGTTTGATTTTAATCCATAAATTAAAACTGCATAATCCCAATAAAAAAATAAAAATAATAATCCGTCAATAAAAAAACGCTCGCAGGTACATACCATCTCCAGGTGACATGGTGAAACAGTGAAGTTTGGATGCGTGATGCGCGTGGCGTTTGAGCTCTTCAGATCCGCAGCGCATCTGTATCGAGGCGGGATTCGAGCCACTGCAGCCGTCAGAAGACACGCGTTTCGGGCACATGTCTGTTTTACTGCTGAACATGGAGAAAGTCAGCTCGGTGAAATCTGTCTGATGACTGACCATCCCAAAGAGCGCTGCAGGTTTCTGCATCTGGACCTCTGACTTCCAAGTGTGCATGTCAGTCCACGTACAATAATAGTCCTTTATCGTTTCTTTTACCTGTGGGATGAAAGATCACACCATGAACTTGAATTGAAGGAACTATTATATAGCTCTCAAAGGAGCAACATAAACATAAAGACAATAAACCTTTATAATATAGTAAAACACGATGAATATGCTAATTCAGTGTTTTCATATGTTGTAGTAGATATTAAAACATACCTATTTAAACCCTCCAAAGCAAGAAAGAGAGGATATTTTGATTGAATGGTGACTCAACTTCTGCGTCCAACAGGCTGTTAAATGTGTTCTTACCGACCGCATCCTCTCTCTCGTTTCAGCAGCAATTTTATGAGTTTTCTATAGCATCAATTCTGAAAACCAAAACATGCGTCTGTGCTCTGATTGACAGCTCGACGTGCCAATGAATACACACTGCTGAAAGGGGAGGGACCAATCGGGAACAAACTGGATGCTTGCGATGTGAATGGTGAAATTGATCTTGAGTCACCAAACTGAGAATAATAATTTGCATTTAAACAACTAAACAGACCGTTATAACTTTTAATAAGCCATGACATTGCTTATTCATCACCACACCGCATCATAATTAGCTAGACAACGCAATATCAGAATAGACAGACGATCAATAATAAATATTTCATGAATTACCTGAAGAACGTGTCAGTAGGCCAACGAAAAACGTATATATAGTTTTTATGACTTTCTGTTTAAAGGATAAGACAAAAAGGCAAAAATAATAGAAAAGAGTTGTCATGAAACATGTCAACAGTGACATCTTATGGACACTTTTAGAAATTAACATTTGAGCTTTATATACGTCTATATACATGTAGCTATATTGTATAAAAGTGTGGTATTTATGGCCTTTTTTATCGAAAATATATAAACGATGATCCGAATACAGTTTACATGTGCCTGATCAATGGAGCTTAGAAGTGAAGTTAAGATTCCTATTATGCGAATGTCGTTCATGAATATTAATTACGTCGCGCGACGTTTGTCCAGTAGAACCAACTGATTTGTTGAAGAGTTCGTACATAATTAGTCGGCTGGCGAATGAACGAATGCTGCTGTGGGGGAGGCTTATGAATAAAAGGAATGAATATTAAGTTACAGAGGTTTCAGAGGAACGCCAGCTTATTAATAATCATGAGCGAAGGCTTTGGTCTAGTAGGATTTGACGCATGTGTTAGTTAGTTACAACACAAGCAAAGTTTGATGTCGTTCGTGTAGTGTTAACACCACGACGCGTAGACTAATATATCGCTCTCACGATGGGGACCACAGTGGGATACGCGCTGAGAAAAGTTTGGGTTTATGTTTCAGCTCTGGTCATGATATTGTTTGCGATCGTGCAAATATCCCTTTTAAAACTCCTGTCAGTAATTTCCCCGGGACTTATGAAGAAAATCCATCTAAAACTGGGAGAGAAGTCTACGATGACGCAAAATCCCAGATTCAAATACGAAGACTGGGGTCCGTCTTTCTTTTCTTTGGTGTTCATTAGAACCGTGCTCTCAGTGAACTGGTGCTCGCTGGGCCTTGAAGCGTTTGAGGGGCACGCAGCTCCAGACACAGCTTTATTTACCCTGGACGGACAGAAAACGAACATTCATCGTTTTCTTAAAGGTACGGTAAATGCATTCTATACATTATTATTATTTTGGGAAAAATTAAACTGACTGCTCAGTCCTCCCATGGTTCTGTTCCAATATTATGTTCATTTGCGTTCTTCGCAGGTAACCGTCCACTGGTTCTGAGTTTTGGAAGTTGCACATGACCCCCGTTTCTCTACAAACTTGATGAGTTTAAACAGCTTGTCAAGGACTTCAGTGATGTGGCAGATTTCCTCGTTGTTTATCTTGCTGAGGCACATGCAACTGGTAATGCCAATATTTCAATACATTTGCTGTAGTCTTGATGTATCATTAACAAAATGGGTTGATGTAACCTCTGCCCAAATGCACTGAAGAGTCAGTCACATGTAGAGAATGGAGAGATAAATGTAATGCAATAAGCAACTTTTCTCTTAGATGGTTGGGCCTTTGTAAACAACGTCGACATCAGCGTGCACAAAAACTTGGAGGAGAGACTGGCTGCGGCCCAGACCCTGGTCAAAGAAGACCCCCTCTGCCCTGTGGTCGTGGACGAGATGGCCAACATCACTGCCAGCAAATACGGAGCTCTGCCTGAGCGGCTCTATGTCATTCAGAGTGGGAAAGTTATCTATCAGGTGAGCGTTTTTTAATGCAGAGAGACTTCAAACTGCACACAGTACAGAAAATACCTCCAACGCTTCATAACAGCTCCCATGAGAGCAGTAGAGAGTTGTGAGTGAAACCTTTAGAACATTTTAACCTTGGCCAGTGTCTTTTACACACATCTCTTCCTCTTGCAGTAAGTGATTTCATGAGTTTATAGAGGTGAAAGGTTTGGAATGAGTTGAATAGCATGGGGCAAAGGGTTTTATAGTTGCTTAGGTTTGTTATTTTGCTTTTGTTGCATTTTTGAGTGCCAGGGTCTAAATATATTCATCAGGAAGTCCACAGTATGGCCGGATTTTCACATACATTTTCATTCTTCCTAACAGGGTGGCATCGGACCTTGGGGGTACAGCCCTCAAGAAGTTCGAAAAGTTCTGGAAAAAATGAAATAAAGGGGAAAACAAGTTATATCCATGAAATTCTAGTGCCTGAACTCATTTTATGAGTCCCTGTGTTTGCTTTTGACAGATACAGATCAAACCTGCTGGTCTCTGTAACTTGATGTTTTAAACACAGGGAAATGTAAAATGTTAGTTTTTTATGGAATATATTACCTGTGTATACCAAAATATTTTTTAATCATACCAGATTATCATATCAGCATTGTATCCAAAGACCATATAAATCTCTGTCAGCGTGATTTGTGAAGGGCATCTGTGCTTTTCTGAATAGTTTTTCTGAACTTGTGACTGTAAATGATGCTTACAGGGTAAAACTGTGTGAACTGTAAACTGATAACTTAGTCATTTGTTCTAAAAACCTAATTAAGGACTACAGCGTTTTCAACAACTATTCAAATAAAAAGTCATATATATCATAAAAGAGTCTGTATATCATTATATAAAGCATGATAACTTCATTTCATATCAATGAAATATTTCAAATAATCAGCCGCACCGTAACAAGACGAAAGGATAGTTTGGATTGTGAGGCAGGTATGAACATGTTGCACACTGCAGTCAATGAGCCTGTTAAAGACAGAACAGCTTCACAAAAAAGGTAGTTGAGTTTTACACTTGCCAGCCTCAGTAACTTTTCATCCAGTAGATAGGGGGTGGGGGGGCGTATGGTTACACGTGGTTTGATACTGCAAGGACAATCAACTGAATTCGTTTTTTTGTAATTGTTCCTTATTTTAAAATGGGGCACATGCATGTTTGTTTACTTAAGTAATACAGGTTTCTGCAAAAAAAAACTAGATATTCATGAATGATAAACAATTATAACTATCAGTACCATTCTTTAGCCTTAATTTTATGACCTAATTTGTACTTTGGACTCATGTCGCATGTTGTATTTGGCAATCAGGATTGTGTTTTCGTTTTTTACTGATTCTACAAACTCACCGGTTTTCATTAGTCTGAAAGGCTATCTATCCATCCATCCATCTCTCTCTAAATTCAAAACTCAAAATTCTCTCTCTCTCGCTCTCTCTCGCTCTCTCTCTCGCTCTCTCTCTCGCTCTCTCTCTCACTCTCTCTCTCGCTCTCTCTCTCTCTCTCTCTCTCTCTCTCGCTCTCTCTCGTGTGTGTATATATATATATATACATACATACATACATATATATACATACACATATATATACATACATACACACACATATATATATAAATAATGTACACACAGCACCCCATATTGACAGAAAAACACATAATTGTTGACATTTTTGCAGATTTATTAAAAAAGAAAAACTGAAATATCACCCTTTGCTGTGACACTCATATATTTAACTCAGGTGCTGTCCATTTCTTCTGATCATCATTGAGATAATTCTACACCTTCATTTGAGTCCAGCTGTGTTTGATTATACTGATTGGACTTGATTAGGAAAGTCACACACCTGTCTAAATAAGACCTTACAGCTCACAGTGCATGTCAGAGCAAATGAGAATCATGAGGTCAAAGGAATTTGCTGAAGAGCTCAGAGACAGACTTGTGGCAAGGCACAGATCTGGCCAAGGTTACAAAAAAAATTCTGCTGAGCACAGTGGCCTCCATAATCCTTAAATGGAAGATGTTTTTGATGACCAGAACCCTTCCTAGAGCTGGCCGTCTGGCCAAACTGAGCTATCGGGTTAGAAGAGCCTTGGTGAGAGAGGTAAGAAGAACCCAAAGATCACTGCAGCTGAGCTCCAGAGATGCAGTCGGGAGCTGGGAGAAAGTTGCAAGACACAGCCAGCATGGAGTTTGTTAAAAAAAAACCTGAAGGACTCCAAGATGGTGAGAAATAAGATTCTCTGGTCTGATGAGACCAAGATCATGCTGTGGGGTGTTTTTCAGCTGCAGTGAAGCACATGGTGGTGGCAGCATCATGCTGTGGGGTGTTTTTCAGCTGCAGGGAGGGAAAGATGAATGCAGCCAAGTATAGGGACATCCTGGACGAAAACCTTCTCCAGAGTGCTCAAGACCTCAGACTGGGCCGAAGGTTCCCCTTCCAACAAGACAATGACCCTAAGCACACAGCTAAAATAACGAAGGAGTGGCTTCACAACAACTCCGTGACTATTCTTGAATGGCCCAGCCAGAGCCCTGACTTAAACCCAATTGAGCATCTCTGGAGAGACCTGAAAATGGCTGTCCACCAACGTTTACTATCCAACCTGACAGAACTGGAGAGGATCTGCAAGGAGGAATGGCAGAGGATCCCCAAATCCAGGTGTGAATAACTTGTTGCATCTTTCCCAAAAAGACCCATGGCTGTATTAGATCAAAAGGGTGCTTCTACTAAATACTGAGCAAAGGGTCTGAATACTTAGGACCATGTGATTTTTCAGTTTTTTCTTTTTTAATAAATCTGCAAAAATGTCAACAATTCTGTGTTTTTCTGTCAATATGGGGTGCTGTGTGTACATTAATGAGTACATTAATCTTGCCATCCATATGGATGTTACTTTGACACGTACCACCTACCTAAGCATTGTTGCAGACCATGTACACCCTGTGGCCTCTTTCAGGATAATGCACCCTGCCACAAAACAAAAATGGCTCATGAATAGTTTGAAGACCACGAGTGATGACTTGGCCTCAAAATTCCCCAGATCTCAGATCGCTGTTAAAATCTTTTTTTGAGCTGTATCTACACATCATAACCCTCATCATCAATGTGAAAATAACATTTTAAAACATTCTGGAGTATTATTAAAAACTGAAAAATTAGAATAAGAGGTTTGGAAAAGTCATCTGTCTCATACATTTTTGGATGTCTTTACTAGCTTTGCACACCTAACTTGGAGAATATTTGCCCATTCTTACTTGCAGAATTGTTTAAGTTCAGTCAAATTCTGTGGTGAGTGGCAATGGACTGCTCTCTTTAAGTCCATTTACAGATTTTCTATCAGATATGGGGATCTGGGATCTGACTTGGCCACTCAAGGACATTCACTTTCCTGTCTTAATGCCATTGCATTGTTCTTTTGGCGGTGTGTTTTGAATCACTGTCGTGTTGGAAGGTAAATTACCTGTCCATCTTCAGCTGTCTTGCAGAGGGAAGCAGGTTTTCCTTAAGAATTTGGATATACTTAGCAGAATCCATTTTCCCTTCAGTCCTGACCAATCGCCCAGTCCTCGCTGAAGAGAAACACCCCCACAACATCATGCTGCCACCACCATGCTTCACTGTAGGCATGGTGTTTTGGGTGCGTTTGCTTTTCACCACACTCTCGTTTGCACTATGCAAAAATACCATCTGATGCCATCGGCCAAAAGGTGCTATGGTCTGATGAGACCAAAATTGACCTTTTTGGACTGAACTCCAAGCACTATGTTTGGTGAAAAGCAAACACAGAAATAAAGTTCATGTGCATATAAAGGCAGGCGCCCCCCTGGAGAAGTCATTAATAAAATCTTAACACCACCCTTATTCATAAAGAAAATACATTTTTCTGGATATGCCAAGCACTATTTTTACCAGGTAAGAATTGAGTGTAAAACATTTTGAAATATCACAAATGACTGGGAATGTTGCAATACTTCATTATTGGTTAAAACGAATGGGATCCCTGAAAAACATTCAGCTCTTAAAACTAAGGAATTCCAGAACTTAATCTTTAAACACTTTTAGTTTCTATAAATTAAAAAGTTTTGAAAATAAAAAAGGTTTCCTTAGGGACAAGTGCTGTAATGACCCTATTAGCCAACATGTATGAACACAACACAAATATTGGTTGGCAACCACTGATCTAGTGTATGTTCACAATGAAAAAGCAGCACAAAAAAACATGTTCTGTGGTAACGGTCCCTAATACCATTTGACAGTTGCTGAGAAAGAAAAACTGAAGACTCTTAATTGATCAGTGGTTTGCAGAGTCAGTTCTTTTACACAAACGTCACTCTCACACCCATCTCCAGGTGCCAGCTGGTTGGGCCAAACCTTTAGAGCTCTTATAAAGCACTCACAAGTGGTGCATGACTCCCATGCAGCCTGTTTGAGCATTGTCCACTATGATCCTGCTTGACATTTTGCAAAAGAGGCAAGCGAAGAGCTCCATAAATGAGTTCTTGGACCATGCCCTGCCTATTAAAAAAAATGACAGACTGTACAATGAGTGAAAACAGACAGAGGCTTAAGACAATTTGGGAACAACTTTATCTTACATTGAAACTGGTTCACTGATTCAAAGAGAATGATTTACATGGAAATCAAATGGCTGGATCTTGGCCCTCTGAAGAGATGCAACCCTAAAGAAGTCGGGGAACATCAACAGCTTTACATAATTTTCCAAAGTTAAAATCATTTTACATTGAGCTTTCCCTTTTCTCTTAAAAAGCGATTAGCTTGAAACTGAAGGTAGGGGAGAAACGCTGCTTTCCATTTGCATTAGTATGAATGACTGAAAAACATAAGACAAAAATCCCCAGAAAGGAGCCAAATAATTTAGTAGTCAATATACAAAGAAGCCTATTCAGCCCACAGTTAAAAGTATGACGCACAAGCTAACAAAAGCCGTGCAATACAACTACTAAAAATGTAAAACAATGACCAAATGCCTGTATAAATAGAATAAGTTACCATTCTAACTGTATTATGACTTGTCTGATGTCGCTCAAATGAAATCTAATACAAAACAAATCCAAACACACTAGAGTCTGGCTTACAAAAGCCACATCCTTTTGGGATGAAACCATTTCAGAGCTAAAACAAGAGGCACATGGCAGGGAATTACACATATATATATATATATATATATATATATATATATATATATATATAAAAAAAAAAGACAAAAATGATATGGGTATCCTTAACCGTCACAAATTCATCATGACAATCAAGCGCAACAACGGCTTAACATTTTTGCAGGGAGACGCATACAGGCGCAAATTCCAGTCACCCAGCCTGAGAAGCTCTCATAGGTAGTATGTTTGTCAGGGTCAGCATCTGAGAGGATCATCGTATCATTCAGTCTTTGACCAAAGATAGAGACAGCAGTTAAAATTTCAGAAAAATAAGAACATGAAATCAGTGCAGAAAACATAAAAATAAAAAAAGTTATCTTCAGGACGGGACCCATCAATGCAGTTATTCCTTAAAAGCAGCTGCTTATAATGCTTGAAGACAAAAATGACAGTGTACGAGTAAAATACAACTCAGAGTCTTTCCTCCTTCAGAAAAGACAATTTTCTCACCACTTGATGCGTTTCACTGGAGAAAAATAAAAAACAGGTCATCGAAAGGCAATAAAATATTCACAGAATTCAAGGCCACGTATGAGAGTTCAGTGTCAGAAAGTCGGAGGAAGTTTCGTACGTGTAAACCATGCTGAAGTTGGATGTGGATGTTGGATTACGAGAGAGAGTGAACTGAGATTATTCCTCTTCGGCACAAAACGTATACACATCCAGCGATTATGTCAGCAGTAACCATACGTTGCTTCTTAATGAGAGATGGCCTCAGAGGGGAACGAAAAAAGAAAAAAATCCAGGAGCATTGAGTCACATTTAGATGTTCTGATCTTAGAGAGGAGAAAAGATTTGCTAGCCATTAAAAAAAAAGAAGAAGAAAAAAAAGAAAAAAGTAACAACAAAAATCATTTTGATATTGCATGAGACCACTTGTGAGGATGCAGGGCAGTCCCACCCAATTCCATTTCCTGTACATGTACTCTGTCTATGTCATCGATGGCCAACTGTGAGTTTCCAGGACGGAGCAAACAGACTGGCATCAGACGCTCATGGTCATGGAAGGAGAGTACTGCTGTAAGAAATAAAATAAAAACAAGGATCAAATATTGAAGCTAAACATTACAGAAAAACAATCAGTCCATATATTCACTATATTCAGTGTCCTAACTAGGTGCAAAATGATAAAGCGGGTTTTTGTACAACATTAGACTCAAAACACATCTGTTTAGCTGTGCATTTACTGAATGAGCACTGTGCCACTGTACGTCCGACTGATCTTATCTATGTATCATCTTTTTATTCTTTTTATAACTGTTTTAATTTCCCCTTTTTTTATTTTTGGTTACGATTGTATTCATTTTTGGTTAGTGCTGTTTGGTTGGGAGAGTTGGGAAATGAGACGGTACACACTCAGACGTGTGTGTGGAACACCGGGTCCTTGGAAGGGATGGAGGTCACTAGGAAGCCGGGTTGCTACTAGTGCTAAAATCTCTGACTTTTCTGTTCAGACAGGGGAGTCCCGAATTTATTATAATTACTTTCTTTCCTATACATGGTATTTTTATTTCTTATGCATTTGTGATTATTCTATCAATATTTGACTACCTTTTCTACGTAAAGCACTTTGAATTACCATTGTGTATGAAATGTGCTATATAAATGAACTTGCCTTGCCTTTTAGGCTGTATTGCATTTTACCAGCATACCACTTTCATTTGAGAACTATTGCTAGTATTTTTAAAACCATAATATAGTAAAGGAATGTAAAAGTTAAATGAATCTTACATTTTCATTTTGGAAGGAGTGAAGGTAGCTGCCTCCTACATCTTCATCTCTAGGGGTCCCAGGAGCATTGCTCATGCCACTCATATTGTTAGGAGAATTCTGATGATGAGATGTACAGAAGTTGGCAAGTTAAAGAAGCAGTGAATACAGTGCTGAAGGGATGACGTATTTTTACACACATGTAAATAGTGCATATATATGCACACACATACACACACATATTATATACATATGCACATACACATACTAAATCCACAGGGCATATATTTATTTAATTGAATCACAGCCTTTGTGAATTCACAATAGCACTATGCCATAATAATGTCTATTATTGCAGTTCATGGATTCTCGTCTGTGGAATGTTCCACTTTTGGTATTTTGCCAGTTACTCAACAAGGGTAAATTGCCACCGAGGATACTTTTTTTTTTTTTTAATCGAATACTGAATCATGACAGCCCTACACAATTCGCTGTAAAACATCCCCGGCAACCTATGAAAACCCATTTAGCTTTTTAAAAAAACAAAACAAAACAGATAATTCACTAGCAGGATATTACTGATGTATTTTATGCCGTAAAATAAAAAATGACAATATCTTACTCTTGTGTTAACCACATATCTTATTTCAGGCATTTCACTAAATGTAAACTGAAGTGCAAAAATGCTAACTTGTTTATGGGTTTTGGGATCATTCCTGCAGGACTCTATTAAATAGTCATTTACAGCAAGTTTTGAAATATATCTTATTGTGAACAAAATATAATGATGAAAAAATAATAAATACAATTAGAAAGATTATAAAAATCACCTTTGGAAGTCCATCCAGGTCTCCTGAACCTACAAATACAGAAACAAACAAACATGAATTTGTTTCCAAATGGATATAACATTTTCTTTTGTTAAATTTTAAATGTAACCATGTGTATTTACAGTAGCTTTACCTCCATTCATATGCATCGGGTCCATTCCTGCCATGGCCCCTAGGGGTCCCTCAGAGCCTGGGCCTATTGGAAACTGGACAAAACCAGTGGGAATTAAAAAAACAGACATGTTCTGTCATCAGACAGTAATGATGAAAAAGGGTAACATGAACACAGCCAAAGGCACTTCTGCTGCATTAATGTACTACACCAAGCAATTACGGAGCAGTGTGCCTCTGAGAAATGAGTCAGCAGGTCTGTCTCTTACGCTGTTGCGCCCTCCACCTCCTGAGTTAATCATGGTGTACAGGTTTTCACTGGAGTTGTTGGAGTCTAAGGGTGAGAAATCTTTCATTAATGGCATGATACGACAATATTCCGCTTTAGCCAAACCCTTTGGTAAATCTGACATCAATGGAAATCAGAGATAAACTAAATCCAGCAAAGAAGGTTATGAAAGACTCTCAGCTGCAAACCGACCTGCTGGACTGGGGACAATTCCAGGTGTTCCTGGAGGCCCCCCTCCTTGTGGACCCTGGAGAAACAAATGGATAACAGATTTAGATTCATACGCCAAAGTCTTTATGTATTATTATGGCAAATATAATAAAATGTACAGTAGATGAGGAAAGTCTTCTCTTACCCCATATGCACCAGGAGATGGTGATGAATATGGCATCTAAAGCAAAACAAACAGATATATGCTTAGGGATGCAGCATTCCATTAGAGTAATAAATATAAAAATAATTGTAAAATACTTAAAATTAGTTTGTCTATAATACAGAAACAATAATTGACTCACATTGTTGGCATTTGGATTTGGCCATGGTGGTCTGCCATTTCCAGGGCCCCTGGAATAAAATAAAATGATGTGTATTAGCAAAATCAATGCAGTTCAAAGTGCTTAACAGGTAAGAAAGAAACAATAAAAAATAGACCCATTAAAATACAAGAATAAGAAAACAAGACATATAAAAGGCATTAGAAGACATTACAGGAAGGCCAAGCTATAAAAAACTTTATTAATTTAAAAGTTAGCACATCTTACTTCCTCCGGAAGGTTATTCCAGAGATGAAGAGCATTACTGCAAACAGCAGCATCACCAAATCTTTTATTTCTACTTTGTGGTATAGTTAAAAGTAAAAAATAATCTGTGGATCTGAGAGTCCTTCTAGGTTCATATACTGTAAGCATTTTTGAGAGATAGTCTGGAGCAAATCCATGAAATGCCCTATAAACTAATAAAAGGTTTTTAAAAATTAATACAAAAAATAACATGTAACTGGTGTAATGTGCTCTCTCTTCTTGGTCTTTGTCCATACTCAAGCAGCAGTATTTTGGATTCATTGTAGGTGATTTATTGTTAGTTATAATTGAGAGAGAGAGAGAGAGAGAGAGAGAGAGAGAGAGAGAGAGAGAGAGAGAGAGAGAGAGAGAGAGAGAGAGAGAGAGAGAGAGAGAGAGAGAGAGAGAGAGAGAGAGAGAGAGAGAGAGAGAGAGAGAGAGAGAGAGAGAGAGAGAGAGAGAGAGAGAGAGAGAGAGAGAGAGAGAGAGAGAGAGAGAGAGAGAGAGAGAGAGAGATCAAATATCAAACTTCAAAACTTTATCTTATTTGTGAGTCATTTATGTCTTGGATGCAATTTGCAAGTGAACCAATTTGCCCAATGTCATCAGGAGACACAGCCACATATAACTGTGTATCATCAGCATAGCTATGAAAAGAGACACCATGCATCCTGATGACATGACAAAGGTAACAGGTTAAAAAGTAGTGGTCCTAAAATTGATCCCTGAGTAACCCCATATGGTACCTTATAATGTTCCTTTTTTTCTTTGATGAATAGAAGGTTTAAAAGAAAAGCATTTATTTGAAATAGAAATCTTCTGTAACATTATACATGTCTTTGCTGTCAATTTTAAGGTATCCTTGCTGAATACAATTTTTTTTTTTTTTATCTTACAGAGCCCATATTTTTTAATGGTAGCAAAAGCTCTTACATGTTCACTCCTGGCATGCCAGGGCCCATTGAGTTGTGTGGTGGTCTCATTCCTCCTCCAAAACTCTGGGGGCCAGGGCCCATGGGACCCATTCCTCTAGGAACATTCATCCTCTGCATTGGCCCTTTAGATGGGGAAAGGGGAAGTCAAATCAGTTTATGCCGTCTTGCTGCTTTAAAATAACTCATGTCATAAGCGATGAAGGCTCACCCTGTAGTCTGGGATCCATGTTTGGGAGCATTGGCTGGGCAGTTGGAACTCCCCCGGGGGGCTGGAAAAGTTAAGATGCAAATTTAATTTTAACATTTATTTTTAATTTAAGCTACAATAACTGACATCTTTAAGCTACAACAATGGATAAACTCACCTGGTTACCCATTCTGATGGGGGGTCTTGGACCCCCACCAAATCGAGGTGACATGAAAGGCTGCAAAACAAAATCGACTTGTCAAAAAATTGTAACACTAACATATTGTCTGAATCCAATGAAGTCTGTGAGAACATGGGGTAACCACAGCTCAGCAGAGCAGGTTAACAGCAAGACAGTGTGAGAGAAACAATACAGAAGGCAGAACCGGTCAAATGAAATAGTCCGTGAATAGACAGGAGCCGCTACCTGGCCGTGGGGTCCCATCATGCTGTTAGGGGGAGGAGGAGCGTGAGGGGAGGCCTGGGAGCCGGGAGGGCCCTAAGAAAGTGAAGAGACCACACGAGAGGAGAGCAGGAGCGAGAGTCCAAGCAAGGGAAATATAGCAAGTGATAAAAAGAGCATCGGAAAAACAGAAATAATGAGAAGAGAGACAGAAGAGAGAAAGGAAAAAAAAAAAGATTCATTAGGATTCATTTAAAGAGCTGGAGAGAGAACAACACAAGAGAACACATTGAGAATCCTAAATGACTGGTGGCTGAACAGCTAAACGCTGAAAGAGCATTATGGTTAAGTTCAAACAAATGAAGCAATGGGTGAACAAAAGGGATAAGTAAGAGCTAGGGGTTGAACGACTTTTATGTGACTTAAGTCGAATCAGTATCGACTAGTTGAGGATGACGTCATTAATGAACAAATAAGCCTGAACCTCGAGCTGAGACTCGAGCGCGGGTTGCCTTGTGCACAGCTATGGCATATGACAGCGCTGCCCGCAAGGCTATTGCTCCTACATAACAGCTTTTTTTATCTGTTCTTTTGTCTTTGAGTCATTATATTTTTCACCGATTTCGGCTCGTTCTCAATCAGATACAGATAAAATAGCACAGTAAAGATTACATTTATATAAATGATTGCATTAGCACAGCATGTGGATTCATTCTACCTGGCAGCGTCCCTTTACTTATAGTGAAGCAGTGTGTTTCACTTACTAAGAAATATATGCTAGAACTTTTCAGTTTCTAAGCCATTTTATTGATAAAATCACAGAAGAGTGTTTACAATACATTTCTGCAGTGCTGAATGTTTCTGTGTGCTCGCGATCTGCATGTAATGTGTGAGCTACTGTCTGTGTGTTACAATGTAACAGCGTATTAGTTTAGAACAGCAATTACCTTACATTATGATAAGATGTTTAAAACGTGCATTCAACCAATCAATTTTGAGCATCCAGATGGTATAATCAAACATCTTGTGTGGCGCTCTCAGAGTATAAATTTCTCATTTTAACTGTTGGAAACGGAGCATAAAAGTGGACTTCAAAGATGTCTTATCCTGTTGCGCCCCCTATAGGCCATGATCAGTGACTAGTCGAAGATTAAAGCATCATGGCAGTTGACTAGTAGTCGAATAGTCTAGTAAAATCACAAGTTAACATTTATAAAGAAAACAACAGGAAAAGCCAACACTAGACTCAACAGTGACAAGTCAGATCTGTGCCATCATTTCCTTTTTTACACAAAGCTACTCATATTTACTACTCCTGGACAACTCCTTGGGTGCTGAACAGGCTGGTTGGTTGAGCTCACGCAGCATTTTATTTTAACCTAAAATTCTGTTGCGGTGCATGCAGTAAAAGTCGTTTGCTATTCGAATCTACAATGGAGTTTTAAAAAAATGACCGATGGACCAACCACGAGGTTCAGGCTTTATTATGTTTATTTGCGGAGGACGAAATCCAGTGTGCTCTGGAAAGTCGGCACGCGCAGTCCTACGTCACTGGACTAATCTGCACGGTACTTTAGACCGCGATGGAAACGCAAACAGCAGCAGGTCTGAGGGAAAAAGCATTCCTGGGACAAATTTTTCAGGGTAATTTTGGTGGAAACGGGGCTATAGTGGTCTGTTAAAAGTCTTCTGATCACAAATCACTGGTCAGGAAATGAGCAAGAATAGCACAAATACTGTTTGTGTAAAGTTAAATGTTTTAAAATGTTTAAGCTGTGTGGGTAAACTTGCAGACAGCTTTTTACAGGATGAAGAGTCAGTGTTGTTCCACTCAATGTTCATATATAGTCCAAAAATGCCTCCCAGTTCGTTTGAGTTTAACGTGAGACCAAATATTCACTAAAGGCTTCAACTCTAGACTCTGAACAAGGCCAAAACATGAGCCTGATGGACTTGACTTGTTCTCAAGCTAGGGGTGGGCGATATCTCGATATTTAAAATATATCTCGATATTTTTTAAACACGATATGGATTTTGACATATCGTATATATCGATATATTGTTTATATTTAATTCTGGTTCCGCCACTTTGCTTGTTTGCCTTCTCTGTGCTGTGCTCGCACCCGCTCGCTCGCCCCCCGCCGCCTTGCTTTTGTTCCCCCTCCCCTAGCGTGTTGTCTCATTGAACATGGCGACGTTCGCAATCAGCCCGGAGGCGACAGAGCTCGTCTATAAAAAAGAACAATTGGCTACATTATATGGAGATACTTTAGTTTTAAGGCGTCGGACTAACAGCAGACAGATGTCCACTGCCGTGAATGCCGAAAGTTGGTGCCAACCAAAGCTAGCACCACGAACCTTTTCCACCATTTACAGACGAGGCGCAAGCTCGCATCGAGGAGTGCAACAGACTAAAGGCCGCAACATACTCCGCAAGAACAGAGAAATTTGTTCGCTTTTCTCGAGGTGGCAAGAACAAGAACAAAGTTCGTTCTGGCCAGGACATTACATACTTCACGAGAACAGCAGGTGCTGAACATATCCGCTTTCTCCGTTAAACCCCGCCCACTTTAAATCTCTGACAGTTCTCGGACACCCACAAGAAAAAGTTCTGCTCAGACGATGTTTCGAGAACGAGCTGCGGAACTCCCAAACCATGGCTCCGAGAATGAAATGACGTCCATTTGTTCTCGCAGCCCTGGGAACTGGAACTTTTTTCTTGGTTCTTGCGGAGTATGTTGCGGCCTTAAGGATCCCGCCACTAAACCCACTAACTTTTCTTTAATTTTAGTTAAATTATTATGTAATCAGGGATATTTTTTATCTTAAAATATCGCAGAAGCACTTTGTTCCTGCACTGCCTACCTCGAGTTGAGTTTTATTTTTGAATGAAAAGAAGGCAATAGGTATTATTTCTTCCTTTATTTTACTGTTAAATTATTATTTTGTATACAGATATATTATTTATTTATTTATATATATATATATATATATATATATATATATATATATATATATATATATATATATATATATATATATATATATATATATATATATATATATATATATTTTTTTTTTTTTTTAAATGTTGCAAATGCACTTTGTTCCTACATTTGAACTTCAATAAAAAAAGATTGTGGTATTTGGCATATTTGTTTTTGCAGTAGTTTTTGGGGGGTTATTTTTCCTGCAAAGATATCGAGATATATATCGTATATCGAGATATAGAAAAATATATCGAGATATATTTTTTGCTCCATATCGCCCAGCCCTATCTCAAGCCACTTCTTGGTTATCTTTGCAATTTGGGCAGGAGCATTGTTTTGTTGAAAAACAACATCTGATCATTCCTCCTTAGATAACAACTTTTCATTTGTGGGAAAGCAAGCTATTCCGCAATATTCTCCAGTACTCCAAAGCATTAAATTACTTTTCACAGTGAATCAGCTCACCAATACCAGCCGCTAAAAAGGCTCCCTGCACAAAGACACCCCTTCCTCTGTGGTAGAGATGCATTTTTTAGTATCTTTCTAACCAGATTTTTGAAGACAACTCGTTTTTCATTGCGATTCATCACTCCACACACACAATTTCCCCTATTCTGCCAAAAACTTAATTCTGTTTTTGATGCTTTTCTGAGACAGCAATGGCTTTTTAAGTAGTGCATTTGCTTAAATTTAGCTAATTTCCTAGCCAATAATTTATGGTTAAGGCAAAAAAAAGAAGAATACTAATAAAAATCACTGCATCCAAAACTTTGATTGTTAGTCTATGTAAGGTCTGAATCAGTTGCCTCTTTAAAAATAAATTCTCACAAGAGATGAGGTTTAGACAGAGGGTTATGATCTAACCTGGAAGAATCCAGGGGGCATGGGTCCACCTGGCATGCCATCTCCTGGTGGCATGTTCCCAAGAACAGGACTGGGAGCTGCTGCGGCACTCTGTAGACACGGAAAAAATAGATTAGGACACATTAGATTGGAAAAAAATAAATAAAATACACCTGCACATCTTAAAAAGATAAAACCAATGGCACAGCCACAAACGACTGGTTTATAATTCACAAAACTAAAAGGAAAGAACTAGGTTTCAGAGCACAACAGGGATTTGATCATGTATATAATGGCTGTAGAAGAAGCACAGTGTGGTCTGCTGCCTGTCACACTTCAGCCCGAGTTAACCGAGCAAGGCTTTTCAAAGTGCGCTGTGAAATACCACAGGAAGGAGATAGAAAAAAAAAAGAGCAGCTGACCCCAATGGAGCAACACAGATCAGAACAGGCCAATGGGAAGAGTCAGACCGAGACTGATCCGTAACAATGGAGCAGCTACGCTTTCCATTCAGACTATTAAAGTCCACAGCTCAAGGGCCAAGAAGACTATTTTTAAAATCCACAAGAAAATCAAAATCCACACTCTTGATACATATCTCTGGAAACATCATTCACAGTTCATTAGTGCATCAGTGTTGTTATAGTTAAGTAAATAAAAATATTAATAAAAAAATTAACATTACTGCTAAATATTAAACATACTATTATAATATATAAATACTTCTAAAATAACACTATGTTATTCCAAAGAAAACTAATCTTTGACTTCACAATCACTTGCACCACCCCCAAATTACTTTTCTATTTCGGCTGATGTCACCATGGCTGCTGTTTCCTGTTTCGGAAGGTAAGCAATCCAACAAAATGAATGGAAATTCTGGAATAGAACACCTACTTTTCACAATCAAATAAGGGAGAGAAAAATAAATAAAAATATAGCTGAATGTCTTGTTCCATTTGGAAAATCATATTACAGAAGTGAAATAGGAGGGAATTTTTAATGCTGCTTTAGGATTTGAATGGCATAACCATTAATCAATGAAAAATAATTTAAGGACGGGTTAAGACAGTGAAACTAAAAGAACTCACCCTGACAACAGCTCTCCGTCAGAAACCCAACAAGATTATATCAATCAATGCCCTAAAATAATAAAACATTCCCACAGTCCTACTTTCTACAGCTCATCCCTCTCTCACACTCGAAGTTTGCTTCCATGCTTCTCGTTCTGTCTGTCTCTTCCCTCCTTTTCAATCTGCCTACCGACAGGCTCCATGACAGCCATCAATCACTCTCCATCCCCACCGCAGCCCGAGGGGGAGTGTTTCCCTTGACACAGCATGAAGACAACATGGCCACTGTTTAAAGAGGGCGCAGCCTCCTCCCCCACCCTCTGGAGAATAAGAGAGCACAGTCCTGACGCCACGGTCCCGACCACAGCTGGGCACAAAAGGCAGGAGACAGGGCCGACCCCACGATGACTTCAAAACATAACGCCCTATAACACTCCTGCAGATCCAACTATGCTGAACATGCAGCTAATTTTCAAATGACGGATCATGTTTCATATGTCCCCGTACGGCAGCATCCTTTCAGATTAGGGTGTCTAGACAGAAGAGTAAGGGTTTGATTTTTACACTCTGCATGACCTCCGACCTGTGGCCCCTCACTAAAGCTTGCGGCTAGACAACAGCAGCCCTATATTATTGGTAGAAGTCTAAAGCTGGAGGTTTTTGCCTAAAAGTCGCATAATTCCCACAAAAGCTGCTGGGAACACAGATAAACGACAATTAGAGATGCCTCAAAAAAAATTACAGTCTCATTTAATTCAGCGTGGTTTCTCACAAGGTTTTTTTTTCTACATTCTGTCACCTGATGGGAGTTTTGGTTACTTGCCACTGTCACCCCTGTTGCCTTTGGCTTGCTTAGTTAGGGACACTAAATATTCAACTACATTACTGATCTGCCCGCATTGTCACTATATGATAATTGAAGTGAGATGGATGACATCACCGTTTTCTCCAGAGCGGCTGTACAGCCAAATCAAATTCTGTTGCATTATTTTCCTGTTAACACTGTGAAGCTGCTTTGAAACAATCGACATTGTAAAAAGCGCTATATAAATAAAGCTGACGACTCATTTGTGTCATCCAAAACTAGGTCTGATCAGTCTCAGTGCAACTTGCCTAAAAAGAATTCAGTAAGATATGCTAGTGATTTCATGCCATTGTAAAGGGCATTTGTCTACAATAAAACATAATAATTTCAAAAGCATATCTCAATAATAAGAGGCTAAAGCAGGAGGTTTTTCCATAAGAGTCGCATCATCCCCACATAAGCTGCTGGGAACAGAGAAATGACAAATGCCACAATACAAGTTTTACTTATTAACCGTAACTAAACAATACCAAACTAATTTTCCACACTTATTACAGTCTCATTTATGTCATCCAAAACTAGGACTGATCGGTGCAACTTGCCTGAAAATGCTATTATTAGTTATTATCAGTATTTGTTAGTAACTTCATGCCATTGTAAAAGAATTTTCTACAAATCCATTTTAAAAAGTGCAATTTTAAAATATCCATGACTAATAAGGGTTTTCCTGGCTTCACTCTTTTGTCACGCAGACCTTGATTTCCAATCAGACAAACATCATGTACATGACAAAGCTGATCGTTCAAGGCACATACCATCTTCGTCTAGAAACAGTGATGATTCCATGGAAAACCCAGCTGACATCATTGCTATTGTAGGGATGATTACTACATCCTTCACACATGACACTGTACATATTTTCTTATTATACAACAGAGACTCTTCCAAAGTCACAGGCACAAGAAATGCAATTTTGTCCTCAAATCTGCATACACTTTCATGCGTTTTCATATACTCACATAGTCATGGAAAGCCTTGGCCTCGCTTGAATGTTCACATGTGTCTCTCCTCTCAGGAGCTGCACAGTAGAGGTCCCAAAAGACACTGGGGTAAAGAAAAAAGTGGTCATTCCAAACCTGTATGTTTTCTGTGCAGAATTGAACCATAATACATTAGCTTTGTATGAGAAAGATTTTAGTGAAATATATAAATTTCAATCTGTCATATGGTTTAAAAAAAAGGATTAAAAACGTAAAAATCAAATCAAACAGAGCAAAAATTGCATGGTTCTCTACTTTTGCATATTTTTTGAATCTTAAGTGATCTTTAGAATTTCTCTCATTGTGTCCAATGGAATTAAGAAAATCATGGTTTGGAGTGACACAATGGCGAGTAAATAATGTCATTTTTTATTGTGGGGTCAAATGTTCCTTTTTACAGATACATATTACCTTTTTACAGATACATATTACACTCAAAATACTCACCACCACCAGGAATGCAGGAACCCAGGAGGGTCTCCCAGCGTGATGTTCTTTTCCCATCGGATCTAGAATGGATACGAAAATAATTACATCTTTAAAAGGTTCAGTCTAAGAGTGTACAGGACATTTTAATGTTTGCAAGTGTCTGGAGATAAAAAAAAATAATAATAATTGCTTTGATTCTGGTTCTTACTTCTGACAGGAAAGTCTGCGCAGATTTCTGAGCACCAATGTGTAACAAATACTCATAAACATACAAAGCCAACCTGCAATAAAACAGAGAGAATACAATATTAAGTTATTAAAGCAACAATTGACAAATAAAATAAAAAAAACATTGTTGGTGAGGACAAAACCAAGACATCAATATCATGTCACACTTCTCTCTAGTTTGTCTAAACAGTGTTTATAGCAAAAAATATATATATTGCTAAAAAAATATATAATTATATAAACCAAAACAAAAAAAAATCAATATATACATTACTAATTTACTTTAAGTTTTTTATTATTATTTATAAACCCCTATTGAGCAAGGCTACACCTCAAAAACATGCAAAATGCATAAAAACTAAACAAAAGACGGGACCCACTCCCCTCCAAGACTGGCGTCTGTGGCAAAATGAAACGAGGAACACTGAAGCGCCCGTCCCGCATGCAGAAACTATTTCAAATGGGTGATTTAAAAAGACACGGTTTTATTCTGGACCACATCACAATGACCAGAGGCGAAAGCTCTGTGCCATGGGGGACCCAAGAATGGCGCACGGCCGGCCACTTTCGATTCAACGCTCTCACGACAAGCCTATAGCAGCAGCATACGCTCCATATGCAGTCGTGCCTATACTGCCCTAACAATAGGCTACATCCAACACAATAACACACGCACGACGGGCGATGTTCAAAAGACCTTACTTTTCCCGAGCTTGACCATCCGATGGCACGACGGAGCTTTTGCCTTTAGGAAACATGATTTTTTTGTGCACGGGAGAGTCGCCCGCGTTAGCTTTTCCCCTATTTTCGACAATTCATCTGTCACTGCTCCGGGTTCGACTGCACAAACTAAACACACACTGACGCCTTCTCAACCAACCTTGACCACTGGGGCGGGAGGGGGAGGGGGGTTGTGTTGTTTGATTGACAAGGATAAGTGGCCAATGACAGGGCGCCATTTCTCTTGCGTGATGCCCCCACAGTGACGTATGCTCGGTGACCAAATAGTTCCTTCCTCCAATTTCCTGTGATTCTTTAAAGATGGGTTGCATTAAGCGCTCCACATTAATTAGCCCTGTATTTATTTACTCTGTTGTGTTAATGGCTTTCATGCTATGATAGTAAAAGTGTAAGAAAGCGCAATACGAACAATGGAATCAAGCTGAATCATTCACTTACTATTATGGCTTGGAAATAATTGAAATAGCCTTGAGATAAGTAGGAAAAAAGCCTTGACATGTAATGTAAAATTCAAAGAACAGCCTTAAAATTAATTATTATAAATGTTCTAATATAACTCCAGTTAGCCTTTTTATATAGCCTACTATATGAACTTTACATTAGCCAAAGTAATCATAGTTGCACTCTTTGCAATAAATGTATATATATATTAAAAAAATGCCTTGTGAGTAGCCTATCGTTTCACCCTAATTCCTTAAGGTCAGAGAGTTGATTTTGAGTAATGGAATCAGTCTACCTTAAAAAGTTTCTGGGCGTCACTGTAACATCATAGGGCTTATGGGAACAGTGTCGAGCGCAGTGTTGGCACTTTGTTTGACTGGGATAGCTAGGAATGTTTTTTTATTTATTTTCATATAGCCTATCTTGCAAAGATTCAGACACCACACAGACCTAGTTTCTTTGTGCGAATGAGAGAGGTTTAACATCTATTCACGTAAGTTTGCTTCTTTCTTTTCTTTTTTCATTATAGCCTGCCCCAAAGGGTATTTTAGTTCAGACGCAGTTGACACTTAATAACCTGTTGTGCAAACTTTAGAAAAATATCATAGCCTACGTTTTGCATACAATTGAACGCATTTCATGTTTTTGTAAAAGATCTTGTATATTCTGTTTTTATTGTTGTCTTTAATTTTAAAAAGTAGATTAATATGCAACAGTCTTTATAGGCTAATAATAATGTATTTACTAACTCTCCCATAACCTCAACACATAACAATGAAAACCATGTATGAATAAGCTAAATTTTGTCAGTTAAGTTTATGCCAGTTCAGTGTTTGTTAGAGGTCATGACTCATTTTGTCTGACACATGTCAAGTGCTCCATACTTATATGAGAAGTGAACAGGATTTGTTTTGATGCTGAATAACGGCACACTGATATGATTGGATAAGTTTTTATGCTTTTAATTGTAAATTCCACCTGAAAAATATTGCTGAATATCAGCTGTAACATGTTCTGTAGTTGGACGTCTCTTAATAACTGAACTATTTGACTGTACACAAGCTTGAGTTAATAACAAACAGGAACGAGTTAAGCGTATTAATCGCTACGGCACGTCGTTTTTACAGACAAAAACAGCTTTGTCCTGTTTCTGACCTGGCTCCAAGTCTTCTACTTCATAATGTTTTGCTGGTATATTTAAGAGTTTAAATGTGTTCACATTTGTTTTTACAGCGAGTGTGCATTTTGATAGTTTTAACGCGTCTTTCACAACAGTTTTTCTAATAATTTTAATCATTTATTTTTGCATATTGTCATAACTCAATATTAATTATAAATTGAAATATACAAATTAATTACCCCAAAATAATTTTAATAAGTCTGTAAGATAGTGTTTGCTAACTCGTGCAGGTTATTACATCTAGAAAATAAACTGGAATTCGTTGTGTTATACACAGAGCCTGGGTGAACTTTCCTGATGTGTTTTTTATTTATTTATTTTTTTTGAATCTCCTATAGTTTTGTTTGATTTCATTCACAATATTTTTATTATTATTAATATTATTTTTATTCATGCAGAATAATCTGTTCTCGTAGAGTCTGAAGTAATTCCAAAAGGAATTTTCTCTGATTATAACTCTGTTGCAAGTGTAGCAGTCTCAAGTAGTGTTTTTTTTTTTTTTTTTTTACCAAATTGGAATGACTAATCCCCTTTGAACTGACTCAAAATTGCTGTGGCTCATGAAAATAACATGCAAAATGGACAGGCCACTTTTATCACCGTATAACATGCATTTGGAATCACATATGATATAGGTTTAAAAAAACAAACAAAAAAAAAACATGAGCTTGTGTGATGACTTAATGTGCCATGACCTCACTATGAATCCTGTGAAAATAACAAGTCACCTGTCCTGATATTCAGGCAAATGTTTATACAAGACCACTCTATAAGAGAACATGTCCTTGAAGTTACATTTCCTGAACTTTTGACATCCCACCTTTAAAACAAGCCATATTATTGCCTATAATTTTTATCGACACAAAATATGTTAATATGTTGATATATTGTTCCAACAGAGCCTTAGTCATGGCGAGTGAGACCATGGATCCTATGCTGCTGGAAGAGCCCATGTTCATTATGGAGAATGGGGAGATGTACAGGAACCCAACTGAAGTAAAGATGAGCCAGATAGTCCTTCCCTGCCATGCAAACCACTGTGGAGAACTCAGTGCTGGGCAGCTGCTCAAGTGGATGGACTCCACCGCCTGCCTGTCTGGTCCGTTAGGGGTATTCTTAATGTTAGAGAACTGTTGCTGTCACTTTTTGAATGAAACCATGATTTTATTTTATATTCATCCCAAGTAAAACTATTTCCAGTACATTTTTAAGGTGATTTAATTTCACTTGAATCATTGCTGTCATCTCCAGTATTCATGTAAACACCCCCACACCATATGCTTGTACTAAGTGTCATTAGACATCGCAGATGGAGGAGTCTGTACAGTTTAGACTGTGATTTCCAACCTCTTTCCGCGAATAAACAGAGTAACGGGCTGGCGAGAAAGTTTAATAGCAGTTGGAATGATTTTTAATCATATTTAACTGATAAAAGGCAAAAGCATTTCTTGTGGCTAAACCTTTGTAGCACTGTGAAAAGCACAGATGGTGGTTGGTAACAGCTTTACATGCTTCCCTTAATGTTGCTTAAAATGAGCTGCGCTGGCCTGTTTATTCTCTCTTCATTCGGTAGCGCAGAACCTTCTTTCTTCCTTCAGAATTACCTACTTGCCTGCTTGCTTTTTAGATGAACCTGCTTAAATACTTGCTTTTGTGTAAAAGCAATTTATTAATCATCAATATTTGCTCTCTTGTTCCCAGCTGAGAGACATGCTGGCTGCTCCTGTATCACAGCTTCAGTGGATGACATTCACTTTGAAACAACCATAGGGTAAAAACATTTACAGGAACTAATTACTTGAAAATTGAAATAACAAGCTTTTGCTTAATTATATTTAAATGTTTTGCTGTTTCTTCAGGGTTGGACAGGTCGTAAACATTACAGCCAAAGTCAACAGAGCCTTCACATCCAGCATGGAGGTTTGAGGGATCCACTACTATTTAATATTCTCTCAATTTTCAGCAATATTATGGATTTCACTGCACTGACACTATTGGAGCTGGATGATGATTAAATTGAACTAATTGCACAATGGATTGACTTTACAGAGCTATTGAACCAAACTGAATAAACACTGAACTGATTTCTGATTTTATTATGTGAAAACAAACATCTATTGATATTATTAACATGTAGAATTTCGTTGGTTGTTCTTTAGTCATTGACTAACGAACAACCAAAACACTGCATTTCACTTCTGCTCTAGTTTGTGTGCTAATCTAGTTTATACTGGAAACTTGTCATTGTGTACTGAGAATATTGCTGTCCCTTATGATAAATTGCTTGTAATGTTCTTCCTCTGCACAAAAGCTTCTGCTAAAAAAATGAAACTAAACATACGACTGATGATGTCGGGCTGGTATTTGTCACAGGTTGGTATTTCGGTGAGCTGTGAAGATCTCTTTAGTGACAGGCAGTGGAAGGTCTGCCATGCTTTCGCCACCTTTGTGGCCCGTCGTACCGAAGCAGGAAAGGTAAGAAACGTCAAGTCAAACCAGTTCAGAATGTCTGAAACAAACATTTTTAGGCACACCTTTGAATCAGATCTTGGATTTGGTCCATGTCTTGTTAGAGTTGTGATTCATTTGCACAGGTACAGCTCAAGCAGGCGATTCCACGCACGCAGGCAGAGCAGATGGAGTACAGCCTCGCAGCCGAGCGCAGGAGGATGAGACTAATCCATGCAGAGACTATTATCGATCTCCTCAGCAGCTGCTCCTCTCAGACAGGTGAGCAGAGACTCTCCAGGTGTGTTTGTTTACTTCCAAGACTTTGAAGAGAGGCCACAGGAAATGAGTCATCAATCAGAAGTTGTGTTCATGATTAAAGGTGTCATTCGGTTTGTTTGGTGTCTTTTCATGAGTATTCTGCCAACATTCATTTAAGCATATATATATGCGCAGTAAACCTTCACCGTTCGCTTACAAAGGGTCACGTGGTTTGAAGTGTGTTGAATAAATAGACTGGAAGATGCTCTAGCTCTGATAAGTGGTGCTCTATTTGTTTTTCAGTGAGTGAGAATCTAGATTACCAGGATGCGGTGCCTGCAGAGCGAACTCGGGTAGAAAGCGTCGAGCTGGTGCTCCCGCCTCATGCCAATCACCAGGTCAGCACCTTTGGTGGACAAATCATGGCCTGGATGGAGAATGTAGCCACCATCTCTGCCAGGTCTCTATTCTACTACAGTCAAATCTGAATACACCATTTTTTGTTTACCTCATTCAGGATATTCTATTCTATTCTATAATTTTTTCTATAATGATTCTATAGAAATCATTGGTGCTTTGGTCCAGTATACTCTGTATGCTTTTTCCTCTAGCCGTTTGTGTAATGCTCACCCAACTCTGCGGAGCATAGACATGTTCCACTTTCGTGGCCCCTCCCACATTGGAGACAGACTGGTGTTGAAGGCAATCGTAAACAATGCTTTCAAGAAAAGGTACAACTATATGATGAAAAATTAGCAGACCACTGGGATGCTATGGCTCTCTCTCTCTCTCTCTCTCTCTCTCTCTCTCTCTGTCTCTCTGTCTTAGAAATTAATAGTTTTATTCAGCAAGGACACATTAAATTGATGAACGAAAGACTTTTACATTGTTACAAAAAGTTCAAGTAATATTGTGAAATATTATTACAATTTAAAATAACTTCTTTTTATGTATAATTTATGTTATATTTTATTATAAAAAAATTATTAATTTATTTATAATGTAAACTGTTAATTTTTAATATATAGATATACTACATTTAGTATTATATTTATATTTTATTGTATTATAAAAGATATGGCTCAGCTCCACTATGACTAAACAACAGTAAATATAATTATATATATATATATATATATATATATATATATATATATATATATATATTTTTTTTTTTTTTGTAATCAAAAACAATAACAGCTATGGCTCAGTATCACTTACATCCATGAACCAAGAAGCCTGATCTATCCTTGTACAACTGTTGTGTTGTGTGTGCTATTCCAGTATGGAGGTGGGAGTGTGTGCAGAGGCCTATCAGGGTGGAGAGCCCCTGCGACACATCAACACTGCCTTCATGACCTTTGAGGTCCTGGACAATGACAGGAAGCCACGCACTTTGCCAAGAATACGGCCTGAGCCTGTGGTGAGCGCCGTAACGATCTTATAATCCCTCATATGGTGGAAGAGTTAAACTTGTTGACAGAGGATATTGTTGGATGGGTTCAAGAGGGTGTAAGAGAATCAATGCTGGAACTGAAGTGTTTGGTTGACATGAAAACTGTATCTTATTTAGATTAGATTTATATTTTAGATTAGAAATCATAATCTCCTCATCCTGTTTTATCTAGGATGGTAAGAGGCGCTTTCAGGAAGCCATAGCCAGAAAGAAAATCCGCCTAGACAGGTAGGAACCTGTAGATTGTCTCTGTATTAACAGGATATATCTTATTCTTATGATATCATATGCTATTTATAAGCTCTGTCTGTATGTCATATTCAAAGTTTACACTACAGCTATAAAAATTCCTGCATGGCAGAGCAGCATGGGACACTAGATCACATGAGTATGCTCTACTCTTACAGGAAGTACATAATATCCTGCAAGCAAAGTGAAGTTCCTCTCTCGGTTCCCTGGGACCCAAGTAACCAGGTATATTAACCTGTTCAAAAGCTATAAATGTCATGGATATACTCAAAATACTTTACCAAATCATATGACAATTCCATATCTTGGCAGGTATACCTCAGTTACAATAATGTTTCGGCACTGAAGATGTTAGCTGCCCGGACCAACTGGGTCTTAACCTCAGAGAAAAACAAGGTGGATAATCTTTTTCAGTTTTCATTTTGTCCTTTTGAGATTACATGGGTGACTTGACCAGTCAAAAGTGCTGTAGAAGCTTGAGAGACATTTATGAGCTGAAACGTTGTGCCCAGGTGAGTTTATACACACTGGAGGAGAACCAGATGTTGTGCTTTAAGGTGGAGACTCATGTGGCCGTGGCAGCCGAGCAGGTGTTTCTGTTACTGTCTGATCTAAGGCGAAGAAAGGCATGGGACCACCACTACCAGTATGTCAAATGCATTTTTCTGCAATTTGGAGAACAACAATGTAATTTTTTATCAACATGACTGTAAGGAATGGCTCCATAATATATCATTTGAATTATTTTGCTATAGGTTTAACTAGCTAACTCAGGTTCTAACTTGCTAATTGGCAACTCAATGCTTTGATAGCAATAGCATAGCAAAGCAAATGCTGATTGAATATGGCAATATAGAACATTTAATATCTGTTCTCAAACCAAGCTCATGCCCTCTAAAACCCAACATAACAGAAACTCTTCTAAACTAGCATAACAAAACATTAAACACTACTAAATCTCCTACTTAACGTTAATCTTGGACAAAAAATAATAATATAACACTTGATTTTGGCATTTACTGTCCATTTTGAGTGTCATGACAAAGCATGCTGGGAAATAGAAAGCCCAGTTTCAGTTAAATTTAAGTTAGTGTAAAAAAAAAAAGTTCATAAAACTCAAAACTATGAAACAATTCAGATTACTTAAAATGTCAGTTTTGAGAACTCAAAAGAAAAAGAAAGTTCTAAATACTCATAAAAGTTAATTTGATCGAACTAATTTGTTTAATTTAAGTCAACCCTACTCAAATTAATTAATTATTTTGAGCATTAGGGTTTACAGACACACACACATATGAAATTTAACAAATATGCGCATATCATTAATTGACTATATTATAATCTTCATTTTTTCACATCTCTTTAAAATAAGCAATTTCAGACATTTTAAACCTTTACATTTTTAAATAAAACAAAATATAAAAAAATAAACATATTAGTAAGCTTGGATCTTTATTTGGCCTAAATTTAGCTGCAACATAAATTTAAATCAAATGTCCCTTTTACAGGGGTCTTATTTATTTATTTTTATGCAAAAGAACTATATTTTATGTCAAAGGGCAATCTAAGATATCTTACAGGTTGTCTGCTGCAATGGCTGGTATAAAGCTAAATTATCAGCCAGTTTCAAATGACTTATAGTCCCAGTGAACCGGAAGTAGCAAGCAAGTTTTCTTCCGTGCTTTGACGTATTTCCAAGTGAAACGGAATATTGAATAGAGGGCAGGGTTTTACTTCAGCGCTCCTCCTCTCCATCTTGCGCTCATAGCAGACTAACGGTTGGAGGGGAGTGTTTAAGCATTTTCAAACCTGATCCGTCTAACTGACATAATCTGAGAAGGAATGCCGTTTCCAGACCGGAAGTAACTTTTCAGATTTTGATTAAAGATTTGATTTAAGATTTTTCTGTGTATTATCTTAGCACGGATTAATGGTTCACCCTAAGACCTGTAATATGTACTAACAAAGTAAATAGGGTCAATTTTGATTTCATGACGACTTTAATGCAGAACACTGATATTATAACTGAACATAATAAATATGCTCTTATACAGAGAGTGTGAAGTGATAACTGATTCAGATGAAGATGACGCCATCTACCGTGTTGTCACCCCCTCAGTGACTAAAGGAGGCAAAGTCCAGGAATTCATCCTCCTGGCCTCTAGGAGGCGTCCTTGTGATTCTGGGTAAACCTCTAACTCTAACTATTTTTTTGTGTCTTTCCAAAGGACAATATAACATAAGTTATCATATCTTTGTTCTTTACAGAGACCCTTACTTGATTGCCTTGCGTTCTGTTACCCTGCCTGCGTACCCTCCTACTGAAGACTACAACAGAGGAGAGGTGCTCTCTGCTGGGTTCAGTATCTGGGAAGAGGATAGCTCTTTCACTAAGGTAATAAATACACAGAAAGCCTAATGGGCACTTATATTGAATGACTGAATGAGTCAAAGTTCAAGAATTAACACAGATTTAAACATAACAATCTCTTTAACTGAAATAATATGCATGTACATTAGCCAATAACACCATTTATAACTCATGTTTAGAAACTGCTTAGAGTGGTTCCTGGTTCTGCCATGTAGGTGTTAAAGTACTAAAGGTTAAGTGCGTCTGGCTTACATGCTTATGTATGCATTTCTCTCAGATTTCTTACTACAACCAGGCCACTCCTGGCGTGCTGCCCTATATCTCCACTGACATCGCTGGGCTTTCCTCCAGCTTCTACCGCACCTTTGCCTCATGTAGCGCTTTCCTGGAGGGGAATAAAGACAGCCTGGCTCCTCTGCCCACCCTGTGAGAAAACTCAGGGAGAAGTTGAACTCGACATTCTGGGTATTCAGTAATTGATTTAGTTTCTAAAAAGTAATGGTTGGGGTCAAGACTTCACTGTAGTATTAGGATGACATAGGCATTCACATTTGAGTTCAGTATAGAAGATCATGAACTGTTGGGTAATCATTTTGTCATGTAGACATTATGAATATTAATATTATTATTATTTAAAAAAATAGATCACATATAAACACACACACACACACACACACACACACACACACACACACACACACACACACACACACACACACACATGTTGTGTTTCCATGTTTTATGGGGACATTCCATAGGCGTAATGCTTTTTATACCGTATAAACTATATATTATATCCCCCTACACTGCCCCTGCCCCTAAACCTACCCATCACAGGAGACATGCTGCATTTTTACATTTTCAAAAAACATCACTTAGTGTGATTTATGACCTGTTTTCCTCATGGGGACCAAAAAATGTCCCCACAAGGACAAGGATTTTGGATATTGCCATCTTTGTGGGGACATTTTGTCCCCATAACGTAGGGATTACCAGTCCACACATACACACACACACACACACACACACACACACACACATATATATATATATATATGTATATATATATATATAATATTTCATCTTTTAGACTATAAGCTAGAATTCAGGGTCATGTGCAATCATGTAAAAATCTCTATGACTGTACCAGAAGACTAAGCTAGTATATTGCACTGTTATCGTTCTCAATAACTTTAGTACTCAAAATAAGATGAATAAACTGCAAATTGGAGGCACGGTCGATATGTGGTACTTCCTGTGACATGCACAATCAAGTTTGCATATATTTGCAATACATTGAATTTCACATTGCTGATTTGTTGGACAGGACTTCTGGATGAAGAGATGGAATAATTATTTTTGACATTATTTCATAAATAGTATTACATGTAACAATTTCGTGCGGTACATCTTTATTTGTTCTCAAGCAAAACTGGTTTTGGCATTAAAAGATGATTCAAAGATTCTTGTGTTATAATATGAATGCTGCGATACAGCAAAAATAGCAATGATTTGACTTGCTTCTTGCTTCTGTTCTGCTAAAACACACCATTCAGTTCATCTTTCTTGAGTGCTACTTTAAAGAGTGTAATGATGACTAGGTACAGTAAATGTGGAATCATTTGTTATGTAAAGTTAGACTGTGGCTTTAATACTAGTTACTCTTGACTTGTGCCTGACGGACGGGGGTGGTTGTGTATTATATAGTATTTTTGGGTCCCTGTTATGTAATGTTTTGGATTATGAAAAGAGGATCCCAATATCTATAGCCTTTGCAGACATCTTCAGGTTAGTACTATAATTTATTGTACAATTCTATACTATGCTTTTGAAGCTACACAAAGTGTTCAAATTAGCACACATTCAAATGTCATGTTCCCTGTTAAACTGAGTTTAATCAAAAGCATTCATGCATCTATTGATGGTTACCACGTTTCCATGTGCTGTATCTGAGTACGGCCCTCGCTAGAGAGTTGTGCTGTTGGCTGAAACTGCAAACCATCTCTTGCTCCTGGATCCTCCTCCTCTTCTCTTCCAGAAACTGGGCATGTTTCTGACGCGCATGATGAATGTCCTGTTCCAGCTTGGCTCTCTGTAGAGTGAGAGTTTTCTCCATATCCGCCCATTCGCGCTCCTGACGCAGGCGCACGTCTGTCCTCCGAGCCTCCATGAGGTCGTATCTGCAGCCTTTGGCTACTTCACGGTCAATGTAGCACTCGGTTACCTTCTCTGATAGCTGTCTCTGCATTCTGGCCTTGTCAAATGATTCATGGGCTCTTTCAATAACTTTAAAGGGAGTGAGGCTGATGTTGTCAGGGCAACGGCCAATCAGATGCTTCCGTGAAGTAATGGCAGGTGAGTGATGCTGTGGACCAGGTCTCTGAGTGTGAAAATGGCTGATGGCTTCACGGATATCCTGTCCCACAGCTTTACGGGAGCACAACATGTCCCTCAATGGCTCACTCTGGTGGACCAAAGCCTTCAATCCCAAAACACGAAAGGTTCCTTCCTCAATTTCTTCATTACAGATGTCACTAGTCACATTAGTATCTGAAGATACAAAACTGAGGAATTAGGTCAATCAAATTTAAGAGAGCTAGGCTAATTAAAGCCAATACTCTGTTGTACCTTGGTCGAATGTGCTTATTTGGGCTTTAGATTTTAGACTTCTGCATTTAGGAGTGTTGCATGGTACTTTCATGTCTCGTTGACTGTCAAATGATTCAGCATTTGTAGCTTCCTGAAAAACCAGTGTAAAAGTGACCAGTGCATGATTACTAAAAGGTCTACTAGATAGTGTTTATACTTATTATGTTGTCACATTACCTCTGGGACAGTTTGCATCAGCTTATTGAGGTTTACATGAAGTCTCTTGATCTCTGTGTTCTTTTCCTTTGGCTGAGAAACATAACTGAATGTAAGAATACAGCACCTGAGCATTGAAAATACTAACCTAATCCAGAAGGATTTCATAGTTTTGGTTAATTTAATATAATTCAATTCTGGTTACAAAGCACACATTTTTAACTAATTAACAATATGCAGGATATTTGATACCATTAAAAAGTTTAGGGTCAATAAGATTTTTTTATTTTTTTATTTTAAAGAAAGGAATACT
The DNA here is from genome assembly GCA_023029165.1 of Gobiocypris rarus. NCBI lineage: Eukaryota > Metazoa > Chordata > Actinopteri > Cypriniformes > Gobionidae > Gobiocypris > Gobiocypris rarus. The sequence continues at coordinate 11,493,334 of CM040928.1, read as the reverse complement.
TTTATTAATCAATTAAATGAAAGTACATTTTTAATTTGACAAAATATTTCCATTTCAAATGAATGCGTTTTTTTCCTTCTTATATTCATCAAAATTGATAATGATAAGAAATATTTCTTGAGCATCATATCAGCATATTACAATGATTTCTGAAGGATCATTTGACACTGAAGATTAGAGTAATGAAGGAATCACAGGAATAACATTTTAAAATAGGACTATATTTAAAGTGAAAATAGCTATTTTAAATTATATTCCACATTGTTACTGTTTTGTTTGTTATCAAATGATCAAATATAACATAACAAATCTTAACGACCCCAAACTTTTGAATGGTAGTGTACATAAGTCAAATATAGTACATACTAGCTGATGGTTGTCATCTCTGTCCTCCTCCGTGTTTTTTTCAGACTGAGATGGTTCTTGCTCATTTTCTTCCCTCACAGGTGATGTGGAAATGAATGGTTTCCCAGACGCTGTGAGTTTCTTTGTACTACAAAGTCTGACAATGCAGAATTCCTCTTAAAAAACAACTTCTAGACCAACTAAACATATATCCCAAATAATATCTCTACCTGTAAGTAATTGCTCTATAATAGTGAAGGATGTTGCATAGCAAATATAAAGATATCAAAATAAACACTGCAACATAACATATTTACCCAAAACTTTTTCTAACTAAATGGCCTCGGATCCAGCGCTGTATAATAAGTGTGGGAGAATAAAAGGCATGAATCCTGTTTATTTCAGCGATTTTCTTGTACACCGCTTTCATCTCTGTCTCAAATGAATCCTGAAGAAAAAGAAGACATCAAAAATATGACTTGGACACAACAGTAAACACAGCAAACAAAGAAGACAATAATGAACACTGACCGACTTTGTAGACGGGTACAAACTAATACAAAAGTGTTGCTTCATTGCTTTGAATTTAAAGGGAAGGGACCAGTTTTGGATGATTTCCTCGTCAGAGATAACACAGTTGTCCAAAGCCTTTAGTGACCATATGTTGTTGACCAGACAGTGCCTGTAGTTCTTCTTTAAACTGAGCGGGGTGTCATAGAGAGTTAAAGCAGTCAGGTTTAAACAGCCCGACAGGCCATTAATACTGTTCCAGGTTGACATGTTGTTGTCGTGTAGATATAGAAGTTGTAATTCTTTCAGATGACTCCAACATGAAGCATCAGGGAGCTGAACGATCTGAGCACAAAGATGATTATTAGTGATTTGTTCTGCTTAAAGGGATAGTTCACCCAAAAATGAAAATTCTGTCATTATTTACTCACCCTCATGTCATTCCAAACTTGTATGACTTTCATCTTCGGAAAAAATGAAGATCTTTTTGATGAAATCTGCCCCTCCATATACACAACTACCACTTTGACACCTCAAAAAGTTCATAAAGAGATCATAAAACTAATCCATATGAATTGAGCGGTTTAGTCCATATTGTCAAAGAGACACAATCATTTTATTTGATGAACAAATTGAATTTAGGATTTTATTCACATACAAACATTCATCATCTCACATCATCAGTTGTGGTAAACTGAAGCTCAAGCATATTCATTTGACGTGTGAGAACCAATGAGGTTCATTCTCATGTTACGCAGCATGTTTGAACTTCCGCAAGAACCAATAAGGGTTTTTGAGCTTCTGTTTATGTTCGCTGATCAATGTTTGTATGTGAATAATGCATACATTAAATCTGTTCACCATATAAAGTGATCAAGTCTCTTCAGAAAATTTTGACTAAACCACTCAATTCATATTAGTTTACGGATTCGTTTTACGATCTCTTTATGACATTTTTGAAGCATCAAAGTGGTAGTTGCGTAGCTGCCAATGGAGGGACAGAAAGGTCTCAGATTTCATCAAGAAGATCTACATTTGTGTTCTGAAGCTGAACAAAAGTTTTACAGGTTTAGAACAACATGAGGGTGAGTAATTAATTACAGAATTTTCAGTTTTGGGAGAAACTAACCCTTTAAATAAAGTGAATCAAATATTTAGGGTTCAATTTAATGAAGTGAATACCTGATTGCCTTTCAAATCTAACTTCACCAAGTGAGTGCATGCCATCAGAGCTCCGATCCTGGTCAGAAAGTTGTCAGCCAAGATGCAAATCCTCAGAGCTCTGCAAGATCCAATCTGATCCAGACTCTTTAAAAGCAAACTGCTCAATCTGACCATCACAACGTCCTCCGGGTCCTTCTCACCCTCTGATGTCCAGTAGCCATGATCCAGTATCAGGGATTGGGAGCAGTTCAACAAATAGGTCCAGTGTGCTTTCAGTGAATCCATTTTTACATCTTTGTGAATTTCATATCTTTTCCATTCTCTGAAGGAAACAAAACTGAATCCTGAATTAGACCTTTTGTCAACACTGCATGATGATATTACTTTTCCAAATACACATTTGCATGTTTCGCTAAAATTAAACTGTTTAAATCACAATCTGCTGTTGAGTTTGTTGTTCTTACCATGGTTGTGTGCATGACTCCCAATTGTACTCTTTTGTTGGCTGAATGAATGCAAGATAAAAGTTGCTATGACAACAATGGTTGGAAATACAATAATCTTCTCCAAACATTTTCTTGAAAATCTCACAACATTATTTTTACACTACATTACAAGTAAAATGCATATTCATTTGAATAATTAATTCAGTTTAATGTAAATGGTTTTGATGAAGAGAGCGAGAAAAAAACCCACACACATAGACGTCAGAGCTCGTTTGTCACATGACTTAACTGGAACCCGGAAGTGCTAAAGTAAACACAAGTTAAGTGAGATTCTCTGACTTTTGAAAACGGCAGTTCATTTATTTAGTTATTTTCGCAGATTTTTCCGTACACGTGCCACCAGTCATCGTCAGTTGATTTATATTTGCCGTTGGTTAAAACTTTCAGATTTTATTGTAGTGATATTATAGACAGATATCGGATTTGATTGGTCTTATAATGGCAGAACGCGGAAACGTTCATCTGCAAAAATCCTCTAAAGAGAAAATAAAAAAATTCAACCAACTGAGAGGTAAAGCTTCCTTTCTATCTTCAAATTACTTTTTTTATATATACTTTAAAGCTTTTTATTGTACTGTGTTGGTACTATGGTAAAGTGATGTTATTATTAGATATGGCTAGAGTGATTGCAATATTCATATACTATGGTATTAACATGGTATTCCTCGCAGTCCCCTGGAATACCATGGCATATGGTACATGTCAAGTAAACTTTTCAGTACTTTTTTATCAGTGTTGCTGCTGCTCATGAGGGCTTCTTTACAAAGGTTAAAAGTTATTAATTTTCTGTCCACAGGTAAAGAAGTTCAGACTAATGAATTCTGGGATCTGGTTGTCATTACTGCAGTGGATGAGGACCAGAGGTCTGCTTATGAAATTCAGATCAGTGAGAAACTGGAGAAGAAAGAACTGCCTCTTTGCATCAGTTATCATGTGTTTGCAGATCCTCCAGGATGCAAGATTGGTGCGATTTTTTTGTAAAAACTTTTTTTTTTATTGTATTTTAAGCACATTTTTAAAAACTGTTTTATCATCTGTCCATACAGGTAATGGTGGATCCACATTATATTCTTTGCAGTGTCTTCATGATAAATATGGCACGTCACTGTCTGGACTTAAAGTCATTCTTATTCATGCAGGTACTATATTCATCTATTTTAATTATCATCCCTCATTCCTGCATTTTTGTTGATTGTTAAAGGTAGGGTAGGTATTCTTTTTTCCAAATTTGTTTAAAATTTCTTTATATATAAATACATAATTAAAATGTAAGTACTCTGAAAAAGAAAGTATAAAAATTTAGTGCCTGTAGACCTCTCACGACTGTTTTAAAGACAGCTCATTATTTCCATTCACTCCACCTTCTCCCTTCTGGGCTCTTTCCAAAGCCACGCCCCCAAAACACATGAACGCGCCACGCCGACCGCTCAGCTGGAAGACGCATTATTTACCTGAGACGAGCGGAGAAGAAGAGCGGAGTGCATGAAGTGACATCATTTCAGAATCACATGTAATAATCTAACTTGAACTATAAACAAATAAGATGTCTTTTAGACCTCAATATCAAGCTAGAATACCGGTAAAGTTTAAAATATATTTTTGTTTGATTCGGTAGTTATATTTATAAGGCAAAGCTAAAAACGAGTAGCATTGATAAATTTTTCCAATAACATCAGTTATACTGTGATGAAGATGAATTTCGTGTAAGATTCATAACTTATATGGTGTTTTGCATGTAAGAGTTTCCATGATGAAAGCATTGTTGACTCTGATGAGGACCACACTCCGGAGAAAAGTACCTCATCGTCGGCTCGAGTGCGCGCATGTGGGCAGATCCTGTAGCAGAAGGGGTGGTAGCCATGGTAGCGAGAGAGAGTGACAGTCGCCGAAGCCAATCACTTGTTTCGTCCCTAACAAAAATAATGAGCGGTGTTCATTGCATATTAAAAAGTCTAGAGTCACTCGATTTTTATACTTATATTTTGTACTTATATTTTATACTTACATTTTTATTATGTATTGACATATAAAGAAACTTTAAACAAATTTGGACAAAAGTATTTTAGATCATTCTTACCTACCCTACCTTTAATGAGCTGTAATGAGTCAAAAGTCAAAAGTTTGGAGTCAGTAAGAGTTTTTAAAAGAAGGATCTTATACTCAACGAAGCTACATGTATTTTCATTACAATACAAAACTGTTATGAAATTACTCCAGTCTTCCATGTCACATGATCCTTAGAAATCATTCTAATATGCTGATTTGCTGCTCAATTATAATTATAATTATCTAATGTTGAAAACATTTGCTGCTTAATATTTTTGTGGAAAACATATTTTTCAGGATTCTTTGTTGAATAGAAAGTTCAAAGTATTAGAAGAATTTATTTAAAAAAGAAAAAATGAGTAACATTTTAATTTCTTCACTGTCATACTTTAATCATTTGAATGCATTCTTGCTGAATAAAAGCATAAAACATATCTTACTGACCCTAAACTTTTGAATGTAGTGTCTGTAAAGGCAAAATAAACCTTGTAATATCTTGTATATTACCCTAAAAAGGGGTTAATTCTGGGATAATGACTGGAGGACGGTACATTATCCTGCTTATATACACATCTAATAAATAAATGGATATAAAATATTACTTTGAATTATTGTATTAGATGTATTTATTCATCTGTTAATTCTGTTATGTATGCAGGAGGATTCAGTCAACGTTTGCCCAATGCTAGTGCCCTGGGTAAAATATTCACAGCCTTGCCCCTGGGAATGCCTTTATATCAGATGCTGGAGCTTAAATTTGCAATGTATGTGGATTTCCCTTCACACATGAAGCCGGGAATTCTGGTTACCTGTGCTGATGATATAGAACTCTATAGTATTCCTGACCAAGAGTACATTGTGTTTGATAAGGCAGGTTTTACTGCCTTAGCACATCCCTCCTCTCTTTCTGTTGGTACCACACATGGTGTTTTTGTTCTAGAACCAGCAGAGATGCCCAGAATCTGTGACATGGAATATAGAAATTGCTCTCAATTTCTGCATAAGCCAAACATGGAGAAGATGCGCAAATGCAACGCAGTATGCAAGCGGGAAGGAGAGGAGTTTGTTTACACCGACAGCACTTATTATGTTGATTACGGGACGGCTATGACGCTGCTGACTTTGTTAAGTGAAATCGGCCCTCTTACATGTGAAATCGATGCTTATGGGGACTTCCTTCAAGCCCTGGGACGAAGAGCTACTGTGGATTACACAGAAAACACAGCCAACGTCACAAAGAAGGAACAAGGCCTCGTTGAGATTCGCAGAAAGATTTTCCGTCGTCTCAAAGGCACGGCACTTAACGTCATCCTGCTCAACAACTCTAAGTTCTATCACGTCGGCACCACAGAGGAATACTTGTTCCACTTCACCGCTGACCCCTGTCTCAGAGCAGAACTTGGCCTTCTGTCTGCCGCTTTCAGCATGTGCGAATTGGAGACATCGGAGAAAACTAGAGCTTGCGTGATGCATAGCATCCTGCATCCCACTGTGACCGTATCCCAGGGCAGTGTCGTGGAATACTCCAGACTGGATACTAAGGTTAAAGTGGGTACTAGATCTATCATCAGCGGATGCTGGATTGGCACGGATATAACGGTGCCAAGTGACACTTTCATGCACTCTTTGTCTGTAAAGCTGTATGGTAAAACAGGTTTTGTGACTGTGATTTTTGGTATTCAAGATGATCTAAAGAGAAATGTATCCAGCCCTGCTGATATGAAAGCACTGAGTTTGTTTAAGGTTAATCTGGAGGACTGTGTAGGACTCTGGGGCTTGTGTCTCGAAAAGATCAGGTTCTCAGGAGACACATCCATGTGCAGTTTGTGGAACGCCTGCATTTTCCCAGTGTGTTCCGATCTAAAGGATTCATTTGAGATGTCACTGGGGATGTTAAAGGCATTGGATAGTGGAACCAAATTCCCTCTTCCCAATAACATCACACTTACCTCTTTGCAGGAAACTCTACAGAACAAGAACCTGGAGGAAATGCTGAAATTTAGGAAAGAACTTTATGAAGACATTCTCAGGGTGAATTTAAGTAATTCTGTCTGAGCATATGTGCATGAATGATCACTAATATCACTGCGTAAACTGACCAACAAAGTTTGCTAATTTAAAAAATATTGGTCGAAGTTATTGCTTATAACGACTATATTTTACATTTTCATCTTACTTTGAGCATCTTCACCAAACACCAATCAAGGCATTATGAAGGTCAAAGTATATCAGGTGCGTAATTAAAAAAAAAAGAAAAGAAATAAAGAAATAAAAGAAAAGGGGGAAAAAATCCTATGTATTAAAGTTGCCCATTTTAAATGTGTGTTAGGCTCTATTTTGAATGTAAATGTATGCATCTGGATTGTAAACTACTGTTCACATCGTCGATAATACAGTAAAAACAACTGTTTTCTTTTTGAATATATTTTAAAATGTAATTCATTCCTGTGATAATAAAGCAGAATTTTCAACAGCCAGGCTTCAGTGTCACATGATCCTTCAAAAATCACTCTATTATGTAAATTTAGTGCTCATGAAACATTATTATCAACGTTGAAAACAGTTGTGCTGCTTAATATTTTTTGGGGGAAACTGTGATGCATATTTATCGGGATTCTCTGATGAATACAAAGTTCAAAAGAACAGCATTTATTTGAAATGGAAAACATAAATATCTTTACTGTCACTTTCTCTTTTTAGCAATTTAATGTTTGCTCGCTGACTCCAAACTTTTAAACTGTAGTGTATCTCCTTTACAGAACACAGTTTTGTCAGATCTAAGTTCAGAGAGGGGAATATATAGATGTGTAGATGAGATCTATAGATATAAGAACATCTATGAGTCTTGATGCAGCTGTCGTCTGAAGAGAGTAATCGGCCATGGCTTCACCCTGTAATAGGTACAGATCCTCAGAGAGGTCAGCTGTCATTGTTGTCACACATTCCGCACTGAAGCTGATGTATTTTTAGCAGGGACTGTGATCCCTTATCGTGCTCTTCTCTATTGTGCCAAAGCATTGTGTTACCACTGCATGAGACTTTCCCTCCAGCTAACCGCATACAAAAGTTCAAACCAACCAGTCCAATGGGGAATTACAAATCAAGACCCACTCAAACCTGTACAGGTAAACCTTAAGATTCTTTAATTGACTGATTGATTAGTTCCGTTCATGCTTTTCATGTCTATGTTAATATGAATATATTAAGACTAACATTTTCAGTCTTTCAATCCTTGTTGACATTTACAATCTCCATTGACTGTGAGTAATTATTGTTCTGTATGTAACGTTTGATTATACACTGGGTGTTTATTGTGTCCATGTAATGTTGTGGTCTTGACTCAATGTTTTGCTTCAGATGAGTGGAAAAAGAAAGTGAGTGAGTCATATGCTGTAATAATTGAGAGACTGGAGGAAGACTTGCGAATTAAAGAGGAGGAGTTTAAGGAACTCAAGCATGTTTTCAGGTGAGACTGATTAAAACTAAGCGCTGTGTTATAGCCTTCTTACTATTATTAGTGTTCACAAACGTGGGCATAAACAGGCTCGGTTTCACAGACAGGGCTTAGATTAAGCCAGGGTTAGGTTTTAGTTCAATTAGGACATTTAAGCAGCTTTTTTAAATGTGCCTTAGAAAATGCAAGATGCTTTCAGGTAAAACAGCTCAAACATGCATTTTACTCTAGATAGATCCTTAAGTTAATCTGCTTGCAATCACATCGTTCTCTATTCGGCACACTGCTTTATCAGTTACCAATGAGCTTGCTACTCTTTTATATAACTAACTTTTATATACTTGGTTAGCGTTTGCCTTAGCAGTTGTAGCGCGCTTTCAGAAATCCTCCACCTCCCCCAGCTCCACCTGTATAGATCTGCTACAGGTAATTAATGTATTCTATATTATACAGCAGCTGTATGTCTTGCTCACAGCAGCATGTCATATATGTATTGGTGTCACTTGTCCTACTCAACCCGTTCTGAGTGGTGCTCATGGGTGCTAACAAGGACGCTAAAGATGCTAGAGCGTCAGTCGCTAGCACACCGCTTGAGGCCAGGGGTGTGAGGTTTACACGCACAGCTCTTACTGGCTTACGTTCCTTAAATTGGCAGTAGCAGCAATACTCAACAGTAACATTGTTTCTGATCTATTCTGCAAAGACCAGACATAATAACATTGTCATATCCATAATCATGCCAAGAGTTGTCATGACAGGACTATTATAAAAACACTACTGCAAGGAGAGAGTAAATGTGTTGATCTGTTTAAGCTAATGTTTTTTTTTAATTATTATATCTTGAGCTGATCATGTAGAGTTACTGATTTCTCTGTATTTTTAACAAAATTTTACAGCTCAGAAGAAGCATTCAATAAAGTGAACCTGAATTATCGCACCGAGGGTGGACTGTCCCTGCTGCATCTCTGCTGCATATGTGGAGGTAGAGCTAAGACATGTTAACTTTTAAAGTTATATCTACTATGATGCAATGATATTGAGAACATCATACATGACTCATTCAAACGGACATTTCCTGTGCATTAACACATTTTGTGTTGAATAATGATATTTAACTTACTTTTTAGAATTTCCCAGTTTAATTGCTTGATGCATTGCATTCCGTTGTTATGGTAGTTTCATACATTTCAATGTTTTTTGTTCAAAGTTGTTTTCTTTTTCCGCAACCAGGGAATAAAGCTCACATCAGGACCCTCATGCTGAAAGGTTTGCGTCCATCCAGACTCACTCGGAATGGATTCACTGCTCTGCACCTGGCTGCATTTAAAGTCAGTCAAGGGTTCATTTGGAATGCTGGGATGCATTTTCTCTTATGAATAATTCCAAATACTGTGTGCTAGAAATGAATTATGTTAAAAATGTAATAACTTAGTATTTCTTTCTGTGATGTAGGATAATGCTGAACTGCTCACTGCACTGCTGCATGGTGGGGCAGATATCCAGCAGGTGGGGTACGGAGCTCTCACGGCCCTACATATAGCTACCGTGGCCGCCCATCTTGAGGTCAGTGCTGGATCTGAAATCAAGTTATAAGAATTTTATGGGAGTTTATTCAGGGTCATTCAGAAAAGTTGATGGAAATGATGACTTCATATTAGCACATTAACATATGACCGTCCATGTTTACACAACATTGCTCATTCAGTATGCTGAATAATGCATGCAATTAAGTGTTAAAGGTACAGTAACAGAAACATCTTGTTTAATTCTAAGGGTCAGATAGGATGGACTCTTGCTGCAAATAATCATGACCGACTAATAAAGGCATAGCTTGATGATTCCATGATTTCAGAGCTTTTATTATGCCGCAGACGACCGCTTCCGCTTCTTCCGGTCATGCGTATGTGGGGTAACAGCACTGTTTTATATTATTAGATACATTTGAGTGTGTTGAAAGTTATGTTATAATGCTACTCTGTGCGTTTGCTCGACAGCTATTTTGAGACAGTAAGATCGATATGCATGGTAAAACATGGTACTTGCTGTAAATTAACAATAGGACTAACTGTGTTGAGCTATATAAATAAATCAAACCGGAAAATTGAGGGTAACACAGGTTTGATGTCATTGATAGGCGACGAACGGATTTAAATATTCTTGGAAACATTTGGGATAATGCATGTACACAAGTCAACAAAATATATAACATTGTTCTAGTGGTTTTTGGATATTTTAATTCAAAAATCTTACATATTGTGCCTTTAAGGGAAAACAATACAGCTATCATTTAGACTAAAATATCCAAAAAACTGCCTCAACAGTCTTTTCTTATCTATTGTGAGTGAAACAACTTCTCAAACAAGAATTGTAGGGCGGGACTTTGGGACTTTCGGGAAATTGTCCATAAGGAATTGATTATGCTTGCTATTGCTGTGATGTCATGTGAATGACAGGTTGTCCCACCCTCGCGCCAGTAAACGCATCATCAGAGAAGAGATGTTGTTGCAAGAGGAAGGGAAGGCACATAATAGGGCACATGATTTATAATAAATACTGCAATATTCCATTAAAAAATGATCCATTTTGATTTCATGGTGAATTGAATGATTTTTCTACTGTATTCGTTGCTGATTTCTTTCTTGCCAAAGCCTTTTATTGAAAAGATGAAGTGAATAGGTTCCCTGCTTTTCCTCAAGGCCGTCGATATTCTCTTGCAACACGGGGCGTACGTCAACGTCCAAGATGCAGTGTTCTTCACCCCTCTGCATATTGCAGCATACTTTGGCCACGAACAGGTCGGGATGTTCTTTTGGATCATAAATGTCCATGATCTACTTAATGGCTTGCTCATGATCTTTCTTTTTTCTTGCGGGACAGGTGTGCAAGCTTCTTATGAAGTTTGGGGCTGATGTCAATGCGAGTGGAGAGGTAGGGGACAGGCCGCTTCACCTGGCCGCAGCTAAAGGCTTTCTGGGCATTGTCAAACTTTTGATGGATGACGGCAGCAAAACTGATGGTGAGAGCTTGTTGCTTGTACTCTAAAACTGAATTGAATCAACATTGAACTGACACTTTTTCCCTCTCTCGTTTCCATAATTGATTTACGTCTTAACTCTATACAGCCAATGCTCAAGACAACGAGGACCACGTTCCCCTTCATTTCTGCGCTCGATTTGGACACCAAGAGGTTGTCCGTTTCTTACTGCAGGGCAGTTTTGATTTACAGCCGCACTCTGTCAACATCTACGGGGACACACCTCTCCACCTGTGAGTTCACCTGAGAAGTGAATCACACACAACACAAGGTGGCAGTTAAACTCAACAAATAATCTGTGAATCAGACAGCAGTCATAGTGATTCTGATTTGAGTGTCATATTCCCCGTCAGAGCATGCTACAATGGAAAGTTTGAAGCAGTAAAAGAGATTATTCAGTTGTCTGGCACGGAGAGTCTGTCTAAGGAGAACATCTTCAGTGAGACAGCTTTTCACAGGTAATATTTACTCAGTTTTGTTCAATGTCCTTCACATTTTAATTAACCACTATTAAAGTCTGCATGAAACAGAATTTAACTTCTCTATTTGTGATGTGTATCCAAGTGAAACGGCTTCTTGAACAAGAAAAAATGTAGGGTGGGGCTTGATTTTGTCCATGGGGATATGATTGGATGGTTGAGGTTTTTTATTGGTTGATCCCATCATGCCCTTGCACCAGAGCAAACACATCATTGGAGAAGAGAAAAAGTGTTGCTGTATGTGGGAGGGGAAGTTAATTTGATTAAATACTACGAGGGCTCACTCATTCAATCCTGACAGATTACACCTCTGTAGTAAGGTTAAGATCCCTGATGATCTTGTTTTTACATACTAAATGAAGGCCTAATTGTACTCTGTAGTGCCTGCACCTACGGCAAGAACCTGGAAATGGTCAAGTATCTGCTCAGTCAGAATGCCATGAGCATCAACCATCAGGGGCGAGATGGACACACAGGTAGGATGACAACAGTAATATATGCTTTACATCAGTAATAATGACAGTAATCTGCTTTCATTATATGTCTCGACATCTCAATGTTTGTAAGACAGCAGTTATATGTTATATGAATTAGGTTTAAATTCTGGTTGACCTTTGAAACAACAGGTCTGCATAGCGCCTGTTTCCATGGACACATCCGACTGGTCCAGTTTCTTTTGGACAACGGGGCAGATATGAATCTGGTGGCTTGTGACCCCAGCCGTTCCAGTGGAGAAAAGGATGAACAGACATGCTTAATGTGGGCCTATGAGAAAGGTTATCTATCTATCTATCTATCTATCTATCTATCTATCTATCTATCTATCTATCTATCTATCTATCTATCATCTATCTATCTATCTATCTATCTATCTATATATCTATCATATATCTATCATATATCTATCTATCTATCTATCTATCTATCTATCTATCTATCTATCTATCTATCTATCTATCTATCTATCTATCTATCTATCTATCTATCTATCTATCTATCTATCTATCTATCTATCTATCTATCTATCTATCTGTCTGTCTGTCTGTCTGTCTGTCTGTCTGTCTGTCTGTCTGTCTGTAGTTCTGTCTTTTCATTTATAGTAGACATAATTTAATATAACTATAATTATATGTCAAACGATGTCTATAATGTCAAATAAAGAACATTGATCTTGATCTATCGCATTTTCTAACTCTAAAGGCTAAAATCAATTGAAAAAAGCCTTGATTTTCATGTAGTAACTGAAAAATACACATTTTAATATATACATGTTATGATCCATGTATGCTTGTTCTTTTTAGGCCATGATGCTATTGTTACTCTGCTAAAACACTACAAACGGCCTCAGGATGATTCACCATGCAATGAGTATTCTCAACCAGGAGGGGGTATGAAACACTCTCCACATGTAGCCTGACAGATTTGTACTGTGCATTAGCTATATGGACAATCCTGTTGACAATATTCAGGAAAGCATGAGAAAAAGCTTTTTTTTTTTCATTTTTGTTAGTTGTGTCTGTTGCAGATGGGTCTTATGTTTCTGTCCCCTCTCCCCTGGGAAAGATCAAAAGTATGACTAAAGGTAAAACACACACACACATGCACACACTTAGAGCTGACTCACAGAATCACTGTTGCTATGATACTATTTTTGTGCCCTAAAAATACTGTTACCCACAGTCACCAAAATCATCAGAGAGTCAGTGAGTCAGAAACTGTCTCCAAACTTCCTCCCACTGCCTGATTGCTACAGTTTAAGCCTTTAGTTTGTATCTGCCACAGATAACATAACCCATCTTTCATGACTCATCGGCATATGTCAACAACACAAGCTAAATGAAACATCATTAAAGTTTCATACAATGATTGATTTGAAGGTATAAATCAAACAAACTCCTGTTTACCCTCGTTCCTCTTCAGAGAAGGCAGATGTGCTTCTCCTGAGAGCAAGTCTTCCATCAAACTTCCACCTTCAACTCTCTGAACTGGAGTTTAACGAGATTATTGGATCAGGTACGCCAATTTAATAATAAATATTAGCTTTCCATGAGTACCCATTAACCCTAATTGACTAAAACACTGCAACCATAGGTTCCTTTGGAAAGGTCTACAAAGGAAGGTGCCGCAATAAGATAGTTGCAATTAAACGGTAAGAACTCTTTACTTGTTTTTCTTTATTGTCCACTTCACGTATACAAAGCAAACTGCATGATAATCATACCTTTCCACAGGTACCGTGCAAACACATACTGCTCAAAGTCAGACACCGATATGTTCTGTCGGGAGGTTTCCATCTTGTGTCGTCTTAACCACCCCTGTGTGATCCAGTTTGTGGGGGCATGTCTGGACGACCCTAGTCAGTTTGCCATTGTAACACAATATGTGTCCGGAGGATCACTGTTCTCACTGTTGCACGAGCAGAAGAGGTAATTAAGAATATATGTATATGTATATATATATATATGTGTGTATATATATATATATATATATATATATATATATATATATATATATATATATATATATATATATATATATATATATATATATATTAGTGGTGGGCATAGATTAATCTAGATTAATCTTATCCAAAATAAAAGTTTGTGTTTACATAATATATGTGTTTTCTTTGTATAATTATTATGTATATATAAAAAAACACACATGCATGTATATATTTAAGACATATTTTCATGTACATACTGTATATATATTTATATAATTTATCTTATATATAAATATAATTATTTTATATATATAAATATAACATATCTTTCTTAAATATATACATGCATGTGTTATTTATGTATACACACACATATATTATGTAAACACAAACTTTTATTTATATGAGATTAATCTAGATATAATCTATATATACTATATATATATATATATATATATATATATAGGTGCTGGTCATATAATTAGAATATCATCAAAAAGTTGATTTATTTCACTAATTCCATTCAAAAAGTGAAACTTGAATATTATATTCATTCATTACACACAGACTGATATATTTCAAATGTTTATTTCTTTTAATTTTGATGATTATAACTGACAACTAAGGAAAATCCCAAAATCAGTATCTCAGAAAATTAGAATATTACTTAAGACCAATACAAAGAAAAGATTTTTAGAAATCTTGGCCAACTGAAAAGTATGAACATGAAAAGTATGAGCATGTACAGCACTCAATACTTAGTTGGGACTCCTTTTGCCTGAATTACTGCAGCAATGCGGCGTGGCATGGAGTCGATCAGTCTGTGGCACTGCTCAGGTGTTATGAGAGCCCAGGTTTCTCTGATAGAGGCCTTCAGCTCTTCTGCATTGTTGAGTCTGGCATATCGCATCTTCCTCTTCACAATACCCCACAGATTGTCTATGGGGTTAAGGTCAGGCGAGTTTGCTGGCCAATTAAGAACAGGGATACCATGTTCCTTAAACCAGGTACTGGTTGCTTTGGCACTGTGTGCAGGTGCCAAGTCCTGTTGGAAAATTAAATCTGCATCTCCATAAAGTTGGTCAGCAGCAGGAAGCTAAAACTTCCTGGTATACGGCTGAGTTGACCTTGGACCTCAGAAAACAAGTGGACCATCACCAGCAGATGACATGGCACCCCAAACATCACTGACTGTGGAAACTTTACACTGGACCTGAAGCAATGTGGATTGTGTGCCTCTCCTCTCTTCCTCCAGACTCTGGGAGCCTGATTTCCAAAGGAAATGCAGAATTTACTTTCATCAGAGAACATAACTTTGGACCACTCAGCAGCAGTCCAGTCCTTTTTGTCTTTAGCCCAGGCGAGACGCTTCTGACGCTGTCTGTTGTTCAAGAGTGGCTTGACACAAGGAATGCGACAGCTGAAGCCCATGTCTTGCATATGTCTGTGCGTAGTGGTTCTTGAAGCACTGACTCCAGCTGCAGTCAACTCTTTGTGAATCTCCCTTATTTTTAGAATGGGTTTTGTTTCACAATCCTCTCCAGGGTGCGGTTATCCCTATTGCCTGTGCACATTTTTTCTACCACATCTTTTCCTTCCCTTCGCCTCTCTATTAATGTGCTTGGACACAGAGCTCTGTGAACAGCCAGCCTCTTTTGCAATGACCTTTTGTGTCTTGCCCTCCTTGTGCAAGGTGCCAATGGTCGTCTTTTGGACAGCTGCCAAGTCAGCAGTCTTCCCCATGATTGTGTAGCCTATACAGAACTAGACTGAGAGACCATTTAAAGGCCTTTGTAGGTGTTTAGAGTTAATTAGCTGATTAGAGTGTGGCACCAGGTGTCTTCAATATTCAACCTTTTCACAATATTCTAATTTTCTGAGATACTGAATTTGGGATTTTCCTTAGTTGTCAGTTATAATCATCAAAATTAAAATAAATAAACATTTGAAATTTATCAGTCTGTGTGTAATGAATGAATATAATATACAAGTTTCACTTTTTGAATGGAATTAGTGAAATAAGTGTCGTTCCAAACCAGTAAGACCTTTGTTCATCTTCGGAATTTAATTACCACTTTCAAGGCCCAGAAAGGAAGTAAAGACTTCGTCAAAAAAGTCCATGTGACTACATTACATTATCACAAAAGCCCTGACTAGAATGTGACCAGAAGAGAAGAGAAATTTGAAGCAATCCAGAATCTGTTTATACATTAAGACTTGCACCAATGCCAGTAAGCGTCTGATTCCTTCTTAGTGCATTTTAAGGTGATCATCATCTCATTGATCTGTTTGAGTTGGAATGATGGGAGTGTGCATTGATCAGTGGCGGGGAGGAGGTGTTCACTTGATGTCTTTACATTCAGAATCATTGATCTGCAGTCCAAGCTCATCATTGCCATTGATGTGGCCAAGGGCATGGAGTATCTGCACAATCTGACCCAACCAATCATTCACAGAGATCTCAACAGGTTAGTCACCGTCACATCCTCATCATCATCATCATCATCATCATCATCATCATCATCATCATCATCATCATCACATGCTTCGTTCAATAACATTGGTGTTTCTCGGTCCATTTGTTAAAAACATCCTATTACATGATAATCAGTATATTTTTAGACTGTCAATGCTGGCTGTGATGATGAAACAGTATTCTGAGCTCTTTGTTTTAAACCTCCCTTCACCTAGTGATATCTTTTCAGTCATAATATTCTGCTCTATGAGGATGGACACGCTGTGGTGGCTGATTTTGGAGGTAAGGAAAGCCTCACACACTTAACATGACACCTGAACGGAAGTCTTTCCTCACTTTATTTAGTTAGAGTAAAAACAGTTGAGTCAACATTGAAAATCTTGGATTCAAAATTGAATTTCATTGGTGACCATGTGATCTCCTTTGTACAAAGGGTCATATTTTCTTGGTTTCATTGAAGCATTTCAAATCTCGATACTCTCAATCACAAGTTTTGAGTGATGCGTCGTGAGAGCAAAAGATGGACAAACCAAATACATAGATATGAAAATCATGTTAATATTTCAGTTAGACTTTTTCAAATTTGTTATGCTGATACTATAATTTGTCATGAAAAAAACTACTTTTTGAATAAAATTTAATTTTACGTAATGAACATTTTTCTGTATTGTTCTGCAGAGTCTCGCTTCCTTTTGTCTGTGGATGAGGACAATATGACTAAACAACCCGGGGTACAGACATTCAGTTTTCTTGGTTAATTCTGTTTAATTAACACCTCAAAAAGGTAATGCATTAATAGCCACCTACAAATCCTCTGTAAGCAATGATAATACTGCTTACACTGTGATTTTGGCTCTCTTGTACGTCATGTTAAGTACGTCAGTGTGTCTTTGGGGAGGTATATATGCCTGTCCTTTGGGGTTAGCAGGCGTTTTGTTTTGTGTTCGTCATTTTTTGCTTCCTGATGCTGTGCAGAACCTGAGATGGATGGCCCCAGAGGTGTTTACCCAGTGTACACGCTACACGGTGAAAGCAGACATGTTCAGCTATGCCCTCTGCTTATGGGAGCTGCTCACGGGCGAGATTCCATTTGCACATCTCAAACCAGGCACTGCACCTCTCTGTTCACTACTGTAATAGCTAATATTAAAATTCTATTAAGAAGATAAATTGTTCATAACTTTGTCAGAACATTAGCCAAAGCTGGAATATAAGGTTTAACTTTCTTTAACTTGGGATTGCACCTGAATTGTCATGGTTTGAAAAGCAAGATGACTTTATTAAATCAAATGTTAAAATTATTAAATTAAATGTTATTAGTATTATATTAACATCATTGTGATTACATTTTAATTCAAATGGTCTCACCCCCATCTCTGTGTATTCATTACAGCTGCAGCCGCTGCAGATATGGCGTATCATCATGTCCGTCCTCCGATTGGTTACTCAATCCCCAAACCCATCTCAGCACTGCTGATGAGGGGCTGGAATGTCTGTCCAGAGGTGAGGGCCCCACATCTAGCATAAATATGCCCAGAAAAGAAGTCACATATAGTTTATCAAGAGCACATTCACTATGAACTTTTGAAATGTATTAAATTTAGTTGCTTCTTAGGTAAAGAGGTGAGAAGCAGCAAATTATTGCAAGAGTGTAAAACATTTAACAAAATCATCAAAGCAGAAATAATGAGCTTAATCTAATTTAGCAATATTTAAATTAAAATGTAAGAAATCATTTTCTGTTGCCTTATATGGCCCTATTGTAAAATCAGTCAGATTACCCAGAATGTCCTATCTCTGGAGCTCAGGACAAGTTATATTTCCGTTGATGAGCATCATCATGATGAGTTTCTAGCTTACCATGTCTCTCTACAACAAAGCTGAGCCAGGTGTTTTATCATGTTCAGCGGCTTTGCGATGTTCTCTGCGGTGGTCCTTCAGGTGCGTGGCAGAAACTGTGTCAAGCGTGCTTGTTAAGAATGTGCCCTGGTACAAAGTGCAGCTTGACTCTATTCTCTGTAGAGCGCAGAGCTTTTGCTGAGCCACCCTATAAAAGAGCCAGAATGTGTACAGCTTTTACATTAATTTAGTGTTGATTAAAGAGATGTACAACACATTCTGCTTGTGATATATAAATTGGCACAGTTGGTTTCAGCAAGGATAGTAGTGTGGCAGGATCTATGCGCTGCTGTCACTTTAACAACAAAACAAAACAAAAAAAAAACATGTAGGAGAACAGGAGAGCAGGAATATTTGAACCCAGGCGAATCAGAACCAACTAAACAGACTAGAACAACTCAAACTGAGGGCTATAGATACTCAAATGTGCCCCATATGATGCACTATACACTATATACACTCAACCATGTAGTGTATGAATTTTATAAGATTATTTTGTCATTCAACATCACAGATAGCCCCTCCCCCTCCAATATGCAATTAAAGCTGCGACAGTTGAGTGCATGAAAAGTCCAACATTCCACACGGTAAAATACATTAAATGTAATTTATTCCTGTGATAGCAAAGCTGAATTTTCAGCATCATTACTCCAGTCTTCAGTGTCACATGATCCTTCAGAAATCATTCTATGCTGGTTTGCGGCTCAAGAAAAATGTGCATTATCATCACGGTTAAAAACTGTTGTATTGCTTACCATTTTTGCAGGAACCGTAACACATTTTTTCTACTCATTCTTTGATAAATAGAAAGTTCAAAAGAACAGCATTTATTTTAAATAGATTTTTGTAACAATGTTAAAGTCCTCACTCTTAATGTCACTTTTGATAAATGTAATGAATCGTTTTAAAATTCTAATTTAGGGAGAAAAAAAAACATACTAACTTCAAACTTTTTAACAGTAGTTTATATACAGTCGTGGTCAAAATTGTTGGCACCTCTGGTAAATATGATCAAATATGTCTGTAAAAAATAAATCTGCAATGTTTATCCTTTTGATCTTATATTCAAAAAATTCACAAAAATCTAACCTTTCATTGAAGTAAAAGAATTAAAAATGGGGGGTAAATCACATTATGAAATAAATGTTTTTCTCCAAAACACTTTTGCCACAATTGTTGGAACCCTTTTATTAAATACTTTTTGCAACCTCCTTTTGCCAAGATAACAGCTCTGAGTCTTCTCCTCTAATGCCTGATGAGTTTGGAGAAACCTGACAAGAGATCAGAGACCATTCCTCCATACTGAATCTCTCCAGATCCTTCAGATTCCCAGATCCATGTTGGTGCTTCTTCTCTTCAGTTCAGCCTCTCATTCTCTATAGGGTTCAGGTCAGGGGACTGGGATGGCCATGACAGAAGCTTCATTTTGTGCTCAGTGACACATTTTTGTGTTGATTTTGATGTTTGTTTTGGATTGTTGTCCTGATCGAAGATCCAACCACGGCCCATTATACGATTTCTAGCAGAAGCTGTCAGGTTTTTATTTTTTATCTGTTGTTATTTTCTAGAATCCATTATACCCTGTGTCTGAACAAGATGTCCAGGACCTCCAGCAAAAAATAGGCCCTCAATGTTAAAGTTCCAGCTGTATTTTTACATGTGGGCATGGGTACTGTTTATCCCTGTTTGCACAAAACCCTTCTGGTAGATTTGCTGCCAAAAATCTCTTTTTATAGTTTCATCTGACCACAGAACCAGGTCCCGTTTGAAGTTCCAGTCGTGGATATGCTGAATATGCTGGAGTTTGTTTCTGGATAAGCGAGGAGGATTTTTCTTGAATCCCTCCCAAACAACATGTGGTGATGTAGGGGTTGTTTAATTTTTTTTTTAGGCTTTCTGACCCCTAGACTCAACTAATCTCTGTGATTCTCCAGCTGTGATCCTTGGAGAGTCTTTGTCCACTCAAACTCTCCTTCTCGCTGTGCATTAGGACAATATTGACACACGTCCTCTTCCAGTCAGATTCATAACATCTTTAGCTGATTGAAACTTCTTAATTATTGCCCTGATGGTGGAAATGGGGTTTTCAATGCTTTAGCTGTTTTCCTACAGCCACTTTCTATTTTGTGAAGCTCAACAATCTTTTTCTGCGCATCAGAACTATATTCTGAGGTTTTACTCATTGTGATGAATGATTGAGGGAATTTGGCCTTTGCGCTTCCTTATATTTATACTTCTGTGAAACAAGACACCATAGCTGGACAATTTCATGTTCCTTTTCACCCTGGTATGCTAAAAAAATTAAATATTAATGGGAATATACTTCAGAGATATTTTACTCATAAAAAGTTTTAGGGGTGCCAACAATTGTGGCAAACGTGTTTTGGAGAAAAGCATTTATTTCATAATGTTATTTACCCAACAATTTCAATTCTTTTACTTCAATGAAAGGTTAGATTTTTGTGAATTTTTTTAATAAAAGATCAAAATGATAAACAATGCAGATTTATTTCTTTCAGACATATTTGATCATATACCAGGGGTGCCAACAATTTTGACCACGACTGTATGCTCTTAAGCAGAGCAGCTGATTGGATAGCCAGAGATACGTTTCTGTACCTTTAAACAAACATCTCTGATCAAAATTCCCTATTTTTGAATCTCCGTGACAGGAAAGACCTGAGTTTTCCGAGGTGGTTACCAAACTAGAGGAATGCCTCTGTAATGTGGAGGTAGGTTGCATGCACACAACTTGCGTATATATCCCCTATAGAATACTATTCTATTTGTCCAGTACATATTCGTATGTGTTTCTATGTGTGTCCAGCTTATGTCTCCAGCCTCCAGTAACAGCAGTGGTTCTCTTTCACCCTCATCCTCCATGGACAGCCTGATAGCACGTGGCAGTCCTGGACGAAGTCACGTAGCTGCCCTCCGCTCGCGCTTTGAGTTGGAATACGCCCTCAATGCCCGTGCCTATGCGTTTTGGACCCAAAAGTACACATATAAACACACAGGAACCCTAAATCTACCACAAACATACACACTATTCAAGAATGAGACCATGATATTGCAAAAGAAGGGCCCACCCAACAGATTATTGCCAGAATACATAGAAACATTACTGAAAAAACAAATATGAATTTAAATAGAGGCCATTACATCATACCCATGCATTAATGGAGGTGTCAGGTCACCATGCTCTTTTGTTTGGTCAGTGTCATGCAGTCCAACCAATACACTTCTGTACAGTCTGAAGTGCTGTTGCTTGGAAACCGAGGCATGAAAACAAAAGAAAGCGACTGCAATGAAACTTGCACGGCATTCACACTGAGAATCTTTGCTGGTGGTCACCTCTTAATTCTTTATGGGTGGTGATGAATGTGTGTGTCGTGGGGGAACCTGGCAACTGTCAACAAACCTGTCAACAAAGAAAATTACAAGGGACTCCGACTTTGGAGCCTAAATTAGTCATAATCTTTGCAATATGATGTTTTATGTAACTAGATCTAGCAATGTAAGCAGTTTGTTGGTACGAGCAATAAATCAGGTTAATGTGACACTTTGAATGACTCAAGAGAAAACAAATTCAATAGAGGATCATCTGAGCAGGACAAACCCTGCAAGGCCTCATTGAGCTGATATGACAACAACAGCAAAGAGACAGAAGTGTATCCTATTTGGCGTCATTAAAATTTCATATCACTGAAGAATCGTGATTGTTCTGTGGTCTTTAACGTAAACTAATCCTAATCTCATTGTTGAATCAAGCCTCTCTTTTTTTGACAGCTCTGGTCGGAGGTCTTCACAGGGTTTGTCTCTGGATGAGCTGAGGAGGAACATGCAGTTCCCACCTATTGACAGAAACGGTTTGTGTCCAACTGGAAGTTATCAAATGTGTGATTCATCTGTTTATGTAATAGCTTAATGTGGGGCAACATTGTTTTAGCATTTTAAAGTCATGGAATATGGCAACAATTACGTTGATATAATCCATGCAAATTCGTCCTGAGGTTAAAATGACATGTTCAGTTGCAAAGATGAGAACACTAATGCGTGTTTTTCAGCTTATGGTGCAACAAGTGGGCGGTTGCATTTGAGTGCGTGTCAGTCACTGTGTTCCATGCTATTCCCCGCAGGCTATGTGTCAGATCCCATGAGCACCATGCGTTTCCACTCATGCAGCAGCAATGGAAGTTTTGAGGACAGCAACTAGAAGCAGCAACTCTCTGAAGAACATCACACGCAAACAAATACTCGCATTCATGACATGTCTAAATGACCATAATCCACCAAAATGTCACAACAAATGTTAATCAACATCAAAACCTCACAAGGAGTCATTTAAGCTCAGAATTGTCAACTCGTAAACATGACCGCACCATAAGAACATCCATATGGTATGTGGACACACAATGTTCAATTTGGATGATTTTTGTACTTTTTTTTTGTATAATAATGCATAATGTGGTGTAACATTCAGTATACATACTATTATCCATACTATTATACATACTCTTTACGATTTTAAAGAGTCAAAAACTTTTGTACAAGGGTTTTTTATATTGTGTTTTGGTGTTTTAATGTAAAGACAAATTAGTGTATTTCAGTATTTTATTCTAATTCCAAAAGCAAACAATAACCTTTTTGACAAATGAGCAAATGTGTGAAACAGGAGCTTGACAGTTTATCTACAGATAATGAATGATGTCACCTAACAACACAGGCACTATTTGAACAATTTGGCCTTGCTTCTGGCGTTGAAACATCTCAAGTTTAGATTCTAACTCTCATGGTCTGCATGATTACGAGCAATAATTAATAAAAGATGGGTAAACTAGAAAGAAGGTATCATAGCAATGTATGTGAACTGATGACGGACAATTAATCCAGTGTAAGAACACCAATAAACTAGTGCCATAAATCATTAAGGTGTTCATGTCATTCACATCACACTGTGCAGCAGCAAATTAAAGTGTTCCGGATACTAATTAGGAACACAGAGGAAAGTGCAGGCATTGGGGTTTTACTTAAATACTCTTAGTTAAGGTATGCATAAGTGTGTTGGTATACTGCTAGTGCAGCCTAACCAACTGGAGGGCTCCACATCATGAATAATTAATTTATTTGTGCTGCGTGCGTCCTACGGTGTCTATTTTCAGTGGGATGTTGATAGCTTCCCTACAAAGAACACAAGACTCACCATGGGTCTCTGATAAGGAAAAGTAAGTGCCATTATTTTAAACCCATCAATATGGGTTGATGCAGTCCAATCCTTTTCCTGGAGGGCATGCAGAGTTTTGCTCAAATGAGCCCTTATACACCTGTCTGGAAGTTTCTAGTAATTCTGAAGACCTTGATTAACTGGTTCAAATGTGTTTAATTGGGGTTAGACCTAAACTCTGCAGGACAGTGGCCCTCCAGGAGTAGGACTGGACACCCCTGGGTTAGGTGAAAGATTTACTATTGTACTAATAACTGTTCTCCGTGTGAGCAGTCGTTAATCTTGGATATCCTGCAGGCCCAAAAAATCTTGAGTCATCCAATGAGAAAGTGCTTAAGGTGTCTGTGCTTAGAGTCTGTTTGAAATGGCCATCAATTACTTTTGTTCTGTTTCCATTCACGTTCCTGCTTCCATCTGACTGTCTGGAATGGAAGTCAACACTTGCTGTGTCATCTTGGCTCTCATTTTCCGATTTATTAACAATTGTGAGGTCTGTAATTACTGTGACTGTCGGACTCTGTGGCTCGATATACTCTGACTGAGGTACAAGCTCGGGTTTCAAATTGTCCTCCAAACTCTCCAAAGTCTCTTGGTTACTTGCTTCCCCTGTTTGGGCTAAATGTTTGGTTTCATTAGTCATATTTTGTTGATTACTTTGTTTGGACTCTTTTGCATCCAGGTCGACGTTTTTAGGTACATTCTGTTTAGTTTCAGATGGGACTCTGTCTTGAATGTCTTCAGATGTTGCTGTTGTTCCCATGTTTATGACATCATCTGATGTCAAAGTTTCCTGTCTAGGAGTGTCTTTTTGATTGATGTCTTCATTATTACTCAGTCTTGACCAGGAAGTGACCAAAGAATCTCCAGTCTCCTGGACTCTTTCATCTTTGGTTAAGGTATGTATGCTGTCTTTAGAGTGATTACTGTAAGAATCTGCTTCTATGGCCTCAACTTTAGTCTCTGTTTTCAAGCTTTCGACTAAAGACTCTGTGTTCTCATTGATGTTGTTCCTAATGGGAGTTGCAGTTTCATCTCTACTCTTGAGTGTTTCATCAAGGCCCCCAATATCAGTACTTGGTGGTTTATCTGTAGCATCTAACACTTCACCGTTTAGTGTATCTGTAGCATCTAACACTTCACCGTTTAGTGTGTCTGTAGCATCTAACACTTCACCGTTTAGTGTGTCTGTAGCATCTAACACTTCACTGTGTAGTCTCTCCTCGGTGTCTTCTGAGATGAGACCCTCTTCATCGAGGGGTTCGATAAACGTCTCAAAATACTTTGATTCTTGGTGTATGTTAATCCAGTTACTCACTAGATCCACCCCAACTACTTTAGTTAAAGCTGCTGGATGAACATCCAGATCATCTGAATCAATGCTCAGAACTGGATCTTGGTCCCCTTTTTTGACTTTCTTCACAGGCTGTGATTCCACCAAATGGGAAACTGATGAGCCACCCTCTACATTGACAAGACTTCCCTTCTTCTCCAAAGGTTGTGCTGGATCACTGTCCATCCCCTCAGGAGGATCTCTACTTCTCAGTTCATCGTCAGTACCTTTCAATTCTGCTTCCTCTGCTGCGACTTTAGCTTCTGTTGAGACAATCTCACTTTCTGTATCCTTACTGACCATCGGCAGTGTTGTCTGAGAAGTTATGTTTTCTATGAATGTTGTTGCAGAGGTTTCTGATTCTTTGTCATCCTCTTTGTCCGGTTTTTGGTTGTCACTGCCCTGGTCCTCATGTTCACCGCCCAACTGAGACTCTCTTTCTGAGGGAACAACTTGAGCATTCAACTGGTTTTCTATCTCTTGCTCTTTGTTATTACCATTTTCTTCTTCTTTCACATCTTTATCCGTCTCTGGCATTTCATTGTCATCTATAACTTCTTGAGCACTATCACCAGTTGTCTCACCCTCTGATTTGTCTTGCGTTTCCTCTTGGAGATATTCTTCCACCTTCACATCCTCTTCAAGGCTGACATCTTGTCTCTCTCCATTTTCAGCATCTATGTTATTATCCACCAGGTCATTATTCAACCCAGCAGGTTCACCTGGTTCTTCCTTGGTACTAGCCTTGGTGTCATTCTTGGGCACCCCACTGGAACCAATTTCATTTTGTTCCTCCTGTGAAACTAGTTCCTTATTTAGGTCCTCAAAGTTGTCTTCTAATTTTTGGGCTGTATTCTCACCAGAAACGGCCTCTTTTCCATCTCTTGACTCTAATGTATTTTCACTAATCTTGTTAATATCTGCCATCTCCTTCTCTGGCTCTTCTATCAAATTTTCTCCTGTTTCTAACTCATTCTCTACATAATTTCCATCTGTTCCCTCTGCCATCTCATCCATCTTCCCATCCTCTTCTTTTTCCTCTTCCTGAGCAATATCGCCCATCTTTTTATCTGTCCCTTTCGTGATTTCTCCTCCAATCTCAACCTCACTGTTTGGTTTCTCTGGCCCTTCTTCCTCGGCTCCTCCACTAAGTATGTTTTTAAACTGTTCTCCATCTTCTGTTTCTTTTTGTTCATCATTCACGCCATCATCCTCTTTTTCATTACCCTCTGCCCTCACATTTTGACTTTCCTGTGACTCATTTAGTCTAACCTCACTAGACAGATCTCCATCTTCACTTTCTTTATGTTCATCATTTACACCCTCCTTATCCTTTTCTGTACTGTCGTCATTTTGTTTATCTTTTTGTGAATCTTGATCACCCTCTAACTCATTTTCTTTCTTACCAACTTGGATCTCTTCATCCCCAGGTTTCTCTGCCTCCTCTATTCCCAAATCTTCATTTGTATCCTCAACCTCTAGCTCTTTCTCTTCACTAGATTTTTCACCATCTTCCTCCTTACCAAAAGAGCCCCCACCATCCACCTTGCCATCTGTCTTCTGTACCATTTCCCCAGTTGACCTATCATCCCCAGCCTCATTTGCTAGGTCTTCTCTTTCATCTTTGTCTGGCTGTCTGTCGCTCCTCCTCTCTATGTTCTGTTCTGCGTCATCAGTGTCTCGCTGCCTCTGAGTGTCACCTGCACCTGTTTCTGTATCATTCTCTGTATGAGGTACTGAATCCATCTCTGGAACCTCAGTGTCTGCATTTCCAGTGTCCAGCATTTCAGTATGTGTCTCTGGCTCCTGTACTGATGAGTCTTTCTCCTCTTCTTTAGACTCTGTATTAACCTCAGCATTTGTTTCGTCCTCATCCTTATCTTTCTCCTGCATTTCCTCAGTCTCGGTTTTTACTTCCTCTCTTTTATCTGGTTTTTCAACTTCATTTGTCCTCTCACTTTGTTCGTCCTTCTGCTTTTCCTCTATGTCTAAACTTGCTGCTGGCTCCTGAGTCTGTCCTATTTCTTCTTCTGCGTGGACATGAGGCTCCTGTGCTGTTTCCTCACATACAGACTCCCTTGTGTTAGCTTCACTTTTCTCTGAAATTTCATCCTGTGTGTTTGATGGTTGTGGTGAAGTGAAACCCACTGCACTCTCCGTTTCTGCTCCTGTAAAAGTGAGCACTTACAATTAAACCATTTCAGATTTATACATATTTACAAAAATGTTAGGATTTTTTGTTGTATGAAATCTGATATTTTGGAAATTACTAAATAAAAGACATTAAATCATTTGTCATTGAGCTATATATGATCTGTAGACTGCCCAATTAAAGAGGACGGAAACGTTTTTACCATGGCCGTCCTGTTGGGTCTTCACTGAGGCCGCTTCATCCTCCTCTGTGCTTGTATCACTAAACTCTGGGTCTGAACTACATTGAGATTCCTTCAAAATGGCCTCAGCCAACTTCTCTTGCATTGACTTGGCTGTTTATAGTCACGGGGAATGAGATAGACAAATGACATCCATGGCAATATGTTAATGTTAACTTGTGTATTAACTAAATGAATAACAGTCACATCATCAATGGCAAATGAATAACAGTCACATACTAAAACATCAAAATTAAAATAAAAATACAGAAGCAATGGAACACTAAAATAATTGTGTAAATGAAACAATTGCTCAAAGATTTATTACCAAAAGCCCAGCAAACACTTTGATTGGGAACACAACATGCAGGGAACGATCACATAAATGCTTTCACACAGGACAGATGTCCGAAATAGGATACATAACCATCTCTGATGGGAATACAAATGGATTTTATAAGTGTACCAATTAAGCCAAACAGTGTATTTAATAATGTATAATAGAAAACACATCAAAAATGGTTATATGCACACATGGTTCAAACATGTTGAAATCAGAAACTTAAGAAAAAATCACAAATAGAAAACACTGCACTGTTTTTCCAGACATTAAACTGGCAAATCCTCAAGAGCCAACACGTAATGCATACAGCTGTTTATGGATGTGGTTGTTTTGCAGTAGTTTAGTAAATCCTCTTGATGGATTGTGAAAGTCAAGACAGAGGTTTATACTGAGCTGTATGCTTACGGCAACACAAATAACATGCAATCAAAAACACATTTGATGCCGCATAGCAAACACAAAACCAACTAACAATGTTTGTAAGACCACCTAGAGTTAAACAAACGCTCAGGGGCCTTGACATTTACACAGAAGTGTGCTTTTAAGTCATTAGTGGGGTCATGCACTTGCAATGAACCATGCCATCAACTATCCTCTCAGGTAAAGGCAAGTAAACTATTTCAGGCAACATGTTTTCAAAAGTTGCTAATTAGTTAAATCTGCAAAATTGTGCAAAAATGTAAAATAGATGACTCAGCTTATTAAGTTGTGATAGGGGAAAATATTTTAACATCCAACAAATTACACTTCAGCTTTAATTAAAAATGATGTGTGAAGTAACTAAACACTTTGTTTATCTTGCAGCACTTAAATTGTTCATTTGTGAATAAAAAACAGGCCCTTAAGTTCTGATGTTGAAAAAGCCAGCATGCACAAACACAAAATGTCTGATGATGACAGGCGCACAGCACTAGTTTCCATGCAGACACTCACCTCTCTCCGGCTCATTCTCTTGAGGCTTATCTTCAGGTTTGGCATCCTCCCCAGATTGCTCACCTTCAGTTCCCTCTTTCTTGTCTGTGTCTTCTGACATTTCCAGGTCGCTCTTCTTCATGCCATCCCCTGGACTATCCTGTGTCCCAGAGTCTTCCGCTGCAGCTTGAGGTAATGTAATGTCGCTGGACTCTGTGACCTCTGTCTCCTCTGGTTTGGTCTCAGCTGTGTTGAGGTCTTCTCCTGCATATAAGCTCTCCTCTGGAACATTAGCAGTGGTGACTTCTTTGGTGTCCTCCACAATTTCTCTTTCACTGTTGTCATTGTAACTGCTGGACAAGCTGGACATTCGTCCAGATGAGACAGATGATGACCTTTTGACCTCTGAAGGAAGAAGACAATCTATTAGGGGTTTAAGAAAAACAATCCGTAATAGATGTCGGCAAATATTGTTGAAAAAAATTGAGCATAAAGTAACACTAAGTAGACATACTGGCGTCATCGCTTTCAGAATCGCTTTTCACTTCATTTATGTCATTTTCATCCCTAGTTTCTTTTTCTCCACCATTGGCACCAGAAGATGTCTTTTCTTCTACTTCATCACCATCTTCAACGGGCCCTTCATCATCTGCCTCAAAGTCTTCTTCATAGTCTATAGGAGAGCATAGAATAAATATGGTCTAAACAGTTCATTTAAAGATTAAATATTCTAATGTGCAGCAAGATATTGTGAAACTTAGAAAGTGAAATAGAAAGTGGCTGTAAGAAAAATGCTAAAGCGTTGGAAATTCCATTTTTCACTATCAGAGCAATAAATAAGAAGTTCCAAACAAATGTGGTGATGTTACGAATGTGCATGGAAGAGGATGTGCGTCTATAGCCGAGTCTTGAGGAAAGAAAGCCTACATCATTACAAGTTGTTTCACAAATGTATTTGTTGTTGATTGTGTTTTTTGGAGTTTGTACCATCTTTGGTCTTTTTCTTCCCTGGTGTTTCTCCATTAAGCTCTGTCTCCATTTCCTGAGGTGTGTCAGGCACTGCGTTAGAATGTGTGTCAATGTCTTCTTCTACATCTGTGGCCTCCTTAGCATCAGGGGATTTGGAGGTGGGCAGCTCCTCTTTCACTCTTTTTTGAGGAGGGGTGGGTTTTTTATCCAAGCCCATGGCAATAATACACCTGATGAATTACATCAGACAAAAACATAATGCATCATAATGGACCGAATATAAATAAGGTAATGATATAATAGGGAGTGTGGTGGTATAATGATAAAAAGGGAGTGTGGCGGTCGATATAATGCTACTGTTTAAAAGTTTGTGCTCAGTAAGATTTTGTAAAAATGTTTTTGAAAGACGACTCGTATCCTCAAGGCTGCAGCTTAGTTAAAAACACCATAAAATTGTGAAATATTACAGTTTAAAATAAGTGTTCTCTATTTTAATATGTATTAAAATGTAATTTATTCCTGTGATTACAAATCTTAATTATAAGTAGCTAATACTCCAGTCTTCAGTGTCACATGATCTTTCAAAAATCATTCTGATATGCCTATTATCAATGTTGAAAACCGCTTAATATTTTTGTGGATACATGTTTAATAAGTTGTAAATTAGAATGGAATTAGAATAAATGTCTTTATTGTCACGTCCTAAAAGTATTAATTTCTTTAAAAAATTGGAGACTGAAATGTTTTTTTTTCTATCACTAAACTTGATCCACATTTTATTCATACAATACAACGATCTAAGAGGGTTTAAACTTATATTCTTCAAAACAATCTAAATATGTAGCTATGTTTCTTCCTCTTCATAACTGTATAAAATAGTCAAACAAATACAGTTCTCATTTTGAAAGTATCTTCTTCATTTTAACATTAAACACTATAGAAATGTTTCATCATTACTTGTAGCAAGGAGAGGCTCCCTCCACACCGCAAAATCCGAAGTGTCCATGTCTGCCCCCGAGTCGAGTGCCTTTCCTGTGTTTGAACTCACAGCAGGAGCTGAGCCTATCCACTTGCAGGCCATTCAGGAAGAATGTAAGACTGAAGGGAAATCCTTGGTGACGTCTTGACACAAATTGGAACACTTCTACAAGTAAGGGTAAGCAAAAAAAGTTCATTTTGATTAGCTTTTGATGACTGTGTCTTAAAATCAAAGGGGAGATATATCACATAATATATGCAAAATATATTCTAATATATGCAACACTGCCAGGTAAGAGCCACTCATTATCAAAAGCCCCTAGATCAGTAGTGAAACTGAATGCATAGTGTCCTTAAGATATGAATTACAAAGCACATGTGTACAGGGACCTACCTCCCTCTGTCAGCTTCCCTTTGTAGACACAGAGGTTCTCTCCTCCACAGTGCTGCTGGAAGACCTTGACCTCATCTCTGAGGTCCATCAAATCATGGGACAGGTGAACACTTTTCCCAAAGTACACCATGCTTACTGACACTTTACTCTGGGCTGATGTCCTCTGGAGAGAAGACGGCTGCAGTAATAGCAGAATATATGTGAGAGAAGATTTATTTTAATAGCTATGTCAACCTTCATGTCCCTGAATACTCAGTAAATAACTTCAAAATACTGACCTCTGTAGCAGCTGTGGGTGCTGTAGTGGGTCTTAACTTTCGACCCCTGAGTGTGCCGTTCGCTCTTGGCCCTCTATCTTTTTTCTTCGTGAGGGGTGGCACAGGGGTCACATAGTTGTTAATGACAGGAAGACGGTAGGGCGAGACAGTGCTAGAGCCGTCTGTCATGGTCAAATGTCTCATGGCATCTCTGTCCAGCTAAAAAACAACCCAGAGAGGCAAAAATGTTATTGCTCTGAGGTTGCTTGTTTAAAGCCCTGGAGATCTATTGGAGCTCTTATACAGACTTTTAGAAGAAGCAAAGTTATGTAAGAAATAAACAAACAAATTGTTGACTTAAAATAAAAATGAATTAAAAAAAATGAAATTATAAAATTAATGTGAATATCATAGCTTTTATGATCATTTTTTACATTTAATATTATCTCTGACTTTTGATTTCATAGACTTTAGTATGTTTTTTTAAGGAGTCTCTTATCCTCAACAAGGCTGCATATATTTAGTAAAAAATACAGTTGTGCTGCTTAATAGATTTGTGGATTTTTTTCTCTCCATAAATTATACATTATAATTATATTATTATAAATGAATTTACTGTCACTTTAATGTGTACTTGCTTAATTAAAGTATTAATTTTGTATTAATTTAATGTTTTAAAATAAATGTTAATATCATAGCTTCGATAATTTATATAGTTTTATGAGAAATATTTATGTCTCTGACTTTTGATTTCACAGACTTTGGTATCTCTGCAAATCTGAGAACAATTTCAGACACTGTTGAAATCTTTTCTGAAACACTAGGCGAGATACATGTGAGATTATTAGATAAATCTGGGAAACATTTCCTCACCATTTATTCTTATTTCGCTCTAGAAGTAACAATGGTCTTCGATACTTCAGCTGAGCTGTATGCAAATTAGTAATGTCGTCTGAGTGTGATTTGGCTGTATTTGTAAGTGACACGTAGTGGCCCGGTTTCATAGACAGAGCTTAGACTAAGCCAGGAATCAGGATTAGTAGCTTTTATAAACGTGACTTAGAAAAAAAACATTATTGGTGTGCATCTTGAGAGAAAAAAAATGCCACCGACATATTTTAAGATATGTCAGTGTAAGTTGCTTTGAGTTAAAACGGCTCAATCATGCATTTCAGTCCAGGGCTAGCTTAAGCCTTGTCTGTGAAACCAGGGAATGAGGGTTTTTTTAAGCAAGCATGTAAGTATTAGGACCTCAGGATGGTCTCACCGTATAACTGAGAGGCTGATCAGTGTCGTTAGAGGAGTCCCGGTCCGGGGGTCTATGTGGAGGGGAGGTTCTCTTCAGAGAGGCTGTGGCACTGTTACTGTTCAGCGGCTTGAGTCGAACAGGCCTCTGCATCTTCCCTGGAGCCGTGTTGGGCCTTGAGGAACTCGGCTACAGGAGTAAGACAACTCACTTACCAAATTTTAAATATGCTAAATAGTAGAAAAGAGTAGAAAGTAGAAAGAGTTACTAATGTAACTCTTGTTATGCATTATATATATAAAACTCCCTCCACAAAATTGCATTAAAGAGGACCTGTTATGCTTTTTTTTTTTCTTTAGTGTATGATGTTGCAAGTCCATGCCAAAAGGAGATTTTCTCTATATCTGTAAGCACTGTTTCTGAACTTCCTGAATCGCCTTGATTGTAGTCTTAAGTTTTCTTCTGGGAACATATTCCTCACAATATTCCTCATTTAAATAATTCCCCACTCAAGATATTACCGGAAAAAATGAGCGGGCCTGGTTAAGTTACCTGTGTTGAAACTTAAGGGACATTTCCGAAACACGCTCGAAGTGGTTCACCAATCAGAGCACACTACACTTTTCGTAAGGAGGGGCTTAATAGAGACAGGAACAGAGTGTTACTGACAGACTGGGAAAAGAGGGGCTGCAATAATGCAAAATATTTGAAAAATTAGTTTGAACATTCAAGCATGAAAAACTATTCTATAGACCCCAGAAACTAAATCAAGACATTGTAAAATTACATAATATGGCCTCTTTAATTAAAAATTAAAGTAGTTTAAACTAGTATAACTGAGATCTGAACATGTGGGTTTGAAAACAGGTATCTAGAGAAACCAGAGCAAACTGGATCTGCTGGAGCAGTAACTCTCCAGGCGCCTAAAACGTCAACAGGCAAACATCCATGATGGAAACCACCACATCACTTCATATGACTTTCTGTTAAATGGTAAATGGTAAATGGATTGCATTTATATAGCGCTTTTAACAGACCAATGGCCATCCAAAGCGCTTTACACATTGCCTCACATTCACCCATTCACTCACTCATTCATACACCGACGGCGGTGTCAGCCATGCAAAGCGCCATCCAGCTCGTCGGGAGCAGCTGGGGTTAGGTGTCTTGCTCATGGACACCTCGACACTTGGTCAGGTGGAACCGGGATCGAACCACCAACCTTCCGGTTTGCAGACAATCTACATGAACCACTGAGCCACTGCCGCCCACTATCAAATATTGTTAAACATGTCAGAGCCTGAAGAGCAAACAAATGATCTGAATCTATGATTCAGGTACCATTAGGACCCGCTGGATATTTATCTAAAATAAACATAAAGCAGATATAAAATTCATAATATCTTTTGGAAGAAGTGGCAGAATATGTATTAACAGCACATCACTAGGAGAACAGTCATTTGTAATATAGAATTAAAGGGCACTTTATTGTGGGTGGTAACTGTTAATTGAATAGTATGTAAACTGAAAGGAAATGGTTATTTTGTAACCATTATTAACTGATATGGGCCACTCACAGATTCTGTTGACTCAGAATGCTCTCCCTCCGGCCCAGAATGCTGTGCGTGTGAGATCTTTGGCCCCGTTGGTGGCCGAGGTGACAGCATTAGCATTGGCTCATCTTCATATCTCTTGGAGCGCTCAGCCTAACATAAAGTGTAAAGAGTTGAATCACAAAATGTACTTTATTACAATAGTGTTTTTTTTTTACATTAGTTTTGTAAAAATGACAAACCTTCATTTTGTGGATTCGTTCTCTCCGTGCAAATTCCTCAAGTTTTCTCTTGATCTCGGTTTGATGAAGGCGCTGAATAAACAGTGGAAAAATTTAATATAATTTAGAGAAACATATAGATCTATTTTCGTATTTTGTATCTATATTTATACATTACTTGATAAATTTAATTTGACTATGCAAGTAGCACAAATGTCTAGAACAGTGTGTCCCAATGTTTTTGTCTTATGTACCATTTAACTTGTATTATACGAGATGAATATATAGTATGTAGACTACTATATGTGAATAGGATATTTTATTTTATTTACAACACAACAGTCTAGGGCTAATAGAGCTTCTGATAAAGCACCTGTGGACAGCATAATGCTCTCACCTCCATGTCTAGCACCTTGTGAAAGATAGCTTGAGCCAGACACTCTCTCACATGTCTCTGATGCGCTCGCTGGATCAGCTTGTGCCTGTACTCCTTATCAGGAACAATCCGTCCGCTCCGGGTGATCTGAAGCACATGCACCTGCATTTAATGACTGAAGCATCTGATCTTGTATAACATAAAAGCTTTTCCTTTCATCCTTTAACAAGTGATCATTATGAGAATGATAATTATTTTAAACTTATATAACAGAGTGATTCATATATGAGATGAAGTTAGTTTGTAAATATTGTAACTTTTCATAATTATCAAATATCTAGGTTAATCCCAATTAATATACATAACATCATTTTTCTCTCGCTTGGCTATCTTACCAGCCCAACTTTCTGAAGATGTCTTCGTATTCTCACATTGTTGAAATATCCAGTCAGATGTTTGTCAGTTAGGCTATTGTAAGCTGAAAGAAGACTACATAGACAAAGACTTTTATCAACAATGTATAAAAACAACCCTCAGTAGAAACCAGCCTTCTACCTGGCACATTAAAACATACATATAAGTTAACTCATCTCAGGCATCATGGAGTTGTAATGTAAGGACGGCCCTGACTAGGCTGATGGAATGATTCAGTGATCCTCAAGGCCAGCAGTGCCAAAGATTTCAGCTTGAGGTGAGCACTCTACATCTGTGTCAAGTGTAGTCTTGGAAATGCTCGACTGTTTGTCTGCCTGGCTTTTTCCGATACAGATTTGATTTCCCCGAGCGTTTGTAAAGAAGACAACACAACCTGTACACCAATCCTCAGGCCAGGTAGATACCATTACCGGTATCTGGTTTCTATTGGAACTGAGTGTGGATGGATAGCACACTTAACCCACGGCCCCCCACTGAATTCATATCTCTCTCCAAAATTGTTCACAAATAAAACATGATGTATGTGCAAGACAGCCTAAACATATGGGATACATCTAATTAGACTTAAATCTAATGAATTGTGTCTTAATTATCATTTCAGACATATGTTTAGTAGACAGCTAGATATGTGAGGTATGTTCAACAACATTCAGTTAAGTCACGCATGAACAACATTGCCTGTCATTGCGGAGTGGTTGATCTATTGCTGTTGTTTCATCTCCACAGTAACAAGAACATTTGGTCATATAGGGTCATGCCATAAAATAAAGCTTAAAATTCTTTATTATGCCTACTGATTAGTAATGCAAAAGGCAGTCTACAGGACAGCTAGTTAGAGCATTTAATAGTACATTTCAGACAACACTGCAACTTGGTATAGCTTATTTACTCACCCGTGGTTCAGATGACTCATTTTGTCGGCGCGTAGTGATCTCTGATATGAATAAAGCAACGAAGGGATGATATTAGAGCTTTCTTTAATCCAGGGGGCATTAAAACTATGTGTGCATCCCGTCTGCCCAGCTCTAAATACACCTTTCCTCGCGCGCAGCGGAACTGATGACAGCCTGCGTTGCCAAGGTGAATCACGTGACGATGCCAATATCTCTACGCATTCTTTGTGCTTTGTTTAAATGCGATATTATAATACATAAATAAGTTCATACTGACACGTCTAAAAGTCGAATGGACGTGGAAATGTATCTGTAATGTCAATAAAATACAGGGCTTATTAGATTGAAATGGAAAAGTTAAACCATGAAAAATGATTATGTCATGTATTGTGTAGCTATGTAACATTTGTATGTCAGATGTTATGGTTTTGTAGATTTTTTTATTAGACCTAACGTGGGGATAAATAATGTAGTTCAGGTTACAATGAGCATTAAGGCTGTACATTGACGCCCTCTAGTGTTTTCACTGGAGATTGCCTGCCCATGTCCTACCAGTTGCTGAAGGAAATCATTGGACGAGAGAGAGAGAGAGAGAGAGAGAGAGAGAGAGAGAGAGAGAGAGAGAGAGAGAGAGAGAGAGAGAGAGAGAGAGAATTTACATAATGCAGAGACATAATTTCCAACATTTTGGCCTTTCATTCTTGGAAACATAATAAAAGGAAAAATAAAATGTAAATTAAGCAAAGTTAATTGTCCTTCTCCTGTTTATTTTATTTTTCTTCTAGTATTTCCTGTTTATTTTTTGTTTTTGCTCTTTTCTTTTTTTTTTATCCCTAGCCTTTTTTTTTATTTATTCTATTTCCATTTTCCATGTTTATTCTATGTAGGCTAGAGGATCGTAAAAAAATGTCATTGCATGTTGTACTGTGCATCAAATAAAATTTGAATTTGAAGTAAAAGTGGACCAACTTTACCAACCAACTAAGTGGACCAACCAACAGGTTGCATGACAAAAATATAAATTTCACCTAGCCTATATTATTCGAACTGTACCACAGAAAAAATGAGCACGCTGTCTGCTTTTTTATTATTGGTTTTGGTCGTCTATTGCTGCATCATGTCCCTAGAAAACATGGAAACTGTATGTGTGTGTGTAGCTAAAATTCCTACGTTATGGGGAGCAAATGTAATTTTTTGGTCCAGCTTATAAATCATTCTACATTAAGTGTTTTGATATTCTAAAATGGAGAATGTTTTCTGTGATGGGTAGGTTTAGGGGTAGGGTTAGTGTAGGGGGATAGTTTGTACAGTATAAAATCATTACGTCTATGGAAAGACCCATAAAATTTGTATGATTGTGTGTAAGTAAGTGTATGTGTGGTTGAGGTATACACTACGTTATGGGGACAATATGTTCCCACAAAGATGGCAATATCCAAAATCCCATGGGAAAAAGAGCTCATAAATCAAGACTAAATTATGTTTTTTGAAAATGTAAAAATGCATAAAGTTTTCTGTAGGTTTTGGGAGTTTGGTTAGGGGATAGAATATACAGTTTGTATAAAAATCATTATGTCCATGTCCATGTAAAGTCCCCATAAAACATGAAAACACAACATGTTTTGTGTGTGTGTGTGTGTGTCGGATGGCATCTGTGAGATTGTCGCAGTGTTTGGGTGTGGGTGGCACTGCAGCAAGAGCAATCAGTGTTAGATTGGACATTTATGCTGTGATTGTGGAGAAGCCAATCACTCCCTGATTAGGGCCTTTTTCCACAAATCTCTGATTGGACAGACAGACACTGCAGTCCTGAAGAAATCACGACACCCCTTGACTCAAAAAACGCAGGCTGAACGCCTCATCACAGCGCACAGACAAGAATTTCCACTGCCACACTGTTAAAAAATTATATAAATAATAATACAAAAACATACATAAAAAACTGCCACTCAAAATGCAATAACTTAAAACAATAAACTTTACAGGCTGCATGCCTCAAACAAAATGAATACGAAAAGAAAACAGATGCCAATGTCAAACCCACTACATTAATAAAATGACAAATAAAATATTTTTGATTATTATAGTTTTCCTCATCTGTTTAAACACCTACACGATTAAGTAAACAGAAACCAGTCATTAGGCACAATTGCTGAAATTTTGTTAAAATTAATAAAAAGAGACCCCATAAACTTGTATAGGATTTGACAAACGAATCCTTATTAGCCCTCCGAAAATAAATAATAGTAAAAAATAATAAGTAGGCTATTTGTTCATTCAAATTATATTTTAAAACAAATCCTAAAATTGTGTAGGTTTTGCGGCACATAACTGTCATTTGGGGCATAAAGACTTTAAATTGCATAGGTAGCGTACAATTAAAATTAAAATTAAAACACTCAGTTTCAATTCCCGGAAATTGCTTTAGGCCAAACGCCTATTGTTTAATTCTGGAACACATAGCATGAACAAATAAATAACGACAAAGCGCTTTACGCGTCATTAATGATAAATTGATTTTTTTCTCTCCCCCGGTGTGATGTGTTCCGTGCACAGTTCGGAAGAAATATTGCCACCATTTCCCATAAATTATACCAGAAGAAGAAAAGGACCCGCCTTGAAATCGCGGCAATTAAGTGTCAAGAGTTTAATGAGACCTCTTCACCTTTGGGTCGCTCTGGTTGCGCGTTTGTGCCAAACGTGTGCTTTTAATTGCTGTTATTAAATAAATCAATTCTCTTCTTCCACTGATTCTTCAGAGGTTTTGACTGGCATGCGTAATTGATACGTTTGGGGTTAAGGCATTATGTGTAAACCGTTTCCGAATCCCATAATGCTGATTTCAAGTACATAATACATGCACAGACAACCATTAGCCTCCTCCAAGAGTCGGACGTGTTTTAATAATGACTGAAATTCTTAAAGTCTAAATGTAGTTTCGGCAGGCTAATTGTCTCGGTTGTCATGGTGAAGAGATGAGTGGTTGGTGTTTATGGGATGGAGCGCGTACGTTTAAAGGCAGTTTCAGTGGGGACTTTGGAAATCCGGAGCGCATTCACCAGTCATCATGTCTAAGGGTCGCAGTGAGGATTTTACCAACAAGTGCAGAGAAGTTACAAGCGACGCCTGTATGGTAAATATATTTACAGCCTATATATTTAGCTTGACCATTACCTGAAGCCATCAATAAACCATGAATGTTTTTCAGTCAGTGATATAACGTTAGGCTACTAACGTTATAATGTAACTGTTAGAGGGTCGTATATTTTTGGTCCATTGAGGTTAATCTCTCGACACTCGTAAACTGTATTTTGGCTGCCTAAAATACTTTTAAAGTGTTTTTAACAGGTTTGTGATATACGTTTGATATAAAAACAACATTAAACCGCTAAATAATGTCAATAACCTACCTGCTTTGCTGGTGTACCGATACAGATTCCAGTAATAAGGGCACGAGCTCGTTGTTATGGTCACCTCCTCAAGCGAACGTGATAAATGTATTTATTTTTGGCGGGAGAATTTTTTTCGTTACTGAAATATTGATAGAAAATGCTAGTAGGCTAAACCATAGGCGCCTACATTTGATATGCGCATTAAAATTATATTCACAGAAGTACACCGTTTAAATAGCCTATAAGTTACTTTTCAATTGTGTTGAACCAAAAACATTTGCTGTACACTGTGAAAATATTTGAATATTTAATTTATAAATTAGTTTTATTTATAAATGATACAAGATTCAACTCATTTAAAAAAAAAAAAAAAAATAGAAATTTGTAAATTGAAGTGACTTAAGCGTTAAAAGTTGATTGTACCTAAAAAATTGAAGGCAGCAATTTTTTAGTGTGTGTTTGAAAATATAATTTCTGATTCTACAGAGTTCATCAGAAATGTTGAATGGCCGATTAGATCCGGCTTCTCCATCTGCTTTACCCCAAGCAATTTCATCGGATGCTTTCCAAGGCAAAGTTGTTTGCACGGGGTGTAGAGATGATATCCTAGACAGGTATCTCCTTAAGGTGAGAAGGATGTTTGTCCCTTTAAAAATATTTATTCATTGCATTGACAATTTTAAATGCTGCATATATAGTTCTAAAGTTGATCCTAATGTAATGTAATTCCTTACAAATGGTAATTGTTGAATGCAGGTACATGACTTGTGCTGGCATGTGCGATGCCTTTCATGCAGTGTGTGCCAAACCACTCTGAGCGGACACACAACCTGCTATGTTAGAGGGCAAGAGGTCTTCTGCAAACTAGATTACTTCAGGTACTTCTGAAGATGTACAGCATATGCATACAAGATGTTTCAGTGTGTATTTAACGTAATCCAAACATAATTATGGTTGTTTGACAGGCGGTATCGGACATGGTGCTCATGCTGTGGGGAAACGGTTCACTCCACGGACTGGGTACGCAGGGCGAAGGGAAACGTTTACCACCTGGCATGCTTCTCGTGCTTCTCCTGTAAGAGGCAGCTGTCCACAGGC
Source organism: Gobiocypris rarus (assembly GCA_023029165.1). Classification (NCBI taxonomy): domain Eukaryota; kingdom Metazoa; phylum Chordata; class Actinopteri; order Cypriniformes; family Gobionidae; genus Gobiocypris; species Gobiocypris rarus. The sequence continues at coordinate 11,452,982 of CM040928.1, read as the reverse complement.
GAGGAGTTTGGTTTAGTTGGGCAAAAATTGTTGTGTCGAAAGCATTACGACAGCATGCAGGAAAAACTCAAAGGGGCCTCTGAAAAAGGTGAGTTGAGAGTCCTGTATGCATACAGGGGACAACCTTTAAAACCCTATAAAGCCAACTTTGATAAAGTTGCACATTTCTAAGGCCTCTAAATTATCAACATGATCAAAACATTGCTGAAAAAACTGTTGTGCCTTCTGTTGTCTGATTGATAGTTTATACTTTTCTAGCAAGTTAAAGGCCTTTTAGTATAATTCTAAAAAAGTCCATCTTGAGGTTGTTGTACATGTGTCTTTTTGCTGTGAAATCTTTACAGATTTTTATAAAGTAAGCATAAGAATACATGTTATATAAATACATACTTGCTGGACTAAATTATGCTAAAATGTGACTATCAAATATAATGCTGTACATCAGGCTTTTGAGGAATGTTTGTATAGGTCAATCATAATTGTATTGCATTACTTTTGCCCCCAACAATAGTTGTTGAGTTTTGATCATAAAAATATAATTTTACTAAGAAAGTATTGGAAATACAGCCCAGCAAGTAATGGTTAACTATAATTAACTATAGACCCGATATAGTCAGGGTATGAGTAACCCACTTATAGCCGAAATAACCTTGAATTTAGTTACGTTGTTTTTGCCTAAATAACTTGCAAGATGTATGATATTCCATCATGTAAGCAAAGTCAACGGTGATTACAAGGCGTTTTTCTTTGACATGTTATCAATTGATGACTAGTCTATTCTTGGGCTATCGTTAGATGCCTATTACATTTTCACGGACAGCCGGGACGTCAGGGCTGTGTTTGGACGGGTATTAGACGTCTTTTAAATGAAAAAAAATGCTTGCTGGGAGTCTGACAACTGATATTTATATGCATTTTATATAAGTAGTCTGCTACTGTTATTATTTTCATTACAAATGATCAGAATTTCATTTTATTTGGCCATATAAATATGAGCAACTGCACCAAATCGCATATTTTTGGTCAGTTTTTGCCCCTGAATAAAAATTTGGCATTTTATCCTCCTAGTATGTGCTCCACATTCTCCGAAATCATACTATATGAGCCATTAAAGCCTAATGTATCAAATAAGACACATAGTATGAAAACTTTTTTGTCTAAAGGTTCAGTAAACTGTTCCATTTAAAAAATTATGTTATTTAATATGTTTGGATTTACAGGTTTGAACTAGACATGATTTGCATAGTTTGGGTAAAATAATTCAGAGCAAGATATCTTAGGGAAAAAGCAGTTGTTTGGTTTTGATAGATGTGCTTCTGGTTTTGTGTTCTAGTTTGTAGTATGCTCCGTCTGAAAAAATAATCACGCCTATGCTTTACCTTTTATTATTCCAGGCAAAACCATTTGTCCTGATGGTGCGTTGCCTATAGGTTGTGAGATAAATCAAAAAGCATCAAAAAGAGCACGTACCAGTTTTACTTCAGACCAGCTACAGGTAAACTAAATCACCACTCTCGCTGTTCAATATGTCCCACATACTTCTCTGGTTTGAAATGAGACTCATATTTTGTTTGTGGCTTGCAGGTTATGCAGGCTCAGTTTGCTCAGGACAATAACCCAGATGCACAGACACTTCAGAGGCTTGCTGAACAGACTGGGCTTACCCGACGCGTCATTCAGGTTACATTTCTTTAGCAATTTCTAAAGTGCCTAAATTGAGCTGTTATAAATTTGTAACTAAAAAGAGTTACCATTTACTATTTGCTACCGTATGTGGCAACAGAAGAGCTTACGTCGGTTTTTATTAATTAATTCTATTTCTTCAAATTTCTTTCTGGTCAGGTGTGGTTTCAAAACTGTCGTGCCCGTCATAAGAAGCACATCTCCACCCCTCATTCAGGAATATCAGCAGGAGGTCTGTCGTCACTCCGGGTGGTTCCCAACCTAAATGAACTGCATTATACAGACACATCCATGCTTACAGCCTTACACAGCATCTGCATTGATGGTAAGATTTGAGTGTTCTGATAGAGCAAAAATGGCACAAAAAATAACAATAGATAAGTCTTACCTTGTGATAATCTTCATGTAATTTCATTTGAAAAGCAATCAGTTAATTCAAATATTTAAAAATTGATTTAGCCAAAGACTTGAGACTTGGACCTCAAAGAGTTTAAACTTGTCTTTGACCTCAAAAACTTTTAAACTTGACTTGGACCCAAAGAGCTGAGACTTGGACCTCAAAAACTTGAAACTTGACTTGGACCTCAAAGAGTTGAAACTTGTCTTGGACCTCAAAAACTTTAAACTTGACTTGGACCTAAAAGAGTTGAAACTTGTCTTGGACCTCAGAAACTTGAAACTTGGACCCAAAGAGTTGAAATTTGACTTGGACCCAAAGAGTTGAGATTTGACTTGGACCTCAAAAACTTGAAACTTGTCTTGAACCTCAAAGAGTTGAAACTTGACTTGGACCCAAAGAGTTGAGATTTGACTTGGACCTCAAAAACTTGAGACTTGACTTGAACCCAAAGAGTTGAAACTTGATTTGGACCCAAAGAGTTGAGATTTGACTTGGACCTCAAACACTTCACTTGGACCTTAAAGACTTGAAACTTGACTTGGACCTCAAACACTTCACTTGGACCTTAAAGACTTGAAACTTGACTTGGACCTCAAACACTTCACTTGGACCTTAAAGACTTGAAACTTGACTTGGACCTCAAAGAGTTGAAACTTGTCTTGGGCCTGAAACCTCAAAGACTTGTGAACATTTCTGGGAAAAGGTATGTAGTGTCAGGATGACATCAAATTGTTCCTCTGTGCTTTTGTTAATGGCTCTGTTCTCTTTTATCTCCAGTTCACCCACCATCTCTACTATATCAGCCATTACTGTCCCACCAAACAACACATCTACCAATCAGCAGCAGCTAAACATTTAATTCAGTTGTAAATGTTGTGCTAATTATTAAAACAATATTTATGCAACTAATACCTTTGTACTAAATGTATTCATCTGTATGTTTTCATTTATTAATGTGTGTTTTGTTTCTATCCCATGTGGTCCAAGTAAACATAACTTGTCATTTGTCTATATGAAATGCTTTATTTCCCAATTGATCCTTGCATGCATTTGGATTACATCATACAATGTTATTATGCATTGTAAAGTAGCAAAATATATGGTCACAAAAATAATATAAACATTTACCACACCGTAAAAAGAAGGTATTTAAATAAAGTTACATACTAATAAGATGATAAGACAATTGTTAAACTAAGAAATAATACAATTGAAATGAATTATGAGAGCTGAATAACATTTCAACACATGCACTCACTGTATTAGCATTCACATTCAAGTGTTCTTAACATAAAAATGGTAAAAAATACATTTTGACTCAAATATTTGAAGAAACATCCCTTTCAAATGTAAAAATATGTATTGTAAGAAACAATTTTAAACTATTTGTAATCTCATAACTTCAAAATATGTGAAATTAGTCCACCTAAAATAACTACCAATATTCTGCACACATATTCATATCAAGATGTTATTAACACAAATTCAAGTCCCTGGCTAAAATGAAGTGTGAATGGACACATTGAAATCACTCTAAAGGAACGAGGGGTGTAACCTCGTACTGCTTGAGAGCAATCGATCTGATGAGAAATACAGTTAGATGGATGAACAAGGAATAAATAGAGTTTAAAGCTCTGCACAGCAGAAAAGGGCTCAAATCAACGTGGTTGAGGTTAAAAGATTTGTTAACGGCATGTTGAAGTAAGGCACTTTAGCTGAACTGCAAGTACAAACAGCAACTTATAAAAGTTGAAGAAAATTCATCTAGTGAAGAGCAATTAAATGTATTACTGGTCATTTTCTCAATATGAGAAAAGTGGCAGTTTCACCCCAAATGGGTGCTAACAGAATGCAATGGTCATATAAAAGACAAGAATCAGTATGAAATGTAAAATAAAGACTAAAATCTATAAACATGCATAGAAAGTAAGACTTTCCACATACCTATAAAGGAAATGATCTCAACGGATTTAGATGCTTATTGTCAATTATATTTACTTTCATAATGATAACATAACAAAAAGATGCAGATCACATGCAGATCAGAAGACTCCTATATTTTGGGGATTTATAACACAGAAGCTGCCTATGTTCATGAGTGAATAATGACTAAAGCAGTCCATTTAGGATGCTGCAGGTCAGGAAACAGAATAACAATTGGCAGTTCATGGTTTCCATGTCAGTGCCTTTTTGTTGGTTGTTCCTTTTATTTTCTACCTTTCTTTTTCTCTTCTGGTCCCTTGTGGTTTTTCTTGTTTAGGATGGTTCTCAGGCTGCTGCCCATGAAGTAAGGACGGCTTGCTGAGCCGTCATTCTTCTCCAGATCAAGCACTGAGAACAGAAGTACATGCAACGTTAATGCCAACCAATCGTTAATGTGATTTTGGTGGCAATCAGAGGCAATGCTGGACATTTGGATACAACGTTATACTGTATATTCGAAAAAATGTATACACAATACTGTTTATAAGGTTAGGTTATACTGTATATCCGAAAAAGTATATACACAGTAGTGGACAAAAGTGACCCCCGGCCTAAAATTTTTTAAATCTTTACCCTTTATTCAAATATTATTAAAAATGTGTTAAGGTTTTGTAAGCATATTGCGTAGTCATGCTTGGACTGAATTGTTTTATTTGTGATAATGCAATGAAACATGCCAAATTGTGTGGGCATAATTTTTGCCAAGCTGTTATACAAAGAAATTATGAACACATGCAAAACCAATAGAACTAATGGAATATTAATAACTGATTATGCTGCAGTCAAGGTATGCCTTTTCATTAGACCTTTTTTTGCACAGTAAAATAAAACCTTTTGTAGTTTGCTTTTTTTTTTTTGCCAAATAATTTTGTCAAACAAATACCATAACCATTTAGTGTTTTGTTCTTCCCTCATATTTCAAATATTAATAATAAAAAATGTATAGTTTATTTTCCACATAATTTGATGTTTAAATCGAACTTGTAAGCTCATTAAAAACAAATATTCCCTTCAGACATCACACACACTTACACACACACACAGTCTGGTGCGCTATCCTTCTGGGGACTCGCCATAGGCGTAATGGTTTTTATACTGTACAAACCGTATTTTCTATCCCCCTACACTGCCCCTGCCCCTAAACCTACCCATCACAGGAGACATACTGCATTTTTACATTTTCATAAAAACTCATCCTGTGTGATTTATAAGCTTTTGAGGTCCCCACGGTGACACGAGTCCCCATGAGTCTGTGTGCAGTCAGGTTGAAGTCCCCACCAGGATAGAAAAACATGTACACACACACACACACACACACACACACACACACACACACGTTGTGTTTTCATGCTTTATGGGGACATTCCATAGACGTAATGCGTTTTATACTGTACAAACCGTATTTTCTATCCCCCTACACTGCCCCTGCCCCTAAACCTACCCATCACAGGAGACATGCTGCATTTTTACATTTTCAAAAAATATCACTTAGTGTGATTTATAAGATGTTTTCCTCATGGGGACCAAAAATGTCCCCACAAGGACAAGGATTTTGGATATTGTTATCTTTGTGGGGACATTTTGTCCCCATAACGAGGGATTACCAGTCCACCCACACACACACACACACACACACACACACACACACACACACACACACACACACACACACACACACACACACACACACACACACACACACACACACACACACACACACACACACACACACACACACACACACACACACACACACACACACACACACACACACACACACACACACACACACACACACACACACACACACACACACACACACACACACACACACACACACACACACACACAAACTTAGAATGTAATAAATTATTGATATATTGATAATATTTGTCAGCATACTGCAAAAAAAAAAAAAAAATCTAAACACTGAAACCAATAATAATATTTAGTTCAGCTTTATTCTAATTGGAAAAAACATTGCATTTTTACAAAATGTTCCCCCATTAAAAGACAACTTGTACTGAACTTAACAGAGTAGATGCAGCATCAAACCTGTCTAAATATTACAAAATTACAAAAAATGGCTTTTATGTTCCTTTTATAAATTGAACTGGAAAAAACTTTCAGATTGATTGCAAAAAACCAAAGGAGAGCAGTGCTCTTCCTTTTAAACTAGGCACATTTACTAAATACTGCCATCAGAACACCTGGAAATTCATAGATTATATCAAAACATGTTTAAAAGAGAATATACACTGCATCTATTATGAATCCTCCAATACAATAGCATTTGCCATTAGATTATGACCAAGTTAATAATAAAATCATGTGGCACATGGACTGAGAATAAATCCATCCACATGCACGTCCTATGTACTGCATGAGCTTATAAACCAGAAATGACATGAAAACAAAGGGTTGTATGGATAGAGAAGAATACTGCAAGATACAAGATCTTTTCTCATCAGAGAATAAATATATAGAATAACTTGCTTTCATAATTGGTTACCAGAATATTATCAGACTTTAATTCAGTTACTTTGCTCCAGAAGACACACAATGTGTAAGGCAATGATGGACAGAATATCAGCTAAAAGAAATGAAAGGGGGAAAAGTATAGGAAAAAAGCACAGCAAGAGCCAGTCAGTATCAGCAGAGGGCGCAGAGAGGAGATCGCTTCTATAAATGCTATCGGCTCCTGATTCCATATCCCAGAATGCCTTGCTCTGCTGCGGGAGAGATGCAGCGTGCTACAGTACCGCTGTTCTTCACGTCCCACTGAGGTAACGGTTTCAGGACACATCATACTTTTTGCCTGCTTGATCATTTTTGTTAAGTATCCTGTGAAGGCCTGGAGGCATGTAATACGGTTTGGAAGGACTGCCATCGTTCCTTTCAAGATCTTCACCTGAAGGGTGTCCCGGGCAAATCAGATGACGGAAGAATGGAAGAGTGAAGGAGGAAAGACAGTGTTGCAAGGAAAAAGGGATAAGAGAAATAAGAACGAGTTAGTGAGTGGTCTTGCAGTTTGAGAAGATCACATTAGGATTATAAATTAAGAACAGAAAAGATCAAAGTCATGCACAGATAAGAAGAGGAACGGTAAAGAAAGACCAGTGGGTATGTATTCAAGTTGAAAACATCATGATGTTAAGCATTTATTACCAAACACACATACCAGTATGGGAATATTGTAGATTTAATAAGGTGTACTTACAGAAGCAGAGGAACAATGTATCTACACACATGGCATAGACGTTAAAGAATCCGTGTGCAATCATATAGGATCCAAATATCACAGTCTGTGTGTGGGAAAAAAGATTACAACAGAAATGAGTCACAATGATATCAAAATGAACAAATCTTGTTTTTTTGGGGGGGATTTATTATAATTTTTTTATCCATGCACATCACTTTTTTAATTCCAATCGCCTAATTTTACTATGCATAACCTCATCTGCATTTCCATGTATATTTCCATCCATGTGATACCATGTTAAAGGTACTATGTGCAGTCTCATTACATTGCTAAAAATCATTCAGTGTAAATAGGCTAAATCAAAATTTGATCAAATACATTTTAGAGAAGAGTTATCCTCAATCTTTCCACTGGCCAAGTAGTATTTTAATTGCTTTAAATAAATCAGATTTATGCAGTTTTGCCTGTAAGGTACATATATATTTCAGGATCTTTATATATTTTTAATGGAAACTGATTTAAACTTGCAGTTGAAATAATTGTCTGACTCAGCACATCCACTACAAATATAAAACTTCTAGATAATAAGTTTCAGTGCTTAAGTCCATTAATGAGAGTGGCATATTTAATCTAAATGTGTATATAAGGTCAAATGCATTTTCGACTACCTCTGGAAGTGGTCAAAAGGAGAAAATCTCAAAATGTTGTACACCCTGTTTACACCTGTATTTCCGCTTGTGATCCGATCGACCAAAACATCTTAATATCAGGTGTAAACAGGGCCTGAAGGTGAGGGTTCCCATACCTTTTTTTGTAGTAAAAATAAATCTATTTACTGTATTAATAAACTAACAAATATGTAAAATGCAATTATATATATACACAGTAATCTACAACATAAGCCAGCAGTAATGCTTTCACTCACCAGTAGAGGGACCCAATAGTAATTTAATGATGGCACCTTTTCCTGGATAACTGGTATTTGGCGGGTGAAGAAAAAGAATGCCAGGACACCTGCAAAAAACATTCACAACATCAGCAAACAAAAAGAGCCTGCAAAAATGTGACATCAATAATGTGTTTGTATCTAGTTTAATTTAAGTGTGTATGTAGGCAGTGCAGTTTCTGTTTGTTTAAAGCCCTCTGACTCTATTAGTCTTAATGTTTCCTTGTCTGTATGACACAGACGAAACAGTTGACTCACCCACACTCCCTGAGATCAGCAGTTTGCCCAAGAACAGCAGGAAGTCAGTCACCTTGTCCAGAACAGCAACTCTAAACACACACACAGACACACTTGAAATTATGCTTCACAAAAATGCTTTGTATGGTAAAGAGGCAACATTTAGTGAAATTTGACTGATAATCCTTTGATAATACTGTAGCAAGAAAAAAAAAAAGAAAGAAAAAAATCACATCAACAACATCCTGGAAATGTCACAATAACTGAAACTAATTTTATATGTAACAGAAAGTCCTTGCAGCTTCACACCTTGATGACTTTATAAATGGCTCAGCTGTGAGAGTTTTACCTCATAACGTTCCTCATTAACAGGAAGAAAGCGTCTCGTGCTGAGGCACAGAAATTCTTCCCATAAATTGAAATCTGAGGAATAAAAGGAGATCAGGCGGTCCGTCTCAAAAACTCAGGTTCGACATTGCTTTCATTCTTAAATTAAATGATTTAAAAGGTATCTGCACTCAAAAGGCATGCTGTTATATATTCCTGCTGTAATAAATCATGATATATATATATATATATATATATATAAAATTAAGTTATGAAATGCCTGTACCTTGAAAAAGTGGGGTGACTCACCATAATGTAAGCATTCCTGTTCATGAACTTGATGAAGTGCTCAAGGCACCAGAAACAGCATTTGAGGCAGCACAGCAGGAAGCGTGTAAATGCATTGTGAGCACCTGCGACAAAGACAGAAGGAAGAGCAACATCCTTATTCACAATGTATTCTATACTGATATACTGAATGATATTTTTGTTACATTTTATTTGAAAGTGTTACATATTTTTTTTAAATGTTTATGAAAGAAGTCTCTAATGCTCACCAAGGCTGTATTTACAGTATCAAAAATACAGTATATATTTTAAAGCTGCAGTCCGTAGTTTTTCCTCTTTGTCGCCATCTCTGTTTGAAATCTGCAACTGCAGTTATTCGCGGAATGATCAACTCTACGTGAGCTGTGCCCCTATGCACCGCACAGCGCGTATGAATACAATGTTTTGAGGAGAATGTGCGTCTGTCAGGAGAAGGGCTGTCAGTCAACGCGCCGGTGTGGATACTGTCATTCAGAATCACAGATTCTACTGTTTGAACGTATGGCCAACATAAGAATGTCATCAACAAGTAAGCAGCTAACATCCACTTTTGTGCTGACCAACTAGGCCTACGTGGGAAAAGCACTGCAATAAATCATGATGATTAAATCTAACGATCGCTTAATATCACGTCAAACCGTGCAAATTAAACTTTGTTTTTAAATTGTTAATATTAATAACATCAGCATTGCGTGACTAAACTTAATGTGTATTAGAACTAACTTTACCTGTAGTTCAGTTTCCATTTCTGTGCAGTCTCATTTCTAATCGTCATCAACAAATTAATGTGGAGTAGAGATGAACTGCTCCGTCTCATAGCTAGCACAACATAATGGCTATTTACCATAATGCACGTAACGTTAGCAAAAAGAGAAAGGCACAACAAAGGAAACTCCGTAACTTTTACTGTATGAATTAAGCGAAGTGTGCTACTGTTACATAACCATTGAAATGTCTGACCTGTCCAGCAGAAAAAAAACTGTCTCTGCATCCGTTTTGAACCCCTTCAAAGCACGAGTTAACGCATCCTTTCAAAAGACCTTTTTATCCTTGTTTTAGCTCGGTTGAAGTCTCTCTTTTTTCTGTAGCCATTCCGAAAGTCCGAAGTCTTTTGCATTTTACAATCGACGAATCTCCAGATGTCACTGTCACTGATTGAGGTTTCAACCTTTCTGGATCCGCTATCAAATTCATAAGTTTAATTATATCAAGCACTGTGAGAAAACACTAAATCTTCACCTCCAACATCCTCACACGCGATATAGCCAACTAGCCGGGACTTCTTATTGATGTACAGATGTGACGCAATGACGCAAAGATATGCTCGAATCTCCTGCGGAAATCCACCAGTACCACTGGAATTAAAAACATTATTACAAGCTTACCGTTGTAAATTGAGCTAAGGTGAGCAGATAGTTTTGAACACTGGCTGGTTATGTACTTGCTCAAAAATTGATTTTGGATAATTTTTATTCCAAAAAAGTTATGGACTGCAGCTTTAACATGCAATTTATTCCTGTGATGGCAAGACTGAAGTTTAATCAGCTATTACTCGATTTCAGTTACATGATCCTTGATTTGACGCTCAATAAACATGTCTTATCATTATCAATCAATGTTGAAAACAGTAATAGTTTTGTGGAAACTTTGATGAATACTAAGTTCAAAAGAACATAAAAACATTGTAACAGATGTTTTAACTTCTGACCAATTTAATGCATTACTGGTGAATAAACCTATTAATTTATTTCAATTAAAACTGTATTGATCCCAAACTTTTGAACAGGAGTGTAAAAGTTTTACAACATTTTAAAACCTCTGTGAACATTTCTGAATTATGATGCAAATGAGGCACCAGTTGCAATCAAACCTCTGAAAATTAGAATGAAATTTCATACCTTTCAATTTGTGGTCGAGATACTCCAGAATAATCCGGATGAACTGTACGATGGACAGAATTAAAGCTCCAAATGCAAGAGAGCCTGTGTGATACCTGGAATAACATTGTAATGTGATTACAGTGAACATTTCATTCCAGTCCAACAGCCATAATCACCTACAAGCTTCTAAAAGCTCTGATGGCAACATACCTTAAAGCCCTGCCAAATGATGAAGCCAAGGGGCAAGATGGGATATCGTCCGGCTTCCTAAAGGCCCAGTAATATGAGGCAAAAGCTCCAGCGAGGGTGCACTGGCCCAGAGCGATGGTGAAATTCACCAGCCAGAGGAACACCAGTAAATTGCAGAGCTGAAGAACAAATATATAACGGTGGTACAAACTCTCCCCACCGTAAAAAGCAAACGTGCACTGGGAGCCCGGACAGAGTTTAGTCACGTTTGATTGACTGAAGGTCTGAAACACATCACAAAGACACAAACTATCACCAATATGACAGTTACTAGATCAGAATCAATATAAATAGACTCAATACTTAAATTTAGTACAAATGAAAACCTGTACACTGGTTAAGCAGACTGTTCTTGTATCTCAGATTACCAGTTTACAGTAGGGTTAGTTCTTACCTCTGGGTCACAGGTGAGATTGGTATACTTGCAGTCGGGTAGTGTTGACATTACTTTATAGACCGCATCGCCAGATGAGGCCAGGAACCTGAAATTATTTATGGTTAAGGAGACTAAAATACAAACTAGTTCAAGCTGAAGCGTGTCATTTCGGTTCCAGTAAATGGACTGCTAAAATAAATCTCACCCAAAAATCATGCATACATATTTGCATATGGGTGATTCTATAATTGAAGGTACATTTGGTGTCCAAAGTCTTTTTTTCCCCCTGCTTTTTTCAAATGGTTATATTTTTTATTATTTTAATAATTTGTTACTTATCGTCATGGATCACAAGATGTTACAGGCCATAACAATATGATATTTTCTGTAAAAAGTGTCTTATTTAGCTGAAAATTATGATTGCTTGTTGTCCAAATTAGTGTATTTTTTCCATCATGCATCATTGTGCAATCAAAATATTTTATATTAGGTAATATTTTAATAATTTTATTTATAAAAATAGTAATTTTCCCCATTCTACAACATTAAATTGTTTAAAATTTAAAATTTCCTGTTAATCAAACTTTGTTACCATTGTTATTTATACACATTGCCTAATTTGTCTGTAACAGATTGGACAAATAATACTACAAAAAAATTACTTTTTCGTTAAAAGTAAAAAAGGAAGTAACTTGTGTTTGACAGACACTGAATTATTCAAATTAAATATGTTTTTGAAGAATTTCTGTTAGGACAGTTTTTGAAATGCCAAATGTATCTCCAATTATAGAATCACTCGTATATTAATCTTGCATATTAATATGCATATATTAATTTTAATCCAGCATTTATTTAAATTGATATTTGGATACACAGCTGTAACGGCCCAGTACGCGATACAGAGAGCCAGCATCAGAAAGGTGATGATGGGATAGAATAGTGTCGACATAATGCAGCCAATCGCCCTGTAGGAAAGAAAGAGAGAGATGTGGAAAAAAAAACAGCAATAACATTTGACAGTTTTGTTTCAGGTGCTTTTCTATTCTTTCCATTTACATGCACTGGCATTAAAGAAAAGAAAGAGAAAGAAACTAACTTGCTGCCCTCTTTTAGAAGAGCGATGGCAATACGAACTCTGTTCCGCAGGAATATCAGCACTAAAATGATGATAGCTTCGGTGACAGCCAAGGAGATCACTGCGGTACAATATCAAGCTGTCATTCTTCCATCAAGCTGAACTTTTCATAACCTTTATCAACTTGAAAGTGGAGGTGCGTTGCTTGGTTTGAGATTTATTATTTGATTTAAATTGCACTACAAACACTCATATGCTGGAATAACTGAAGAAATCTCACTGAATATGAGCCAGGTCTGACTCAGCTGCAGGTAAACCCGGAAGTCAGTCTGGAATCCAATGTCTGAAATGGTCATATCAGAGTCCGGCTTCCCCTTGAGTGAACTGTACTCCCAGTAACAATGCCATATTCCTGTAAATGACAGCCAGGACACATAATTCACAAACTAACCTATCTAACAAATCATTTATTGTTAAAAGGGACAGTTCAACAACAACAACAAAAAAGAAAATTCTACAAATTCTGTAAAACTCTTCATAAACCCTCATAAAGACTTTTGTTCAACTTCAGATATTTTAATAATATCTGAGAGACTCCACTTGAAGTCTATTGACCCCAAACTCTGACGCTCAAAACATTCATAAAGAGATCATAAAATAAATCCATACGAATCCAAGTCTTCTGAAGAGACATTGTAGCAATGCTACAATAATGCAAAGAACAATAAGCATTGCTACAGCATGACCTCCTTATATGACGAAAAGGCTTTTAAAATCACATTTAAACATTAATCAGCGCACATAAACTCAACCGTATTTGCTAAACGCACAAGAACAAACCTCATTGGTTCTTGGGGAAGCTGAAACGTTCTGATGACATGTGAGAAATCACCTCTTGCCAGCATGTGCATAATTTAAGTGCATTATGTATATTCACTCATTTTTTTATGTGAATAAAACCTTAAATTGAATCTGTTCAACATATAAAGCAATTGTGTCTCTTCCAAGACTTGGAATAAACCACTTGATTCATATGGATTAGGTTTATGATCTCTTTATGAATGTTTTGAAGCATCAGAGTTTGGGGTGAATAGACTTACAATGGAGGGACAGAAATCTCTCAGATTTCTGAAGATGAACAAAAGTCTTATGGGTTTGGAATGACACAAGGGCAGATTTTTCAATTTTGGGTGAACCATCCTTTTATGATCAGTTAAGAGTCATTACCAACCATAGCCCACAGCCACGATGACCCCGAAGATGACCATCCAGAAGAGAACGCCAGCAGTGAACCTCAGCAGCAGAATAAACATCAGACTGACCAGCATGCTAATCACCAGACCACTGAAAACACCCATAAAAACAGATCAGCTAAATCATGTTAATCTATTGTATTACTTGTATAATAATATTGTATAATGCATACATTAGGATCCAAAACCACGAGCTGGCGTAATCCTCAAAGATCTTGGTGCCGACCTCCTTTGCATCTAACAGGCTGGTGATGCCACTGTAAAAGAGCAAGAAAACCATCAAAAGCAATACAAACTGCACATTTAACTTTATTGACTGTACAGAGCAGTATATGAGGAGGTTTGTCTCTCTCCCTCTCTCATAAACGTGCCACATACCGTCCATTTTTCATAAAACTAAGAAGCACTACAGCTCAGCAGTGATCAGGTGGATGTTTCACACAGGTGTTACCAGATGTTTCACACAAGTGTTAATTTGTGCTAAAGAAGACATCAGTTTTGTTCTATTGCCCTCCATTCATGAAAAATCCATGTTTTTTTCATGCACAGTGAAGGACAAGTGTTAAGTCTTTGTTTATTTTATCTACAACTGAAAATGATGCTGTGAGGGACAGAAGTACAGTCTGTGCAATAAACTTTTCTGTCTAAAAAAGCTCAATGGTGATCAAATTTTCTCCATGTTTTACAGATTTTTTTTTTAAATTTCTAACCATCACAGTCTTATTTTCAAAATACAAATTAATATAGCACAGTCTATGCAAGTCTATGGTGAGAGAAGTGTTTGTATATAACACTACCATTCAAAAGTTTTCTCTTTTTTTTCATTTAAAGAAATAAATACTTTTATTCAGCAAGGATGCATTAAATTGATCAAATAAAAAGACATTTACAGTTACAAAAGTTTCCTGGTTAATAAACTGTTATTTTGAGCTTTCTATTCATTAAATTTTTTTTTTCACATTTTACACAAAAAAATATTAGGCAGCACAACTCTTTTAAAAGTTGATGATAATGGTTTCATGATCACCAAATCAGCATATTAGAATGATTTCTGAAGGATCATGTGACACTGAAGCCTGCAGTAATGATGCTAAAAAAATCCAGCTTTGCCATCACATGAATAAAAAAAAATTGTAAAAATATTTCACAATATTACTGTATTTACTGTAGAAATGCAGCCACACTTGGCGAGCATAAGATACATTAAACATAAAAAAAAAACTAAAACCGACCCAAACTTTTGAATGGAAGTGTATTCAATGGATTTGATTGTAATACTTGTAAGCTAGCTATATGAATATTTTATACGTTATGTGATGCTCATTGATTTGTACAGAAGTGAGGTAGTTTTGAAAAGGATAGCAGTAGTGAGGTAGAAGCTATTAGCTTGTCAAACTACAAACTACTAAATATAAAGTAATTTAGTTAAACTACAGTGAAGCAACTTCTTAAAAAACAAATGCAGTTGTCTACACTTAGCTAGCTAACTAAATATGTTTAGCTTAGAATATCTGTATATTGCTACAAAATATTCCAGTGCAGAG